>CM067845.1:664868559-666068559 GCA_034509565.1 Triticum monococcum | reverse complement strand
AGAGATGCTACTCCTTCTTCCTCAACTCAAGTGGCTAAGCATCAAAAGTATTGGCTGCCTCCTCCTCCGTTCCGTCAGCCTTATCAGCAGAAGAGCAAAGGTGGCAATGGATCTTCCCACCCACCCAACCCTAGCTTTCAGAACAAGACTTCGTTTCAAGCTCCAAGATCAAGTGCTCCGTATCACCGTCCGCTCTCGGAGGTCACGTGCAATAAGTGCCAACAGAAGGGTCACTATGCCAACAAATGCTTCAATCAGAGGCATCTCCCTCCTCCTCCTCCTGTGAGATCTACTAGCAATGTGGTGGTCAAGCATAACCCCAAGTTTGCCAAGGTCAACATGGTGAATGCAGCTCAGGAAGAGGACTCGTCAGATGTCATCATGGGTAACCTTCCTGTTAACGATGTTCCTGCAAAAGTACTTTTTGACACTGGTGCATCGCATTGCTTCATTTCTAAACCTTTTGCATCAAAGTATGAGTGCGATTATCAACATTTGCAAAGATCTTTACAAATCGTGTCCCTAGGCAAGCAATTGACAGCTAATATCTGCGCCCCGGATGTTACTATCACGTTGGGAGACTACAAATTTCTAGCTTCTCCTATTGTTGTGGGCGACTCGGATATCGATCTTATTCTTGGAATGGATTGGCTTTCTAAGCACAAGGCTCACCTTGATTGTGCTGCCAGGCAGATTCAATTGACTCATTTGTCTAAGGATGTAATTGTCTTTGCTGCTCGTGATGATACCATTCGTCTGTTTTCTCTCAATGAGAAGGGTGAGCTGGATGCCATCTCTCAAATTCCGGTCGTTTGCGAATATCAAGACGTCTTTCCAGAAGAGCTTCCAGGAATGCCTTCGCACCGGCCAGTTGAATTCGTCATCGATCTTGAGCCTGGCACGGAACCTGTTTGCAAACGTCCTTACAAGCTTAGACCTGAAGAGTTGAAGGAGCTGAAGAAACAACTTGATATTCAAGAGCGAATGGGTCTCATCCGACCTAGTTCTTCTCCATGGGGTTGTGGAGTTCTTTTTGTGAAGAAGAAGGATGGAACGGACCGACTCTGTGTCGACTACCGTCCATTGAACAAGAAGACTATAAAGAACAAGTACCCACTTCCCAACATCAATGAGCTGTTTGAACAACTAAAAGGTGCTCAAGTATTCTCCAAGCTTGATCTCCGTATGGGCTATCACCAGATTCGCATTCGTGAACAAGATATCCCCAAGACAGCATTCAGAACAAGCTATGGTTCATATGAATACACTGTCATGTCTTTCGGCCTCGTCAACGCTCCTCCGACTTTCTCTCGCATGATGAATTTCATCTTCAACGCCTACACAAATGACTTCGTCTTGGTCTACCTCGATGACATTTTGGTCTTTTCCAAGAACAAGGAGGATCATGCCAAGCACTTGCGTTTGGTGCTGGATAAGCTCAGAGAACATCAGTTCTATGCCAAGTTTTCAAAGTGCGAGTTTTGGCTCAATGAGGTCCTCTACCTTGGGCATATCATCTCTGCCAAGGGCATAGCGGTTAATCCTGAGAAGGTGTCTGCAATTGTGAATTGGGAACCACCTCAGAACGTGAAGCAACTCCGCAGTTTCCTTGGGCTCGCAAGCTATTGTCGAAGGTTCATTGAGAACTTTTCAAAGATCGCAAAGCCTCTCTCCAACCTTCTCCAGAAGCATGTCAAGTACGTTTGGTCTCCTGAATGTAACATCGCTTTCAACACCCTGAAAGAGAAGTTAGTCACTGCTCCAGTTCTGACTCCTCCTGATGAATCCAAACCGTTTGAGGTCTTTTGTGATGCTTCCCTTCAAGGTCTTGGTGCAGTGTTGATACAAGAGAAGAAAGTTGTGGCTTATACCTCTCGCCAGTTGAAGCTCAATGAAAAGAACTACCCCACTCATGACCTTGAGTTGGCGGCAGTTGTCCATGCTCTTCTGACTTGGTGACATCTCTTATTGGGAAGAAAAGTGGACATCTTTACTGACCACAAGAGTCTCAAGTACATCTTCACTCAGCCTAATCTCAACCTCAGGCAGACTCGTTGGGTCGAAATGATTCAAGAGTATAATCTGAGTATCGAATATACTCCGGGCAAGGCCAATGTAATTGCTGACGCATTGAGCAGGAAGGCTTACTGCAACAGTTTGATTCTCAAGCCTTACCAACCCGAGCTTTGTGAAGCTTTCCGCAAACTCAATCTGCAAGTTGTTCCTCAAGGATTTCTGGACAACCTCCAAGTCTCTCCTACTTTGGAAGATCAGATTCGCGAGGCTCAACTTCTTGATGCTATGGCGAAGAAGGTGAAGATTGGGATTGCCAAGAGTCAACCTAAGTACAAGTGCTATCGCCTTGATGACAAGGATACTCTATTCTTCGAGGATCGCATTGTTGTGGCTAAAGGTGATCTTCGTAAAGTCATTATGAACGAGGATCACAATTCACTCCTCTCTATTCACCCTGGAAGTAAAAGATGTACCAGGACCTCAAGCAGTCATATTGGTGGACTCGAATGAAGCGCGAGATTGCTCAGTTCGTGAATGAATGTGATGTCTGCAGAAGAGTGAAGGCAGAACACCAACGACTAGCTGGTCTCCTCCAACCTCTTGCCATTCCAGAATGGAAGTTTGACCACATTGAGATGAACTTCGTGAATGGATTTCCAAAGTCCAAGCGTGGCAATGATGCTATCTTTGTTGTCATCGACAAACTCACTAAAGTGGCTCATTTCCTTCCTATCAAAGAATCTATCACATCAGCTCAATTGGCAGAGCTATATACCTCTCGGATTGTCTCTCTACATGGCATTCCGTAGTTGATTTCTTCAGATCATGGCATCATCTTTACCTCTAAGTTTTGGGATTCTTTTCAGAAGGCCATGGGCACCAACATCCGTTTCAGCACAACTTTTCATCCTCAAACTAGTGGCCAAGTCAAGCGTGTCAATCAGATTCTTGAAGATATGCTCAGGGCTTGCGTTATCTCTTTTGGTATGAAGTGGGAAGATTGTCTTCCATATGCCGAGTTCTCCTACAACAACAGCTTCCAAGCGAGTTCGGGCAAAGCCCCATTTGAAATTCTCTATGGAAGGAAGTGTCGTACTCCTCTTAACTAGTCAGAGACTGCTGAACGTCAACTTCTTGGCAATGACTTGACCACAGAGGCAGAAGAGATGTGCAAAGTCATTCGTGATAATCTCGAAGCCGCACAATCGCGCCAAAAGAGCAACTATGATAGTAAGCATCGTGATTTGGCTTTCGAGATCGGAGACCATGTTTACCTCCGCGTCTCTCCAATGAAAGGTACTCATCGTTTCGGTATCAAAGGGAAGCTTGCCCCTAGATACGTGGGTCCTTTCAAGATCGTCAGCAAGAGAGGCGATCTCGCCTATCAAATTGAGCTTCCCTCCAACTTTGCAAACGTGCACGACGTGTTTTATGTGTCTCAACTCCGCAAGTGCTTCAAGACCCCTGACCGCACCATCAGCTTCGAAGACATTGATCTCCAAGAAGACCTATCTTATCATGAGCACCCAGTTGCTATTCTTGAAGAAACTGAGCGCAAAACATGCAACAAGTCTATCAAATTCCTCAAAGTCAAGTGGTCACATGATTCCGACCGTGAAGCCACCTGGGAACGCGAGGATCACCTCCGTTCTGAGTACCCGGAGTTTTTCTAGTCCTAGATCTCGGGACGAGATCCTTTCGTAGTGGTGGAGTGTTGTAACACCCCGGATGTATTTTACCTTATTTGTACTCCAACTCTTGCCGTTTCTGGCACTAAGTTATGTTATTTCATCATTGTCGGGTTTTTGTCTCCATGTGTTTTGTCTTTGTCATGCATCTCATATCATATCATCATGTGCATTGCTTTTGCATATGTGTTCGTCTCATGCATCCGAGCATTTTCCCCGTTGTCCGTTTTGCATTCCGGCACTCCTATGTCCTTCGATGGTCCTTTCTACCTCTTTTCGTGTGTGGGGGTTAAACGTTTTCGGGTTGGACTGAGACTTGTCATGCGGCCTTGGTTTACTACCGGTAGACCGCCTATCAAGTTTCGTGCCAATTGGACTTCGTTTGATACTCCAACGGTTAACCGAGGGACCGAAAAGGCCTCGTGTGTGTTGCAGCCCAACACCCCTCCAAAGTGTCCCAAAACCCTCCTAAACCTCCTCCATCATCTAGAGCGTTCCATCACGATCGCGTGGCCGAAGACCGCATCTCATTCGGAGCTTCCTAGCCCCTCTACCCCTATATAAAGATCCCTACATTCCAAATCACGGGCGAAACCCTAACCATTTTCCCTCTCCGCGCGCCGGACGTGTCCGGTCCATGCCAGACAACCCCGCCACCGCCAATCATGCGCCGCCTAGTGTCAGCGCGCCCACATCACCGTCTCTTCACCGCACCGGCCCGCCCGGGGCCCAGGCGGCCCCCCCGGCCCGAAGCCGCCGCCGAGGCGCTCCGCCCCACCGCCTGCCTCCCTCACCGCCTGCCTCCCTCACCGGCCGCCGCCCCGCGCCGGCGAGCGCCGCCGCACCGGGCTGGCCGCCGTCCCGCACCGGCGAGCGCCGCCGCATCGAGCCGGCTCCGCCCCGCCGCCAACCGCGTTCGGCACCGCCCCACTCCAGCCGGCCTCCTCCTCCTCGACCTCTCCTTCGGCCGGTCTCCTTCCTCTCCAGCGACCTCGAGCCGAAGTCCGGTGATCCTTGATTTCCGTGCAGCCCCGATCTGGATCTAGATCTGAGCATCTCGGGTTGACTTTTTCCTCCTGAAACCCTAGATTTTTGCATAGTTTGACATGCCATAACTCTGCATCCGTAGCTCCGATTCATGCGTGTAGCATATCAAAATGTTCGCCTCGACGAGTACATCATTTCATCTCATTGCATCATTTTCATTTGAGCTCATCTTGTTGCCCGAAGTGCTGTTGGAACAGGTCTATGTGAGGAAAGTTGCAGATCTGTTTCAGCAAATGGCCTTTTGTCATTTTTGCCATGATTAATGTGTGCATGCTATGATCCTGAGCTCTACATGTGTTTTGATTAATGTCATACCATATTTACAGGGGTGTATGCCATGTATTTTTGTGATCTTTGTGGTGACTAGCACAAGCATGCAAAGTGGCTTACTCAATGATGCTGATTTCAGGGACTTAGAATTTCACTAAGTCCTTGTCCTGTATTTGTTTTTATGCCATATGTTCATGTTGTTTCCTAGTGATCCGTGCCTCTTTTGAGGATGATCACTAAGGATGTTTTGTTCATATTGTGGTGATCTATCCATCCATGTATTTGTTTGCATTTATGGAGCACCCTAGCTTGAGTCAATCGAGCTCTACTTTTGCTATAAATTATTCCTGGCAGATTGTTGACATGTTTAGCAATTTTGCCAAGCTTGTTGTTGTTGATCCGTGCATGCTATGTTGTTGTTCTTGCCATGTCTAGCTTCTATGCTATGTCTTATTGATGGATGTATGCTTAGTTTGTCATGCCATGCTCTGTAGTGAGTGCATCGAGTTCGTAAACATGCCTACTTGTTAATCTGTTTACATGCTTCAGTTTTTCACTAAGTCTGAATCTGTTTATGTTTTTGCTATGTTCACATGCTTGCAATTGTATTTTATGATCCATTTTGGCTCAAGGTCACTAAGGGACTTTTGTTATATGCTTAGAGTAGCTTCATGCCATGCCTTGCCTTTCCATGACATGTTCCTGTAGCATATAGTTTTCCTGCTCTAAAGATTGCTTCCTGATGCTAAATTCCTGACATGCTGTTAATTTCGCCAAGTCAGAAACCTGTTATCTTTTGCACTTTTGCCATGCTTGTTTGAACCTGTTAGTGAGTGAATTAGCCGTAGCTCAGTGTTCATCTTTTGTCAAGCATTTTGAGTGGATCCCTGTCATTTATTTTATTGCCATGTTTGAGAGCTGTAGCATATTTATCTTGATGCATTTAGATGGCTACTTGCTGATTATCGCAGACCGGTGCCATATTTGTTTTGCTTGCCATTTCCAAACCGTGCATCCGATTCCGATGATCTTTATATCGATTTCAACCGAAATCGACTCACCTTTCTAGTGGCACTCTTTTTTTTCCAAGTTGAGGCCAGGTTCAATCATTCCTTTCCAAATCTTGCATATGCATCACATATCACATCCCGCATATCATACCATGTTTCAACATGTTGCTTGAGCATTGCACGTGGTTGATTGTGCTCCTTTTGCTTGTTTTTCTTGTTTGGGTAGAGCCGGGAGACGAGGTCATGAACGAGGAGCCCGTTGAGTTCGCTTACGAGGATCAAGGCAACTCTGAGTACTTTGCAGGCAAGATGACCATACCCTTGAAATCACTTCTATCTTTGCTTGTTAGATGCTCGCTCTTTTGCTATGCCTATGCTATGATACCTACCACTTGCTTATCATGCCTCCCATATTGTCATGCCAAACCTCTAACCCACCATGTCCTAGCAAACCATTGTTTGGCTATGTTACCGCTTTGCTCAGTCCCTCTTATAGCGTTGCTAGTTGCAGGTGAAGATTGGAGATCATTCCTTGTTGGAACATGTTTATTGTTGGGATATCACCATATTATCTTGTTTATCTTAATGCACCTATATACTTGGTAAAGGGTGGAAGGCTCGGCCTTATGCCTGGTGTTTTCCTCCACTCTTGCCGCCCTAGTTTCCGTCATATCGGTGTTATGTTCCCGGATTTTGCGTTCCTTACACGGTTGGGTTATAATGGGAACCCCTTGACTGTCCGCCTTGAATAAAACTCCTCCAGCAATGCCCAACCTTGGTTTTACCATTTGCCACCTAGCCTCTTTTTCCCTTGGGTTTCCGGAGCCCGAGGGTCATCTTTATTTAACCCCCCCCCCCCCCCCCGAGCCAGTGCTCCTCTAGGTGTTGGTCCAAACTAGAGCCCTGTGCAGCACCCCCTCCGGGAAACTCGAGGTTTGGTTTTAGTTGTATGGAGTGCTCATCTGAGTGTGCCCTGAGAACGAGATATGTGCAGCTCCTATCGGGATTTGTCGGCAGATTCAGGCGGTGTTGCTGAACTTGTTTTACCATTGTTGAGGATGTCTTGTAACCGGGATGCCGAGTCTGATCGGATTGTCTTGGGAGAAGGAATATCCTTCGTTGACCGTGAGAGCTTGTGATGGGCTAAGTTGGGACTCCCCTGCAGGGATATGAACTTTCGAAAGCCGTGCCCGCAATTATGGGAAGATGGGAATTTGTTAATGTCCGGTTGTAGATACCTGAAACTTTACTTAATTAAAATGCACCAACCGCGTGTGTAACCGTGATGGTCTCTTCTCGGCGGAGTCCGGGAAGTGAACACGGTCTTGGAGTAATGCTTGATGTAGGTTGTTCTAGGATCACTTCTTGATCATAGTTGTTCGACTGTGCTTTTGCCTCCTCTTCTCGCTCTCTTTTGCGAATATGTTAGCCACCATATATGCTAGTCGCTTGCTGCAGCTCCACCTCATACCTTTACCTTACCCATAAGCTTAAATAGTCTTGATCGCGAGGGTGTGAGATTGCTGAGTCCCCGTGACTCACATATTACTTCCAAACCAGATGTAGGGACCGATGATACCGCTCCAGATGATATGACCGAGCTCAAGTGGGAGTTCGATGAAGACTCTCGTCGTTACTATGTGTCTTTCCCAGATGATCAGTAGTGGTGCCTAGTTGGGGCGATCGGGGACTTTGTCGCATTTGGGGGTTGATCTTTATTTTGGTACCGTAGTCGGACCCTGAGTGTATTGGATGAATGTAATGACTTATTTATGTATTTGTGTGACGTGGCGAGTGTAAGCCAACTATGTACCTTTCCCCTTTATTTATTTACATGGGTTGTTGTGAAGATTACCTCACTTGCGACATTGCTTTCAATGCGGTTATGCCTCTAAGTCGTGCTTCGACACATAGGAGATATAGTCGCATCGAGGGCGTTACACAAGACAAACAACAACATGGCATTTACAGTTTAAACAATGTTGAGCATGATATCACTTAGAACAATATCAGATGGCATGGCATGAACATGTTGAACATAACACATCTAGCATCATATGAAATGAGCATGGCAAAGTTACTCATGATATGCACAAGATCATACTAACATGTAGCCGGTTTAACATATAATGAACCAACTTACTCTAATCGAAGGTTACCTCGTAACCACCACATGCATCAACTTACCATCGCGGTCATCACACAACAATCTCAAGATCAACCAAGCTGGGTATTAACAATACCATAGTGAACACAAGACCACAAGGAGCTTGATCTATACCCGGGATCATCACATGACACCATAATCATCAACCAACTTCGGTATCCACGATACCACTCTGATCCTCTCACGATCACATAAAAATCAACCAACTTCTTTCCTCATCGAACCAGGGTTGTTCATTTAATCATGTTATTATTATGGACTCATAGTCTGACATACTATGAACTGGTGCCCATATCTGCGGGTGCGGCTATCGATAGATTTAAACACACTCTGTAGAGGTTAGCACATTGTACCCACACCACATAACCCATGTCCTCGTGCCCCCATTCGGGTGGACCAACGGTGTTACGACAAAACCGATATACTACCATGACACTCTCCCGGCTACTCCAACAAACTCCCCTTTGGGCTAAGTCATCGGTGGCCCCGATGTAACCTCGTGACATCCAACGGCCACCGTCATGGAAAAACAAAAATGGTCCCAAACGGGGACAACCCGGGTATAATAGCAACGAGCACACAAGGCTTATGTCCACCTACTTGATCAGGGTAGCAGGCGCCCATAACCTTTCCTAGTTGGAGGCACCGACGAGAGGCATCACAATAGACCTAGTTAGGACCCCCCATAAGGGAGGTATGGCTGCACTGGTTAGCTTGATTTGATGGCACTATGACTCAGCCAACATGTGTTCAAGTTCGATTAAAGTCTGGTTAAACTTGAATGAGGAACAGCTGAGTCATAACGTAATAACACGATGAAATAACAATGCATATGAGCATGACATCAACATGAGCATCGATGGATAACACAACCACTTAGCACGTTCATCTAAACATCAATAACAATAAAGCATTTACTCTACCAGATGCAAATGAACATAGCATAACGATGATCCTGAATAGGACAAGTATAGCAAGCATATCACTAATATGAACATAGTATGACCACTAGCATTGGGAAAATAACTACCGGAATAGAACATGATAGCAATATTAGCAAGTAAGCATGTAACCAACTAGATGAAAATAATCATGGCATAAGAACAAGCATGGCTCCATAAGCATATACAACATTCACAGAAATATTAGCATGCAAAACTTATTTAAATATTCAAGTTGGAAACCATGGCTACTGAATCATGCAAGTGGCTGTCGTGGCTTTCCTGGGGATGAAGAAGTTATCGGGAAGAAGTGCTGAAAGCTCGTAGAAAGAATCGCCGGAAACAATTCTATCTCAAAGGGGGCTGTTTGGGGAAAGGGCAAAATGGTCATTTCTAGTATGTGAACACATAGTGAAAATGGTACCAACACGAAGGGCTCGACAAGATGAAGACGTGGGCTTTGGATTCACCTGAATCAGAGTTACGGTTGCGAAGATACGAGAGATGGAAGTCCAGGGACTAATCTATAAAGATTTCTCCACAAACAGGTCCCTGGCGGCTGAAAATAGAAAGCGCCTTTTAAAGGAATACACTTTCAGAACAGAGAAAGTGTATTTTGAGCTGCAGTGCAGGAGAATGCGCTTTTAGGGAAGCGAATGCATATTTTAGCCAAAGGAGGAAAGAAATACGCTTTCAAACTTAGAAAACGTATTTCTGGAAAGCCGTATCCACTTACGTGAAGTGGTGAAGCTTGAGCCACTAACGCGTGGGGTCGGGCAGTGCGGGCCCTACAGGCAGGGGGCGGCTACGCTCGTCGTCTACCTCCCTGCTACCCCCTCGATGGGGAATAGAGGAGCAGGGGCAGGGCGAGGCAGCTCTGCTACATCTTGAGCTTGCGTTGGTTTTTCCTTTGAAGAGGAAAGGGTGATGCATCAAAGTAGAGATAAGTAATTTCCCTCAGTTAAGAACTAAGGTATCAATCCAGTAGGAGAAGAACCCTCAAATCACTAATACCTGAACAAATAATCAAACACTTGCACCCAATGCGATAAAGGGGTTCTCAATCCCTTCACGGTCACTTGCAAAGGTGAGATCTGATAGAGATAGATAAAACTAAAGAAAAGATAAAGTAAATATTTTTGGGTTTTTTTTGTTTATAGATAAGAAAATAAAAGATTACAAAATAGTAGATCAGAAACTAATATGATGGAAAATAGACCCGGGGGCCATAGGTTTCACTAGAGGCTTCTCTCTTAAAGGCAAATAATACGGTGTGTGAACAAATTACTATCGAGCAATTGATAGAAAAGCGCAAAGTTATGATGATATCCAAGGCAATGATTATGTAATATAGGCATCACGTCCGTATCAAGTAGACCGACTCCTGCCTGCATCTACTACTATTACTCCACACATCAACGGCTATCCAGCATGCATCTAGAGTATTAAGTTCATAAAGAACAGAGTAACGCCTTAAGTAACATGACATGATGTAGAGGAATAAACTCATGCAATATGATATAAACCCCATCTTTTTATCCTTGATGGCAACAATTAAATATATGTCTCGCTACCCCTACTTTGTCACTGGGTGAAATCACGCAAGATTGAACCCAAAGCTAAGCACCTCTCCTATTGCAAGTAAAACCAATCTAGTTGTCCAAACCGAACCGATAGTTCGAAGAGAAATACAAAGATATCAAATCATGCATATAATAATTCAGAGAATATTCATATAATATTCATAGATAAGCTGATCATAGATCCACAATTCATCAGATCTCAACAAACACACCGCAAAAGAAGATTACATCGGATAGATCTCCAAGAATATCAAGGGGAACATGGTATCGAGAATCAAAGAGAGAGAACACGCCATCTAGCTACTAGCTATGGACTCGTAGGTCTATGGTAAACTACTCACGCTTCATCGGAAGGGCAATAGAGTTGATATACATGCCCTCCGTGATCGAATCCCCCTCCGGCAGGATGCCGGAAAAGGCCGCAAGATGGGATCTCACAGGAACAGAAGGTTGTGGTGGTGGAAAAATGTTTTCATGGATGATGGTGGTTTGGGAATATATGTGAATATATAGGAGGCAGAACTAGGTCAGGGGGGGGGGTCACGTGGGGCCCACAAGGTAGGGGGCGTGCACTACCCCCTGGGCACGCCTTCCACCCCAGTCGCTGCATTATGGATCCTCTGACTTGAACTCCAAGTCTCCTGAGTGACTTCTGGTCCAAGAAAAATCATCGTAAAGTTTTATTCCGTCTGGACTCCATTTGGTATTCCTTTTCTGCGAAGGTCAAAAACAAGGAAAAACATAAACTTGCACTGGGCTCTTTGTTAATAATTAGTTCCAAAAATGATATAAAATAGCATATTAATGCACATAAAATATCCAAAACAGATAATATAATAGCATGGAACAATAAAAAATTATAAATGATAAAAACAGAATTTTTGATGTGGAATGCTACCTAACATATTTATCCATGTAATTTTCTTTATTGTGGCATGAATGTTTTGATCCGTAAGATTCAAAACAAAAGTTTAATATTGACATAAAAACAATAATACTTCAAGCATACTAACAAAGCAATTATGTCTTCTCAAAATAACATGGTCAAAGAAAGCTTATCCCTACAAAATCATATAGTCTGGCTATGCTCCATCCTCATCACACGAACTATTCAAATCATGCACAATCCCGATGACAAGCCAAGTAATTGTTTCATACTTTTGATGTTCTCAAACCTTTTCAACTTTCACCCAATACATAAGCGTGAGCCATGGACATAGCACTATATGTGAAATAGAATATGGTGGTTGTGGAGAAGACAAAAAAGGAGATAGTCTGACATCAACTAGGCGTATCAACGGGCTATGGAGATGCCCATCAATAGATATCAATGCGAGTGAGTAGAGATTGCCATGCAACGGATGCACTAGAGCTATAAGTTTATGAAAGGTCAAAAGAAAACTAAGTGGGTGTGCATCCAACTTGCTTGCTCATGAAGACCTAGGGCAATTTGAGGAAGCCCATCGTTGGAATATACAAGCCAAGTTCTATAATGAAAAATTCCCACTAGTATATGAAAGTGACTACATAGGAGTCTCTCTATCATGAAGGTCATGGTGCTACTTTGAAGCACAAGTGTGGAAAAAGGATAGTAACATTGCCCCTTCTCTCTTTTTCTCTCATTTTTTTGTTTGGATTCTTCGGCCTCTTTTTTGTTGGATTCTTTGGCCTCTTTTTTGTTGGCTTCTTTGGCCTCTTTTATTTATTTCCTCACATGGGACAATCTCTAATAATGAATATCATCACATTTTTATTTACTTACAACTCAAGAATTACAACTCGATACTTAGAACAAAATATGACTCTATATGAATGCCTCCGGCGGTGTACCAGGATGTGCACTGACTCAAGAGTGACATGTATGAAAAAATTATGAAAGGTGGCTTTGCCACAAATACTATGTCATTTACATGATCATGCAAAGCAATATGACAATGATGAAGAGTGTCATAATAAAAAGAATGGTGGAAAGTTGGATGGTAATATATCTCGCAATGGCTATGGAAATGCCATAATAGGTAGGTATGGTGGCTGTTTTGAGGAAGGTAATAGGTGGGTGTATGGCACCGGCGAAAGTTGCGCGGTACTAGAGAGGCTAGTAATGGTGGAAGGGTGAGAGTGCGCATAATCCATGGACTCAACATTAGTCATAAAGAACTCACATAATTATTGCAAAAATCTATTAGTCTTCGAAACAAGGTACTACACGCATGCTCCTAGGGGGATAGATTGGTAGGAAAAGACCATCGCTCGTCCCCGACTGTCACTCATAAGGAAGACAATCAATAAATAAATCATGCTCCAACTTCGTTACATAATGGTTCACCATACGTGCATGCTACGGTGTCGGGGGTGCTAATCCCACGGACACCTATGGGACCGGCGGACCGAGCCCCTTTTGGTTCGGCAGGGGGCGGAGAGCGCACGAAGAGCAGATCGAGGCGAAGCGCACGAGCACATGATCAGTTTACCTAGGTTCGGGCCGCATGGATGCGTAAAACCCTACTCCTGCTTTGTGGTTTGTATTGTGTTCTTGCTCGAGAGTGCTGATTGCTACAGTACACACCAGCAGCTAGCGAGACCGAGCGTGAGAGTGATCGTCCCCCCTCTATGTTGTGCATGGGACTCCTTTTATATGCTAAAGGGGTCACCGACAGGTGGCAACATAGACAAGGGCAAAAATGGAAAGGCAGGGCGGTTGGCACCGCCGCTTACTACAGTGTATCGTACCTAACTCTGACGGCAGGGGACAAGGGCATTAAATGCCCATCTGCGTCGCCCAAATAGTGCAAAAGGGACCGCCAGGGACGCCACCGCACGCCACGATGGCGATCTTGTCAGCGCCGCTTGCCACCGTGTACCGCTGGCTGCACAGCCTCCCGCCATGTACGCCTGGAAGGGTCCCAGAGCGACACGTTGGTGGGTGTGCTGGAGCGCAGGTACAGAGTGGGGGCTTGCTGCGGCAAGCGCCTTGCCGCGGTTGTTGTCTTGTCGTGTCCGGGAGCTTGTCGCTCACCGGGCCTTGCCGGGACGCGTGGCGCGTTGCGGCAAGTTCCTTGAGATGCCTTGGTTGGCTTTCCCGGCAAGCTCCTCTTGCCGGGGTCTTGTCTCCTTCCCGGCAAGCTCCTCTTGCCGGGGTCTTGGATACATTGTTCTTGAATGGCTCCAAAGGAACCACGGAGGACCTTGGCGGTCACCCGGTAAGCCTTGCCGCGGGACGCTGCGACTGCCCGTGCACAAGTTCGGGAGACTAGGGTACCCCTACACTAGTACAACGACAGGAGCCCCCGGGCCTGCGCCATACACGGTGCCGAGCGCTGTTGGGCCAGGCCCAAAACAGGGCATGGGCACGCGCGGCCTAGGTTATGCCGTATCTCACTCCGCATCCACCGCGCCCTCCCCGAACGGCACGCGTCGAACGCGGCGTCGTGGGAGAGATCGTGGGTGGTTTCTTTATTAGGAAAGGCGGAACGTCCGCCCCCTCCCCCTTTATAAGCAAGGGGAAGCAGGGGTAGTGCGCCCACTCGCCCCCTTTCCATTCCAATCTCAGAAGCCTCCGCCCCGCCTCCGTCTTTCCAAAGCTGAGAGAGAGAGAGCAGTGCCCTGCCCCCCATCGCCACCAGCACCACCAACACCGTCGACCTCCTCCACCACTTCCGCCATGGCTCCGAAAGCCGACAAGGGGAAGGCTGTGAAGTCGACCGAGGCGCAGCGGCTTGCGGCGCTGCGAAAGGAGCGGGCCATCTCCCCCCCAAGCTCGCCGCGAGGGAGCTGAGGGAGTACTACTACCTCTTCTGGTCGACGGAGACGCGAGCGCACCCGAGCACGAAGGTACTCCCGGCCACCGCTCATAAAATGGCTCCAAACGGATATCCCTTCTTCGCCGTGTTCTTCTACTGCGGGCTCTGCCCGCCCTTCTCTGAATTTTTCTGCGACATCATGAACACCTACGGGCTCTGCCTCCTTGACTTCACCCCCGATGCCGTTCCGACCATGGCAGTTTTCGCACACCTTTGCAAAAACTTTGTCGGAGTCCACCAAAATGTACCCCTTTTCCGCCACTTTTTCATGCCCCGAGTAGAGAGAGGAGAGCCTTTATCCGGTGGAATCGCCTGGGTCTCAAGGACCGGCAAGAAGGACTCTTATCTGGAGGGCGAGTTCCGCAGCAAGTGGGATGAGTGGAGAGCAGATTGGTGCTGGATTGTCGAGGAGAACCCGCAGCCATTTAGCGCCCGGCGCCAAACCGCTGCAGTACGCGGCAGCGATTGGAGTGAAGTGGCCCCGGAAGACGACAGGCTGAGGATTGCCGTCACCAAGATCCAACGCCTCAGGCTTGCCAGACTCACTGTAGGCGCCGTTGGCGCAGATTTCCTTTGCCGCCGCATCGCCCCCCTGCAGGAACGGAGGAGGCCCGCCTGGGAGTTCAAGAATGTGGCGGATATCATGAGGCTGCGTCCGGGCCTCAACTACGACTTTACTGTCTTGGAGCTCAATGCAATGCTTCAGGAGCTCTTCAAGTATGATCCTGATCATCCTGAAGTATTTAGGTTGCCGCAGGGCGTCGTTTCGTTGTGCAACAGTTCCACGCTTGACCGCATCCGGGCAATGATGCCGCTGTGCGACTCGCATGGACTTGTGCCAACTTGGCAAGAGCCTGCAGACGAGGTCGTGCAGGAATTCTTTGACAACCTGGTAGAAGTGCCGATCCGCCCCGACGAGAAGAATGGCCTCACTCTGTAAGTGCATCTAGTGCCACCCCTAGTTGGTTTTGGAGTATTGACGACAAACCTAGTTGAGGGACTAATGTGTTTGTGAGAATTGCAGGATAACACAGGTAGAAGTCCCTCATTGATTCGGTTTAGCTACCAGAGATGACCCCTAAAAATGTACGAAGACATTGAAGACAATGGTGGTTTATGAAGACATTCATGTCGAAGACAATGACATGTGAAGACTCCCCATGAAGCCTATGGAACTCGAAGACTTAGATCCTTCATAGTTTTACTTCATTCATGTTGTGTCATAGGAACCACCGTACTGTTAAGTGGGGTCCAAGAGAACCAGTCTGGATGACTGAAGTGATGCCTAATTCAAATCCTATGTCTTCAAGTGAAGACAATGAGAGAAAATCTAGTCCAGAGTCAGACAAGTCAGCTTTACTTGTAGCCCAAGTAAAGTTGCCGTGTGAGTTCAAAATCTGACCGTTAGTACACGTGTCAGTTCCTTAGTGACCCAGGGTCATTTCGGACAAATCAGGTCGGGTTGCCAAGTGGCTATAAATAGTCCACCCCTACAACCATAAATGGTTGGCTGCTCAGATTTCAGTGCACGGCTTTTGTCATTTGAGAGCAACCCACCTCGAAGCCTTCGAGAGAAAATCCCTAGCGAGGAGAAAAGCCCTAACCACCCAGAGCCAGAGTAATTGGGCATCACTTAAGTCTTCTTGTCTGAGTGATCTGAAGACTTATTACACTTGAGGACTGTGCATCCTCCAGACGGTTAGGCGTCGCGTTCTGAGCATCCAAGAGAAATTGTGGATTGCCGGTGAACGAAGTCTGTGAAGGTTTGGGAGTCTACCTTGAACACTTACCAGAGTGATTGGGCGAGGTCTGTGTGACCTTAGCTCAAGGAGAAAACGGTGAGGACTGGGTGTCCTGAGCTGCGTGTTCAGGACTGGGTGTCCGGGACTGTGTGTCCTTTGGTTTAAATACCTAGCGGCTCCAACCAGACGTACAGTTGTCACAGCAACTGGAACTGGTCCAACATATCATTGTCTTCAACGTGTCACTGGTTTCATCTTCACCTCCCTTTACTTACCAGTACACATTGTGAAGCCATTGCATGCTTGCTTTATCTTCTGTCTTCACAACTTGACTGTATGATCAGTTTGGCTTCATAACTTCTTCCTACCTGATCCTCATTACACTGAAGCTGTTTGTCACTGTGCTTTCACTATATTGTATACTTGACTATGGCTTGCATTGTGTAATCTAACTTCCGCTGCATAGTGATAGGCTTATCCACTCTGTTTGTCTTCATAACTTCCACGTTTTGAAGACTTTCATAAAAATCGCCTATTCACCCCCCCTCTAGTCGATATAACGCACTTTCAATTGGTATCAGAGCAAGGTTCTCCCTTGTTCTATGTGATTCGGTTTAACCACCTGGAGTTTTAGCTATGTCGACTGCAGGGATAATTAAAGTCTCCGCTGCATGCCCCGTCTTCGATGGAACTGAATATCCCTACTGGAAGAATAAGATGCATATGCATCTTGAAGCCATTGACGTCGACCTATGGTATGTCGTCGAAAACGGCGTTCCCAAGGCTGGAGAAGGTGTCACTACTGCTGATGTCAAGAAGTTCACTCAACTGGACTCCACTGCCAAGAATATTATCTGTGGTCATCTGACCAAGGGACAGTACGGCCGTGTGAGTGCCTTGAAGACATCCAAGCTGGTTTGGGACTGGCTCTCCAAGGTCAATGAAGGCATCTCAACCCGGAGAGATCAGAGAATCAGTGTTCTTCGCAACCTCTTCAACCGCTTCAAGCGAAATGACAATGAGAATGTCCAGCACACATTTGACCGGCTCACTGACATCACAAATGAGCTTCAAGCCCTCGGCGCCACTGAGATCACCAAACATGAAATCGTCAAGACGCTGCTGAGATCACTTGACAGTTCGTTTGACATCCTAGCCCTGATGATTCAAGAACGTCCAGACTTCAAGACACTCGATCCGTCTGACATACTTGAGAGGCTCAACACACATGAGTTTTAGCTTTCTGAGAAAAGAGATATCTACGGTCCAAACTATGGGCGAACTCGTGCCTTGAAGGCAAAAGCTGTGTCCTCATCTGAAGAAGAATCCGACAGCAGTTCTGATGATCCTGAAGACATTGGAAGGGAACTTGCAATGCCAGTGAAGAAGTTCCAGAAATTCACCAAGAAGAAAGGCTTCAGAAAGTCTTCACAATCAAGCTCAAGGAATGATGAAGCTTCTGCTCATGACTACAAGAAGAAAACATGTCACAAGTGCAAGAAAACTGGACACTTCATCTCTGAGTGTCCACAATGGGACAATGAGAGTAGAAAGAAGAAGAAGAGCAAGGAATATGACTCTGACGATAAGAAGAAGAAATACTCAAAGTCTTCTTCCAAGTCTTCCTCAAAGTCTTCAACACACAAGAAGAGTTCATCTGGCAAGGCTCGTGCGTTTGTTGGCAAGGAAATGGATTCAGAGGAGGAGTCCGCTTCTGAGGAGGCAGAGGTGGAGTCTGAGGAGGAGTCTGATTCAGGCATTGCGAGTCTGGCTACAGCCTACGTCGCCAAGTCCATCTTCAACACTGAAGACAATGACTTCATCACCAACACCGATGCAAATGACAAGGACGACTCTACTCCTACCTACTGCTTCATGGCACGTGGTGCCAAGGTAAACACACGCACTACTCACTATCAAACATCAAGGGACGATGACTCTGATTGTGATTCAAAACCCAGCTACAAAACACTTGCTAAAATTGCAACTGAACAACAAAAGGCCATGGAACATATTCAAAAACTGTTAGACAGAAGCGATGATCTGTTGGGTGCTGAAATGACTCGTTCTGAATCCTTAATTGAAGACATAAAAAATCTTCATGTTAAGTATCAGGAACTCGAAGATCGTCTTGAGACTCTCTCAACTACTCATGAAAAGCTTTCCTATGATTATCTTCAAAAGAAGCAAGATCTTGAGAAGTTGAGAGCGGATCATGAAGATCTTCAAAAGGAAAACGAGTCACTTCGAGCCGAACAGATCAGTTCCGCTCAGGAAGGATTTGAACCACCATGCCTTAAATGCATTGAGCGTGATAATGCTACTTCTGTTGCTGAATGTTCCACTGCTACTGCTGTTGCAATATCTTCAACTGTTGAAGTGGTAACTAACCCCTCTGCTGAGGATACCACTGCTATTGTTGATGAGAATGCTAGGTTGAAGACATTGCTTGAAACAGGGATGTACAAAAGTCTCAAAGGACATCAGACATTATGTGATGTCCTCAAGAAGCAGATTCTGAACCGAAGCCCTAGGAAAGAGGGTGTTGGGTTCGTGAGGAAAATTAATGCAGATGGCTCTTACTGGAAACCTGAGCAGTACCCCAAAACCACATGGGTTGCTGCAAAGGAATCCTCAGCAGATCCATCCAATCTATCTGGCTTCACTTGTGCTAATCCTATTATCATTGATGAATCCTTTGATGCAAACTATAAATTGTTTAAGAATCAGAATGGTGAAGTATTTGCCAGGTACATTGGTACTAACTGCAGGAAAGGACCGCCTATGAAGAAGATCTGGGTTCCAAAAACGTGCCTTGAGAATCTTCCTGTGAATGTCCTCATGACACCTCACATGAAGAAGACAAACCTCAGACCAAAGGCTTCATATGGTCCAAAGGCTTCATACAGGCAGATGACTCACCTGAGTCGCACTAACGCAAATGTTTTGCAGGAAAACCATGCTTAGGCATATGAGAGCGGTTCTTCAAACCGTCATGCTCATATGACCAAGAACTATTCTGCCTATTCTTATGAGTACTATTGCCCACCCGCTAGACTGTTTGCTAGGGCTCCAAAGCCAAAATTCTCAGATGCTGCACTTAGACTTATTGCTTCTAAGCCACCCTTGAAGATGTGGGTGGTTAAGAAAGGTTAACTCTCTTTTGCAGGGAAAGGTCTCCAGCAGAAAACCAAAATCTTCTGATGCTATTGCTGGGGACCTTAAAGATCTTGTGGGGCGCAAGATCAAATGCCCGAATGGCATCACTATGTATTTCATACCTGAATCGCATGCTACTCTCCCTACTTGTCCTAACCTGGATCTAAGTTTTCATAATCCACTGGTTCGTCAAATGTTTTTGCTTCACAACACTCTTCATGAAGTCTATCCCCCTAACTGCACTGTAGGGTACGACACCAGTGACTTTAGAGTCTTCAGAATGGATTATTGACAGTGGGTGTACAAATCACATGACTGGCAAAAGAAGTCTCTTTATGGACTCAACCTTACGTCCATCTGACAAGAGCCACATCACATTCGCTGACACTGGTAAAAGTAAGGTACTGGGTCTAGGTAGAGTTGCAATCTCAAAGGATCAACACATGGATAAAGTCATGTTTGTTGAATCCCTTGGCTTCAACTTAATGTCTGTCTCAATGCTTTGCGATTTGAACATGATTGTAATCTTTGGAAAATATCGTTGCCTGATACTAATGGAATCTGACAAGTCTCTAGTGTTTGAAGGGTATCGGAAAGATGATTTGTACGTGGTAGATTTCTCAGCAGGGCCACAGCTTGCAGTATGTCTTCTCGCAAAGGCTTCAGAATGCTGGCTTTGGCATCGAAGACTTGGGCATGCTGGCATGAGGAACCTCCACACCCTTGCGAAGAAGAAGCATGTCATAGACATCGAGGGCGTCAAGTTCAAGAAAGATCACTTATGCGGTGCCTGTGAAGCAGGGAAGATGACAAGGGCAAAACATCTTTCGAAGACAATCATGACCACTACTCAACCCTTCGAACTGCTTCACATGGACCTCTTTGGTCCCACTCACTACTCAACTTTTTCCACTAGTGCTTGCCTCTATGGCTTCGTCATTGTTGATGATTACTCTAGATATACTTGGGTGCACATAATCCTTTACAAGACTGAAGTGCAGGATGTCTTCAGACGCTTCGCAAATCGGGCTATGAACAATTATGGTGCCAAGATAAAGCACATCAGAAGTGACAATGGCACTGAGTTCAAGAACACTGGCCTTGACACATATCTTGATACATTGGGCATCACTCATGAATTCTCAGCTCCGTACACGCCACAGCAGAATGTCATCGTCGAACGCAAGAACAGAACACTCATTGAGATGGCCAGAACAATGTTAGATGAGTACAAGACACCAAGAAAATTCTGGACTAAAGCCATTGACACTGCATGCCATACTATCAACCGTGTATATCTTCACAAGCTACTGAACAAGACATCTTATGAACTTCTAACTGGCAAGAAGCCAAATGTCAGTTACTTCAGAGTATTTGGATCAAGATGCTGGATCAAGGACCCTCACCACACCTCAAAATTTGCTCCAAAAGCACATGAGGGCTTTATGCTTGGATATGGAAAGGATTCGCACTCCTACAGAGTCTTCAATCTCTTTCACTACAAAGTGGTTGAAACAATGGATGTGCGGTTCGATGAGACCAATGGGTCACAAAGAGAGCAACTGCCAAATGTGCTAGATGAAGTTCCAGCCAGTGAATCAATCAAGCTAATGGGAACTGGAGAAATTATACCTTCTGAAGCACATCCTGAAGAAGAACTCATCATCTCAGCACCTGATCCACACGAAGACAATGCTCAGCCTGAAGACATTCCTCCCCATGACAACGTAGATCAGCAAGAGAAAAGTCTTCGACCCCTACATCCTCGTGTTGCCAACGAAGTGCAGATTGACAGAATAATTGGTAGCATCAATGCACCTGGTCCACTGACTCGTTCAAGGGTAACTCAACTGGCAAATTTCTGCGGACACTTCGCATTCGTTTCAATCACAGAACCCAAGAAAGTTGATGAATCTTTTATGGAACTTGAATGGATTCAAGCTATGCAAGAAGAGCTTCAGCAGTTTGAGCTGAACAATGTATGGGAGTTGGTTAAGCGTCCTGATCCATGGAAGCATAACATAATAGGTACCAAATGGATATACCGCAACAAGCAAGATGAGCATGGCCAAGTCGTCAGAAACAAGGCTCGTCTCGTTGCTCAAGGATATACTCAAGTGGAAGGCATTGACTTTGATGAAACATTTGCTCCTGTTGCCAGACTTGAAGCCATCCGTATACTGCTGGCCTATGCAAATCATCACAACATAATTCTGTATCAAATGGATGTGAAGAGTGCCTTTCTCAATGGCAAAATTGAAGAAGAAGTGTATGTTGCACAACCACCTGGGTTTGAAGATCCAAAACATCCTGACATGGTTTACAAGCTCAATAAGGCACTATATGGCCTCAAACAAGCCCCTCGGGCCTGGTATGATACACTCAAATACTTCCTGAAGAGTAAAGGCTTCATACCTGGTTCCCTAGATCCCACTCTCTTCACGAAGACATATGATGGTGAACTGTTTGTGTGCCAAATATATGTGGATGACATTATCTTCGGCTGCACCAATAAGAAGTACAGTGAGGAATTCGGATATATGATGCAAGAGCAATATCAGATGTCTATGATGGGGGAGCTGAAATTCTTCCTCGGTCTTCAAAT
This sequence comes from Triticum monococcum, assembly GCA_034509565.1. Lineage (NCBI taxonomy): Eukaryota > Viridiplantae > Streptophyta > Magnoliopsida > Poales > Poaceae > Triticum > Triticum monococcum. The sequence continues at coordinate 666,046,531 of CM067845.1, read as the reverse complement.
ACGGCAACAACACAATGACATCTTCATATCTCAAGAGAAGTATCTCAAAGATTGCCTGAAGAAGTTCGGTATGCAAGACTGCAAAGGCTTCACAACACCAATGCCAGCCAAACATCATCTGGGTCCTGACGACAATGGTAAAGAGTTCGATCCAAAGGTATACCGCTCCATGATTGGTTCTTTGCTTTATTTATGTGCATCTAGGCCAGATATTATGCTTAGTGTTTGCATGTGTGCTCGATTCCAAGCGGCACCAAAGGAGTCGCATCACTTAGCTGTGAAGGGAATTCTTCGATATTTGGCTCACACCCCAACTCTAGGGTTATGGTATCCAAAGGGCTCAGAGTTTGATCTGGTTGGATTTTCGGATGCTGATTACGCTGGTGACAAGGTTGATTGGAAGTCCACGTCAGGCACATGTCACTTTCTGGGCCGATCACTTGTATGTTGGTCTTCAAAGAAGCAGAACTGTGTATCTCTCTCCACTGCTGAATCTGAATACATTGTTGCTGGATCCTGCTGCGCTCAGCTTCTATGGATGAAGCAAACCCTCAAGGATTATGGCATTCATCTGAAGCAAGTGCCACTTTACTGCGACAACGAAAGCGCCATCAAGATCGCCAACAACCCAGTTCAGCACTCGAAGACAAAGCACATTGAAATTCGTTATCATTTTCTCAGAGATCATGTTGCAAAGGAAGATATTGATATCATACACGTCAACACTGAAGAGCAATTGGCAGATATCTTCACCAAGCCCTTGGATGAGAAGAGATTTTGCAAGTTACGGTGTGAGCTAAATATCTTGGAGTCCTCAAATGTCCTGTGATCAGGCACACATCCTAACACTTATGCATATTGATGACTTAGACGTGCAACACACGAAGTAACGTATATCTTCAATCAATGAAGACATACATTCTAAGTGTGAATACATTAACATGGAATTTGACTTCGGAGCGCCACGATAATTGTGCACTGTGTCTGGGTCTAATACTTCCTATACGGTGGGTAACGCCACCACCAAAATTCCTGCTTGGAGTGTCTCACTCATGGCGTTACACTTGCTATGTCTTCACATTTGGTTTGGCTTCAATCTAAATTTGTCTTCATGATTATCTTCACTATGTAGATTATATATATGTACTGGTGTTCTGTCCTCTACAGCATTCACTTATAGCTATGTCTTCTTGTTTGAATCTTTTGAACTAAGTGAATGTGATCGGACCCTAACCTCTCCATGCTTCCTACCTCAAACTCTATCTCTCCAAGTCATATGCATTCTATTGAAACTGTCGAATGTCTTCACTGCATCCTTGTCAGCTGAAGACACGGAGACAAACTTTAAAACCGTTTTCAAAGTTATTACATCAACAAGAAATCCGGAGAAGTAGGAACAGCACCCGACAAACAAGGCGTGCGTGGGGGGTGGAACTGCCCCCACAATACCGCATGCTGGCCACGTACTGATCAGATGCGAATCGCCAGGGGCACCTGAGTAATAGCGCAGTGCCGCCCCTATCCCTATAAATACATGATTCACTGCATTCATTATCCCTTCTTCCACCCTCGCACGAACCCTAGCGCCACCGCTAACTCTCAACGATGCCGGCGACGAAGTGCTTCACTGCCGCAACCTCTCCGACGCCGTTCTCACGCCGACTGCGGACATCGGTCTCTCCGCTGTCGCCGTAGGTGTCTTCCGTCGCCAAGTTAGGGCACGGAGGATCGAACTGCTCGGCCTCAACTCTCACTTCGTCTAGCAGTTCCAAGTGTGGTAAATAAAACCTCTTTTTACAGCCTCTTCTGATCCTATAGCTCAGTCACTTTCTGCCATAAGAGGTTTCTATTCACACAAGTTTCATCTCTCTCATCTGCATCTCATAACTTGCCTAGTATATTCACTTGTTCTTCATGAAGTAGTTAGATTCCTCACTTGTACTGATCTATGGGTTCGTACAAATCTGGAACCAACTTCTTTTCTATAAAGTGAATGTCTTCGCATGATGAGGTCAATATCTTCTAAACTGATTTATCTTCAAAATCTTCTGTGAATGCATATGACCTCTTCCCCTTCCCTCGCACCTTAATGCTATCACAGGTACATGTCCGTGGGAGAATCTTTTGGTTCTCATAGTCTGCATTCATTTGCAGAGTTCTTACAGCGTCACATCAATTCTCTCGAAGCAAGTTCCTGTTGGTCAAGCAAAAGGAAGCCTTTGAAGAATTTGAATCTCTTGAAGCCTTCCAAGTTAAGTTTCATGGCAGCAGAAAAACCAGCAAGGAAGGGAGGCAGACAGAGACGTGGTGAAACGTCTAAAGATCTGCCTGAAGACTTGGCAGAAATGTACCAAACTGATCCTGAAGAGAGCTATGGTCAGCGCAAGGCACGAATCCAATGGATTCGAAGATATTGGGCAGAGCAGTGGTTCCAATACCACTTCGTCACCAAGGAATATGCAGAAAAGTGCGCCATCAAGCGACCATGGGGAGACGCATTGTACAAAAATCTCGTACCGCGGTCCGGAGACGAAGCCATTGCTCAAGGCTTCTTTCCATGCATGGTCAGAGGACCACAGCCAGCTGACGCACATCCGCCATCACTTCTCTGGTGTCGCGATGACACTCTGTTCAAGCGCAACTTCATATTTGCTCAGAACTCTGCGAAGCAAAACAAGAAGGAGTGGGGGTTGGACTTCAACCCTGGTCCCTCTAAACCAAGGGCAGATGGCACACGCGACGCAAATCCCAATATCATCGGGCCGTATGCCAATCTTGAAGGCCTCATCACTCGCATTCTAGTCCAAGGGACTGCTGTGAACGACCCTCCAACAGACACTGAGTCTGATGACGCTCCTGCTGCACCGGAGCCGAAGCAGACGAAGAAAAAGCCAAAAGCTTCAAAGCCAGCTGCTTCTCCCAAGATCTCCAGAGCGAAGCCATTGGCCACTGCACCTCCTGAAGCAAGTGTGCAGTCTGAAGACCTATCACGAGTCTCCAAGCCCCAAGAAGCCAAGAAGCCTCAGCCACACACTAGCAAAGAGCTCACTGCCGCTGCCATTCTGCGCTGCGAGGCCATTGATCTGTCAAGTGAAGAAGATCTTGCCGATGACGCTCTTGAGCAGCTCATCAAGAGCATGGAGGAGGCTGAAATCTTCAACAATCTGCCTCTATTTGATGCAGCAATCATACACAACTTCATTGATGAGTGGTTTGATACACCCAACATCAGCTTCGATGATCTGCAGCTGCCCATTGGCCTCATCGTAGCCTTCCAAGGCGCTATCGTTTCAGAACTCGCAATTGCCCAGCGCATAGTTGAACTGAAGCAGAAGATAGATTTTGAAAAGGCTCAGTTCAAGCAGAATATGGCCAAGCTCAGCGTCCAAGAAGTCAAGGACTTCAAGGTCATGCTACATGAGTTGAAGGAAAACTTTATGAAGAAACGTGCAGAAGCTCAGGGTTCGCGTGAGCGCATGAAGACTTTGGCTGACCTCTGTGTGCAGGCCTACAATGAGGCCGAGAAGCGCAAGGCACTTGGGCGTCCCAGCATCGACCCCAGGATGGCCGCGAAGAAAAATAAGAAGACCGCTGTGGGTGAACAAGAGGCACCAAGGCAAGAAGCTGTTCCGATTGTCTTCCCCACTGCCAAGACTGGCTCGAAGCCAAAGCACCGCTCAACCGCTTCAGAGCTTAAGAAGACAAGGACAGCCGAAGCTGAAGCAAGGAAGAGGAAACACCCTGAAGCCTCTCCTTCTGACCCCACCATCAAGAAGCACAAGACCAAGAAGTCTCGGGCTGCTCCCACAGAGCCCCTGATAGTCGAACCCCTCTCCGTCCGCTTTCCTAACGAAGATCGTCAGTTGACCGTGCATGAGCCTGCTTTCACAGAGGCTCCGCACGCTGAAGACATTCCAGTAGCCGACCCCAACGCTGCTGAAGACATTGGTCTCCAACACAATGTGCAAGGTGATGTAGTCCTTCCTCAGCTTGAAACAAGCGAAATGATCAGCATTGGTCGTCCCTTGACGCCAATCACCCAAGATGCATCGTGGGCAGATCGCCCGTAGGAGGAACAGAATGAGCCCCAGCCCACTGCAACTCCACCGGCGTCGCCTGCATTTCGTAGGCTTCGCAAAGGGCCAAGGGCTCAGGCTGCTGACGACATTCCGACTGCATCAGCCGAAGACCATGAAGAAGAACCTCAAGCTCCGTCTCCCCCGAACCAACAAGAAGTTCTTAAGGAGAACACACCTGAACCACGTGTTGAGGGTGAAGTCCCTGAGGCTGCCACAACCAACGCTGAAGCCATTGTGGAGCCTGACCAACCAACAGCTTCAAGAGACACTGAAGCTACTGCATCAGAACCTTCTGTACCTAAGTCTGCTGCCGGTCCACAGTTCAACTATCATGTTGCGCACAGGCCCCAGGTCCAGAAGCCAATCCCACGACTGCCAAGGTTCCCAGGTCCTGCATCAGCTCTTGGCTCCTTTAATGTCAATAGCTTCAGGGCGGACAACACTTTCTTCAACAGCTCCAAGAACCCTTATTCACGGGAACGGATTGTATCAGATAGGTTCTGGAGCTACCCACAGCGCACCTACTACTCCTGCGTCCTCTACAACCAAGGCCGTATCTTTCCTCACCAGTGCCTTGAGGTTGAAGCTGTTGCTGGTCTGCCTGGTCTGGAAGAAGCACTGGATTGCTTCAAGCAAGTTGGCCTGCTGCCGTTTATCACAGATGAAGGGCACTGGAATGAAGAGCTTCTGCTCCAGTTCTATGCCACATTGCATATCAAAGGCTACAAAAGAGATCTGAAGACTTGGGTCCGGGAGTGGATGACCGGAAATGTCCATCATGAAGCCAATGCATTCGATATCATTGAGCTTACCGGCCTACCCACTCCTGGCGAACTCTTCGAAGAAGGCTGCCAACTCCATGCTGAAGCAATTGAGAGCATATTTTAGCGACCTAAGCCCAATATGAGTCAGATGCTCTCAATGATGAAGCCATTGCCTCTGGATGCACCTTATCCAACTGAGTTCTTCGTTGAAGACTTAGAGTACCTGCCCAGAACTATATATCACATCGTCAGGCGGACTCTATGGCCCATTAAGGGGCACTCTCAATATGCCAAGGTTGAAGGTGCCATGAAGACTCTCATCTTCTGTATCCTGCATGGCAAATGCTTCAACGCTCAGGATCTCTTTATACGCCAACTTGCAGCGTCTGGCTCAGATCTCTTTGGTTTGAAGATTTATGCTCCTTGGGTTATGAGGCTAATCAAGCTCCACTCTGCTATCTCCTATCAGCCCTCTGCCCGCAACCATAGAATCTTCTTACCTAATGTGGACACCTCTGCTGAAGCCATATATCCTGAGCCTGCCAAGCAACCACTCAGTCTTCAGAATGCAGAACACCAGAGCTTCACTCAGCATGATGAAGGTGTTGAAGCCATCTCCAGAGTGTATCCAATGGCTGGCACCACACGTGCCCCTGCATCAACTGAAGCTACTGACAGCACAGCTGCACAGAGACCCAAGAAACGCGCTCGTACACTCACTGACCGTGAACTTCTTATGGCTCTGCACCAAAAGCAAGATAGGCATCACGACTGGCTCAAAAGGCAGATGCGCAGTATCATGCAAGACGTCAATCGCATCAGAAATCTGGCCACCAAGAATGCCTTTGTCGCACATGAAACCTGTCGCCGCACTTGGAAAGGCCTCACCATGATGTGCACTGAAGCTGAACTTCAAGAGGATGGCTTCAAAGAGAGATTCAAGTTTGACTCCACACCCCCCAGAAGAGCTGTGCTGCGCGGAACTCCGTCGCTTGAAGAGTCAGAGTTCTCTTCCTCTGCTGCCACAGTGACTGGAAAAATCATTGAGGAAGAAGACGACGCTACATCACCACCACCTTCTTCAGCGCGCATCGACCCTGCACCAAGCTCGTCAGCACCACCAAACGCCTCCACCGACCCTGCTGCGCCTGGGAACGTGTAGAAAACTCTATGTCTTCAAACCTTTTTGGTCATCACTGACAAAAGGGGGAGAAGCATATGATGTTTATAGTCTTCAAGCGGGTCAATAATATGGGTGGGTGCTTTATATTTTGCATTTTGCTTCGTGCTTACAACTCTCGTTTTGATACATTTGGTTCTTTGAGTTGTAACACTTAAACTTGATGGCCGTCTGCTACTTGTTTGCCACTATGTTTGTGCGAAGATAAATTCTGCATGTACGACAATAATTTCCGCACTTATATCATTTCGCAGACGTCCATTTTTCATTATGCATGTCATTCTCTTCATATACCTTTACATGCATGGTGGATTGTCATCATAAGTTGAAGTGGATTCCCACAAGTACAACCTGCCATGTGCATTTGCGTTCCAGAAGCAAATCACTTATATGCACATCTTCAGGGGGAGCCCTTGCAGCTTATGAAGACAATTCCTTTACAATTTTACAAATTATATTCCCCGTTGAAAACTTCAACTAGTTTGTCATCAATCACCAAAAAGGGGGAGATTGTAAGTGCATCTAGTGCCACCCCTAGTTGGTTTTGGAGTATTGACGACAAACCTAGTTGAGGGACTAATGTGTTTGTGAGAATTGCAGGATAACACAGGTAGAAGTCCCTCATTGATTCGGTTTAGCTACCAGAGATGACCCCTAAAAATGTACAAAGACATTGAAGACAATGGTGGTTTATGAAGACATTCATGTCGAAGACAATGACATGTGAAGACTCCCCATGAAGCCTATGGAACTCGAAGACTTAGATCCTTCGTAGTTTTACTTCATTCATGTTGTGTCATAGGAACCACCATACTGTTAAGTGGGGTCCAAGAGAACCAGTCTGGATGACTGAAGTGATGCCTAATTCAAATCCTATGTCTTCGAGTGAAGACAATGAGAGAAAATCTTGTCCAGAGTCAGACAAGTCAGCTTTACTTGTAGCCCAAGTAAAGTTTCCGTGCGAGTTCGAAATCCAACCATTAGTACACGTGTCAGTTCCTTAGTGACCCAGGGTCATTTCGGACAAATCAGGTCGGGTTGCCAAGTGGCTATAAATAGTCCACCCCTACAACCATAAACGGTTGGCTGCTCAGATTTCAGTGCACGGCTTTTGTCGTTTGAGAACAACCCACCTCGAAGCCTTTGAGAGAAAATCCCTAGCGAGGAGAAAAGCCCTAACCACCCAGAGCCAGAGTAATTGGGCATCACTTAAGTCTTCTTGTCTGAGTGATCTGAAGACTTATTACACTTGAGGACTGTGCATCCTCCAGACGGTTAGGTGTCGCGTTCTGAGCATCCAAGAGAAATTGTGGATTGCCGGTGAACGAAGTCTGTGAAGGTTTGGGAGTCTACCTTGAAGACTTACCAGAGTGAATGGGCGAGGTCTGTGTGACCTTAGCTCATGGAGAAAACGGTGAGGACTGGGTGTCCTGAGCTGCGTGTTCAGGACTGGGTGTCCGGGACTGTGTGTCCTTTGGTTTAAATACCTAGCCGCTCCAACCAGACGTACAGTTGTCACAACAACTGGAACTGGTCCAACATATCATTGTCTTCAACGTGTCACTGGTTTCATCTTCACCTCCCTTTACTTACCAGTACACATTGTGAAGCCATTGCATGCTTGCTTTATCTTCTGTCTTCACAACTTGACTGTATGATCAGTTTGGCTTCATAACTTCTTCCTACCTGATCCTCATTACACTGAAGCTGTTTGTCACTGTGCTTTCACTATATTGTATACTTGACTATGGCTTGCGTTGTGTAATCTAACTTCCGCTGCATAGTGATAGGCTTATCCACTTTGTTTGTCTTCATAACTTCCATGTTTTGAAGACTTTCATAAAAATCGCCTATTCACCCCCCCTCTAGTCGATATAACGCACTTTCACACTCGCGACACCACCGATGCGGAGTTGAAGCGCATCGCCACCGGGCTGGAAGAGGCGGCGGCAGCCACAGCTGCGGGTGAGTTTGGATTCACCTTGGAGGAGGCAGAGGCAGCAGAGGCGGCAAACCGTGCTGAGCGAGAGGATCTTGCCGGGCATGACGCCGAGCCGAGCGAGCCTGCCGAGGATACGAGCGGCTCGTTGGAGATCAACTCCTCTTCCTCCTCATCCTCAGACAGCTCGCCGCAAGCAGAGCCTCCATCTCCACCAAGAAGGCATCTTCCCAAGGCCGGGGACGCAGCGAGGCGGCAGGCGAGTCGACAGTCGCCGCGCCGCGCGACACGCTCCACCGCGGCAAGCACTGTTGCCGCGGGAGCGCCCCACGCTGCTGCGGCAACTGGAGCGGGGTCTTCCCGGACCACTGCTTCAGCTCCCGCCAAGCGGCCAAGGGAACCTACTCCTCCGCCTTCCCGCGCCGGACGCGAGCCGGACTTCGACTTCTCCGCGTTCAGCTCCGACGAGGAAGAAGAAGAAGAGTAAGATTTTCTTGTTGTTCTTGTAGTTCTTCAATCCTTGCTATTTTTGTCTTGCTTCTCATCTGCTTCACTCTGAACCTTTTCCTTCTTAGGACTCTGGCCTAGAGGGCAGCGAAGAGAGCCAAGGCCCCGGTGATTGTTATCGAGGACGAACCCACCGCAACAGCAGGGGATGCGCCCGAGACAACCTTGCCGGACCCGGCAACTGTTCTCCAGAGCAGCCCCCAGCGTTAGTATATGGCTTGCTTTCCGCTGTCAGGCGTGCATGGAGATTCTTGCTTTGCTGATATCTGACTATTGACTTGTGCAGGAGCAGAGCAGCCCCACCAAGAACGCCCGGAGGCCGCCCCCGGAACGCCAAGGGAGAGTCCTCCGGCAAGGGAGAGGTCCCCGACAAGGGAGAGCTCTCCGGCAAGGGAGACGTCTCCGGCAAGGGAGGGTTCCCCGGCAAGGGACAGCACCAGTGGCCCCCCGGCGGCGGAGACCACAACTGCAGAACCTCGCACAGGTACTCTCCTTGCTTCAAAACTTCCCTTGGGTTCTTCTTCTTTTGATCTTCTTTTTTGGATATTTGCTTGATTCTTCTCCCCTTTCCGGTTGTCAGATCCATCTGCTGCGGAGCCGATGGATACCGAGGTTGCCGCCGACGACGCCGTTGCTGCCGAGGAAGCAGCCGGCACCGACGAGCCCGCCGGCGAAGAGGCCGCCAGGACTGCCGCTGCAGAAGCAGGCGGGGGATCTAGCGATCGCACTGACGACCCTGAGGCCGCAGGAGCGCCAGGCGCTGCACCGACCGCCGATCCCTCCGCCGCTGCCGCAGCGCCAGGCTCCGAAGAGCCCCAGCCTGGCGTCTACTTGAAGGCCAGCGATGACATCTTCATCAACCTCCCCTGGGCGTCAGGCTCCAGGGCGCCGGTCGAAGGAGAGGTCTTCGATGGAGAAGTGCTCGCCTCCGCCGGGCTGGCGCTGGTTGACGCGCCAAGCAGTAGCAGCGGCGAGCCTGAGGAGGAGCGGCTGCTGCGGAAGCTGGTGTCGCTCTACCGCGCCCGGCAAGCCAAGCTGGAATCCCGCGAGGCGCTTGTCGCGAAGGCGGGAGTCGACAACGAGAAGCGCGCGGAGGAGCTCCGGGGTCACAATCAAGAAGCTCTCCGGTCCTTGGCAGGGGAAAGGGCGTGACTTGCCGAGGAGCGGGAGTCCTTCCTCCTCGAGAAGGTTGAAGCCGAAGAGCAACAAAGGCTTGCCGCTGAGAAGCTGGCTGTGCAAGAAGGCGAGCTGGTGCAGCGGAAGGTCCATCTTGACAGCCACGAGGAGGAGCTTGCCGCGCGCGAGCGAACAGTTGGCGGAGGCCTCAAGCAAGCAGAAGACGCTGCCGCAGCTGCCGAGGCCGCCAAGAAGGAGCTGGAGACGAAGGCGGCGCAGCTGGAGGCCGATCTCCAGGCGAGCGGCGAAGAGCTTGCCGCGCTCAAGCTTGAGCGGGAGAAGGACGCTCACAGCCAGTCAAAGTTGCAGGCTCGTCTCGCCGAGAAGGGCCAGGAGCTCAGCGCCGCCAAGGACTCCAACGCCGATCTTGAGTTGAAGCTGATCACTTTGACCAAGATGCTGGACAGCGCCAAGGAGCAGGAGACGGTCCTGAAGGAGGAGATCAAGGCCGGCAAGGCGCTGCTGGCGAGTGCTGCCGCCGCCCAGAGCACATTCCGGGAGAATGTGGAGCACTGAACGGAGGGTCTTGTGGATGTTGCCGGAGATATTGACAGGGAGCTGGCGCAGCTGGGGATGGAGGATCTCGGGTATCCCACCGACGAGAACCTCCAACCCAGCGCCAAGCTCACCTCGTTCTTCAAAGGCATGGCGACGGCCCTCCGGCGACTTCGGGAGAGGATCCCAAAGCAGCTGGCCGACGAATCGCGCAAGATCTGCGCGGGAGCTCTTCAGAAGGTGCTGGTGAAGGTGGCCTTCCGCAACCCAGGCCTCAACCTCACCAATGTCCTCAGGTCCTTGCCGCCGGATGCTGATCTGGAGGCGCTCAAGACCCTTGTCGCACCCATTGTGGACAAGGTGAGCGGGATCAAGAGGGTTGAGGGCGACCGCGTAGACTAGGCCGCCCGTTTTCTTCTTTTCTTGTCGTTGCTAGTCATGTTACGAGAACAATTTGTTAGTGCTGCGACAAGCTATCTTGTAATATAACTTTATTCTGTGTAATGATCGCAATGTTATTTCCTCTACTTGATTCCTTCCTTTGTATGTTTTTGCCCTACGCTTTTAGGGAACTTGCCGGCGCAGGCACCTTTGCCGCGAGCGCTGAGTGCGGGACGTCAGCAGCCTGCTGGCGGTGCTGCTACCGACAAGAAACCTTGTCCCAGCTAGTCGCAGCCCACTTAAGTTGTTGAGCGGACTCGAAACAAAATAAGGGCGCAACTAGCTACGAGTTGGTTCCTCCGCGCACAGGTTTTCCATACAAAGTACGGTCGTTCAAGGAAAATAACTTAAAATTTAAAGGAAATCTGATTGCTCAAACTTTGGCAACTTAGCTTTTCTGTCGTTTGCTTCCCGGCAAGGCGAAACTTTCTTGAACGACGCCTGGTCCATACCATATCTTCTCCTTCCCCCCGGCAAACTTGTGGGCGAGGGGCCCTTCCTTTCCTTGAGAAAAAAGAGAGAGGAGAAAATAAAGGTATGGAGCCTTATGGCTCGTTATTGCTTACCGGGGGTAAGTGCTGCACAAGGTGTCAGATAACACATGCAAATAATAAAAAGCCTGAAATCGACAAGGTGTGCGGAGCACATAAGCTTTATGCACGGGGTCTGCGCCCGGCTTTGTACAAAGGATTACATGCAACATCGGCAAGACTTGTACAAAAGGTGGTTGCCGGAACGGGTTCCGGCAACCGCGCCCTATGGGTAAAACTTACGAAGATGCTCAATGTTCCAGGAGTTGCTCACTGGGATGCCATCTTCGGTCTCCAGGCGGACAGCGCCAGGCCTAGTGACTCGTTTCACCCGGTAAGGGCCTTCCCACTTCAGCATCAACTTGTTGGAATTCTTGGCAGACTGAACGCGCCGAAGAACAAGGTCGCCTTCCTCGAGACTTCTGGCGTTAACTTTGCGGCTATGGTAGCGGCGCAAAGCTTGCTGGTAGCGAGCAGCTCGCACAGCAGCCTGAAGACGGTCTTCCTCAAGGAGCAGCGCATCATCTTGTCGCAGCTGCTCTTGCTCAAGCTCGTCGTAAGCGAGCACTCGAGGTGACCCGTATACGAGTTCCGTCGGGAGAACTGCCTCTGCTCCATAGACTAGAGCAAAAGGTGTCTGGCCAGTGGCTCGATTTGGCGTCGTCCTGATCGACCAAAGAACCACCGGCAGCTCCTCGATCCAGTTTCTTCCGCACTTGCGCAGCCTGTCGAAAGTTCTGGTCTTGAGCCCACGCAGCACTTCAGCATTTGCCCTCTCCGCTTGACCGTTGCTTCTCGGGTGAGCAACAGAAGCGAAGCAGACCTTGGCGCCAAGATCTTGGATGTACTGCATGAAGGTGCGGCTCGCAAATTGCGTACCGTTGTCGGTGATTATCCTGTTAGGGATCCCGAAACGACAAACAATCGACCTGAAGAACTTGACCGCTGATTGTGCTGTCACCTTCCTCACTGGTTCCACTTCCGGCCACTTTGTGAACTTGTCGATTGCAACGTACAAGTACTCAAAGCCGCCGACTGCTCGGGGAAAGGGGCCGAGGATATCGAGCCCCCAGACCAAAAATGGCCAGGATAAAGGGATCGTCTGGAGAGCTTGAGCTGGCTGGTGTATCTGCTTGGAATGGAACTGGCACGCTTCACACTTGGTTACTTGTGCAGTTGCATCCTGGAGGGCTGTCGGCTAGAAGAAACCTTGCCGGAATGCCTTGCCGACAAGTGCTCTTGCGCCAATGTGGTGACCACATATGCCTCCATGTATCTCTGCCAACAGCTTTTGTCCATCTTCCCGGGGAATACACTTCAATTTCACACCGTTGAGTCTTCTTCTGTACAGTGCGCTGTCGACAAACTGGTACATACTTGACTGCCGGGCTACTCTTTCCGCTTCTTCTTGCTCTTCGGGAAGTTCTCCTGTCTGAAGGAAACGGACAATCTGCTGTGCCCATGCTGGAGCTTGCAGCTCGACAACAAGGACTAAAGGCATATCTGTTGCTGCGGGAACATCCGCTTCTACGGCAACAACTTGCGGCTCTGCCGGAGCTTGACGTTCCCCAGCAAGCTTGCCGGAGCAAAACTTGTCGGGAGCATCTGCTTCAATGGAACAAACCCTAGGGCTTGCCGGAGCAAACTGCTCCTCAGCACTCTTGGTGTTGATCTTGGGGACCTTCTTGGCGGCGGCTTCGGGAAGCTCTGCCGGAAAATAGTCACCAGAAATCAACTTCCTCTTCTTGCTCTGTCCAGTTGACGGTGTTACGAACGGTTGAGTCAGCTTGAGCACAAAGATCCCTGGTTCCACAGGTAACTTAAGTGCGGGGCACTTTGACAGGCCATCGGCAATGTCGTTCTGAGCTCTTGGGATATGCTCCATCTGTAGGCCGTCAAAGTGCTCTTCTAGCTTTCTCACTTCGTCAACGTAGGCTTCCATCAACGGACTCTGATAATTCTTGTTTACTTGGCGGACGACAAGCTGCGAGTCACCCCTGAGAATGAGCTTCTTGATCCCAAGGTCTGCCGCGATCCTGAGACCGGCAAGCAAGCCTTCATACTCTGCAGTATTGTTTGTCACTTGCTCCTTGGGAAAGTGCATCTGGACTATGTAATTGAGGTGCTCTCCGGTGGGTGCGACAAGCAGCACGCCAGCGCCGGCGCCTTGCAGCGAGAAAGCACCGTCAAAGTACATGAGCCACTCTTTGCTTGCTTCCTTGACGGGGATGCTCGTTTTTGGAATTTCTTCATCTGGTGTTGGCGTCCACTCTGCTATGAATTCTGCCAATGCTCTGCTTTGGATAGTTGAAGTACTCTCAAACTTGAGGCCAAAGCTTGACAGTTCCAGTGCCCAGACAATCCTGCCTGTTGCTTCTGGATTCTGCAGTATCCTCTTCAGCGGAAAGCGAGTGACAACTGTGATCTCATGTGCTTGGAAGTAATGGCGCAGCTTTCTCGAGGCCATGAGAAGGCCGAAAAGCAATTTCTGCACACCAGAGTACCTTGACCTAGCCCCCTGTAGAAGGGAACTGACAAAGTAAACTGGGCGCTGCACCATTCTCTTCTGTACCTCCTCGCGCACCTGCGCAGATCCATCTTTGTCGGGACCAGAGCTTGTCGGGGAAGCCCCCTAGTTGTCGCTGGATGCGCTTGCCGCGGTTGCTGGCTCGTCATCTGCCTCCCTCTCCGCCACTAACGCAGCACTAACCACTTGATTGGTTGCCGCTATGTACAGCAGCAACTTCTCTTGCGGCTTAGGTGCGACAAGTGTTGGAGTGGAGGACAGGTATCTCTTCAAGTCCTGTAGCGCAGCCTCCGCTTTCGGAGTCCATTTCGTTGGACCTGCCTTTTTCAAAATTTTGAAAAACAGCAGGGCACGCTCAGCAGACCGAGAAATAAACCTGCTGAGAGCATCCACGCAACCGGCAAGTCTTCGTACATCCTTGACGCGCTTTGGTGCTTCGATCTGCTCAATGGCCTTGATCTTGTCGGGATTGGCTTCAATTCCCCGCTGGGACACGAAGAACCCGAGAAGCTTGCCAGAGGGAACTCCAAACACACACTTCTTGGGGTTGAGCTTGAGGTTGATCTTGCGCAGATTTGCAAAGGTCTCGTCTAAATCTTGAATTAGGGTTGCCCTGTCCTTGCTCTTGACCACTATATCATCCATGTAGGCTTCCACATTTCCGTGCATTTGCGGCTCAAGAACAACATGGACTACCCTTGCAAATGTTGAACTAGCATTCTTTAAACCGAAAGGCATCCGTATGAAACAGTACGTGCCACATGGAGTAATGAATGCGGTCTTCTCCTCATCCTCTTCTGCCATGAAGATTTGATGGTATCCTGAGTATGCGTCAAGAAATGAAAGCAAATCACTTCCGGCCGTGGAGTCAACAATCTGGTCAATGCGCGGCAAGGGAAATGGGTCTTTGGGACAAGCTTTATTAACATCAGTAAAGTCAATACAAAGCCTCCATTTCCCGTTTGCCTTGCGCATGACTACAGGATTGGCCAACCACGTAGGATGGAGCACTCCTCTAACAAGGCCTGCTGCTTCCAATTTCTTGATTTCTTCTGCGAAGAATTCTTGGCGCTCCACTGCTTGCTTCCTGACCTTCTGCTTGACGGGCCGCGCATGAGGACAAACGGCAAGATGGTGCTCAATTACTTTCCTGGGAACACCGGGGATGTCAGATGGTTGCCACGCAAACACGACGACATTCGCCCGCAGGAAAGCAATGAGCGCGCTTTCCTATTTAGGATCAAGCGTGGCACTGATGGTGAAGGTACCACCAGTGCCGTCCTCCTTGGCGGATACTTTCTTGGTCTCTGGCGGAGCCGCCATTGCCTTTTTACACTTGCCGGTGGAGCTCGATGGTGCGTCCTCGACGGTAGCGCAGCACTCCGAAGAGGTGCGCTTGCCGGAGTGGGCATCAGAACTCTTGCCGGACTTGGTCTTCCTCTTCCCCCCGGGTGCTTCAACGGCAAGTGACTTGCGATCTGTTGCGGCTGCTGCTTCCCGGTATATCTTGTCGGCGCAGATAAGAGCATCCTTCTTGTCGCCAGGGACAGAGATGACGCTTATCGGGCCTAGCATCTTGAGCATGTTGCATGCGTAGTGAGAGGCTGCCATGAACTTGGCGAGTGCTGGACGGCCTAGTATCCCATTGTAAGGCAATGGAAAATCGGCAACGTCAAAAGTGACCCTCTCAGTCCTGAAGTTCAACTCGCTGCCAAATGTTACCGGCAACGTGACCTTCCCCTTTGGCTTGCTCCTTCCCGGGTTGATTCCTTGGAATGTGCCGGTCTCTTCGAGCTCACTGTCAGGGATCTGGAGTTTCTAGAGTACAGCGGAGGAAATCAGGTTCAAGCCGGCCCCACCGTCAACTAGCATCTTAGTGACCTTGAGGTTGCGGATAGTTGGTGAAACCAACATCGGCAAGCACCCGACCACAGTTGTGCGATCAGGGTGGTCCTCAATATCAAAGATGATAGGCGTGCTGGACCATTTCAGAAGCTTGCGCGATTCGACAGGTGGTTCCGCCGCATTGACTTCCCGCACCCACTGTTTGAGTTGCGGTACGAAGTATGCAGAGAAGCACCTTAGTCAACGCACAAGACCTCTGTGGCTTTCTGGAACTCCTGCTCACTGGTCTCGACATCCTCCATGTCTTCGTCATCGTCGTCGACGTCTTCGTCCTTGTCGCGGCCGCGGGGAGGTCTGTCTCCTTGCCGCTGCTTGGCCTTGCCGCGGCGTCTTCCCCGGCCAGCGCGCTTCTTGCCGGATTCTCCAGTGCCACCTTGGGCCCTCTCTTTGTCGTGCCGCTCGTACTCAGCTTTTTGCTGCTGAACAAGCTGCTCGACCTTCTTGCAACTCTAGAGGTCGTGGCCCTTGGTGCGGTGGATCTTGCAGTACTGCTTGTCGGTGTCATCCTGCTTGTCGGCGACCGCCACAGCCTGTCAGTTGGTGCATGCGGCAATCTCCCTGCCGGAGCTACCAACTTTGGCTTTCTTGGCGCCACCATCGTTGCCGGACTGCTCAACGACTAGTACATCTTTGCCTTTCTTCTTCCTGTTGTTCCGCCGCCGGTTTTTCTTTGCCGGGGCAGCAACTTCGCTGTCAGATCCTCCTGCTCCAGTATTCTCTCCGGGGAGTTTCCTCCCTTCCTCAGCACATGCACACTTGTCGGCCAGGGCATACAGCTCACTGACGTCTCTGATCTTGCACATCGCCATCTCCTCCCGCATCCTGTGGTTACGCACGTTCTGATGGAACGCGCTGATGACCGCAACAGGGTGGACATCTGGGATGTTTTGCTGTACACGGCTGAATCTCTGAATGTACTTGCGCAGAGGCTCTCCTTCCTTCTGGGCAAGCAGGTGAAGGTCACTCTCTTGGCCATGAGGTTTGTGGCCGCCTGTAAAGGCGCCGACAAACTGATGGCATAGGTCTGCCCAAGAGGATATGGAGTTTTCTGGCAAGTGCATGAGCCAGGACCTGACGTTGGGCTTGAGCACCAGCGGGAAGTAGTTGGCAAGGATCTTGTCGTCTCGCCCCCCGGCAGCTTGCACCGTGATGGTGTAGATGCTGAGGAACTCCGACGGATGCGACTTGCCGTCGTACTTCTCAGGTACGTTTGGTTTGAAATTCTTCTTGTTGGGCCACTGGACTTGCCGCAGCTCACGGGTAAACGCAGGGCAACCTACTGCGTACCGCAAGTCGCCTGGTTCCCCTGGCGCATGCATGTCAACAGAGGGCCCAGCGCGCAGGTTTGATTGACGCCGCATTTCTCTTCGGCGCTCGATGCGAGTACGGGCGTCTTCTTGCTGTCGTTCGTGAAGAACTTGGTGCAGATCGCGACGAGCTCGTGGATTCGATGACGCGGTGGAGTCGCTGTCGTGGTGGATTCGGCGAGTCAGCGATCTTGGCCTTCGGGGCAGAGATTGCATAGTGGTTGCACCCTCACCGGTCTTGTCGCCACCGGCTCGTGCCTGGCTGACTTGCCGCGGCTGTGAAGTACTCGGCTGCCATGGGTTGTCGCCGTTGGCGAAGCCGATGAGACTCTGAATGGTGGCCCTCCAGTCGTCGATCTTGTCTGCCGCTGGAGGGTAGTCTAGGAGCAGTTGAGCTCGCGCCAAAGCTTCTGCTGAAGTGGCGGGCGGCGGCGGCGAACGGTGCGAGGAGCGAGATATGCTCGGACTTCTAACTATGTTAGAAGGAGCAGTATCTCGTCCAGGCGACCGTGCCCTGCTCGCGCCAGCACGTTGGCGTGCATGCTGGTCTTGAGCGCTCCGAGATCCACCGGCTCGATCTTGATCCAGCAAGCGTATGGTACCGTGAGTACTATGACGCTGCTGGTCCCGCGCCTCCTGGGACGGGCGCGGTGCGTGTACGGACGCCGAGATCTTGGAGTGCGCCCGGTTGTTGTGGGAGCCGACTGCACCGCCGATGGGCAGCGCAGCCTTGTCCTTGGACCTGGCAGCACCGTGAGCTCCCTCGTCGACGCCCGTTCTTCCGCCGGTGTCTACCCCACCAGCCATTTGCTCCGGCGATGGTGGGTTCGGCGCGGACGGAGCAGCCGCCTCCGAAGCCTTCTTCTTCGGCGGCATGTCGATGAAGACGATGGAGATTTAGCTTGTGCGAACGCCGGATCAGGTTCACACATCCTCGACGCACCCCTACCTGGCGCGCCAAAGATGTCGGGGGTGCTAATCCCACGGACACCTATGGGACCGGCGGACCGAGCCCCTTTTGGTTCGGCAGGGGGCGGAGAGCGCACGAAGAGCAGATCGAGGCGAAGCGCACGAGCACACGATCAGTTTACCCAGGTTCGGGCCGCACGGATGCGTAAAACCCTACTCCTGCTTTGTGGTTTGTATTGTGTTCTTGCTCGAGAGTGCTGATTGCTACAGTACACACCAGCAGCTAGCGAGACCGAGCGTGAGAGTGATCGTTCCCCCTCTACGTTGCGCATGGGCCTCCTTTTATATGCTAAAGGGGTCACCGACAGGTGGCAACGTAGACAAGGGAAAAAATGGAAAGGCAGGGCGGTTGGCGCCACCGCTTACTACAGTGTATCGTACCTAACTTCGACGACAGGGGACAAGGGCATTAAATGCCCATCTGCGACTCCCAAATAGTGCAAAAGGGACCGCCAGGGACGCCACCGCACGCCACGATGGTGATCTTGTCAGCGCCGCTTGCCACCGTGTACCGCTGGCTGCACAGCCTCCCGCCACGTACGCCTGGAAGGGTCCCAGAGTGACACGTTGGTGGATGTGCTGGAGCGCAGGTACAGAGTGGGGGCTTGCTGCGGCAAGCGCCTTGCCGCGGTTGTTGTCTTGTCGCGTCCGGGAGCTTGTTGCTCACCGGGCCTTGCCGGGACGCATGGCGCGTTGCGGCAAGTTCCTTGAGATGCCTTGGTTGGCCTTCCCGGCAAGCTCCTCTTGCCGGGGTCTTGTCTCCTTCCCGGCAAGCTCCTCTTGCCGGGGGTCTTGGATACTTTGTTCTTGAATGGCTCCAAAGGAACCACGGAGGATCTTGGCGGTCACCCGGCAAGCCTTGCCGCGGGACGCTGCGACTGCCCGTGCACAAGTTCGGGATACTAGGGTACCCCTACTCTAGTACACCGACATACGGGAATCACAAACTTTAACACAAGTATTTCTCCAATTCACAATTACTCACTAGCATGACTCCAATATCACCATCTCTATATATCAAAACAATCATAAGGAATCAAACTTGTCATAGTATTCAATGCACTTTCTATGAAAGTTTTTATTATATCCCTCTTGGATGCCTATCATACTAGGACTAAATTCATAACGAAAGCAAATTACCATACTGTTTAGGGACTCTCAAAATAATATAAGTGAAGCATGAGATTTCAACAATTTCTACAAAATAAAACCATCGCCGTGCTCTAAAAAGGTATAAGTGAAGCACTTGAGTAAAATTGCCTAGCTCAAAAGATATAAGTGAAGCACATAGAATATTCTAATAAATCACGATTCATGGGTGTCCCTCTCAAAAGGTGTGTACAACAAGGATGACTGTGGCAAACTAAAAAGTAAAGACTCAAATCATACAAGACGCACCAAACAAAACACATATCATGTGGTGAATAAAAATATAGCCTCAAGTAAAGTTACCGATAGACGAAGACGAAAGAGGGGATGCCATCCAGGGCATACCCAACCTTAGGCTCTTGGATGTCCTTGAATATTACCTTGGGGTGCCTTGGGCATCCCCAATATTAGGCTCTTGCCACTCTTTATTCCATAGTCCATCAAATCTTTACCCAAAACTTGAAAACTTCACAACACAAAACTCAACAGAAAATCTCATAAGATCCGTTAGTATAAGAAAATAAATCACCACTTTTGGTACTATTGTGAACTCATTCTTTATTTATATTGGTGTAATATATATTGTATTACAACTTTTCCATGGTCATACCCCCCGATACTACCCATAGATCCATCAAAATATGCAAACAACACATAGGAAAGAGAATCTGTCAAAAACAAAATAGTGTGTAGTAATCTGGATACTTTGAATACTTCTATTACTCAAAAAAATCTGAAAAATTAGGGCAACAGAGGCAATTTGTATATCAATCTTGTGTAAAACATTTAGAATTTCACCACGCTTCTGTGATTTTTTAAAATTTTGGGACTGGGCGCCAAAGTTTCTGTTTTTCAGCAAGATAAAATCAACTATCACCGTAAGCCATCCCAAAGGTCTTACTTGGCACAAACACCAATTAAAACACCAGAACACAATTACTATAGAGGTAATAATGTGTATTTTATTCAAGAAGAGTAGCAAAAAAAACACAAAAATACAATTGGGTTGCCACCCAACAAGCGTTATTGTTTAACGCCCCTAGCTAGGCATAAAAATATAGATCTAGGTATTGTCATCTTTGGTATGCAATCCATAAGTAGCTCTCATAATAGATTCATATGGCAATCTAATTTTCTTTTGAGGAAATTGTTCCATGCCTTTCCTTAACGGAAATTGAAATCTAATGTTTCCTTTTTTCATATCAATAATTGCACCAATTGTTCAAAGGAAAGGTCTACCAAGAATAATAGGACATGTATGATTGCAATCTATATCAAGAACAATGAAATCTACAGGCACATAATTCCTATTTGCAACAACAAGAACACCATTAATCCTTCCCATAGGTTTCTTAATATTAGAATCCACAATATGCAAATTTAAAGAACAATCATCAAATTCACGGAAACCTAACACATCACATAAAGTTTTTGGCATCGTGGAAACGCTAGCACCCAAGTCACACAAAGCATGGCACTCATAATCTTTAATCTTTAATTTTAATCTTAATAGTAGGTTCGCACTCATCATAAAGTTTTCTAGGAATAGAAACTTCCAATTCAAACTTTTCTTCAAAAGATTTCATCATAGCATCAACGATATGTTTAGTAAAAGCTTTATTTTGATTATAAGCATGAGGACAATTCAACATGGAATGCAAAAAGGAAATACAATCTATTAAAGAACAATTATCACAATTAAATTCCTTGAAATACAAAATAGTGGGTTCATCGCTACTTGAAGTTTTGACCTCTCTAATCCCACTTTTATCAATTTTTGCATCAAGATCTACAAACTCCGAATCATTGGGATGCCTTTTAACAAAAGTTGACTCATATCCAGTCCCATCTTTATCAAGATTTATATTGGAAAACAAAGATTCAATAGGAGTCACATCAATCACTTTAAGATCTTTATCATTATTTAAGGACTCCGGTTTAGCGGCCATCTTGTTTACTAACGTAGCTTGTTTATCAGAAATTTGGCATACTAAATTTTCAAGATGAGCAAACTGAGATTTCAAACCATAAATTCCTTAGAAATATCATCAATATGTTTATTCATATATTCCATAAAAGTTTTTTGCTCCTTAAGCTCGTTTCTAAGGAAACTATTATGCTCGAATTGTAAAGACATGAAGCTCCTAACATTATTTTCAATTTCTTCCAACCTCTTATATTAAGGATCACAGTTCTTAGGTTGAGCCATCAAGGCAAACTAACACACGAGCAAACAGAAAGCAAATGAAAAGACAAGCAGAAGAAGAGCGAAAGAGGGCAAATCTTTTCAAAAATCGTTTTAGAAGTGGGGGAGAGGAAAACAAGAGGTGAATGGCGAATAATGTAATGCAAGAGATGAGAGTTTTATGATGGGTACTTGGTAGGCTTGATGTAGATCTTGACTTGGCGTAGATCTCCCCGGCAACTGCGCTAGAAATTCTTCCTGCTACTTCTTGAGCCTGTGTTGGTTTTTCCCTTGAAGAGGAAAGGGTGATGCAGCAAAGTAGAGATAAGTATTTCCCTCAATTAAGAACCAAGGTATCAATCTAGTAGGAGAAGAATGCGCAAATCACCAATACCTGCACAAACAATCAAACACTTGCACTCCACGTGATAAAGGGGTTGTCAATCCCTTCATGGCCACTTGCAAAGGTGAGACCTGATAGAGATAGATAAAACTAAACAAAAGATAAAGTAAATATTTTTGGGTTTTTCAGTTTATAGATCTGAAAATAAAAGATTACAAAATAGTAGATCAGAAACTAATATGATGGAAAATAGACCCGGGGGCCATAGGTTTCACTAGGGACTTCTCTCTTGAAGGCAAATAATACGGTGGGTGAACAAATTACTGTCGAGCAATTGATAGAAAAGCGCAAAGTTATGATGATATCCAAGGCAATGATTATGTAATATAGGCATCACGTCCATATGAAGTAGACTGACTCCTGCCTGCATCTACTACTATTACTCCACACATCGACCGCTATCCAGCATGCATCTAGTGTATTAAGTTCATATAGAACAGAGTAACGCCTTAAGTAAGATGACATGATGTAGAGGAATAAACTCATGCAATATGATATAAACCCCATGTTTTTATTCTCGATGGCAACAATTCAATACGTGTCTCGGTACCCCTACTTTGTCACTGGGTGAAATCACGCAAGATTGAACCCAAAGCTAAGCACCTCTCTCATTGCAAGAAAAACCAATCTAGTTGGCTAAACCAAACCGATGGTTCGAAAAGAAATACAAAGATATCAAATCATGCATATACGAATTCAGAGAAGATTCAAATAATATTGATAGATAAGCTAACCATAAATCGACAATTCATCAGATCTCGACAAACACACTGCAAAAGAAGAATATATCAGATAGATCTCCAAGAACATCGAGGAGAATATGGTATTGATAATCAAAGAGAGAGAACAAGCCATCTAGCTACTAGCTATGGATCCGCAGGTCTGTGGCAAACTACTCATGCTTCATCGAAAGGGAAATAGAGTTGATGTAGATGCCCTCCGTGATTGAATCCCCCTCCGGCAGGATGCCGGAAAAGGCCCCAAGATGGGATCTCACAGGAACAGAAGGTTGTGGTGGTGAAAAAGTGTTTTCGTGGATGCTTCTGGTGGTTTGGGAATATATGTGAATATATAGGAGGCAGAACTAGGTCAGGGGGTCACGAGGGGCCCACAAGGTAGGGGAGGGCCCTCCACCCTTATCGTCGCCTCGTGGTTCCCCTGACTTGAACTCCAATTCTCCCGGGTGTCTTCTGGTCCAAGAAAAATCATCGTGAAGTTTTATTCCGTTTGGTATTCCTTTTCTGCAAAGCTCAAAAACAAGGAAAAACAGAAACTGGCACTAGGCTCTAGGTTAAGAAGTTAGTCCCAAAAATAATATAAAATAGTATATTAATGCATATAAAACATCCAAAACAGATAATGTAATAGCATGGAACAATAAAAAATTATAGATACATTGGAGACGTATCAAGCTCCGTCCGTCTCCGATGATATGGAGCCCACCGGCGAGCACAAGATGGAGTGCTGCTCCCGCCTGGAGCAGCAGCGGCGTTGGATGATGACCGAGATGGCGACAATGAGAGTAGGCTGAGATAGGAGGTGGCGGCTGTTGAAGGGGTCCCGCGGCCACGGGAGGACTCCGGCGAGGGTGAAGGGGTGGAGGGTCACACCGGGAGGAGATGAACACGATGGAGTGGTTGGGAAGAGGAGAGGAGAGCTAGGTGCGCCAGGACTGAGGAGGGCCCACGGCAGCCATGGCGGATGAAGATGGTTTCGGCGAGCTCCGGTGGGGGAACGGGGAGAAGGAGCTGCCGTGGGGCTGCGGGAGGGAATGGATGACCTATATATAGGCAAAGGAGGGTTTCGAGAGAGCTCGGGAGTTCTCTAGCTCGCTGCCAATGGAGGTGCAGAGCTGGACACGTCATGGGCGAGCTTCAGGTGCCCAATAGAGGCGAGACAATGCGGGGCAGCGACGTAGGGTGATGCAGGCGATCACGGGGAAGCTCTAGGACAAGGAGAGGCATCGAGACGAGGAGGAAGGAGGAAGATACACGGCATGTGGTTAGCCAGAGCATGCTGGTGTGCATGCCAGCCACGCAGTCACCGCGTAAATTGGCGCACGCGGTGCACCCAGGCCCTTGAAACCGTGTGTGAAGATAAGGCGAACAGAGGGTGTTGCCAAGGAGGAGGGAGCCGAGCATAGTGGTGTGGGGCATGACCACACCTAGTAGATGATCAGGTGAATAACAAGGTGTTTGTTTCCTGGTGTGGCTCACATGTTGGGAGATGGACTCGGAGCTTTGGCATGGCTTTATCACATGATAAGGTGACTGTGTTGGCAAAATATCAGCACAAACGGAGGAGTCTAGAGGGGGCCTGCTGTAGAAAGAGCCCTAATGGCCAGAATTAGAAAACATGAAGTAACACTCACATAACTAATTGGCATGAGCCGAAATATGGTGGAGATGAGTTATATGATGATATGAAGCTGCTGTAAAAGTTCGATGCCATTTGGAAATACCAAAATGTTACTTGCTTCAGAGAGCTTCAATTTGGACAGAAACTTAGAAAAATAGCAGAGGGCAAATGGCTAGATTAAATGAGCCAAAACTTTGTCGAGAGAGTTTATATGGGTAGGAGCATGCCCTAGTAAATTTTCATCAAAAATGAAGCAATATAAAATATAGTTGCTTCACAACATGAAAATCTGACCAAAAGCCAAGATTTGATGTTGTGCTCACATAGAGTGATGACATGAGCCCAAATCTGTAGGATAGTGATTATTTGATCTTATGAAGGACCTTGCAAAATTTCAACTCATTTGGATTAACCTAGCTAGTACTTCCTTCACAAAGGCTTCCCTTAGACAGGAACTTTGAAAAGTTTCTCAGGAATATTTACTAGGAAAATTAAGTTGAATTTTGGCATGGGGCAATGATGTGGACAGGAAAAGGTGTCCAAAAAGTTTGGGGTCAATCAAGGAAAGATAAATGACACTTCCTTCTCAAAAAACCACTTAAGGCAGAATGAGAAAAAGAATATTTGTGAATTATCTTTGATGATGCCAAGGAAGGGTCTTGACATATTTGTGGAAGATATGACCCAAACAATTTATGAGAATTATTTAGGAATTTTGGGAGTGACATAAATATAGGTTGTTTCACAACCTAGGGCAAAAGGATTATTCCTTTAATAGAAAAGAATATTCCCAATAAAAAGAATATTGGGATTGGGCTAAGATGAAAATGACAAGGTCTTGAGATGGTTTTGAGGATGAAAAACCACTAGGGAGCCTGATAAGATATGCTCTTCCCGGGTTTCAGGACCACAGAGCCACATAAAAGGAACGTTGCACTACTATCTACAGGACCCAAATTGTCAACAGGCTCCCCAAGAACGTTGAAAATTCGTCCCAGAGTAGCTCCAGCGACCGGAACACTGAGAGGAGCTCCCGTGTCAATCACTTCCATTCGTCTCATCAATCCGTCCATAGCACTCATAGCTACAGCTCTAACTCAATTATTTCCTAATAATTGTTGTACCTCACAAGTCACATTAATTTGCTAATTCAAATAAAAAATTTAAATTAATCCAAAAGAAAAAGAAAGGGCCAAAAATCAGGGTGTGACACATTAGCACCGCTCCAAGCATATAGAGCATATTCTTGGATATGAAATTTAAATCAATATAGAAAGTATGGCACGTTAATCAGTCCCGCATTCCGTGATTGGGACCATTTTTGACGACTTTCATCATCCTATCCCATGCTATTGCGAGCAGTTCACACGCTTACTAAAGGAAATATGTACCAGATGAACGAACGTTTTCGCGGGAGGGAGAATTTTAGTCCTAAAAAGTAGAAAATATTCCCCAAATTTTGATATTGCCTCTCGGATGAGATAGGATCCATTATTTTCCCTTATCTCGAGTAAAAACAAAATGATATTAACTTGACTGTGTTGATATCGACGTCTTTCACCTTCATCATATGTGTAACACCCTAGATTTTCACTCCTTGAAAATTCTTGTCGCAAGTTTTGAGTTTTGGCTTCTTCCCTTTTCTTCCAGTGTTCTTGGATTTTCTTTAAACTTGGTGTGTATATTGATGATGAACTTGCCTTGTTTCTTAGTCTTAGGGTTTTGCCTCTAAAACACTAATTTCCATTTCTTCCGAATTAAAACGTAGAGACCATGTTTGCACTGGGATCCTTTTTTCCTTTGATACTTCGGCCCCACTAAATTTTCCACAGACTAACCAATACCTAACAGCTACACATCGACAAAAATATTGCTATGTCTAATGCAATATTTTCCACCCCGAAACATTCCCAATTCCTTTTCATATTAAAGCTTTGTGACGGAGCTACCTTTTCCCTTGCACCACATATCCCCAAATTATATGTAGAGATTCTTGATGTCTACTACACAACCTTCTTCTTGTAGACGTTGCTGGGCCTCCAAGTGCAGAGGTTTGTAGGACAGTAGCAAATTTCCCTCAAGTGGATGACCTAAGGTTTATCAATCCGTAGGAGGTGTAGGATGAAGATGGTCTCTCTAAAGCAACCCTGCAGGCAAATAACAAAGAGTCTCTTGTGTCCCCAACACACCCAATACAATGGTAAATTGTATAGGTGCACTAGTTCGGTGAAGAGATGGTGATACAAGTGCAATATGGATGATAGATATGGGTATTAGTAATCTGAAAATATAAAAACATTAACGTAACTAATGATAAAAGTGAGCGTAAACGGTATTGCAATGCTAGGAAACAAGGCCTAGGGTTCATACTTTCACTAGTGCAAGTTCTCTCAACAATAATAACATAATTGGATCACATAACTATCCCTCAACATGCAACAAAGAGTCACTCCAAAGTCACTAATAGCGGAGAACAAACGAAGAGATTATGGTAGGGTACAAAACCACCTCAAAGTTATTCTTTCCAATCAATATGTTGGGCTATTCCTATAAGTGTCACAAACAGCCCTAGAGTTCGTACTAGAATAACACCTTAAGACACAAATCAACCAAAACCATAATGTCACCTAGATACTCCAATGTCACCTCAAGTATCCGTGGGTATGATTATACGATATGCATCACACAATCTCAGATTCATCTATTCAACCAACACATAGAACCCCAAAGAGTGCCCCAAAGTTTCTACCGGAGAGTCAAGACAAAAACGTGTACCAACCCCTATGCATAGGTTCATGGGCGGAACCCGGAAGTTGATCACCGAAACATACATCAAGTGGATCAATAGAATACCCCATTGTCACCACGGGTATCCCAAGCAAGACATACATAGTGTGTTCTCAAATCCTTAAAGACTCAATCCGATAAGATAACTTCAAAGGGAAAACTCAATCCATTACAAGAGAGTAGAGGGGGAGAAACATCATAAGATCCAACTATAATAGCAAAGCTCGTGATACATCAAGATCGTACCACCTCATGAACATGAGAGAGAGAGACAGAGATCAAACACATAGCTACTGGTACACTCCCTCCTCGTCGTGGAGAGCGCCGAGATGATGAAGATGGCCACCGGAGAGTGATTCCCCCCTCCGGCAGGGTGTCAGAACGTGTCTAGATTGGCTTTTGATGGCTACGGAGGCTTCTGGTGGCATAACTCCCGATCTATTGTGCTCCCCGATAGTTTTAGGGTATATGGATATATATATATAGGCGGAAGAAATACATCAGGGGAGCCACGAGGGGCCCACGAGGGAGGAGGGCGTGCCCCCTGCCTCATGGCTTCCTCATTGATCGTCTGACGTGCACTCCAAGTCTCCTGTATTGCTTTCTTTCCAAAAGTAACTTTTCCGAAGGTTTCATTCCGTTTGGACTCCGTTTGATATTCTTTTTCTGTGAATACTGAAACAAGGGAAAAACAAAAACTGGCACTGGGCTCTGGGTTAATAGGTTAGTCCCAAAAATTATATAAAATAGCATATAAATGCATATAAAACATCCAGGTTGATAATATAATAGCATGGAACAATAAAAAATTATAGATACGTTGGAGACGTATCAATTCTCCTACACATATCTTCACCGCTTCCACCCTAAAGCCAAGACTTGTAGAGCAAATTTTGACTAGAGCATCCATTCAGAGTTTTCAACATATGTGTTGACCTCTGAAGCAAGTGCATTGTGTCTTTGCTCTATGAAGTAGAAACTTTGCATAGATCTTAACCTAGCCACATAAAGCCTATCCAAAAAATTTAAGCCTCACCTAACTCTTAAAACTTCTCCAGAAATTCCCAACCTTTTTGACCACCAAACTACTTTTTGAAGGAAGTATATTCTCAACCCATCCATTTAGTGTCAAATTTGTCAGGGTGATCAACCATGAAAAAATAACACTATGGCCAAATATTCATCCAATTCCACCACTCCATTGTACCACCACAAATTCCCAAATATTTGGATCAGAATACCAAGTTTGCACATGAAGTACCAGCTAGACCTATCCAAATAGCCGCAAATTTTGCAGACATACTCACCAACTAATGAAACCCCACCAAACAAAAAAAACTTCAATTCTCCAACCTGAAACCCAGGAAACTATGTAAACACCTTGTTGTCAGAAGTAATATTGGATGCTCACCTTTGATCCCATCCATCCAAGGTATCCTATTGCACGACAGTGACCCTAGGAACCCTACAGAACACACCAGCCATGGTTTTCCTACCAGAAAACAGCCAGCCCACGCAATGCTAGTGGCGGCCACGACAATGGCATACCAAATTCGGTGCTCTAGGCACGGGCAAAGCCCTCCTAGTCATCCACAGCGAAAAGACTTTCTCACGGGCGAGCGTTGCAACGCGCGATGGACTCCTTGAGTTAATCCTAATCATTTTCCCCCCTGATTTTATATGGGGCCCGGTTAAGTTTCTTTCCTAATCTATCTCCTCTCCCCTCCTAGATTTTACGTGGGGCACATCCTCTAATGTGTATGTTCCCCGTGAGTTTTCTCTCTAATCTCTCTCCTCGCTGATTTTAAGGGGGTGAGTGGCTGCATGTAGTTTACAATTTGGATGCAAAACAGAAAAGGAAAGAAAGAAAAAGAAAACCGTACACATTGAGGCATATCAACGCAGATACATAGGCTGTTGGAAACCGAGGGCGTCGACGGCCGCGCGCGAGATAGCCCCCACTATAAAAAAAGACACATCCGTGACATTTTGGGCCGAACAATTTTTTCTATCATATTTATGACACTTCTATGACGATAATTGTGACAAAACCCGGTATCATCATAGATGTGATGGGGTCCTACTTCTATGATAAAAAATCATGACAAAAAATGGGCTTTTCGTCCTGGGCGGGCCGGAGACGTAGCTGCATGACATTCTTTGGGCCGTCCATGATGGACAAAACCGTGGTAGAAGCGATGGCGAGGAAAATATCGGGGAGTTCCCAGTTACGGTGGGTGGTCGGGGCCGAGTGACGCGCGTTTCTCTCGTACGTACGTGTGTGTGTGCGATGCGTTGCGCTCTAACTGAACCCGAGCGAGGCGTTGGGCTCTAACTGAACCCGAGCGACTGCACTTCAGGCTACACATTACTGAACCCGAGCGATCGATCGATCCCTTGCTGTTAACTGAACCCGAGTGATTCATTTTCTACTGCTGCTAACTGAAGCCGATCGATGCTACCTCTGGATGAACAATGAGCGCTTTGGGGGGGGGGGGTTGGATGAACAGTTCCCGGTGGGGGGTTGGATGAACAGGACCCCGTGGTAGTAGAGCTCGTTGCCGCTGGATGAACAGTACCCCCGATCGATCAAGCCGGTGGATGAATAGGACCCCGTGGAGGGCTGGATGAACAGGACCCCGTGGATGGCTGGATGAACATGACCCCGTGGAGGGCTGGTTAAACAGTAGCCGGTGGAGGGCTGGATGAACAGTAGCCCGTGGAGGGGTGGTTGAACAGGACCCCGTGGAGAGGGCTGGTTGAGCAGTAGCCGGTGGAGGAGCGCGCAGTGGAGGCTGGATGAACAGGAGCCCGTGGATGAATAGTCGCAGGTGGAGGCTGGAGAAGATCGACGGTGGATGAACAGTAGCCCGTGGAGGCTGGAGGAGGTCAACGGTGGAGATGAATAGTATCACGTGGAGTCCCATTTTGCGGTACACCACTCCTCTCCTGAGCAGGACCCCCATTTCGACCGTAGCGCTCCAACACACAACTCCGTTTCCTCCGTTTTGCGGTACGCCACACCCCTCCCGATCAACAGGACCCCGTTTCCATCGTAGGAGGTCTGTTTCCTCCGTTTTGCGATACGCCACACCCCTCCTGATGAACAGGATCCCGTTTCGACCATGGCCGGTCGAACACAAGGCCGTTTGCTTCATTCTGCGGTACGCCAGACCTCGTTTCCATAGGTTGTTCCGTCCAAGCTGGTTGGATCCCGATGAACAGCACGCGTTCCGTTGCCTCCCATGAACACGTCGCATTCCGTTGCCTCCCCATGAACACAACGACGATGCAGCTTCTCTGTTCCGACCCAGCCATGTACACGAGCCCTGGCCGTACGTATGCGCGAGTAGGCGTTCGAGACCCCGCCCGTATGTACGTATGTGGCCGTATTTACTTTCTTGCACCCTGGCCGCTGTAAGTACATGTACATGCTAGGTGCGCGCCTCTACTACGACACGTGCACGCCTCTACTACGACATGTGTGCGCCTCTTCATCGACCAGTATGTACGTACACGTTCGCGACCAGAATGACAACGCTACATACGCTTCGACCAGGTGGGTCCCAACTGGTAGGCACTTCCTTGTGTGCGATGATGTAGCTGGTGGGTCCCAGTAGTCAGTGTCGTGGTTCTAAGTCTGACAGTGATGTAGAGGGGTAAGTATGGAGAGGCAAGATCTTAGCTATGGAGAAGTTGTAAGAACGCAAGGTTTACGAGTTCAGGCCCTTCTCGGAGGAAGTAATAGCCCTATGTCTCGGTGCCCGGAGGCGGTCGACTGGATTATGAGAGTATGAGTTACAGAGGTGCGAACCCTTGTCTCGGAGGAAGGGGGTGTCTTATATAGAGTGCGCCAGGACCCCGGCCAGCCCATGTTACAAAGGGTTCAATGTATATTAAGGCAGGGCGTTACTGGTAACGCTAGTAATAAAGTGCTATGATGACCATAAAAGCTATTTAATGGCCGACCGTTAGCGTGCGGAGTGACTTTAGGTCTTCTGACCGTCGAGTGGTTGCTTCTTGGTCGAGTGATTGCTTCTTGGTCGAGTGTCTTCGAGTCTGTCGAGTAGAACACCTCCAAGTCGATTGAAAGGTGATTTCTTCTAGAGATGTCCTTGGGTAGGGCAGTTAGGACAGGTCCATGACCCTACCCTAGGTACATAGCTTCATCATTAGCCCCCGAATGGATTGAGGTTTGAGTGGGGAAGGAGTTGAGAACTTCTCTGACTCGTTTTTCATGCCATGGGCATATCTTGTTTCGGATCAACGGACATGAGTGATGACAACAACTTCCTTTTCAGTCACCTTGATCCATTCTTAATTCTTCGTTGAGTGGGTTTCTTTACTTGTAAGGCTCCGAGTGACGGTGCAGAGGAGATCTTTGGTCTGACAAGTTGTTTGCTGCCCACGGATTTCGTGGGATCTGAATTTCAGGAAGCGCGCGGGACGGGGGAGGCCGCAATAATCGGATGGGATAGAGCGGAGCCGCCTCGATCCTCGCACCACCTTTTTCGCCACGTATCACTCGCGCGGTCGTTACGGGATTTGATAGAGCCACCTGGGCCTATCTGTCAGCCACTCGGAAGCGGCCTCATATAAGGCGTTGGACCGTAGTCTCCCGAACAGTGCGCCCCATTACCTCTTCTCCTCTTCACGCCCCTCCGCTGCGCTCGCTTTCGCCCCAGCGCCACCGCACCATACGCGTCTCGCTGGCGACAATGGGGAAGGAGAAGACAGCGGCTATGGAGCGGGCAAAGAAGGCAACGGCGAGGTCGAAGGGGAAGGCGACCAGCCGGGGCGGATCTTCCTCGCGAACCGGCCTGCCGAAGGGCTAGATCCAGGGCGACTGGATCCACTCGAGGATCTCCCAAGAAGACCTAGACGACCTGGGCGAGGGAGGGCTGATCCCTTATGACTCGGCACGGCTTCCGGGGAAGGAATCCGAGCCGCAACCCCGGGAGGGTGAGCGCGTTCTTCTTGACACCCATGTCGACCATGGGTTTTCCTTGCCTCCTCACCCTTTCTTCCGAGGGTTTCTGAACTTCTTTGGGGCTCAACTCCACCATTTTACCCCCAACTCAATCGTTTATCTTGTCGCGTTCATTTCCTTGTGTGAGAAATTCCTGGGTTGTCGGCCTCACTGGGGTCTTTTCAAGCATATTTTCACTTGTCGCTCCCAGATAGTGAAAAAGGCTAATCTGAGTGACGAGAGGACCCAAGTGATCCAGATGTGTGGGGGTCTTGGCATCCAGACGAGGGGAAAAAGCTCTTTTTCGGCCATGATTCTTCCCGACTCAGTTCGCGGATGGCAGTCGACCTGGTTCTACTGTAAAGACCAGTCGACGCCAGGGCAATCGACTAGCCTCCCTCCCTTTACCATGGACCGAGTGAAAAAACCCTCCCCTTTGAAGGTGCTCCTGGAGGAGAAGGCGCACGTGAAGGTGTTGGTCAACCGAGTGGTCCAGCTTATTCATGACGGGGTCACTGGTATGGATCTCTTGAAGGTCTTCCTTCAGCGGCACATCCAGCCTCTCCAAGCCCGAGACCATCCGATGTGGATGTATTCGGGTCTTGAAGACTCCACTCGGATCCACCCGGAGGAGGTCGACGATGACACACTGGAGAAGTGGCTGTCGAGTATTACCGGGAACAAGGACAATCCTAGAGGAGCCAGGAGAGTTCCCCCATTCACTACAAGAAATATGTCAACTTATGACCTTCTGTCAGTGACCCTCGAAGAATTGGTCATAAATTTATGACCATTTTAGACCAATTGGTCAAAAGCTGTTCAGGGGGCTCCAAACGCTAAACCATTGCGACCATTTTGGTCAAAAAGGTCGTAATTTCCTTACACGAAATGGTCACAAAGCAAACAGTGCTAGTCCGCTGCCTTATTTCTAGATGTTAATGACCAATTAGATGGTGATAGCCTTGTAGATTGTGGTGGGTTGTGATGACTAGGCGCCATCTCATCAGTTTTGCCTATGTGTCATGTCCAGGTGGCAGTTTTTGCCCTAGGTTGTGAAGCAACCTATATTTCTATCATTCCCAAAATTCCCAAAAAATCTCATAAATTCTTTGGGGCATATCTTCATCAAATATGTAAAAATCTTTCCTTGCCTAGTTCAAAACTAATTCAACAATATTCATTTTCCTATTCTATTCACAACAACACTTTATGAAGGAAGTGCTATTTATATATTATTGATTGCCCTAGGAATTTTTGGGCACTCTTTCCAATCCAAATCATTACCGCATGACAAAATTCAGCTCCATTTGCCTAGCAAATCTTTCTCTGCAAATTTCCAAAGTTTTTGTCCACCTAGAATCATTGTGAAGGAAGTACCTTTTTTCTATCTCTAAATGACATGAAATTAATACAGTTCCTTCATATGCCCAAATTATCACCCTCCTCCAAATTGCAGCTCAGTCAAATCATCTATGTGAGCCCAGGTTCAATTTATATTTTATGGCCAAATTGGCACGTTGCAAAGCAAGTGTTATATAGACCCCTCCTATTGCCCTCAAACTTTTCGGGCACTCTTCCATACCCAATTCATTGCCACATGATAATATTCAGCTCAATTTTCCTAGTAAATCTTTCTCGGGAAATTTACAAAGTTTCTACCTCGAGAGAAGCTTTGTGAAGTAAGTACTAGCTAGGCTTACTCAAATGATCTGAAAATTTACCAGCTCATGACCATACGTAAGTAACTTACCTACACCAATTTTGAGCTCATTTCATTCATCCAATCTCTCTCACTAGTTTTCCCAAGTTTTTGTCCATAGAAGAGCATTGTGAAGGAAGTACTACTTTGGCATGTCCAAATGGTATCAAATTTCTACAATGCTTTCCTATGCCCAAATAACCATCCTCCACAAAATTTCAGCTCACTCCATACATTATTTTGAGCCCAGCTTCAACATTCATATTTTTGTCCAGCGTGGTACTTTGCAAAGCAAGTACCACCTAGGATCCTCCTTTTGAGCTAAAAATTTGTGAAGACATTCTCCTTAGTAGATGATCATCCTCAGCCAAAACTCACGCCCATTGGCCATGTGCATTTCCCATACCGCTAATCAAACACTTGGCTGCTAATTCATGTTTGAGCATCGATCGGTCTCCTCGTGAGAATCTTATGTTGTAATTTTCTTCCTAGCACCAACCTGGGGAGTGCCCAACCCATTAGACATGCCTAGGCCGCCCAGAACACATGGCAACATTACGGTCACACGGTGACCACGCGACGGGCATGCGAGTTTACGCGCTCTAGAGTCGGGGCCCTCGGCCACCGCCCAAACCTCGACGTATCGCCACCAAACCATGTATTTATGATTAAATAGGTCCTTATGTAACTAGAAATGATTTTTGGAAAAAATAAATAGCAAACTATGAGGCAGCTGCAGTTCAAATTTGACCCACTTCGAGCTGAATCGGCGGAAATTTGTCTTTTTCACGAGAGGTGGATCAAAAACTTTTACACCAAACCATTTTGTCAATTGTGCATTAAATATGGCCTAGTATTTTATAAAAATGATTTGGTCCAATTTTTCAACAATTATTTGGTAGTTCCTTCACAAAAAAACCTCCTTTCGGGCACTCGAAAAATGGAAAATGGTTTTTCCGTGCAACGAAAATGAAAACTTCCTTAGGCAACATTGTTTTCCATTCCAATATGCACCCTTGTGCACAATATGAGATCATTTGAAAAAACTATGCCATGAATGTGGCCATAAGATTGATCATTTGGCTTGAAAGCCATGAATCTTCACACTTGATAGCTCATTTCTGAGAACACTTTTTTAAAATAAGTAATGTATTACAATTTTATTATTTTTCCGGGAAACGTGTTCACATATAATGACACAATGCGAAGGTTTTCCAAATTTTTGATTTTTTTTGAATTTTTTATGCCCGTTTCAAAATGCGGTCAAAACGGCGGGATTGACCGTTCCTAGCTAGTGGTTGAATCTTGGAATTTTTTTGGTGTTTCTCTGATTAAATAGATACTTATGTACCTAGAAAGGATTTTTGGAAAAAATAAATAGCAAACTATGAGGCAGCTGCAGTTCAAATTTGACCCGCTTCCAACTAAATCGGCGGGAATTTGTCTTTTTCACCAGAGGTGGATCAAAACTTTTGACACCCAACCATTTTGTCAATTGTGCATTAAATATGTCCTAGTATTTTATAAAAATGATTTGGTACAATTTTGCAACAAATATATGGTAGGTCCTTCACAAAAAAACCTCATTTCGGGCACTCGAAAAATTGAAAATGAATTTTCCGTGCAAAGAAAATGAAAACTACCTTTGGCAACATTGTTTGGAATTCCAAGATGCACCCTTGTGCACAATATGAGATCATTTGAACAAACTATGCCATGAATGTGGCCATAAGATTGATCGTTTGGGTTGAAATACATGAATCTTCACACATGATAGCTCATTTCTGAGAACACTTTTTTAAAATAATTACCGTATTACAAGTTTATTATTTTTCCTGGAAACTTGGTCACATATAATGACATAATGCGAAGTTTTTCCAATTTTTTGTTCTTTTTTGATTTTTTATGCCTGTTTCAAAATGCGGTCAAAACGGCGGGCTTGACCATTCCTAGCTAGTGGTTGAATCTTGGAATTTTTTTGGTGTTTCTCTGATTAAATAGATACTTATGTACCTAGAAATGATTATTGGAAAAAATAAAGAGCAAACTATGAGGCAGCTACAGTTCAAATTTGACCCATTTCCAACTGAATCGACGACAATTTGTCTTTTTCACCAGAGGTGGATCAACACTTTTGGCACCCAACCATTTTGTCAATTATGCATGAAACATGTCCTAGTATTTTATAAAATTGATTTGGTCCATTTTTGTAACAATTATTTGGTAGGTCCTTCACAAAAAACCTCCTTTTGGGCACTCGAAAAATGGAACATGAATTTTCCATGCAAAGAAAATGAAAACTTCCTTAGGCAACATTGTTTGGAATTCCAAGATGCACCCTTGTGCACAATATGAGATCATTTGAACAAACTATGCCATGAATGTGGCCATAAGATTGATCATTTGACTTGAAAGCCATGAATCTTCATGCATGATAGCTCATTTCTGTGAACACTTTTTTAAAATAATTGCCATATTACAAGTTTATTATTTTTCCTGGAAACTTGGTCACATATAATGACACAATGCGAAGGTTTTCCAATTTTTTGATTTTTTTGAGTTTTTTATGCCCGTTTCAAAATGCGGTCAAAACGGCGGGCTTGACCGTTCCTAGCTAGTGGTTGAATCTTGGAATTTTTTTGGTGTTTCTCTGATTAAATAGATAGTTATATACTTAGAATGAGTATTGGAAAAAGTAAAGAGCAAACTATGAGGCCGCTACAGTTCAAATTTGACCCGTTTCCAGCTGAATCGACGGTAATTTGTCTTTTTCACTAGAGGTGGATCAAAACTTTTGGCACCTAACCGTTTTGTCAATTATGCATGAAACATGGCCTAGTATTTTAGAAAATTTATTTGGTCCAATTTTGCAATAATTATTTGGGAGGTCCTTCACAAAAAAACCTCCCTTTGGGCACTCGAAAAATGGAAAATAGTTTTTTTGTCCAAAGAAAATGAAAACTTCCTTAGGCAACATTGTTTGCCATTCCAATATGCACCCTTGTGCACAATATGAGATCATTTGAACAAACTATGCCATGAATGTGGCCATAAGATTGATCATTTGACTTGAAAGCCATTGGTCTCCACACGTGATAGCTCGTTTCTGAGAACACTTTTTTAAAATAATTGTCGTATTACAAGTTTGTTATTTTTCCTAGGAACTTGGCCACATATAATGACACAATGCGAAGGTTTTCCAATTTTTTGAATTTTTTTGAATTTTTTATGCCCGTTTCAAAATGCGGTCAAAACGACGGGCTTGACCGTTCCTAGCTAGTGGTTGAATCTTGGAAAACTTTTAATGTTTCTCTGATTAAATAGATACTTTTGTACCTAGAAATGAATTTTGGAAAAAATAAATAGCAAACTATGAGGCAGCCGCAGTTCAAATTTGCCCCGCTTCCAGCTGAAACGGCGGAAATTTGTCTTTTTCACCAGAGGTGGATCAAAACTTTTAACACCTAACCATTTGGTCAATTGTGCATTAAATATGGCCTAATATTTTAGAAAATTGATTTGGTAAAATTTTACAAAAAATATTTGGTAGGTTCTTCACAAAAAAACTTATTTTGAGCACTCAAAAAATGGAAAATTGTTTTTTCATGCAAAAGAAATAAAAACTCCCTTTGTCAATGTTGTTTGCCAATCTAAGATGTAAACTTGTGCAAAATATGGCATCATTTGAACAAATATTTGATAGGTCTTTCACAAAAAAACTCACTTTGAGCATTGAAAAATGAAATGAAAATTTTGTATGTAATCAATCATGACCAATTTATATGGTCAAAAAATCTGCAAATTGTTTGGTGCGCTCTGATTGGTCCATAGGCATATCATGCGTATCATGCCTCAACCACCGTTGGATGCTTGTGGATCCAACGGCAGCCCTCACCCCCTCACCCTCTCACCCAAACCCTAACTTCCCCGATCCACTCCTCTCCCCCGATCCACTCTCCCCCTCTCGCCCCATAGCCGCCACTCCGTCTCAATCTCTGGATCCCCAACCACCTAGCCGCCGCCGTCCTCCATCCTCTCCCCCAAACCCGATCGCCGACAACCCCTCCCTTCCCCTTCTCTCCCACGGCCGCGCTCATCCCTTCCAGATCGCAGCCTCCACCTCCTCCCTTCCAGATCGCGGCCGCCACCTCCCTCCGGCGGAGCTCCCCGCCGTCCATGGCCTCCCTCATGCGCTCCCCAGATCCGTCTTGGTCCGCCTCCCCCTCGACTCGAGCCGCCTCCAGCCACCTCCTGCCTCCTCCCTCTCACTCCTCCGCCCCCCCCCCTGCACGCACCCGACCGTCCTCTCCCCCGCGACAAGCACCGCGCCAAGGAGCGGGGAGGGCAGCCAGGCGGCCGGAATGCCTGCGCAGAAGCGCCCGCACCCGTCGCTCGACACGGACGATGGCCACATCTAGGAGGAGGGGGCTGCCGCTATCGCCAGGGCTGCCGGCTCCGGCACGGAGGGCGGCAGCGCCAGCGTCCAGAGGGCGGCCAACAGGTGGACGGCCTCCAAAATCTTTCCCACCTCCACCCCGCCAGCCATGGCGCCGCCCCCACCTCCGGTAAGCACCCCCTCCCCCCGACCCAGCCTCCTACCCCGCACTGGCCCTAACCCCGCCCCCTTTCCTCCCCCCTGCAGTTGCAGGCCAGCAGCAGCGCCGGCTCCACAAGGCGGCGGCCGACGGCGACCTCGGCCGCTTCAAGAGTACGCCCGCGCCTCCCTTTCCCCATGCTGGTTTTTTGCTTCGGTGTTTGTTTGTGCTCGATCCTGATTTGGGCGCGCTTGTTTTTCATGTCAGGCATTGCGAGCGCGCTGGACGGCGGGAAGGGCCGCATCAAGGAGGCGGTGGAGGCCACCAAGGACGGATGAACCGGGGCGCTGCACGCCACTGCCGGCCACAGGAGGATGCTGGTGTGCGTCTACCTGGTCGAGAAGCCTCGCGTGAATGTCAATGCCGGAGACAACAAAGGTGCTCTGTTCGGCCTCCCCCTCTGGTTTCGCAAACTGCAGAACACCAGCGTGCCTACAAATTGAAATTGGTGCCTCACAAGCGGCACAATCAGTAGGATGAAACAGACTGCACCGATGCTTTATTTTTGCTGCATCAATCATAGCGCCACATGTGTGTTCTTTTCATTTTAGGAGTAGGAAGCGATGCCCCTTGCTTGTTTAGAAGCATCTGATGTCTGTCACCAACTTGATCTAGTTTTATTAGTATGTAGTTTGAACTAGCCTGTGTCAAGTTTTATTAGTATGTACTGGAGTAGTAGTTCGAACCATCTTCAGTGGAGATGGCACCTACATACATATAAACTAGAAACCAGGAATGACCTATTCCAAAAAATACCGGAAAATGGGCTTGTGTTTCAGTCTTTATGCCCAACTCCAGACTGTGTTTCAGTAATGCACAACACTATTTGCTATGACCAAGCTGCAAAGCATCTGCATTACAAAACCGCGATTTAAGATTAAGGCAAATGGAATGCACTAGATAAACACAGATCGAATAGGTTTTCTACACTCAGGCACATGTCTACACTCAGGCACATATCCCATGTCTTGATTGTCGATTAGCTGCAACTTGATTGTGGATTTAATTTGTCACCCAAGTGCATGTTGTGTTGCCTGCCCTGTCGCATATATCCCAGTATTCAGTTATTCACCTGTCACTTTTCTCATTAGGATGAAGATTGTTCTTCTATCTAGTTCATATGCATGATCACTTTTTGTGAAGGTAGGCTTTTATCCTTTTGAGTCAGACATGCATAAATTACCTGATGATGTTCGGTACATGACGTGTTTGATGCATCTCTTTTCAGGTAAGAGATGGCTGTCACCAGAATTGGTCTTGCTGGCCTCGCCGTCATTGGGCAGAACCTTGCCCTCAACATTGGAGAGAATGGCTTCCCCATCTCTGGAGGTGTATGCTGATTATTTGAGGATGCTTTATATATGTCCCAAGATGTATTTATGCAATACCTGATATTATAACATGACCTGAATTAGGACTATTAGCTCCTTTACTTGCTCTGTTTGGTTAAGACTGATGATGCCATGGATAAGCATATTACTATTAAGTTTAAAAGTTCTGTTAAAACAAGGTTGAATCATGTTTTTTCTAGCAAATGTTCTATGCGCTGCCACACTTATATTTTAATTTTCTGTTATTTTTATTGTTGCTATGTTGGTACTCCCATTGGGAAACTTGGCTAGCTGCCCATATCAGTTGATGAACTATACTATTATCCACTACTTTTAATCAGCTGATGATGCATATTCAGTTTGGCTGATTTTGTTACATACATACATGGCTTTGTTTTGGTTTGGCAACTCAACGGTGATGCCATTGTTGCTGCTCTATATAACTTCTGTATGTTTATTACATGCATCCTAATTGTTTATATAACGTGTCTAGTTAATGACCGGTATTGTGATATTTTGGTGGTTGCTTTGAGTACATTTAACTTGGATTTCTCCAGTACTCCTAGATTTGCTACTCAAACAAATTTTGTGTACTTTCACTGGAAAGGAGTGAAATACTCCTGGTACTTGCGTAGTTTAAAAAAAATGACTTGCGTAGGTTTAAAAATACTCCTGGTACTTGTGATGAAACCAACAAGCAACTTGCCAACCTCTTTCAGTGTTCAATCATCTTTTCATTCTTAAATTTCAGTGTTCAATTTCAGATTATACAAACTGGAAGTGTCTGTTCTTTTTCTTTTTTGAACTAAACCAGAATTAGGAATTCTTTTTGTTGGGTCAGTGTTGTAAGTTTGCAAAATTATACAAATTGCTGCTATAGTAGTAATATTTATGCAAAATTATGCAAAGTTCACTGGAATTTTGAGCATCTACACTTTACTGAAATTTTCTGTGACTTGTCCATGATTATGCAGCAAATTAAACTTGTGTGTATCAGTTTTCTCTACAGGTTGCTGCTGCTGTGATGGAAGCGCAACACAACTTTAGTTGATGTGTATCTGTTTTTTCTTGTTTTAGTTGAGGTTGGACGTGCAGACTTGTATGAGCTGTTGTGTGCATTTGGATGAATTATTTCTGAATTTAATCATTTAATTGAGAGAATTATTGAGTGTTTGTTGTTCAAATGTGTAAATTGGAAATCAGTGAATAATAAAAAGACCAAATGTTCTACTGGACCAAATAATATATGGGCTCTAAAAATGCTACAACCCAAATAATAGTGGACTGGAACATTGTGCATTTCTGTAAAACCTTACAAAAAGGCCTAATGAAATGGTTTGCAAAAGGTCCATGGCCTAGAAAATTAAAAGGCCGAATTGTAGGGCGTGGCCCATGTAGCCGACCAAAAATTCACATGAAAAAAAGGCCGAATTGTTGGGCTAGGCCCATGTAGAATATCGAATTGGACCGGGCTGAATCTTATGCCACGTCAGATTGCCACGCTGGATGCCTACGTTGCCTGGGGAGGTTGCTAGTGACCAAAACGCCACAGTAGACGTATTTTGGTCATAAACGTCTACGACCATTCCAGAAGAAAGGTCGCTATAGTCAGTTTATGACGGCCAGCTTTTGACCTTATCTTTTTGGTCACAAAAAGGTCACAAATGGAAATTTGTGACCATTCAGTGACCAATAGTGGTGGTCACAAGTTGACATATTTCTTGTAGTGATTCGACCAGTGGCTTGCACCAGAGCAGGTGTGATTCTGAGTTTTTGCTTGTAATCTGAATTCACTCGCGCAGCTGTCTGTATTGCATCGACTGACATTGTTCTCCCTGCTTTCTTTCAAGCCATTATTGAAATGTATTCGATGCCCAACGGGGAGCAAGAGCAAGCTCTAGAAGGCGAGGCGAGTGGTGGCGAACGTGGCGAGTGGACTTCCGATGGTGATGGGGATGGAGGAAGCGACGACTCAAGTGATGGGGAAGAAGTCGAGTTGCCTCCTCGCATAGAGAGACGATCCAAGCTTGACCAAGAACGGCCGAGTGCCCGCGACAAGGCAACTGCTTAGGCTGGTCAGTCTTCCAAGCATCCTCGGATCTCTTCACCAACCCCGACTAAGAAGGCGCCAAAGCACCCCAAAGTTGTAGAGCCGAAGACTCGGAAGGCGCTGCCGAAGATCAAGATCGATATCCCTGTCGCCTCCGCGTGAGTGTCTCTCCTTGTATTCACTCGACGCTCC
The DNA here is from genome assembly GCA_034509565.1 of Triticum monococcum. Taxonomy (NCBI): domain Eukaryota; kingdom Viridiplantae; phylum Streptophyta; class Magnoliopsida; order Poales; family Poaceae; genus Triticum; species Triticum monococcum. The sequence goes on along the minus strand of CM067845.1, from coordinate 666,004,994 downwards.
ACGCTGTTTGTTTTTCTTGTTTTAACTGGACGAACTTTGGAATTGTCAGCGCTGCGACTTCCGGGACCTCAGCTTACAGGGATGATGATGAGGTGATGGAGGATGCAGTCACTTCTAATCCGGGTATGATTTCTGCCATACTATCTTTCTTCTGTCGATTCAACTGCAATGTGCATCATTGGGTGACGTGAGTTTGGCAATTTGAACTTTGCACAGCTCCCAACATTATTGACCTCCCTGATGATGATGAAGAGCCCGAGAGGCCTTTGACGAGGAAGAGTAGGCGAGCTCCTGTAAGTGAGGCGCTACAGTCAACGCCGAGCGCGGAACCAGTCGTTCAGGGCACTGGCGACGTCAATCGGGGTTCTGTTACCTTCGCCGAGCCACTGTCGAGTGCCTTGCCTTCTTCGTCGACTGCTCGGGCCCCTGTCGACCCGCCTTCAGTTTTTGCAACCCATCATGTCCCAGAGGATGAGGTGAATGCTGCTAGGGAAACCATACGCCAGGTGGGCATTATGATGGAGAAGATGAAGATGGTGCGGGACGCCAGCCAAGCCGCCTATGATTCCAGCTCGGCTCTCCAGAGCAACGTTCAGGTTAGTCGGCTATCTGAAGATTCTTTCCGAAAATCTTTGCATCTGTACACCCAGTGGGTGCGTCGATTGAAGTTTTGGACTAGTGGGGGCACGCTGAGTGCACCCACTGGGTGTAGTCCCCGAAACTACGGTGGACTGCTGGTAGTCGACTGTAGTCTTTGTATTTTGCCGAATGTATAAACCAAACTAGTAGTTTGTCTCTTCCACTCGATTTCGGTAGGCCGGTCAAGTGGGATCAGAACCGGTGGGGGCACGCTAAGTGCACCCACTGGGTGTAGTCCCCGAGACTACGGTGGACTGCTGGCAGTTGATTGTAGTCTGAGTTCTACTTTTTTTGGACTCGACTTCGGCAGGCCGGTCGAGTGGGATCAGAACCGGTGGGGGCACGCTAAGTGCACCCACTGGGTGTAGTCCCCAAGACTATGGTGGACTGCGGGCAGTCGACCGTAGTCTTAGTATTTATTGCCTTTGTTGTTTTTTGCTGTAAAAATAACTTCTCCCCTTTGATTTCAGAAATCTTGCGATCTTGGAGCTTGCTTTCCTGACTTGGAGAAGCAGCAGATTCAACTGACCTTGATTTGGAGCTGGCCAGGACAGAGCTGCAAAAGGTCAGAGACGGCGCCGCAGGTAAGACGATTTTGTCGACTAGTTAGTTTTAGGCTTGAGTACCCTTCTATTATTTCCGAATCAATCATCATTTCTTTGTAGAAAAACTGAGAGAAGCTCTGGAAAAGAAGAATCAGGACTTGGCTGCTGCTCGTAAGGAGGCTGACGACAAGACCGCTCTGGCCGAACAGAAGCTGGCTTCGGTCGGCCAGTTAGAAGAAGAGAATACCAGACTGAAGACATCTCTGAATGAAGCCAGCAGGGAGTGTACACGCTGGAAGGGGGATAACCTCAACCTGAACAAAAAGATGGAAGGCATCGCTCGCAGGAGGGACGATATGGAGAGCTACCTGAGGAGCCTTGCCAAGAAGTTGTACATCAAGCTTGAAGGTGCACATTTAGTTCCGACTGGTGTTTTTTTGGTGTCGACTTAGTGTATGAAAATTGACTTATCCTTGGATCGTGAATGCAAAGTTTTCCCAGAACTTTGAAGAGGAGACTGGGCGGATCGAACCAGGTTTGGATCCAATCAACTCTCCCGTGAAAGATGAAACTGCCATGAATCTGCTCCGACTGGAATCTCGCATCGACGGTGCCGTGGACTACTTGGCTCGACTGAAGGTCACCATGTCATTGATCGACCCGGCACTTTGGCTAGAGGCTACGCTCCAAAACGATCTCGAGTCTCTGATGACTCGACTTAACGGAATCCCTGACCGAGTGCAGGAGTGGAAGAAGTCTTCTGCTTGGTGTGGCGCTGATGTGGCTCTGTCCTTGGTTCGTGTCCACTGCAAGGAGGTGCGACAAGACAAGCTGGAAGCAATCAAGGTTGCCAACACCCAGAAGCATGACTTCCGAACCTTTATGGAGACTTTCATCACTGTATGTCACACCCTAGCTAAGTTATGCATTAGAGTGTGCATCATGTTTACATTCATCAGAAATTGAAATGGGGAAAGCAGAACCCCCAGCACCCCCCCCTGAAATCAACTAGGGTTTACTAAAAATAAATCCAATGAACCTGAAATGCCCTTCAGATATGTTCACCCTCTTTGCCTTGGGTTAGAACCCTTGGGAAAAATGGTGCATATAATTTTAGGTCAACAAAAGGGGCATTGACTTAATTCATAAATATTTGAATTTGGGCATTTAAATACTATTAAATAATTCAAATGCTCAAATAATGTTGGAATTATTTTTGGGCCACTGAAATATTTCAGAAAGTGTCCATAAATATTTTCAGGATTTTATAAAATGATTTAGTATTTAAACTAAATCAAAACAGAATAACAAAAATAGAAAAACAGAATAAATTAGAGAGAAAGAACAGAGGCTCACCTGGACTTACCTGCCAGCCCAGCACTGTAGCTGGACGGCCCAGCCCACCAGGCCGACGCCAGTCGTCCCCTAGCTGCTGCCAGGAGGACGCCGGGCGTGTGCCCGCGGTGCGCCGGCACGCGCGCGGCCACCAACGGCCACCTCCTGCTTGCCGCGCCCCCCCCCTCGACGCCTGGACGTCGCTGTGGACGCCACGCACCCCCTGGCCCCCTCATATCCCTCTCCCTCGCTCTCCCTCCTCCCCTGTTTCTCTCCCGCGCGACCACACGAACGCGCCGTCGCCGCCGTTCGCTGCCACCGCGCTCCCCGACCCCCTCTCGCCTTCCCGTGTTGCGTGGAAGCTCCGCCACTGTCGCCTACGCCCTCTGCACCGAACCAAGCGAGCCGGGAAGCCTTGCTTCGTCCTCGGTGTCGTCTTCTTCAACCTCGGGACCGCCGGCCATCTCCGTCAAATTTGTCAGCTCCGGACCGTCCCCGAGCCCGCCGACCTGCTCTACGCGACCCCAGTGAGCTCCTGCTCCGAATCCCCCTCTTCCCCGCTTCAATTGATCACCGTAGCCGTCACCCCCATGATGACCGAAGTGCGCCGCCGCCCGAGCTCGCTGTCGACGATGCTCCGGTGACCAATTGGTCACCCTGGAGTGTCGAACCTACTCCCCGCGATGCGTAGCACCCTCCTAGCCCCCTTGCCCCACTCTTCTACGCACTGAAACACGATCCCGCGCGCAACCGAACTCCGGCGGCCGCCAAAGAGGTCGCCGCCGTCAGCTCCGGCCACCCCAGCTGCTGCCGCTTGTCTCTCTGGATGCGCCTCACTCCCAGGAACCCGTAGGAGGAAACCACGCATCAAATGGTGGCCTGTAGGCGAAACCCGAGCCGTTCCGCCGTGTCTGGCCTCGCCGGCGTCAAGTCGCCGGCAGGTTTGACCCTGCTGGCCAGGGGTTTGACCCCCTGACTGACTGACGTGTGGGCCAGGCCCCTTTTTAATTAGTGTTAGATTTAGTTAGTCCTAATTAACTTAATTACGTTGAATAGACACTGACATGTGGGCCCAGGCTCTAATTAACTTTAGTTAGTTAATCAGTCACTGACCAGTGGGTCCCACTGGTCAGGTTTGACCTGGAGGCAACCCTGTTGACTTGCTGATGTCATGCTGACGCAAGGCTGACGCAGTAAATCATTTTCTAGTTTAAAAATAATTCAGGAAATTCCAGAAAATACCCAAAACTTCAAAAAATTCATAGAAATTCAACCATAACTCCAAATGAGATAAATTATATATGTAAAATTATCAGAAAAATTCAAGGAATCCATCTGTACCATTTTCATGCATGTTTGAACAATGCTTGTCCTCTGTTTTGGACAAAACAAATAAAGGGCATTTATATAATCATATATGGGATTGGAATTTTAATCTTGTACTCAAACCAAATCCATTTAAATCATAGCTAGTTGCATTAGCTCAAGACACATCCATATTGCCATGTCATAGCATGCATCATATTGTTGCATATCGTCATGTGTTGATTGTGCTCGGTTGTGTTCTTCATGGTAGGTTCTGCCTCCGAGGATATTCACGAGTATCCAACTGAAGGGCAGTATCCCGTTACCACTCCATCAGTCAAGCAACCATTGATCATTCCGATACAACCCATGTTCTCGCTCCTGCTCTTGTTTACTGCATTAAGACAACACGATTCAAACTGCTGTGTGCTACGGTAGTTGAACCCTTATCCTCTGCATGACCTGTCATTGCCACAGTAACTAGATGAAACCCACTAGCATGTGTAGGAGTTGATTGAGCCATGTTTTGTGATTCCTACCTTGCTATGCCTGCTATGCTTAGAGTTGTGTCAGGTCTGGTTCATCTGGGTGATGGGCTAGACTGAAATGCTTGTGCCAGTAATATGAGGGATGTGTTGAACATGTTTTGGTAAAGGTATCGATGAGAGGCCATGTAGGAGTACATGGTGGGTTGTTTCATTGAGGCCGTCCATAAGAACTGAGATCTGTATGTGTGATTTAAGATGCAGTTACTACCGTACATTGGGCCCGAAACAAATGGACCCTCTCGGCTTCTTAGCCACCCTAGTACCCTGTCCAGGAGTTGCAATTAGTTTCTGGTGTTTGTAGGATATGTGTTGGCGGCCGTGCGTAGCGCTGACCCTAGGGGTGGGCTATGTTGCGGTAGATACACCGTGGCACGGTGTACCGAGTCACCCGTTTGGTGTCTCGGGAACCCTGTTCACATCGTTCGGGGCCGTATGTGGAAACCTCGGCCGGACTCCCTGCGGATGGAACCTGGATAGGCGATAACCTGGACTAGGGGCTTAGGTGTTTAGGTAGGCCGTGGCCGACACGCTTGCTGGGCTTCCGCTTGAAGGTTGCCGAGTACATGTCGTGTAGACGGCGGTAAGCGGTGAAAGCGTGTATGACGAAGTACACCCCTGCAGGGTATGAAACTATTCGAATAGCCGCGTCCGCGGTAAAGGACTACTTGGTTGCCTATACAGTTCATAGACAAGTTAATGGATACTACTAAAAGACTCAAGATAAGTGTGAGTACCGAGGATGGCTCCCTCGCAGGATACGAGGGAGGATCCACGGTGGAGTATTGTGATGGTGAGTAGTGGACTCGTGTGCGAAATCTATTTTGCTAAAAGATTCCGTAGGATAGCTTAGCCAAGAGTCAAAGCTGGCTTGCTGCATAAACCCCACCACCTTCTTGAGAATGAGCATGTACAGTAGGTTCTGATGTAAGACTTGCTGAGTACCTTTGTACTCATGTTTGCTTATTTATTGTTTTCAGACGACAACACTGCCCCCTCCGATGGGTTTTATGTAGACCTTGACGCCGACGAGTGACTGGCCACCCAGGTGGTGATCCAGGCCATGGAGGGCCCTATGTAGATAGACAGGCTTCGAGAAGCCTTCTTTCTTTCTAGAGTCTGTACTCAGACTAGTTGCTTCCGCATGTGCTTGTATGACTGTATGATTTGAGTGTCGGGTCATGTGACCCCTACCTGTATGGATATGTTATGTATGGGTCCCTGGAGCCTTTAAATAAAGTACCTGAGTTGTAGAGTTTTGTTGTGATGCCATGTTGTACGTACTCATATTGAGCATATTGTATGTATGATTGAAATGCTTGGTATGAGTGGGATCCGACAATCTAGTTGTTTGTCCTTCGCAGCCTTTCTTATGGGGAAATGTAGTCTAGTGCTCCTCGAGCCATAGTAGTCCGCTATAGCCCGGTTGACCGGAGTCCTGCTAGCCCAGCACTACTGTTCAGGACACTTGACTGGCCGGCATGTGTTTCACTTCGTCCCTATGTCTGTCCCTTCGGGGGAATGTCACGCGGTGGTCTCCAGAGTCCTGTCTAGCCTGCTACAGCCCGGGATCCCCCGGAGTCCTGTTAGCCCAGTGCTACAGCCCGAAATCACTCGTTGATGACCGACATGTTCGTTGTGATTCATGTATGCCTGTCTCCATAGGGCTGTGCCGCTTTGGGTTCACGACTAGCCATGTCGGCCCGGGTTCTCGGTCATATGGATGCTAGCGACATTGTCATATACGCGAGCCAAAAGGCGCAAACGGTCCCGGGCCATGGTAAGGCGACACCCGTGGGATACCGTGCGTGAGGCCGCAAAGTGATATGAGGTGTTACCGGCTAGATCGATGTGGCTTAGAATCGGGGTCCTGACAGCGTTGGCATCAGAGCCGGACTGCCTGTAGGTTCGTTCAGCCAAACTGGTCGATGTCGAGTCTAGAAATGCTTTAGTTATATGTAAGGGAATTGATTGTGGGAGGGAACGTAAGGTTCTTTTACTCCTTTACCCTATGCTTCTGATCTGAGTTATTCTCTTCTCTTTCAACGTGGGTTAAGGACTAGGCTCTCTTCTTCTATCAGGTTCACGCGTTACTAATCCGTAGTAGTTCATAGGATTATTGCTACGAGTTCCAGTCCAGTTTCTACTATTTTAGTACGTTGCTATTTGAATCAGAACCTTGATATGATGCTGTTGAGCGGTATTGTGAACTGTTGTGGATGTCTCAAATCTTTTCTGAGCATTTACAGCCGTTATGCTGCCCAATTTTCCCTAGGAATTTTGATGTCCTTGTCTTGTGGTTGTGCTTTCAGACGGCCAATCCGTCTCAAAATCAAGTGGTTCGCCTGACCAGGTGCCTCGACGTGCCCGGTCATACTGCTATGTTGGTCCGGGTCATGATCGAGACAGGATACCGTTGGTATCCCGAATACACTGTTGAAGAGCAGTTCCGCGACTTTAATCAAAGCCAGTATTTATGCACCATCAGGATATTTCCTTCCTATCCTGGATCTACCGAGCCCCTTCACTGTTCCTATGGACTCGGAGTTACCATTGAGATGGCTGTGCAGGATGCTGCCTATTCCATGATGACCATCTTGCGAGTCCGGACTGGTCTGCTTCGGAACACTGACTTCCGTTACATGCCAGCTTCACTTCCGGGAGCGCAGGGGTATCTTCAGGCTATCTATGCTGACTCCACTCAGGAGGACTCATTAACTCGTACCACCGCTGAGATGCTCGAAGATAAGGACCGAGAGAATCGGGCCTTGAGGCTGGAGCTCTTTAACACCCGTGCTGATCATTGGGCCACATTGACTCGGTTTGCACCCGCGGTGCAAGCTGGATGTATGGATACCAGGGATCTGTATCCTGTGAGAGCAGCTCTGCCAGACATGGTGGATTGGCGTGATGTGGGAGGCATCACCCCACCCCTTGGTCCCCGCAGGCCACCGTTTGTTGGTCCAAGACCTTATCCTAGCCCCTATGGTCCACAGGCTCCTCAGGACCGTCTGTTTTCGGATGATCACGTTGAACTTCCAGGCTATGGAGGTGACTTCTATGAGGACTACTACGGAGCTATCTGAGTTAGTAGTAGTACCACTGGTATTGTAGTAGTTGTATCTCCACTGTCCTGTGTGACTTGTGGAATACGACTTGGTGTGTAATCGATTCCGGAGGTGTAGACAAATAATGTATAGGGACTCGGAATGCCTCCGATGAGATGTAACGTCTACCTTCATAGTTGTACTATAGCATGGGCTTGTACTAAACTATGTATGACGAGTATGACCGTTGGTGTATATATGGCAGTTTTATATTACCATGGCATACGAATGAGCAACTCTGCATTCCGCGTTATCCTTTACCTTCTGCACTTCCCTGTTAAGTTTGAGCCATCCTTGTCTAAATCGTTGTCTTGTTTCCTTCTAGGATGGTCAACACCCGCGGAAACCCTGCTGCCCCGGAGCAGGGGGAAGCCAATGCAGCTAGAGGTGAAAATTTGCCTCACCCACCTTCCCTGGCCGAAGTAATGCTGGAGGCGGAAAGGAACAAGCGTGAGACCAACCGCCTGCTGGAGCGGATTGAGCAGAACACTGCACGCCACCCACGAAATGACTTGGTGTCAATCAACAACTTTATCAAGCTGTACCCACCAAAGTTTAACCATTCCGTCGAGCCCCTCGACGCGGATGATTGGCTTCGCAGCATCACCCACAAGCTACGTTCTGCCAACGTAGCTGAAGCCGACAAGGTTACCTATGCTGCTTATCATCTTGAGGGCCCCGCTAGCCATTGGTGGGAAAACTACGAAGCTATGCGCCCGGTCGGCCAAATCACTACCTGGGCTGAGTTTAGCGAGGCTTTCCGTGAGCATCACATTCCGGAAGGTCTCATGGATCGCAAGAGGGAGGAGTTCTGCAAATTCACCCAAGGAAGGCTGACCGTGGATGCATATAGCCGAGAATTTGGGAACTTGGCACGCTATGCTCTTGAAGAGGTTTCTACTGACGCCAAGAAGCAGGCAAGGTTCCATAAGGGACTTAGCCCTGAGCTTCGCCGCGATCTCCGTCTGCACGAGTGCACATCCTTCCAGAAGCTGGTCAATAAAGCTATCAGTGCTGAGACAGGCCAGACTGATTATGACGCTTCACGCAAGCACTCTCGTGATTTTGGGTCTTCATCCGGCTCTGGAGCTCAGAAGCGCCGGGTGTGGATTCCAAGCACCGCACTGCCACCCAGATTCACCCCGAGGCCATCCTTTGAGGCGCCTCGTCCCAACCAGCAATTTGCACTGCCCAAGCCCTATGGTGGGCCCGCTGCTAATGTTGCTCCATGCCCCACGGTGGTAACATGCTTGAAGTGTGGAGAACCGGGTCACTATAGTCGAGAGTGTCCCCAGAACAACCCCAATCAAGCTGGAAAGTCCGTTGGCCGTGGTAAGCCCGCGGGAAAGACTTTCTACGCCAAGCCGGCCACTACTACACGTGGCCATGTCAACTACGTCTCAGCCAAAGAGGCTCATGAGGATCCCAACGTCGTCCTTGGTACGCTCCTTGTTAACTGCCATCCGGCATCTGTTCTTTTTGATACTGGAGCATCTCATTCTTTCATATCCGAGAATTATGCTCGATTGCATAACACGACATTCTGTGACATGCCCACTTCCATGGTAATTCAAACTCCGGGTTTCAAATGGCAAACTTCTAGGGTAAGCCATGGGAACGAAATTCTTGTCGATAGGCTTGTTTTCCTTGCATCTTTAATAGCTCTCAAGTCCTCCGACATAAACATCATCTTGGGTATGGACTGGATGTCGGCTCATTATGCCAAGATTGATTGTGCCACTAGAACCGTTCAACTTACTCATCCCTTGGGCAAGACAGTTAATGTCGTAACTCGAATGGCCAAGCGCCAACTTTACTCTCTCAATGCCAACCCTCTTCCAGACCTTGAGGACGTTCCGGTAGTCCGAGACTTCCCGGATGTGTTTCCGGAAGAACTGCCAGGTGTTCCACCTGACCGGGATGTCGAGTTTGTGATAGACCTTGTTCCAGGAACTGTTCCAATTGCTAGAAGACCCTACAAGATGGCACCCTTAGAACTAGCCGAGCTTAAGAACCAACTCGATGAGTCCTTGAACAAAGGGTTCATCCGTCCTAGCTCCTCTCCTTGGGCTTGCCCCGTCCTCTTCATCAAGAAGAAGGATGGAACGGATCGAATGGTTGTGGATTACCGACCTGTCAATTTGGTCACCATCAAGAACAAATACCCGCTTCCCAGGATCAACGACCTGTATGATCAGCTCGCTGGATCCTCATTCTTCTCCAAGATGGATTTGAGGTTGGGCTACCATCAAATCAAAATCAGAAACGGGGACATTCCCAAAACGGCTTTTGTTACTCGTTATGGCCAATACGAGTACACCGTCATGTCCTTCGGTTTAACCAATGCCCCGGCCACTTTCTCCCGGTTAATGAACTCGGTTTTCATGGAGTACTTGGACAAATTCGTCGTAGTATACCTCGATGACATACTCATCTACTCCAAGAATGAAGAGGAACATGCCGAACATCTAAGGCTGGTATTGATGAAACTTCGAGAGCATCGCCTTTATGCCAAATTCTCCAAGTGTGAATTTTGGTTGTCAGAAGTGACCTATCTAGGCCATGTAATCTCTGGTAAGGGTATTGCTGTCAATCCCGAGCGAGTTCAAGCCGTCCTTGATTGGACTCCACCTGTTTCGGTCAAGCAAGTTCGGAGTTTCCTTGGCCTAGCGAGCTATTGCCGCCGCTTCGTCGAGAATTTCTCCAAGGTTGCTAAACCTCTAACTGAACTCCTCAAGAAAGATAAAAAGTTCGAGTGGACTCCACAGTGCGAGTTCAGTTTTCAGGAACTGAAAAGACGCCTGACATCTGCTCCTGTACTGGTACCACCAGATTTCTCCAAGGACTTTATTATCTATTGCGACGCCTCGCGACAAGGACTAGGTTGCATACTCATGCAAGATCGTCAGGTAATTGCCTATGCTTCACGGCAATTACATCCACATGAGGAAAATTATCCCACACATGATCTAGAGCTTGCAGCTGTAGTCCATGCACTCAAAACCTGGCGACATTACCTCCTCGGTAATCGTTGCGAGATATTCACCGATCACCAAAGCTTGAAATATATCTTCACCCAACCAGATTTGAATCTCAGGCAAAGACGTTGGGTCGAGTTGATCTCGGATTACGACTTAGGAATAACTTACACCCCTGGCAAGGCCAATGTCATGGCCGATGCATTAAGTCGTAAGTCCTACTGTAACAACCTGATGTTACAACAAAGTCAACCATTTCTCCATGAGGAATTTCGCAAGCTTAATCTTCACATTGTTCCTCAAGGATTCCTATCCACCGTGGTAGCGGAACCTACCCTTACGGATCAGGTCATCAAGGCACAGAAGATAGATCCGGGAATTTCCCGTATCAAGAGAAACGTTAAAAAGGGAGTCGTGGATTGTTTCTCCATTGATGATCAAGGTGTTGTATACTTTGGGAATCGCCTAGTGGTTCCGAAGGTGCGAAACCTGAGGCGACTGGTCCTTAAGGAAGCTCATGAATCCCCTCTCACCATTCATCCCGGTAGTACTAAAATGTATCAAGACCTACGCCAGAGGTTTTGGTGGACTAGGATGAAGAGAGAAATTGCTCAACACGTTGCTAATTGCGACGTTTGTCGTCGTGTTAAAGCAGAGCATCAACGGCCTGCTGGCACCCTTCAACCTTTGGCTATTCCTGAATGGAAATGGGACAAAATCAGTATGGATTTCATCACTGGGTTTCCCAGGACCAAGAGGGGGAATAATGCCATCTTCGTCGTGATCAACCGTCTTTCCAAAGTATCCCATTTTCTACCTGTTCGTGAGAGTATCACCGCTAGCCAGCTAGCTGACCTATACATCTCCCGAATAGTGTCTCTTCATGGTGTCCCATTGGAAATTAACTCAGACCGTGGAAGTATCTTCACCTCTCAATTTTGGGAAAGTTTCCAAAATGCTATGGGAACTCATCTCTCCTTTAGCACCGCCTTCCATCCTCAATCAAGTGGTCAAGTAGAGCGAGTCAATCAAATTCTGGAAGATATGCTCCGAGCTTCTGTTATCTCGTTCGGAATGAGTTGGGAAAAATGCCTTCCATTCGCGGAGTTTGCTTATAACAATAGCTATCAAGCTAGTTTGGGCAAGGCTCCCTTCGAGGTTCTCTATGGACGAAAATGTCGAACGCCTCTTAACTGGTCAGAAACCGGGGAAAGACAACTCTTTGGCCCGGATATGATTCAGGAAGCAGAAGAGCAGGTTCGCGTTATTCGTGAGAAATTGAAAACAGCCCAATCTCGCCAAAAGAGTCAATATGATCGTAAGCATAAGCCTATGACATTTGAAATTGACGAGAAAGCTTACCTTCGGGTTACCCCGTTAAAGGGAACCCATCGCTTCGGTATCAAAGGCAAATTGGCTCCTCATTACATTGGACCCTTTCGCATTCTTGCCAAACGAGGGGAAGTTGCCTACCAATTGGAACTACCTCCGCATCTTTCCAGAGTTCACGATGTCTTCTACGTTTCGCAACTTAGGCGTTGCTTCGCGGATCCTATCCATGGAGTGGACCACGAAACGCTTGATTTATAAGATAACCTCTCTTATCGGGAATACCCCGTTCGTATCCTTGATCAAGCCGAGCGTACCACTCGACGTCATAATATCAAGTTTCTCAAGGTTCAATGGTCACACCATTCCGAGGAAGAAGCCACTTGGGAAAGGGAGGATCGTCTTCAACTCGAGTACCCCGCCTTCTTCCCAGATGGTCCTAAATCTCGGGACGAGATTCTATTGAGTGGGGGTGAGTTGTCACACCCTAGCTAGGTTATGCATTAGAGTGTGCATCATGTTTACATTCATCAGAAATTGAAATGGGGAAAGCAGAACCCCCAGCACCCCCCCTGAAATCAACTAGGGTTTACTAAAAATAAATCCAATGAACCTGAAATGCCCTTCAGATATGTTCACCCTCTTTGCCTTGGGTTAGAACCCTTGGGAAAAATGGTGCATATAATTTTAGGTCAACAAAAGGGGCATTGACTTAATTCATAAATATTTGAATTTGGGCATTTAAATACTATTAAATAATTCAAATGCTCAAATAATGTTGGAATTATTTTTGGGCCACTGAAATATTTCAGAAAGTGTCCATAAATATTTTCAGGATTTTATAAAATGATTTAGTATTTAAACTAAATCAAAACAGAATAACAAAAATAGAAAAACAGAATAAATTAGAGAGAAAGAACAGAGGCTCACCTGGACTTACCTGCCGGCCCAGCACTGTAGCTGGACGGCCCAGCCCACCAGGCCGACGCCAGTCGTCCCCTAGCTGCTGCCAGGAGGACGCCGGGCGTGTGCCCGCGGTGCGCCGGCACGCGCGCGGCTACCGACGGCCACCTCCTGCTTGCCGCGCCCCCCACCTCGACGCCTGGACGTCGCTGTGGACGCCACGCACCCCCTGGCCCCCTCATATCCCTCTCCCTCGCTCTCCCTCCTCCCCTGTTTCTCTCCCGCGCGACCACACGAACGCGCCGTCGCCGCCGTTCGCTGCCACCGCGCTCCCCGACCCCCTCTCGCCTTCCCGTGTTGCGTGGAAGCTCCGCCACTGTCGCCTACGCCCTCTGCACCGAACCAAGCGAGCCGGGAAGCCTTGCTTCGTCCTCGGCGTCGTCTTCTTCAACCTCGGGACCGCCGGCCATCTCCGTCAAATTTGTCAGCTCCGGACCGTCCCCGAGCCCGCCGACCTGCTCTACGCGACCCTAGTGAGCTCCTGCTCCGAATCCCCCTCTTCCCCGCTTCAATTGATCGCCGTAGCCGTCACCCCCATGACGACCGAAGTGCGCCGCCGCCCGAGCTCGCTGTCGACGATGCTCCGGTGACCAAATGGTCACCCTGGAGTGTCGAACCTACTCCCCGCGATGCGTAGCACCCTCCTAGCCCCCTTGCCCCACTCTTCTACGCACTGAAACACGATCCCGCGCGCAACCGAACTCTGGCGGCCGCCAAAGAGGTCGCCGCCGTCAGCTCCGGCCACCCCAGCTGCTGCCGCTTGTCTCTCTGGATGCGCCTCACTCCCAGGAACCCGTAGGAGGAAACCACGCATCAAATGGTGGCCTGTAGGCGAAACCCGAGCCGTTCCTCCGTGTCTGGCCTCGCCGGCGTCAAGTCGCCGGCAGGTTTGACCCTGCTGGCCAGGGGTTTGACCCCCTGACTGACTGACGTGTGGGCCAGGCCCCTTTTTAATTAGTGTTAGATTTAGTTAGTCCTAATTAACTTAATTACGTTGAATAGACACTGACATGTGGGCCCAGGCTCTAATTAACTTTAGTTAGTTAATCAGTCACTGACCAGTGGGTCCCACTGGTCAGGTTTGACCTGGAGGCAACCCTGTTGACTTGCTGATGTCATGCTGACGCAAGGCTGACGCAGTAAATCATTTTCTAGTTTAAAAATAATTCAGGAAATTCCAGAAAATACCCAAAACTTCAAAAAATTCATAGAAATTCAACCATAACTCCAAATGAGATAAATTATATATGTAAAATTATCAGAAAAATTCAAGGAATCCATCTGTACCATTTTCATGCATGTTTGAACAATGCTTGTCCTCTGTTTTGGACAAAACAAATAAAGGGCATTTATATAATCATATATGGGATTGGAATTTTAATCTTGTACTCAAACCAACTCCATTTAAATCATAGCTAGTTGCATTAGCTCAAGACACATCCATATTGCCATGTCATAGCATGCATCATATTGTTGCATATCGTCATGTGTTGATTGTGCTCGGTTGTGTTCTTCGTGGTAGGTTCTGCCTCCGAGGATATTCACGAGTATCCAACTGAAGGGCAGTATCCCGTTACCACTCCATCAGGCAAGCAACCATTGATCATTCCGATACAACCCATGTTCTCGCTCCTGCTCTTGTTTACTGCATTAAGACAACACGATTCAAACTGCTGTGTGCTACGGTAGTTGAACCCTTATCCTCTGCATGACCTGTCATTGCCACAGTAACTAGATGAAACCCACTAGCATGTGTAGGAGTTGATTGAGCCATGTTTTGTGATTCCTACCTTACTATGCCTGCTATGCTTAGAGTTGTGTCAGGTCTGGTTCATCTGGGTGATGGGCTAGACTGAAATGCTTGTGCCAGTAATATGAGGGATGTGTTGAACATGTTTTGGTAAAGGTATCGATGAGAGGCCATGTAGGAGTACATGGTGGGTTGTTTCATTGAGGCCGTCCATAAGAACTGAGATCTGTATGTGTGATTTAAGATGCAGTTACTACCGTACATTGGGCCCGAAACAAATGGACCCTCTCGGCTTCTTAGCCACCCTAGTACCCTGTCCAGGAGTTGCAATTAGTTTCTGGTGTTTGTAGGATATGTGTTGGCGGCCGTGCGTAGCGCTGACCCTAGGGGTGGGCTATGTTGTGGTAGATACACCGTGGCACGGTGTACCGAGTCACCCGTTTGGTGTCTTGGGAACCCTGTTCACATCGTTCGGGGCCGTATGTGGAAACCTCGGCCGGACTCCCTGCGGATGGAACCTGGATAGGCAATAACCTGGACTAGGGGCTTAGGTGTTTAGGTAGGCCGTGGCCGACACCCTCGCTGGGCTTCCGCTTGAAGGTTGCCGAGTACATGTCGTGTAGACGGCGGTAAGCGGTGAAAGCGTGTATGACGAAGTACACCCCTGCAGGGTATGAAACTATTCGAATAGCCGCGTCCGCGGTAAAGGACTACTTGGTTGCCTATACAGTTCATAGAAAAGTTAATGGATACTACTAAAAGACTCAAGATAAGTGTGAGTACCGAGGATGGCTCCCTCGCAGGATACGAGGGAGGATCCACGGTGGAGTATTGTGATGGTGAGTAGTGGACTCGTGTGCGAAATCTATTTTGCTAAAAGATTCCGTAGGATAGCTTAGCCAAGAGTCAAAGCTGGCTTGCTGCATAAACCCCACCACCTTCTTGAGAATGAGCATGTACAGTAGGTTCTGATGTAAGACTTGCTGAGTACCTTTGTACTCATGTTTTCTTATTTATTGTTTTCAGACGACAACACTGCCCCCTCCAATGGGTTTTACGTAGACCTTGACGTCGACGAGTGACTGGCCACCCAGGTGGTGATCCAGGCCATGGAGGGCCCTATGTAGATAGACAGGCTTCGAGAAGCCTTCTTTCTTTCTAGAGTCTGTACTCAGACTAGTTGCTTCCGCATGTGCTTGTATGACTGTATGATTTGAGTGTCGGGTCATGTGACCCCTACCTGTATGGATATGTTATGTATGGCTCCCTGGAGCCTTTAAACAAAGTACCTGAGTTGTAGAGTTTTGTTGTGATGCCATGTTGTACGTACTCATATTGAGCATATTGTATGTATGATTGAAATGCTTGGTATGAGTGGGATCCGACAATCTAGTTGTTTGTCCTTCGCAGCCTTTCTTATGGGGAAATGTAGTCTAGTGCTCCTCGAGCCATAGTAGTCCGCTACAGCCCGGTTCACCGGAGTCCTGCTAGCCCAGCACTACTGTTCAGGACACTTGACTGGCCGGCATGTGTTTCACTTCGTCCCTATGTCTGTCCCTTTGGGGGAATGTCACGCGGTGGTCTCCGGAGTCCTGTCTAGCCTGCTACAGCCCGGGATCCCCCGGAGTCCTGTTAGCCCAGTGCTACAGCCCGGAATCACTCATTGATGACCGACATGTTCGTTGTGATTCATGTATGCCTGTCTCCATAGGGCTGTGCCGCTTTGGGTTCACGACTAGCCATGTCGGCCCGGGTTCTCGGTCATATGGATGCTAGCGACATTGTCATATACGCGAGCCAAAAGGCGCAAACGGTCCCGGGCCATGGTAAGGCGACACCCGTGGGATACCGTGCGTGAGGCCGCAAAGTGATATGAGGTGTTACCGGCTAGATCGATGTGGCTTAGAATCGGGGTCCTGACACTGTAGCCACTCGTATAGCCGACGGCGTCGACCTGGATGAGTTCATCGAGCCTGCTAGCCCTCCTCCCGCGGAGTGAACAAACTCTTATGTCACACCTTAAATTTGCCTCGGAATGCCGAGTGTTTTTGTAACCGTTAAACTTTTTTGGGCTGCATGCCCGAGTAATTCGATCTGTGGTCTGGAACCTTTAGAATTTATCTGAACTTGGTTTACCATTGAATATCTTTATTAATCTCCATCTGAGTGAACCCATTCTTCCTTCGAGACAACTTTTGCACTCGCAGCGCAGTTCCAAGGAGAGGGAAGCAGTCGACCCATGTCTTGTATTTGTGGCGAAGCTCCCCAAGGGAAGGCGGCAGTCGACCCGCACTTCGTGACTGTAGAGCGGGATGAATCACACATTGTATTTGCGGAGAAGGTGGCAGTCGACCTGCCCCTCGTCGTCCTTGAGGAATGAGATGTGTTTCATACTTAGGCAAGTTCTGGACTGCGACTAAGCCCCCGAGTGGCAGGATTGCTCTCCACTCGGTAGGATTTTTTCAAACTTAGGCGAGTGCGGGACTGCAGCTAAGTCTCTAAGTGAGAGAACTTAGGCGAGTACTGGACTGCAGCTAAGCCCCCGAGTGGGAGGATTGCTCTCCACTCGGTAGGATTTTTTCAAACTTAGGCGAGTGCCGGACTGCAGCTAAGTCTCTAAGTGAGAGAACTTAGGCCAGTACTGGACTGCAGCTAAGCCCCCGAGTGGGAGGATTGCTCTCCACTCGGTAGGATTTTTTCAAACTTAGGCGAGTGCCGGACTGCAGCTAAGTCTCTAAGTGAGAGAACTTAGGTGAGTACTGGACTGCAGCTAAGCCTCCGAGTGGGAGGATTGCTCTCCACTCGGTAGGATTTTTTTTTAAACTTAGGCGAGTGTCTGACTGCAGCTAAGTCTCCAAGTGAGAGAACTTAGGCGAGTACTGGACTGCAGCTAAGCCCCCGAGTGGGAGGATTGCTCTCCATTCGGTAGGATTTTTTTCAAACTTAGGCGAGTACCGGACTGCAGCTAAGTCTCCAAGTGAGAGAACTTAGGTGAGTAGTGGACTGCAGCTAAGCCCCCGAGTGGGAGGATTGCTCTCCACTCGGTAGGATTTTTCCAAACTTAGGCGAGTGCCGGACTGCAGCTAAGTCCCCAAGTGGGAGGATTGTTCTCCACTCGGTAGGATTTTTTCAAACTTAGGCGAGTGCCTGACTGTAGCTAAGTCTCCAACTGAGAGAACTTAGGCGAGTACTGGACTGCAGCTAAGCCCTCGAGTGGGAGGATTGCTCTCCACTCAGTAGGATTTTTTCAAACTTAGGCGAGTGCCTGACTGCAGCTAAGTCTCCAAGTGAGAGAACTTAGGCGAGTACTGGACTGCAGCTAAGCCCCCGAGTGGGAGGATTGCTCTCCACTCGGAAGGATTTTTTCAAACTTAGGCGAAACAGATTCGCAGCTAAGCCCCCGAGTGGGAGGCTGGCTCGCCACTTGGTAGGAAACTGTTTTTACAAACTTAGGTGAAGCGGTTTCGCAGCTAAGCCACCCACTGGGGGATTTCTTACGCAAACAAAAACAATAATAATCACTAGGAAAATTATAACGGTCTTGTCTTTGATAAATAAACTACAGGAGTTTTTCTTATTACATCTCATCCGAGTGAGAATTCAAGTATAAAAGGGGCGGAGTAGCTCCGTATTCCAGGCTCGTGGCTCATCAATCTGGCGATCGACATTGTAGAGGTGGTATGCTCCATTGTGGAGGACTCTGGTGACTATGAATGGGCCTTCCCAAGTAGGAGCGAGCTTGTGTGGTTTCTTCTGATCCACTCGGAGGACTAAGTCTCCTTCTTGGAAGGCTCGACTCATCACGTTTCTGGCATGGAATCGGCGCAAGTCTTGCTGATAGATGGTCGATCGAATCAAGGCCATTTCTCTTTCTTCTTCTAGGAGGTCGACTGCGTCCTGCCGGGCTTGTTCTGCCTCATCTTCTGAGTAGAGCTCGACTATGGGAGCGTTGTGAAGCAGGTCACTCGGTAAGACTGCCTCGGCTCCATAGACCAGAAAGACCGGGGTTCTTCCGGTCGATCAATTCAGGGTTGTCCTCAATCCCCAAAGGACTGATGGAAGCTCGTCGACCGATGCACCTACTGCGTGCTTGAGATCGCGCGGGGTTTTAGTCCTTTGAGAATTAGGCTGTTTGCCCTTTCTGCTTGCCCATTCGACTGGGGGTGAGCGACCGAAGCATAGTCGACCCGAGTGCCCTGAGAGGCGCAAAAGGCCCTGAATTTGTCGGAATCGAAGTTTGACCCATTGTCGGTCATGATGCTGTGTGGAACTCCATATCTGAATATCAACTCTCTGATGAAACTGATAGCGATGCAAGCATCAAGATTCTTGATAGGCTTGGCTTCAATCCATTTGGTGAACTTGTCGACTTCTACCAGCACATGAGTGAAGCCGCTCCTGCCTGTTCTCAGTGCTCCATCCATGTCCAGCCCCCAAACAACGAAGGGCCAGACGAGTGGAATGGTTTTTAGGGCCGACGCGGGCTTGTGCGGTGTATTGGAGTAATACTGACATCCTTCACATTTGTCGACTATCTCTTTTGCCATCTCATTGGCTCTTGGCCAGTAGAACCCCGCTTGGTATGCTTTAGCCACAATGGTCCGAGAGGACGCATGAGGACCACAGGTCCCCGAGTGGATATCGTTAAGGATCATCTGACCTTCTTCTGGTGTAACACACTTCTGGCCAACCCCAGTCGCGCTTTATCTATATAACTATCCCTTTATGACTGTAAAGGCCTTGGATCGACAGACGATCTGTCGAGCCTCTTCTTCGTCTTCTGGGAGTTCTTTCCTTAGGATGTACGCAATGTACGGTTCTGTCCAGACGAGAGTGATAACCAAGATTTCCATGACCAGGTCGACCACAGCTGGAACTTCAACTTCAATCGGATCCGTGGCACTTTTTGGCTGCGGGGCCTCTTCAGTGAAGGGATCCTCCTAGACTGATGGTGTGTGGATGTGTTCCTGAAACACATTGCTGGGAATGGCTTCTCTTTTGGAACCTATTTTTGCCAGATCATCAGCTGCTTGATTTTTCAGTCGGGGTATGTGGTGAAGCTCCAACCCCTCGAATTTCTTCTCCAGCTTCCTCACGGCATTGCAATAACTAGTCATGGCTGGACTTCTGACGTCCCATTCCTTCAACACTTGATTGACCACCAAATCTGAGTCGCCATAGACCATGAGGTGATGGACGCCGAGTGAAATGGCCATGCGCAACCCATATAAAAGTGCTTCGTATTCTGCCTTGTTGTTAGAGGAATCAAAGTGGATTTGAAGAACATATCTGAGTTTATCTCCTCTAGGGGAGACCAACACCACTCCGGCACCGGAACCATTTAGCATCTTGGAACCATCAAAGAGCATGGTCCAATGCTCCGAGTGAACCTGAGTCGGCAGTTGCTGTTCAATCCACTCGGCGATGAAATCCGCGATTGCCTGGGACTTGATAGCTTTATTTGCCTCAAACTTGATATCTAGAGGAAGGAGTTCAATCGCCCATTTTGCCACTCAACCAGTTGCGTCCCTGTTATGCAAGATCTCTGACAACGGAGCGTCACTGACGACTGTAATAGAATGATCAGAGAAGTAGTGGGCAGCTTTCTTTGTGGTCATATAAATCCCATATACGAACTTCTGATAATGAGGATATCTTTGCTTCGATGGGGTCAAGACTTCAGAAATATAATACGCTAGGCGCTGAACTTTGAAAATTTTCCCTTCTTCTTCCCGCTCGACCGTAAGTAACGTACTGACGACTTGTCCTGTGGCTGCAATGTAAAGCAGCAAAGGCTCCTTGCTGATTGGGGCAGCAAGCACCGGCTGGGTGGAGAGCATAGCTTTGAGCTCTGCGAATGCTGCGTCAGCTTCAGGAGTCCACTCGAATTTGTCAGACTTCTTCATCAATCAGTAAAGAGGTAATGCCTTCTCACCGAGACGAGATATGAATCAACTTAACGCGGCCAAGCAACCAGTAAGCTTCTGGACATCGTGCACTCGCACAGGACTTTTCATTCGGAGTATAGTACCAACTTTTTCTGCATTGGCGTCGATTCCCCGTTCGGAAACGAGAAAACTGAGTAATTTTCTGCCAGGAACCCCGAATATGAACACTTTGATGGATTAAGAACACTTTGAGGGATTAAGCTTGATATCATACCTCCTGAGGTTGGCAAAGGTTTCAGCAAGGTCAGTCAGCAGGTCGGAACCCTTCCAAGACTTGACCACAATATCATCCATGTATGCTTCTACATTCCGACTGATTTGAGTGAGTAAACACTTCTGAATCATTCTCATGAATGTGGCTCCGGCATTCTTGAGGCCAAACGGCATGGTAACATAACAGAAGCACCCAAATGGAGTGATGAAGGTTGTCTTCATCTCGTCAAGCTCATACAGACGGATCTGATGGTACCCGGAATAGGCGTCTAAAAAAGACAGTCACTCACATCCCGCAGTCGACTCGACTATCTGGTCGATGCAGGGGATAGGAAAATGATCTTTCGGACAGGCCCGATTGATATGTTTAAAGTCAATGCACATACGAAGTCACTTGTCCTTCTTGGGGACCATGACAACATTGGCGAGCCACTCGGAGTGGTAGATTTCTCGAATGAACTCCGCTGCTAAGAGCTGAGCCACCTCCTCGCCAATAGCTTTTCTCTTCAGGACGGCGGACCGTCGGAGATGTTCCTTGATAGGTTTTACTTTTGAGTCGACTCTTAGGCGGTGCTCAGCCAGCCCCCTGGGAACACCCGGCATGTCAGAAGGCTTCCATGCGAAAATGTCCCAGTTCTCACGGAGGAACTGGATGAGCGCTTCTTCCTATTTGGAGTCGAGTGTTGTCGAGATATGAGTCGGAGCGGTGCGGGGGTCGGTCGGGTGGATGTGAGCTGTCTTCGTATCGCCAGTCGACTGAAAAGCTGACTCTGTAGCGGGCTTCTTGGCTCGCAACAGATCACTCGGGTCTGCAGTCTTCTGGTATTCCTGCAACTCCACCACTGCCATCTGAGCATCAGCGATCTTCGAACCTTTCTGAAAACATTCTTCCGCTTTCTTCCGATTGCCCGTGATAGTGATCACACCTTTGGGGCCAGGCATCTTCAATTTGAGGTACACGTAACATGGTCAGGCCATGAAGCATGCATAAGCCGGCCTGCCCAAAATAGCGTGGTGGGTGCTCTGGAAGTCTACAACTTCAAATGTCAACTTCTCTTTGCGGTAATTTTTGGAATCACCGAAAACCACATCAAGAGCAATCTGGCCGAGTGATTCAGCCTTCTTCCCAAGAATAACTCCATGGAAACTCATGTTGCTGGCACTGAGTATGGACATCGGAATGCCCATCCCTTTCAACGTCTCAGCATACAATATGTTCAAACCACTGCCACCATCCATCAAGACTTTGGTCAGTCGAGTGCCTTCAACCACTGGGTCGACCACTAGAGCTTGCCTCCCAGGGGTGGCAATATGCGTCGGGTGATCGGACTGGTCGAATGTGATGGCGGTCTGGGGCCATTTCAAATAACTTGGTGTCGCCAGAGCAACCATATTCACCTCTCAGTTGATGACTTTCAGTCGACTTTTGCTCTCAGCATCAGCAAAAATCATCAGGGTGGAATTGACTTGAGGGTATCCGTCGTCACTGTCCTCTTTGTCCTCGACCTTGTCCGACTCCTTTTCCTTACCTTTGAGCTGCTTGCCCTGGAACTGCTGGATCAAGAGTCGACACTGTCGAGTGGTATGCTTCGGGTAAATGAAATTACCCTCTTCATCTTTCTTTGTGTGGACGAGACATGGCAAGTCCAACACATCATTTCCCTCCTGGTCTTTAACCTTTTTGGGGTTCCAAGGCCCTTTGGGTTTCCCTTTAAACTTTCCTTGGGTTAAAGCCAAGGCTTCCCCGGGAGCCACTGGCTTGGCTTTCTGCTTCTGTTTCCGATTGGAATTGCCTCTGGTTTCTTGGGTGACTGACTTGAGCTTGCCACTCCTGAGTCGATCCTCATCTTCACCATTAGCGTACTTGGTGGCAATCTCCATCATCCGATTTAGGGACATATCCCCGGTTCGACCGAATTTCAAATTTAGTTCTCTGTACTTGACGCCTTCCTTGAAGGCACAAACTGCTTGGTGGTCAGGCACATTCTCCACCGAGTGATGTAACATGATCCACCTCTGGATGTAATCCCTCAAAGTTTCATTCGGCTTCTACACTCAAGACCGCAGTTCCGTCAGCCCTGCCGGTTGCTTGCATGTGCCCTCAAATGTGGTGACGAACACTCGGGAGAGATCCTCCCAAGTGTAAATACTGCTAGGTGCTAACTGGTTCAGTCACGCTCTGGCCAAGCCCTCTAACATGAGAGGCAGGTGCTTCGTGGCCACTTCATCATTGCCGCCGCCAATCTGGACGGCCACTCAATAATCCTCAAGCCAAGTATCGGGCTTGGACTCGCCAGTGAACTTACTAACTGCAGTCGCCAACCTGAAGTTGGGAGGAATCACAGCGGCCCTGATGGCTCTACTAAAGCACTCTGGCCCCGAAACATGTACTCTGCTGCTGGTAGGTGCATCCCTGTCATGACCTTCTCGGTGAGCCTTGTTCCTGTCGACCAAGCCCTGGGCGAGAATGGATCACGCGTCAAAGCCTGGCCCTCTGGGGTCGACTGGAATCCTTCGCCCACCACTATGAGGGCGCCTGTCATCCTGCTGGCGAGGCACATACGACCCGCTCCTCGGGGGAGGCGTGGGCACTCGACGCCGACCGTCACGATCGACTCGGTGATCATACTGCTCATGGTTCCCATACTGGTCACGCTGGTCTCCACGTCCCTCATGCCTCGGGGGCGATCTCGGGCTGTGAGCCGACTGGACTATGTCCGTGGCAACGGATCTGCTGTGAATCCTGTTCCGCGATTGAGAAATAGTGGAATTCTGATCTCCTGCTGCCCGGAGTAACGCTCTGATCTGCAGCAAGCCTCTGCCAGCCTCCGACTGGGAAGGCTGAATCGGCTCTGCTATACGGGCCACAGCTGCTAAATTCTGAATCAGAGTTCGATATACCTGCGGGGGCGGGAAGAGTTGACGTCGACTGGATTCAGAACCCGTTGTCGCGCATGCTCGTCGAGTGCTCGCTGGAGGTTCTCTAGTCGAGTGCGCTCGGCCAAATTTGCCAGGCGCGCATCCTCCAAGGCGCGAGCCTCGGGGGTTTCTCCAACGATAGGAGTGTGCAGTGCATCCATGTTCCGGCGGCGAAGTTCTTCTCTCTACAACGACGTGAGAGGCTCGGGAGGATACTCCTCATGGAGACGCGACGGGACGCCTCCACCCGCACCTCCGTCGGTGCGGGGAAAACCGGTAGGACTGGGCGGTCCATCGACCATCAGAACCTCCATCGCCGAGTCGCTGCTGTCGCACTCGGATGCGGTCTCTGCAGAGCTAGTTGAACATGCCGTAGGGGGATTCGTCGGGCTCAATCGCCGCGACTTGGGAGGTGGCCGACTGACGTGCCACCGCGTGCCTCACCCACCGCTGAAGTCTCGACCGACAGGAGCGCTTGCGCCGGCGGGAAACGGGGAGGGAGGACAACATAGGAGCCAACTGGTAAGGGGTCGACGGCTGCCGCAGGAGAATGCCGCGGACGCACGCGCTAAAGTGCGTTGCCGCGCGAGCAGGGAGTGCGTCCACGTCGAGCGGAGCCTCCTGGAGCCAAGCAGAGTCGTCGAGGATGAACGTGAGCGCGCCGAGATGGATCTCGCGGCCCTCCACCGAAACTCCGCCAAAAACCATGATGATTTGGGTCGGAAAAGGTTGCAACTCCTCCAATCAAACGCTAAAACACCTGCCCCATGGTGGGCGCCAACTGTCGTGGTTCTAAGTCTGACAGTGACGTAGGGGGGTAAGTATGGAGAGGCAAGATCTTAGCTATGGAGAAGTTGTAAGAACGCAAGGTTCACGAGTTCAGGCCCTTCTCGGAGGAAGTAATAGCCCTATGTCTCGGAGCCCGGAGGCGGTCGACTGGATTATGAGAGTATGAGTTACAGAGGTGCGAACCCTTGTCTCGGAGGAGGGGGGTGGCTTATATAGAGTGCGCCAGGACCCCGGCCAGCCCATGTTACAAATGGTTCAATGTATATTAAGGCAGGGCGTTACTGGTAATGCTAGTAATAAAGTACTATGATGACCATAAAAGCTATTTAATGGCCGACCGTTAGCGTGCGGAGTGACTTTAGGTCTCCTGACCGTCGAGTGGTTGCTTCTTGGTCGAGTGATTGCTTCTTGGTCGAGTGTCTTCGAGTCTGTCGACTAGAACACCTCCAAGTCGATTGAAAGGTGATTTCTTCTAGAGATGTCCTTGGGTAGGGCCGTTAGGACAGGTCCATGACCCTACCCTAGGTACATAGCTTCATCAGTCAACGGGGCGAATCATTTTTTTGTGAAATGCGGTGGCCTGTCCAGTGGGTCCCTTCTATCAGGTGGAGGAATCATTATTTTCCGCGTAATAAGGAGGCACTTCCTTACTGCAGCTGTGGACCCAGCTGTCAGCCTCTCCACGTACAGTAATCTTCCGATGGAAGTCGTTCGTTGACCACATTGACCACGCCGTGCCGAAAGCACCAAGGCGGTGGACGACGGCGAGGCCTAGGAAGGGGATGACACGGAGCCGGGGAAGATGCGGCAGTGGATGCCCATGCGGAGAGGAGTACGAGGGTTCACTGGTTCGGCTGCGGTGTGAGGATGTCATCCTCGCAGGGTCTGGCATCTATTGGATGGACATCATATGGTCACTGCAGCTAGAACAAAGCCCTTGGTACACGTCAACTTAGTAGGCCCATAGGCCAGCCTCCGAAATGGTGCGCCCAGATGTTAGGGGGAGGAATCATTTTGTGGGCGGCTGAAGCTAGAATATCCGAGATTGAAGAAGAAGCACGACATCCGTTGGATGGACATCCAACGGACACTACTGCTAGAACCGTGTTTTGACAATAATTTGACAAAGCCTTGCATACGCGTCCAAATTACTTTTTTAGGGGACGCACCAACTTAGTAGCCCCACAAGTGTGTCAGAGAACTTATAGTCTATTTGCGATTTGTAAGAACGTACAACCCATTTTTGAATTCTAATGGAATTTACTACAACCCATTTACAGTTTGTTTAAAGTACAACCCATTTTCTAGCTAGGACAACCATTAATAATTTCAACCAATCGTTCAAAACAGAATTCAACAAAATTCCCCACATTTTGATGGGATCGTAAATATTTTTATCCCGAAATTTCTAGTCAGACTAAATATAATTTCAATATAAATTTGTATTACATAAAAATCCAACGAAACATTGCGCACGCAACAATTAATGAAATTAAAATTTTCAAAATCCAAAAATAATATTTTATAAACTAATTACATGTTTAGTGCAATTTTTTTATAGTTACTGCCCAGTTTTTATAATTACATCCCATTTATTATTTCCTAAAGCCCTTTTTCTTGTTAAGCCTAGTGCATCCCTCCTCCTAGAAAAGATTTGCAGCCCAGCGGGGCGGAAAATAACAAGTTCACCCGGATTGTGTACAACTATCGGCCCAGTTGCATTGCTAATGTTGAAAAAAGGCCTGTGTAGTACAGTACAACCTTACATGGTCACTCAGCCCATATTCAGCGAGCCTAAAAGGCCCAAACAAGGCTTCTGTACAACATTTTCAAGTCACTGAGCTCAATTAATTACTTAAGAAGAAAGTTAGAGTACAGTGGAACCTAATTAAAATGTCAGGAACCCGATTCCAAGTCACATCGATCTAGTCGGTAACACCTCATATCACATTGCGGCCTCACGCACGGTATCCCCACGGGTGTCACCTTACCATGGCCCGGGACCGTTTGCGCCTTTTGGCTCACGTATATGATAGTGTCGGTGGCATCCATATGACAGAGAACCCGGGCCGACATGGCTAGTCGTGAACCCAAAGCGGCACAGACCTACGGAGACAGGCATACGTGAATCATATCGAGCATGTCGGTCATCAGCGTGTGAATCCGGGCTGTAGCACTGGGCTAACAGGACTCCGGGGAACCCGGGCTGTAGCAGGCTAGGCAGGACTCCGGAAGTCGCCGCATGACATTTCCCCAAAGGACTGAGCAGTAGTGCTGGGCTAGCAGGACTCCGGTGAACCGGGCTGTAGTGGACTACTATGGCTCGAGGAGCACTAGACTACATTTCCCCATAAGAAAGGCTGCCAAGGATAAACAACTAGATTGCCGGATCCCACACATACCAAGCATTTCAATCATACACACAATATGCTCGATATGTGCAAATACAACATGGCATCACAACAAAACTCTACAAGTCAAGTACTTTATTTAAAGGCTCCAAAGAGCCATACATAACATGTTCATCCAGGTAGGGGTCACATGACCCGACACTCAAGTCATACAAGCATACAAGCACATGCGGAAGCAAATAGTCTGAGTACAGACACTAGAAAGCAAGAAGGCTTCTCGAAGCCTGTCTATCTACATAGGGCCCTCCATGGCCATGATCACCACCTGGGTGACAAGTCACTCATCGACGTCGAGATCTACATAAAACCCATCGGAGGGGGCGGTGTTGTCGTCTGAAAACAGTAATTAAGCAAACATGAGTACAAAGGTACTCAGCAAGTCTTACATCAGAACCTACTATACATGCTCATTTTCAAGAAGGTGGTGGGGTTAATGCAGCAAGCCAGCTTTGACTCTTGGCTAAGCTATCCTATGGAACACCACTAATAAAATAGTTTTCGCACATGAGTCCACTACTCACCAACACAATACTCCACCCGGGATCCTCCCTCGTCATCCTACGAGAGGGCCATCCTCGGTACTCACACTTATCTTGAGTCTTTTAGTAGTGTCCATTAACTTGTCTATGAACTGTATAGGCAACCAAGTAGTCCTTTACCGCGGACGCGGCTATTCGAATAGTTTTATACCCTGCAGGGGTGTACTTCGTCACACATATTTCCACCACGTAGCGTCTGCACACGACATGTGCTCGGCAGACTTCAAGCGAAAGCCGACGTGGGTGTAGACCACGACCTAACTAACCGCACAAGTCTCTAGTCTAGGTTTATCGCCTATTCAGGTTCCATCCGCAAGGAAATCCGGCCGGGGTGTCCTCAACGGCCCCAAACGATGTGTACAGGGTCCCGAGACGCCAAACGGGCGCCCGGCATACCCGGCCACAGTGTATCCACCACATCATAGCCCACCCCTAGGGTCAGCGCTACGCACGGCCGCCAACACATAACCTACAAACACCAGAAACTAGTTGCAACTCCTGGTCAGAGGGCGAGAGGGATCAGTAAGTCGAGCGGGGTCATATTTCAGGGCCCAATGTGTGGTAGTAGCTGAATCTTAAATCACGCATACATATCTCAGTTCTTATGGACGGCCTCAATGAAACAACCCACCATGTACTCCTACATGGCCTCTCATCGATACCTTTACCAAATCATGTTCAACACATCCCTGACATTACCGACATAATCATTTCACTCTAGCCCATCACCCAGATGAACCAGACCTGACACTACTCTAAGCATAGCAGGCATAGCAAGGTAGGAAACACGTACATGGCTCAAACAACTGCTACACATGCTAGTGGGTTTCATCTAATTACTGTGGCAATGACAGGTCATGTAGAGGATAAGGGTTCAACTACCGTAGCACACAGCAGTTTGAAACGTTGTTGTCTTAATGCAGTAAATGAGAGCAGAGGCGAGAACATGGGATTGTATCGGTATGATCAATGGGGCTGCTTACCTGATGGAGTGGTAGTAGGGTACTGCCCTTCAGTTGGATACTTGGAGATATCCTCGGAGGCAGAACCTACCACAAAGGCACAGAACACATAATCAACACATGACAATATGCAATAATATGATGCATGCTATGACATGGAAAAATGATGTGTCCTGCCTAATGCAATGTGAAACAAGTTGAAATGGGTCCATTTGAATCAAAGATTCAAATGAAGGTTAAAGTTCTTATGCATAAAAAGTGTATTAGCTTGTTTCACCTAAACAGCAAGGTTAAAGTGGTTTGTCATGCATGAAACAATTACAGATGGATAGATTGAATTTTTCTGATCATTTTTCATATATAATTTGTTTGATTTGGAGCTATGGTTGATTTTCTATGATTTTTAGAAGTTTTGGCTATTTTCTAGAATTTCCTATATAAAAATAAGTCCAGAAAATGAATAATTGCGTCAGCACTGCATCACTCTGACGTCAGCTGGTCAACAGCACCTAGTCAGAGTCAAACCTGACAGTGGGAACGATATGTCATTGACTCAGCTAATTAACATTGTTAACTAACCTTAAATTAAGCCTAACTAAAATGTCAGTGGGGCCGGGGCCCACATGTCAGCGGCTAACCTAACTAAATTAGTGTTAGTTTAACTCCTAATCTAGGTTTGACCAGGGGGCGGGGCCCACATGGTCAAATGGGTCAAACCCACCGGCGGCATGACGCCGGCGAGGCCCGAGACGGCGGCGCCGCTCGGAAACGCAGCACAGGCGATGAAACGAGCGGCGGTTTGGCTTGGCGCGAACCTGGCGCTCGTCCGCATCCAACGGAGCCATCAGCTCACGCTGGAGTGGACCGTACGACGGCGGTGATGGCAAGTGCGGTGGCCGGAGGTCAGACAAGCTCGGCAACGACGCTGTGGTGCACGGGAGGACTAGCTGATGGTGGTGTTGGGTTTCTAGGAACATGCTGAGCACGTAGCAGGGCTCGGATGCGAAGGTTGCTAGCCTATTCGCCGGTGATGACAAGCGCGGCGGCGGTGAGCTCTCGGGTCCGGTGGCTAGCACGCATATAGCACGTAGATGAACATGGGAGATGGGGGGAAAGAGGGCAGGGCTCACGGCGAGTCTTCTGGTGCAGCCGTTGAGCTGGGGGAGGCACAAACGGCGACGTATCGACGGGCGGCGATCTTCGGTGTAGAGGACGATGATGAGCTCGATGGCGACGTTCCTGGCCGTCCAGCGCCATGTGACTTGGTGAAGAGGAAGAGGTCGTCGCGGCGGAGCTCTCGGGCACGTCAGAGGGGCGAGGGGGAGGCGGTGGTCGCGGCAACGACGAGTGGCGGCGACGGCCGCGCTCGGCAAGGGATGGGGAGAGAGCCAGGGGAGGGAGAGGGGCACGGGAAGAGTGGGGACAGTGAGAGGGGGACGAGGGAGAGTGCGTGGCACTTGTAGACAACATCCTGGGTGTCGGCTGAAGCAGGAGGTGGCTGGCGTGTGGCTGCGGGCGCCGGCCACGCACCTCTCGTCCTCCTGGCGAGAGGAGGAGGATGACTGGCGGTAGCCAATGGGCTGGGTCAGGCCAGGGCGACAGGTAAGTCCTCTATTCCCTTGTTTTCTATTTTTTTATTTGCTCTGCTTTGTGTATTGAAATGATTAAAATACCATTCCATTTTTAAAAATCCTGGAAATATTCAGAGGCACATTTGAAAATATTCTCAACTGCCTAAAAATACTTCCAAGAGTATTTGAGCACTTTAAAATATTTATAGTATTTAAAATGCCCAAATTCAAATACTTATGGGTTGTTCAAAAATCCAGAATGGCTCCATAATTTGCAAGGCCATTTTTGGCAGAGGTTTAAACTAGAAGCAAAATTGGTGGGCTTTTATGAAGGGTATTTTGGGTTCATTGAAAATCCAATTGTTGGAAATTAGCATTTTCACGGGGGGGGGGGCGTTGGGGTTGATTAGGCCCCATTTCAAGTTTAAAAGAAATTTAAACATGATGCACATGTTCATCCAATCCTAATGCATGACTAAAAGCAGGGATGTGATATAAAAGTTGTCACGAGAGAAGAAATAATTCAACGGGTCCCACTTGTGCGTGTGTTTGTGTGTGTGTGTGTGTGTGAGAGAGAGAAAGACCCATCGGTCGATGCTCGTAAATACATCTTTCAGCCATTTGCATTGATGATTCTTAGTAAAAACTTATATAGTTGACACAATCATATAGAACATCATAACACACTGAACTTGCATACAAAAATTTCACGCAGGCGGCACAATCAGGGTGGAAGCAGTGGATTGCTACGGGTAGGGCTATGTTGAAACCAACGAACTCGTACATAACATTTCATCGTCTTTATCATTGACGGGGAAATATCTTGAACGCCGTGGAAACAAAACAGACAGAAAACATAATATATAAGTTCTGTTAGAACATTAAGTTGATGTACGACCCTTTCTAAAAAAATCAGGTAAAAAAATAGAACATGTCACAATCAAATGTACTGGCACATCAGTGCTTCACGCCCTTAGCTCGGATTTAACTAGTACAGTATATGACAAGATTCAGTTGTTACCTCAAATTAGAGCACATTCAGGTAGCCAACCATGCCTCTTCTCCCAAAGAAGCAGTGGCCTCCGCCGCGCGATGGAGTAGGCCTTGTGCCATCCATCGTTCCGAGCAACACGGGGAAAGTCTGACGTTGACTCCTGTAATGGGCATCATCGACGGACCCAGGACCCAGCGGCGGCAGTAGGACTTCGATTGATGGATTGACTACTTCTTCGACATGCACGAACACTCGATAGAGTTACATCCCTAATGTGGTCCGCGGCGGCCTTGGTGGCAACGAATAGTACAACCCCGGTTCCTGCATCGGTATCTCAACACCAATCAACTTCGGTATGGTGGACGGCTTCTTCATCCTTGCCATAACCGTCAGAGCCCAGCCGTCTGGAGGAACAAACATACTTACGAGCTCACCTCCAAAGTCGTTGATAAGCTCATTCATGGACTCGCTGTTCCAAGCACGTCGAGCCATGCCGTGGAAGGTAAGCTTTGTTAAAAACTTAAGCTCAGAGGGCACCGAGCCCCATCCTGGGTGCCACCAATCAAATCTCACCAACGCGCCATCGCAGAACAAAAGCCGGGAAGATTCGAACACATGACTGCAGTCGAAAGTTGTCCAGAACCTGACGAAAAAATCAGCTGGTGGCGGACAGACTTCGACAAGCAAGTCACTTATTTGGATGTTGTGCGCAATGCCAAGAGCTTTAACAGGGTCGTCCGGCGAGACAAGAGGCTGGAAGCCATTGATGATTACCATCATCACTTTGCCGGCAAACTGGTCATCAAGCGCCACCATGCCACTGTTGAGCGACAACACGCAGTGCCCGAAGGTAGGACAGACCTCAGGATCTCCTGCTCAGGGATCCGTGTTGACCGGCGACATGATAGTGCGCTTTAGTAAAGGGAGTAGAGGAGGGGAATTTGGGGGAACTAGAGTAGGAATCGAGATTCCATAGGTGAGGGGGAGATTGGGGATGAAAAGGTACCATGAATTTCGAACACGTGCAAATATGCTCTCGGCGCACAAGCGCACGAAAACACCAGCGGCGCCCACATGTCGGCCTAAGAGTCACTATTCTTTTTTGAGAGCTCGGCCTTTTTTAGGATCTTTTGAGAGCCCGGCCTGAGAATCATAATTGACCTATTTGGCATTGCGTTACTACTCGGCCCGTATTCAATGACACCTCACTGGCCCAAACAAGTGTACATCATCGAAAAGACACTGAGCTCAAATTATAATTGAAAAAAGGAGATATCCTCTAAACACTGGAGAATGGTGATGCCCTCATATATCTCACCAACAGTTTGAAACAACGATATATACAACATTCGAACACTGACTAGTGACTACTACTGACAAAAACAACAAGACATGATAGTTCATAAGAAGTCTTGCTACACCACCAAAACGCACCCATCTACAGCGCTCGGACTCTTGTGACCCAGACGAGAATGACATTCTAAATAGAGGCAACTATTACATAGTACGAGTGACATAGACGAGGATGACCAAATGACAAGGAATATGCATAACAAAAGAGAGAACTACCCATCAAGAACAAGCAGCAAACACAACAAGTCATTCGAAGAGGGATGATCCAACACTATCATAATTTGCAGCTCCGGTTCAGCCACAAGTGATCCGGAGACGACAGTACTCCACCCTTTCGACACAACAGCCCAATTACCTATGAACCTGAAGGCTTGAACCATATCACTGCCCATCGGACTCGACACATCCACGGATCAAAGTTAATCCAGATGCCTTTGTCATTCTCACCTTCTTTTGGCTGTAGGATGTATTGTTGACAATCGGGGGAGATTGCTCCCGGACTCCTAGGGCTCGCCGTGTAGACACAGTTTTCCATAGAAAACATATCCTCTCTGCCATC
The DNA here is from genome assembly GCA_034509565.1 of Triticum monococcum. NCBI lineage: Eukaryota > Viridiplantae > Streptophyta > Magnoliopsida > Poales > Poaceae > Triticum > Triticum monococcum. The sequence continues at coordinate 665,972,240 of CM067845.1, read as the reverse complement.
AAGGTCCTTGCCAACGGTGATCTCCTGGTTAATCGGATAGTTGAGTCCGAGAAACAAAGAGTGTGAACCAAGGCTGTTTACCCGCCTCCAACTCAAAAATCCTGAAGGCTCCAACAAGTTGGTATCCTGCTCATAGATGTAACAGCCACTGTCCGGATACTCACGTATTTCACGGTGCTTGCATACAATGGGGTTTTTGCAATATAACTTTTCCAGCTCATGTGACCGAATGATCATCAGTCTTTTGCCATCGTTTGATCGAGTGAGGAACCAGTTTGCTATAAATTAACATTTTTAGGCAAAGATAAAATTTAACTAGGCTGACCTCCATACGCCCCAGTTTGGTCTGGCCCACGTATACTCTGCTGTTTTTTCTTTTTGTTCCTTTTGCTTTCCATATTCCTTATTTCTTTTCTACTTTTCTTTATTTTTGTGTATTATACAAATTCAATGTGTGTTTACAGACGATAATATTTATCGTATTTAAGGAATTTCTCACCCTGTATTAAGAAAATGTTCATCATCTTTCATCAAATGTTCATTTTGTATTTTAAAGTTATTCTTCATTTATCACTAAATTGTTCAGTATGTACTAGAATATTGTTCATTGTATATCACAAAAATGTTCAATGTGTGTTTAAATATTTTTTAGTGTATATAAAAAAATGGTGTGTATTTTAGAATTGTTCAGCATATATAAAAAATTTATTCAATATATATATTCATAATTTCAAAAGTTTCTTCATGTATTACTGAATTTTGATCACTTTTTCAAAAATTGTCCATGTTTTAAAAGTTTGTTCGAATTTGAAATGTGTTCATAATTTTCATGCATTATTCAAAATTTGTAAGATTTTGTTTTTCATATTTTCCAAAGAAATGTTGACAAATTGAAATAATGATTGCCGATGTACTTAGTACATTACATTTACTGCTGCGCTGTGCCACAATCAGTCGGTTTCTCTACTGGTTAGGAACACATCTATCCATTGGGTTGTCGCGAGTTCGGCTGCCACACGTGCCATTATATTTTATTCATGACATTTATTCATTCGTTCAAAGTTTGGGAATGGGCCGGCCCGTTTGCGCGCCCGCTTCAGCGAAGCTCAGCTATTCGATGCACACGGGCAACTAATAGGAGGTCTCTATGGAAAGTTAGCATATCAATCCCTCTGCTCACTACACAATTAGGCCTTAACCCATTTCTTCTATGGCACAACAAATTACGTACGCGGGTGCTTATGTTTCATCTGTCGTGCACCGTCCCATGTGAGCCGTCATGTGCCCACAAAAATTAATAGTCATCAAAACGCATTGGTAACGGATGCATGCAAAACGTATTAGTAACGGATGCTAACGAAACTTATGTCCTCCATGTCTGGCTTGGACCAAAGTAATCAACTGACTACACTAGCTATTGTGTTAAATATATACCCATAACCTCGACCCAATCGTCCCCTAACTACCGCCTCTGCCCATGTGCTCCAGGCGTTTCAGGCCGATGATGCCATCTTCTCGTTCTTGCACGCCTCAGGCCTCAATCGCATATCGAAGCCATGGGCGTGACATCCAGATTGTCATCGAGCTGTTTGAGGTGGCCATTAAGGTGTTCGACATGGGACTGCACACCGGTCTCTCCCATCATGAAATCACACGATTACTTGGTGTGACTGTGTGAGCATCATGCTGGACTAGATGGCCTTACGCGTATGTACACCATGGACCAGGTTCTCCAACCATGACACCGATCTCTGCCATCGCGAATACACTCAGCTATATGATGCCACACTAACACACATCATGGACGTGATGCGGTACTGTACATGCATGTGGCGGGACGACACGTTGGGCAGTATGCCGGCCACGACCTCAGATGTGATAGATTTGCATGGCAAGGCCCATAATCACAATAGTGTTGGTGGTCTTGGCGATTGATCCTTTGTCCCGCCATCTATAATTTAAACATGAATGCTTGCACAGGTAGCTCTAACTTGTAATCACCAGGTATGTCTTCTCCAATTAGTTTTCTCCTTCTCCACCCTGAGCTCCTTTTCTAATTTTAGCCGAAACTTCTTAATCGAAGATAGTAGATCCTAATGAGATCTCATATAAAGAAACATCCATGATATTAATATTTTTCATTTGAGACATTAGGGACAAGCGCAAGTATAAAAAAGCACCTCTAATTGTTTGCACACAAGTGATGGTTGCACCATGAGGTTGGTGACAGACGAGCACATTGTTGGGGAACGTAGTAATTTCAAAATTTTCCTATGCACACGCAAGATCATGGTGATGCATAGCAACGAGGGGGGGAGTCTGATCTATGTACCATTGTAGATCGCAATGGAAGCGTTGACACAATGTAGAGGAAGTAGTCGTACGTCTTCTTCCTGATCCGACCGATCCAAGCACCATTACTCCGGCACCTCCGAGTTCTTAGCACACGTACAGCTCGATGACGATCCCCGGTCTCCGATCCAGCAAAGCTTCGGGGAGGAGTTCCGTCAGCACGACGGCATGGTGACGATCTTGATGTTCTACCGACGCAGGGCTTCGCCTAAGCTCTACAACGATATGATCGAGGTGGAATATGGTGGCAGGGGGCACCGCACACGGCTAAGGAACGATCTCAATGATCAACTTGTGTGTCTAGAGGTGCCCCCTGCCCCCGTATATAAAGGATCCAAGGGGGAGGGGCTAGCCGGCCAAGAGGAGGGCGCAGGAGGAGTCCTACTCCTACCGGGAGTAGGACTCCCCCCCCCCAATCCTATTCCAAATAGGACTCCCAAGGGGGAAAGAGAGAGAGAGGTGGCCGGCCACCTCTCCTAGTCCTAATAGGACTAGGGGAGGGGGGAGGCGTGCAGCCCACAATGGAAGCCCCTTTCACCTTTCCACTAAAGCCCAATAAGGCCCATATGGCTCCCGGGGGGGTTCCGGTAACCTCCCGGTAATCCGGTAAAATCCTGATTTTACCCGGAACACTTCCGATATCCAAATATAGGCTTCCAATATATCAATCTTTATGTCTGGACCATTTCGAGACTCCTCATCATGTCCGTGATCACATTCGGGACTCCGAACTACCTTCGGTACATCAAAATGCATAAACTCATAATAACTGTCGTCGTAACGTTAAGCGTGCGGACCCTACGGTTCGAGAACAATGTAGACATGACCAAGACACGTCTCCGGTCAATAACCAATAGCGGAACATGGATGCCCATATTGGCTCCTGCATATTCTACCAAGAACTTTATCGGTCATACCGCATAACAACATACGTTCTTCCCTTTGTCATCGGTATGTTACTTGCCCGAGATTCGATCGTCGGTATCCAATACCTAGTTCAATCTCGTTCCTGGCAAGTCTCTTTACTCGTTCTGTAATACATCATCCCGCAACTAACTCATTAGTTGCAATGCTTGCAAGGCTTGTGTAATGTGCATTATCGAGAGGGCCCAGAGATACCTCTCCGACAATCGGAGTGACAAATCCTATTCTCAAAATACGCCAACCCAACATCTACCATTGGAGACACCTGTAGAGCTCCTTTATAATCACCCAGTTACGTTGTGACGTTTGGTAGCGCTCAAAGTGTTCCTCCGGCAAACGGGAGTTGCATAATCTCATAGTCATAGGAACATGTATAAGTCATGAAGAAAGCAATAGCAACATACTAAACGATCGGGTGCTAAGCTAATGGAATGGGTCATGTCAATCAGATCATTCAACTAATGATGTGACCTCGTTAATCAAATAACAACTCTTTGTTTATGGTTAGGAAACTTAACCATCTTTGATTAACGAGCTAGTCTAGTAGAGGCATACTAGTGACACTCTGTTTGTCTATGTATTCACACATGTATTATGTTTCCGGTTAATACAATTCTAGCATGAATAATAAACATTTATCATGATATAAGGAAATAAATAATAACTTTATTATTGCCTATAGGGCATATTTCCTTCAGTCTCCCACTTGCACTAGAGTCAATAATCTAGATTACACAGTAATGATTCTAACACCCATGGAGCCTTGGTGCTGATCATGTTTTGCTCGTGGAAGAGGCTTAGTCAACGGGTCTGCAACATTCAGATCCGTATGTATCTTGGAAATCTCTATGTCTCCCACCTGGACTAGATCCCGGATGGAATTGAAGCGTCTCTTGATGTGTTTGGTCCTTTTGTGAAATCTGGATTCCTTTGCCAAAGCAATTGCACCAGTATTGTCACAAAAGATTTTCATTGGACCCGATGCACTAGGTATGACACCTAGATCGGATATGAACTCCTTCATCCAGACTCCTTCGTTCGCTGCTTCCGAAGCAGCTATGTACTCCGCTTCACATGTAGATCCCACTACGACGCTTTTTTTAGAACTGCACCAACTGATAGCTCCACCGTTTAAAGTAAACATGTATCCGGTTTGCGATTTAGAATCATCCGGATCAGTGTCAAAGCTTGCATCAACGTAACCTCTTACGGTGAGCTCTTTGTCACCTCCATATACGAGAAACATATCCTTAGTCCTTTTTAGGTATTTCAGGATGTTCTTGACCGCTGTCCAGTGATCCACTCCGGGATTACTTTGGTACCTCCCTGCTAAACTTATAGCAAGGCACACATCAGGTCTAGTACACAGCATTGCATACATGATAGAGCCTATGGCTGAAGCATAGGGAACATCTTTCATTTTCTCTCTATCTTCTGCAGTGGTCAGGCATTGAGTCTGGCTCAACTTCACACCTTGTAACACAGGCAAGAACCCTTTCTTTGCTTGATCCATTTTGAACTTCTTCAAAATCTTGTCAAGGTATGTCCTTTGTGAAAGTCCAATTAAGCGTCTTGATCTATCTCTATAGATCTTTATGCCTAATATCTTATTCAAGTATCCCTTTATGCTATCCAGAAATTCTATATCATTTCCAATCAGCAATATGTCATCCACATATAATATCAGAAATGCTACAGAGCTCCCACTCACTTTCTTGTAAATACAGGCTTCACCGAAAGTCTGTATAAAACCAAATGCTTTGATCACACTATCAAAGCGTTTATTCCAACTCCGAGATGCTTACACCAGTCCATAAATGGATCGCTGGAGCTTGCACACTTTGTTAGCTCCCTTTGGATCGACAAAACCTTCCGGTTGCATCATATACAACTCTTCTTCCAGAAATCCATTCAGGAATGCAGTTTTGACATCCATCTGCCATATTTCATAATCATAAAACACGGCAATTACTAACATGATTCGGACAGACTTAAGCATCGCTACGGGTGAGAAGGTCTCATCGTAGTCAACCCCTTGAACTTGTCGAAAACCTTTTGCGACAAGTCGAGCTTTATAGACAGTAACATTACCGTCAGCGTCAGTCTTTTTCTTGAAGATCCATTTATTCTCAATTGCTTGCCGATCATTGGGCAAGTCAACCAAAGTCCATACTTTGTTCTCATACATGGATCCCATCTCAGATTTCATGGCTTCAAGCCACTTTGCGGAATCTGGGCTCACCATCGCTTCTTCATAGTTCATAGGTTCATCATGATCTAGTAGCATGACTTCCAGAACTGGATTACCGTACCACTCTGGCGCGGATCTTGCTCTGGTTGATCTACGAGGTTCAGTAGTATCTTGTTCTCAAGTTTCATGATCATTATCATTAACTTCCTCACTTATTGGTGTAGGTGTCGCAGAAACAGTTTTCTGTGATGTACTACTTTCTAATAAGGGAGCGGGTACAGTTACCTCGTCAAGTTCTACTTTCCTCCCACTCACTTCTTTCGAGAGAAACCCCTTCTCAAGAAAGTTCCGAATTTAGCAACAAAAGTCTTGCCTTCGGATCTGTGATAGAAGGTGTATCCAATAGTTTCATTTGGATATCCTATGGAGACACATTTCTCCGATTTGGCTTCAAGCTTATCAGGTTAAAGCTTTTTCACATAAGCATCGCAGCCCTAAACTTTCAGAAACGACAACTTTGGTTTCTTGCCAAACCATAGTTCATAAGGCGTCGTCTCAACGGATTTTGATGGTGCCCTATTTAACGTGAATGTGGCTGTCTCTAGAGCGTATCCCCAAAACGATAGCAGTAAATCGGTAAGAGACATCATAGATCGCACCATATCTAGTAAAGTACGATTACGACGTTCGGACACACCATTACGCTGTGGTGTTCCGGGTGGCGTGAGTTGCGAAACTATTCCACAATTTTTCAAATGTACACCAAACTCGTAACTCAAATATTCTCCTCCACGATCAGATCATAGAAACTTTATTTTCTTGTTACGATGATTTTCTACTTCACTCTGAAATTCTTTGAACTTTTCAAATGTTTTAGACTTATGTTTCATTAAGTAGATATACCCATATCTGCTTAAATCACGTGTGAAGGTGAGAAAATAACGATATCCGCCACGAGCCTCAATATTCATCGGACCGCATACATCTGTATGTATGATTTCCAACAAATCTGTTGCTCTCTCCATAGTACCAGAGAACGGTGTTTTAGTCATCTTGCCCATGAGGCACGGTTCGCAAGTACCAAGTGATTCATAATCAAGTGGTTCCAAAAGTCCATCAGTATGGAATTTCTTCATGCGCTTTACACCGATATGACCTAAACGGCAGTGCCACAAATAAGTTGCACTATCATTATCAACTCTGCATCTTTTGGCTTCTACATTATGAATATGTGTATCACTACTATCGAGATTTAACAAGAATAGACCACTCTTCAAGGGTGCATGACCATAAAAGATATTACTCATATAAATAGAACAACCATTATTCTCTGATTTAAATGAATAACTGTCTCGCATTAAACAAGATCCGGATATAATGTTCATGCTCAACGCTGGCACCAAATAACAATTATTTAGGTCTAATATTAATCCCAAAGGTAGATGTAGAGGTAGCGTGCCGACCGCGATCACATCGACTTTGGAACCGTTTCCCACGCGCATCGTCACCTCGTCCTTAGCCAATCTTCGATTAATCCGTAGTCCCTTTTTTCGAGTTCCAAATATTAGCAACAGAACCAGTATCAAATACCTAGGTGCTACTGCGAGCATTAGTAAGGTACACATCAATAACACGTATATCACATATACCTTTGTTCACCTTGCCATCCTTCTTATCTGCCAAATACTTGGGGCAGTTCCGCTTCCAGTGACCAGTCTGCTTGCAGTAGAAGCACTCAGTTTCAGGCTTAGGTCCAGACTTGGGCTTCTTTTCCTGAGCAGCAACTTGCTTGCCGTTCTTCTTGAAGTTCCCCTTCTTCTTCCCTTTGCCCTTTTTCTTGAAACTAGTGGTCTTGTTAACCATCAACACTTGATGCTCCTTCTTGATTTCTACCTCCGCAGCTTTCAGCATTGCGAAGAGCTCGGGAATAGTCTTGTTCATCCCTTGCATATTATAGTTCATCATGAAGCTCTTGTAGCTTGGTGGCAGTGATTGGAGAATTCTATCAATGACGCAATCATCTGGAAGATTAACTCCCATCTGAATCAAGTGATTGTTATACCCAGACATTTTGAGTATATGCTCACTGACAGAACTGTTCTCCTCCATCTTGCAGCTATAGAACTTATTGGAGACTTCATATCTCTCAATCCGGGCATTTGCTTGAAATATTAACTTCAACTCCTGGAACATCTCAAATGCTCCATGACGTTGAAAACGTCGTTGAAGTCCCGATTCTAAGCCGTAAAGCATGGCACACTGAACTATCGAGTAGTCATCAGCTTTGCACTGCCAGACGTTCATAACATCTGGTGTTGCTCCAGCAGCAGGCCTGGCACCCAGCGGTGCTTCCAGGACGTAATTCTTCTGTGCAACAATGAGGATAATCCTCAAGTTACAGACCCAGTCCGTGTAATTGCTACCATCATCTTTCAACTTTGCTTTCTCAAGGAACGCATTAAAATTCAATGGAACAACAGCACGAGCCATCTATCTACAATCAACGTAAACAAGCAAGGTACTATCAGGTACTAAGTTCATGATAAATTTAAGTTCAATTAATCATATTACTTAAGAACTCCCACTTAGATAGACATCCCTCTAATCCTCTAAGTGATCATGTGATCCAAATCAACTAAACCATGTCCGATCATCACGTGAGATGGAGTAGTTTCATCGGTGAACATCATTATGTTGATCATATCTACTATATGATTCACGCTTGACCTTTCGGTCTCCGTGTTCCGAGGCCATATCTGTATATGCTTGGCTCGTCAAGTATAACCTGAGTATTCCGCGTGTGCAACTATTTTGCACCCGTTGTATTTGAACGTAGAGCCTATCACACCCGATCATCACGTGGTGTCTCAGCACGAAGAACTTTCACGTCGAGGGAACCGGCCTCGCGTAAGCGTACGCGTAAGGTTGGTCCGGGTCGTCTCATCCAACAATACCGCCGAACCAAAGTATGACATGCTGGTAGGCAGTATGACTTATATCGTCCACAACTCACTTGTGTTCTACTCGTGCACATAACATCAAACCATAAAACCTAGGCTCTGATGCCAATGTTGGGGAACGTAGTAATTTCAAAATTTTCCTACGTACCCTTGTAGATCGCAACGGAAGCATTGACACAACATAGAGGAAGTAGTCGTACGTCTTCTTCCTGATCCGACCGATCCAAGCACCGTTACTCCGGCACCTCCGAGTTCTTAGCACACGTACAGCTCGATGACGATCCCCTTGGCTCCGATCCAGCAAAGCTTCGAGGAGGAGTTCCATCAGCACGACAGCGTGGTGACGATCTTTATGTTATACCGATGCAGGGCTTCGCCTAAGCTCTACAACGATATGATCGAGGTGGAATATGGTGGCAGGGGGCACCGCACACGGCTAAGGAACGATCTCAATGATCAACTTGTGTGTCTAGAGGTGCCCCCTGTCCCCGTATATAAAGGATCCAAGGGGGAGGGGCTGGCCGGCCAAGAGGAGGGCGCAGGAGGAGTCCTACTCCTACCGGGAGTAGGACTCCCCCCCCAATCCTATTCCAAATAGGACTCCCAAGGGGGAAAGAGAGAGAGAGGTGGCCGGCCACCTCTCCTAGTCCTAATAGGACAAGGGGAGGGGGGAGGTGCGCAGCCCACCATGGCAGCCCCTTTCACCTTTCCACTAAAGCCCAATAAGGCCCATATGGCTCCCGGGGGGTTCCGGTAACCTCCCGGTAATCCGGTAAAATCCCGATTTTACCCGGAACACTTCCAATATCCAAATATAGGCTTCCAATATATCAATCTTTATGTCTCGACCATTTCAAGACTCCTCGTCATGTCCGCGATCACATCCGGGACTCCGAACTACCTTCGGTACATCAAAATGCATAAACTCATAATAACTGTCATCGTAACGTTAAGCGTGCGGACCCTACGGTTCGAGAACAATGTAGACATGACCGAGACACGTCTCCGGTCAATAACCAATAGCGGGACCTGGATGCCCATATTGGCTCCTGCATATTCTATGAAGATCTTTATCGGTCATACCGCATAACAACATACGTTGTTCCCTTTGTCATCGGTATGTTACTTACCCGAGATTCGATCGTCGGTATCCAATACCTAGTTCAACCTCGTTACCGGCAAGTCTCTTTACTCGTTCTGTAATACATCATCCCACAACTAACTCATTAGTTGCAATGCTTGCAAGGCTTGTGTAATGTGCATTACCGAGAGGGCCCAGAGATACCTCTCCGACAATCGGAGTGACAAATCCTATTCTCGAAATACGCCAACCCAACATCTACCATTGGAGACACCTGTAGAGCTCCTTTATAATCACCCAGTTACGTTGTGACGTTTGGTAGCACACAAAGTGTTCCTCCGGCAAACGGGAGTTGCATAATCTCATAGTCATAGGAACATGTATAAGTCATAATGAAAGCAATAGCAACATACTAAACGATCGGGTGCTAAGCTAATGGAATGGGTCATGTCAATCAGATCATTCAACTAATGATGTGACCTCGTTAATCAAATAACAACTCTTTGTTTATGGTTAGGAAACTTAACCATCTTTGATTAACGAGCTAGTCTAGTAGAGGTATACTAGTGACACTCTGTTTGTCTATGTATTCACACATGTATTATGTTTCCGGTTAATACAATTCTAGCATGAATAATAAACATTTATCATGATATAAGGAAATAAATAATAACTTTATTATTGCCTCTAGGGCATATTTCCTTCACACATGATATTTTGTTCTCCCATTGCAACACACATGCATGTTTGCTAGTACTACCCTAATGTATGGTTAGGTGAAACCAACAGTGTGATGGATGTTTCTACATCATGAAAATGAGGAAACTAACATGGACATTGATAGACACTCATATTTAGTAGTATATAGATTACTATAAAATAAGGAGAATATCAAAATCTTCCTAACCGTATGATTATTCAGGGGTACAAATTGGCTGTAATGACATGGTCACAATCGCATGAATTAACTCATTCCAAATATAGCTGATTTACGGCACCTCTAATACATTGCCATATTTCTACTCAAATTCTGCTCAAACAGGGATATCTCAATCATCACAAAAAGTTCAAACAATGTCATGGCGTCATCATTAACATCAGACGGAAACAACTTACACGCGCCGTCCTAGTAATACGTGGTGCCATCTGCTTTGTCGACCGCGTAGATGATGCCATTGTGTTCAATAGCATCACAAAAGTGTGTATTAGCTATGACGACGATCCACTGCGAGATGTGATACGTCTCCAACGTATCTATAATTTTTGATTGTTCCATGCTATTATATTATCTATTTTGGATGTTTAATGGGCTTTATTATGCACTTTTATATTATTTTTGGGACTAACCTATTAACCGAAGTCCCAATGCAAACTGTTGTCTTTTTAGCTTATTTTAGTGTTTCACAAAAAAGGAATATCAAACGGAATCCAAAGGGAATCCAAACGGAATGAAACCTTCTCGAGGATCGTTTTTGGAACAAACGCAATTCAGGAGACTTGGAGTGGATGTCAAGGAAGCAGCGAGGAAGCCACGAGGCAGGAGGGCGCGCCCAGGGGGTGGGCACGCCCCCACCCTCGTGGGCCCCTCGTGGCTCCACCGACCTACATCTTTCGCCTATATATACTCATATACCCTGAAAACATCCAGGAGCACCACAAAATCCTATTTCCACCACCGCAACCTTCTGTACCCGTGAGATCCCATCTTGGGGCCTTTTCCAGCGCTCCGCCGGAGGGGGAATCGATCACGGAGGGCTTCTACATCAACACCATAGCCTCTCCGATGATGTGTGAGTAGTTTACCTCAAACATTAGGGTCCATAGTTATTAGCTAGATGGCTTCTTCTCTCTTTTGGATCTCAATACAACACTACTAGGAAAAGGCCTACTAGTGGCGCACCTGTTTTGCCTACTAATGGCGCACTACAGGTGCGCCACTAGCATCACGCCATTAGTATTTTTTACTAATGGCGCACCAAGTAGAAGTGTGCCATTAGTAACAATTTTTTTAATTTTTTTCAATTTTCTTTTTAATTTTTTTTTCAAATTTTTTTCATTTTTTTTCTTAATCTCGGGTCACTATGGCTTAATCTCGGGTCAATATGCTTAATCTCAAGTCAAATCGCACTCTGTGGTCAAACTTCCCGAAAGGTCACCCATCCTCACACTACTCAAGCCCGAGCACGGTTAACTTCGCAGTTCTATCCAACCCCAGCACCAGTCACTTCACAGGCACTTGTTGATATATCTATCATATCCATCCTATTAAACCTTGTTGATGTCTAGGACTTTGTTCATGTTCAAGAGTATGATGAAATTTTGAAAAAATATTTCAAACTTCCCGGCCATATTACGTATCATATTTTGAAAAAAAATCCAATTTTTTTTTGAAACCATTTTTTCTGTTACTAGTGGCGCGCCTAGCAAATGGTGCGCCACTAGTAAGTTCGATTTTTTTTCACTTTTCCCCCCTCTAGATCTTAAAAGCCCCATATCTTTCGTTCTGTTAGGTTTTTGGGGATTTTGAAGATGTTGAACTGGGGGTTCCCTCGTTCAATTCGGATGTAACTTTTCGAGTAGATGATTTTTCATATAAAAACTTTTTAATCCGAGTTCGTATGCAAAAGTTATGCCCATTTTACTAAATTCCAGAGAAATTTGGCAAATAAAGTCAAAATTCATATTTGTAAATTTTCCCCATAACTAGACCACATATCACATGGGAAACTTATTTTTTATTTTTTTGACATTTCCATCATTTTCTTTTATTATTTTTTAAACTGAAAAGGTGGTCCACCGGGGGGTGTGCATTTAGCACCAGGGTTACTAATGGCGCACCACACATCAGGTGCGCCATTAGTAACCCTGGTGCTAAATATATTACTAATGGCGCACCTGGTGTGTGATGAACTAGTAATGGTGCACCGTCCACTGGTGCGCCATTACTAACAATTTTTTTTTTAAAACTACTAACGTCGCACGGTGGGTGTGGTGCGCCATTACTATGTCAACTAGTAATGGCGCACAATCCCATGGTGCGTCTTTACTAACAATTTTTTTTATTTTTTTTCAAAACTACTAATGGCGCACCACACACCAGGTGCGCCATTAGTAATATATTACTAATGGCGCACCTGTATCCGGTGCGCCACTGCTATATAGCAGTGGCGCACCACATACACGGTGCGCCATTAATGTCCATATCATCTATAGCCCTTTTCCTAGTAGTGCAAATTCTCCTCGATTCTCTTGGAGATCTATTCAATGTAATTCTTTTGGCGATGTGTTTGTTGAGATCCGATGAATTGTGGGTTTATGATGAAGATTATCTATGAACAATATTTGATTCTTCTCCGAATTCTTATATGCATGATTCAAATATCTTTGCAAGTCTCTTCGAATTATCAGTTTGGTTTGGCCTACTAGATTGATCTTTCTTGCAATGGGAGAAGTGCTTAGCTTTGGGTTCAATCTTGCAATGTCCTTTCCCAGTGACAGCAGGGGTAGCAAGGAACGTATTGTATTGTTTCCATCGAGGATAAAAAGATGGGGTTTATATCATACTGCTTGAGTTTATCCCTCTACAGCATGTCATCTTGCCTAATGCGTTACTCTGTTCTTATGAACTTAATACTCTAGGTGCATGCTGGATAGCGGTCGATGTGTGGAGTAATAGTAGTAGATGCAGAATCGTTTCGGTCTACTTGTCACGGATGTGATGCCTATATACATGATCATGCCTAGATATTCTCATAACTATGCGCTTTTCTATCAATTGCTCGATAGTAATTTGTTCACCCACCGTAGAATATGCTATCTTGAGAGAAGCCACTAGTGAAACCTATGGCCCCCGGGTCTATTCTCCATTATATTAATTTACCGTCAACTAGTTATTTCTGTCGCCGTTTATTTTGCAATCCTTACTTTTCAATCTATACAAAAAAATACCAAAAATATTTATCTTATTATCTTTATCAAATCTCACTTTTGCAAGTGGCCGTGAAGGGACTGACAACCCCTTTATCGTGTTTGTTGCAAGGTTCTTGATTGTTTGTGTAGGTACGAGGGATTTGCGTGTAGTCTCCTACTGGATTGATACCTTGGTTCTCAAAAACTGAGGGAAATACTTACGCTACTTTGATGAATCACCCTTTCCTTTTCAAGGGAAAACCAAAGCATTCTCAAGATGTAGAAAGAAGGATTTCTGGCGCCGTTGCCGGGGAGATTTGCACCAAGTCAATTTGAGATTTGATCTCCCGACAACTAGCCATTTCTGGCGCCGTTGACGGGGAGATCTACACACAAGTCAAGACATACCAAGTACCCCTTCACAAACTCTTCTCCCTCGCATTACATTATTTGCCATTTGCCTCTCATTTTCCTCTCCCCACTTCACCCTTGCCGTTTTATTCGCCCTTCTTCCGTTCGATCTTTTGTTTGCTCGTGTTACCATGTGCCTTCTATTAGCTTGCATCTTCGCTTGCTAAATATCTATTGTTATGGATCCTCATCATCTTGCTAATCTTTTTAATAGATCCAATTATTATGAACCAATTGCTAGTGAGTTGAGTGCACTAGATTATCTTTATGGAGTTTTGCTTGAAATCCATGAATCTGAAAATTGTGATGAAGTGCTTTATAAAGTGATTCACGATAGATCTTTGAATAAAAATCATGATTGCAATGATGTTATTATAAATTCTATGAATGTCAATTGTGCTAGTAATATGCAAAACCCTAAGCTTGGGGATGCTTGTTTGGCTATGTCCACTACTTGTTGCAATGATCATGATTGGGGCGATTCTTCTTATGATCTTGAAAATTTATTTAAGCCCCATGATGAATATAAGATTGATAATAATGTTTGCAATATTGAAAGTGCGTTTGGAAGAGTGTCAACTTTAGATCCCACGTATTTGCAGAATGTTCAATCTTATGCAATTTTCGATAAAAGTGGGATTGGAGAGGTCATGACTTTAGTTAATGTTAATCCCACTATTTTGGAAGAGTGTCAACTTTGCATGCATGTGGATCGTGTTGAAAATATTTTATGTGATAGCTATTTTGTTGAATTTGCTTATGATCCCACATGTAATTATTATGAGAGAGGAAAATATGATTGTAGAAATTTTCATGTTACTAAATTACCTCTCGTTATGTTGAGATTGCTATTGTTTCTTTCCGCTTCCTTGCATATGCTAGTTTTTGCTTGCTATGATAATTTGTTTGCCTATAAGATTCCTATGCATAGGAAGTATGTTAGACTTAGATGTTTTTGTCATGTGTTTCATGATGCTCTCTTTGTGCTTCAATTCTTGTCTTCCATGTGAGCATCATTGAAATTATCAATGCCTAGCTAGGGGCGTTAAACGATAGCGCTTGTTGGGAGGCAACCCAATTTTATTCTTGTTTCTTGTTTCTTGCTTTTTGTTTATGTTTAGTCATAAATAATTCATCTAGCTTCTGTTTAGATGAGGTTTTATGTTTTTCATTAGTGTTTGTGCCAAGTAGAACCTTTGGGAGGACTTGGGGAAAGTCTTTGTGATCTTGCTGTAAAAAATAGAAACTTTAGCGCTCACGAGATTAGCTGCCATTTTTTACTGGAGACTGATACTAGGTTGATTCTTTTTGCAGATGATTAATAGAAATTTCCTCACATCCAGCAATTTATTTCAGAATTTTTCGGATTATAGAAGTATACGTTTGATACAGATTGCTACAGACTATTCTGTTTTTGACAGATTCTATTTTTCATGTGTTTTGCTTATTTTGATGAATCTATGGCTAGTATCGGGGGGTATGAACCATAGATAAGTTGGAAAAAAGTAGTTTTAACACCAATATAAATAAATAATGAGTTCATTACAGTACCTTGAAGTGGTGGTTTGTTTTCTTATACTAACAGAGCTCATGCTATTTTCTGTTGAGTTTTGTGTTGTGAAGTTTTCAAGTTTTGGGTAAAGATTTGACGGATTTTGGAATAAGGAGTGGCAAGAGCCTAA
The DNA here is from genome assembly GCA_034509565.1 of Triticum monococcum. Taxonomy (NCBI): domain Eukaryota; kingdom Viridiplantae; phylum Streptophyta; class Magnoliopsida; order Poales; family Poaceae; genus Triticum; species Triticum monococcum. The sequence continues at coordinate 665,956,730 of CM067845.1, read as the reverse complement.
GCTTGGGGATGCCCATGGCACCCCAAGGTAAAACTCAAGGACAACCAAAGGCCTAAGCTTGGGGTTGCCCCGGAAGGCATCCCCTCTTTCGTCTTCGTCCATCGGTAACTTTACATGAGGCTATATTTTTATTTACCACATGATATGTGTTTTGCTTGGAGCGTCTTGTATGATTTGAGTCTTTGCTTATTAGTTTACCACAATCATCCTTGCTGTACACACCTTTTGGAGAGACACACATGAATCGGAATTTATTAGAATACTCTATGTGCTTCACTTATATCTTTTGAGCTAGACAATTTTGCTCTAGTGCTTCACTTATATCTTTTAGAGCACAGTGGTGGTTTTATTTTATAGAAATTATTGATCTCTCATGCTTCACTTATATCATTTTGAGAGTCTTTTATAACAGCATGGTAATTTGCTTTGGCTATAAAATTAGTCCTAATATGATAGGCATCCAAGATGGGTATAATAAAAACTTTCATATAAAGTGCATTGAATACTATGAGAAGTTTGATACTTGATGATTGTTTTGAGATATGAAGATGGTAATATTAGAGTCGTGCTAGTTGAGTAGTTGTGAATTTGAGAAATAATTGTGTTGAAGTTTGCAAGTCCCGTAGCATGCACGTATGGTGACCGTTGTGTGACAAATTTGAAACATGGGGTGTTCTTTGATTGTCATCCTTATGAGTAGCGGTCGGGGACAAGCGATGGTCTTTTCCTACCAATCTATCCCCCTAGGATCATGCGCGCAATGCTTGGTTTTTGATGACTTGTAGATTTTTGCAATATGTATGTGAGTTCTTTATGACTAATATTGAGTCCATGGATTATATGCACTCTCACCTTTCAATCATTGCTAGCCTCTTCGGTACCGTGCATTGCCATTTCTCACCTTGAGAGTTGGTGCAAACTTCGCCGGTGCATCCAACTCCCATGATATGATATGCTCCATCACACATAAACCTCCTTATATATTCCTCAAAACAGCCACCATACCTACCTATTATGGCATTTCCATAGCCATTCCGAGATATATTGCCATGCAACTTTCCACCATTTCATTTATTATGACATGCTTCATCATTGTCATATTGCCTAGCATGGTCATGTAGTTGACATCGTATTTGTGGCAAAGCCACCATGCATAATTTATCATACATGTCACTCTTGATTCATTTCCCATCCGGGTACACCGCCGGAGGCACTCATATAGAGTCATATTTTGTTCTAGTGTTGAGTTGTAATCATTGAGTTGTAAATAAATAGAAGTGTGATGATCATCATTAATAGAGCATTGTCCAAAAAAGAGTAAAGAAAAAAATAGAAAAGAAATAAAAGGGACAATGCTACTATCCTTTTTTCCACACTCGTGCTTCAAAGTAGCACCATGATCTTTATGATAGAGAGTCTCTTATTTTGTCACTTTCATATACTAGTGGGAGTTTTTCATTATAGAACTTGGCTTGTATATTCTAACAATGGGCTTCCTCCAATGCCCTAGGTCTTCGTGAGCAAGCAAGTTGGATGCACATCCACTTTGTTTCTTTTGTTGAGCTTTCATACATTTATAGCTCTAGTGCATTCGTTGCATGGCAATCCCTACTCCTTGCATTGACATCAATTGATGGGCATCTCCCTAGCCCGTTGATTAGCCTCGTCAATGTGAGACTTTCTACTTTTTTGTCTTCTCCACACAACCCCCATCATTATATTCTATTCCACCCATAGTGCCATGTCCATGGCATATGCTCATGTATTGCGTGAAAGTTGAAAAAAGTTTGAGATTACTAAAGTATGAAAAAATTGCTTGGCTTGTCATCGGGGTTGTGCATGATGAGAGCATTTTTGTGTGACGAAAATGAAGCATAGCCAAACTATATGATTTTGTAGGGATAAGCTTTCTTTGGCCATGTGGAGAAGACATAATTGCTCTGTTTAGTATGCTTGAAGTATTATTATTTTTATGTCAATATTAAACTTTTATCTTGAATCTTTCATATCTGAACATTCATTCCATAGTAAATAGAATTACTTTGAAAATTATGTTAGGTAGCATTCCACATCAAAAATTCTGTTTTTATCATTTACCTACTCAAGGACGAGAGGGAATAAGTTTGGGGATGCTTGATACGTCTCCAACGTATCTATAATTATTGATTGTTCCATGCTATTATATTACCTGTTTTGGATATTTAATGGGCTTTATTATGCACTTTTATATTATTTTTGGGACTAACCGATTAACCGAAGGCCTAGTGCAAATTGCTTTTTTTGCCTATTTCAGTGTTTCGCAGAAAAGGAATATCAAATGGAATCCAAACAGAATGAAACCTTCACGAAGATCATTTTTGGAACAAATGCAATCCAGGAGACTTGGAGTGGACGTCAAGGAAGCAGCGAGGAATCCGCGAGGCAGGAGGGCGCGCCCCCACCCTCATGGACCCCTCGTGGCTCCACCAACCTACTTCTTTCGCCTATATGTACTCATATACCTTGAAAACATCCAGGAGCACCGCGAAACCATATTTCCACCGCCGCAACCTTCTGTACCCGTGAGATCCCATCTTGGGGCCTTTTCCGGCGCTCCGCCTGAGGGGGAATCGATCACGGAGGGCTTCTACATCAACACCATAGCCTCTCCGATGATGTGTGAGTAGTTTACCTCATACCTTCGGGTCCATAGTTATTATCTAGATGGCTTCTTCTCTCTTTGGATCTTAATACAAAGTTCTCCTCGATTCTCTTGGAGATCTATTCGATTTAATTCTTTTTGCGGTGTGTTTGTCTTGATCCGATGAATTGTGGGTTAATGATCAAGATTATCAATGAACAATATTTGATTCTTCTCTGAATTCTTATATGCATGATTTAAATATCTTTGCAAGTCTCTTTGAATTATCATTTTGGTTTGGCCTACTAGATTGATCTTTCTTGCAATGGGAGAAGTGCATAGCTTTGGGTTCAATCTTGCGGTGTCCTTTCCCAGTGACAGTAGGGGCAGCAAGGCACATATTGGATTGTTGCCATCGAGGATAAAAAGATGGGGTTTATATCATATTGCTTGAGTTTATCCCTCTACATCATGTCATCTTGCCTAATGCGTTACTCTGTTCTTATGAACTTAATATTCTAGATGCATGCTGGATAGCGGTCGATGTGTCGAGTAATAGTAGTAGATGCAGAATCGTTTTGGTCTACTTGTCACGGATGTGATGCCTATGTACATGATCATGCATAGATATTCTCATAACTATGCGCTTTTCTATCAATTGCTCGACAGTAACTTGTTCACCCACCGTAGAATATGCTATCTTGAGAGAAGCCACTAGTGAAACCTATGGCCCCGGGGTCTATTCTCCATTATATTAATTTACCGTCAACTAGTTATTTATGTCGCTGTTTATTTTGCAATCTTTACTTTTCAATCTATACAACAAAAATACCAAAAATATTTATCTTATTATCTTTATCAGATCTCACTTGTGCAAGTGGCCGTGAAGGGACTAACAACCCCTTTATCGCATTGGTTGCAAGGTTCTTAATTGTTTGTGCAGGTACGAGGTATTTGCATGTAGTCTCCTACTGGATTGATACCTTGGTTCTCAAAAACTGAGGGAAATACTTATTCTACTTTGCTTCACCACCCTTTCCTCTTCAAGGGAAAACTAACGCATGCTCAAGAGGTAGCAAGCTAAGCTGTCTCCAGCTAAAGAAGGCACCGGTGAAAAGATAGGCAAGTCCCTTGTCGAACAAGGCAATTAGCTTGAAGTCTGCATAATCCGCATGTCATGTGGGCACTTGGCATATTACAATCTTCTGTAAAACAACGTGCGTCCAACGGACGACGTAATCTAGATGACTTGGACCACGACGGTAAAACTATATATCATCCAACGGAGGAAGGATAATCTCATCGGACATTTGGAAGTTCACGAGCACCAACTTTTTCCCGTCTTCTCTGACGGCAGCCATCCAGTGGGAGTTCATGCCGACCCAGTACATACCTGCAAGAAGTTTTGGGCGATGGCGATCGGATCGAAATCAAGGGAAATGATGTACGACGACCCACTACATACCTGCAAAGAAGTTTTGGCTAATGGAGGTCGGATTGAAGTCAAGGGGCTTCATGTATGCCTCCATATCATGGTGAGCAAATCTCGCAAGACCAGATAGCAGCAAGCAGGGTGTCTTGAAAAGCTTAGGCCTCGCTTCGATGATGGCCGTGTGCATGCCCCTCGAGCATGCAGCCACCTACAGGGCGCTCAACATATCCATACACAAACAACAGAGGTCGAGGACGTCACTAGGGAGATTTCTCCAATCGCGACTCGTATGGATGCTATGCGGTCCGCGTTCGGCCATGGTGGAGTTTGGAAGGTGGGGTTTTGGGGGGCTTGATTTACGGGGGAGAAGGCTCTCGGTGCTGGAGCGGCTAGCGAGGGAATGGTGGTACTGGGGGAGGCGAGTGAGGCGAGGGTACGCGGGGGCACAGTGAGATGATGAAGAGTGACCTCAGGATCTCTGGCGAGACAGAGATGGAGATGGAGTGGTGCTAGGGGAGAGGGAGACGAGGGGAGGCATGCTATAAAACATCGGTGACAGTGACTGCATAGTGCACAAGGTGAGGCTGACTTTGGTAACCCGGACACGCCGCCTGGACTAGTGTCACCTCGGGCGCAGGGTCTTGTCATTTCACTGTGAGGACCGGATGAGTAATAGTATTTTGACCATCAAGTGTAACACAGTTGTACTACTACTACTAGTAGGAGTAGTAGGAATATAAGTAGTACTCCTGTACAGGGACACATGTAGCGATGTTCAAAAAAAGGGACACATGTAGCACTAGAAAGATGGGCACGTACAGGGAAAGGCCCCACTCCTCAGTCTACCCACGTAGCCTTTTCTTTTAGTCTACCTAGCCGTCTAATCATCTGCCTGCAGGCCACTTCTCCCATTTACTTCTCCATCGGGAACCGATTTTCCTCGGCTTCTTCACTACTCCTTCATCTTCATTTACATCCAAACCACACTGCATTCACATTGATTTAACCTCTTCACATCCTCCTGGAGTAATTCTGAAGCCCCTATGAATAATCATCTTCTTCAGTTAGACTAGCCATCTAATCCTAATTCTCCAAACCATAGCCCGCCCGTCCAGCGGTTCCAAATGGCGAAAGATATAGAGATGCAGGTTCTTAGCGTCCAACATGTTCTCGTCGAAGGCTCGTTGAGCATAGTTGCCACATTCACCGACCACCCAAGGGTTGTTCGGAAGTGGATCAACAATGTATCCAACTCCCTCCAAAGGTGGAGATGAAGGTCATCGGTCTTGACGCAGAGTACACGGAGCGTGCCACTAGGAAGATCCAACGCACCGCCGTCCTTCAGTTGTGCCTCGAAGATGATGTTTTGGTGTACCACATCATACACGCGCCCTCCATACTAGGTGAGCTTCATGATTTCTTGTCTCGGGAGGACATATACTTCTGTGGGGCAGCCATCGCATGGGACAAACAGAAGTTGGAGCCGTACAACCTTGATTTGAAAAGCATCGCTGACGTACAAACCAAAATAGAAATTCCTGCAAAAGATTGTGATAGACAGACACCATCCCTATTCGACATAGCAAATTTTGTGCTCAGAAAAAATCTTCAGAAGGGTGATGAGACGCTGGCATTAAGGTCGTCTGGATAGGAGAATTATGCCTTGACATACGAGCAGATAAAATATGCTGCCCTCGATGCCCGTGTGAGTTTCGAGATAGCTGCAAGGTCCAGAGAGCTTGTTGCGAAGCTGTCTCCCACAGAAAATGAGAACAAGAAGAAGAAGATGATGTTGCACCAGTAGCAGGGCATTATGGATGGATGAACTATTTCCTTTGTTGTAAAAAAATTATTCCCTCTCTGTGTATATTGATATAGATGGACTATTTTGATGGTGTGCATGTCTTTGGAACAAGTAGTAGCATGGGTCCGCTTGACTATAAGGAACTATTTATCCGCCTAGCTTTCTCTACTACTCCTTCCAGTGATCGGTATGCAATGCATGTGTCTGTAGACATGACATCTTGTCCATGGAAGTTCAACTACGACGACCATCACGTTTCATCCATTGCCACTCGCGATTCCCACGATGCCGCTCCAACCCACGGCACCACGTGCCCCGACGTGCGCCTCACCCCTCTCGGACGCACCGCCCCTTTGCCTTTATGTGCATGACATGTGGGCCAACTGAAATGCGGCAAGCATCAATTTACTACCACAGCCATACTCTCAAAAAAAGTTTCTACCACAGCCACACGCGATTCCCATGACGCCGCTCGAACCCATGACACCACACGTCCCCCGACCTGCGGCTCACCCCTTGATGTCTACTACAGAACCTTCTTCTTGTAGACGTTGTTGGGCCTCCAAGTGCAGAGGTTTGTAGGCCAGTAGCAAATTTCCCTCAAGTGGATGACCTAAGGTTTATCAATCCGTAGGAGGCGTAGGATGAAGATGGTATCTCGCAAGCAACCCTGCAACCAAATAACAAAGAGTCTCTTGTGTCCCCAACACACCCAATACAATGGTAGATTGTATAGGTGCACTAGTTCGGCGAAGAGATGGTGATACAAGTGGTATATGGATAGTAGATAATGGTTTCTGTAATTTGAAAATATAAAAACAGCAAGGTAACTAATGATAAAAGTGAGTGTAAACGGTATTACAATGCGTTGAAACAAGGCCTAGGGTTCATACTTTCACTAGTGCAAGTCCCCTCAACAATGATGACATAATTGGATCACATAACTATCCCTCAACATGCAACAAAGAGTCACTCCAAAGTCACTAATAGCGGAGAACGAACAAAGAGATTATGGTAGGGTACGAAACCACCTCAAAGTTATTCTTTCCAATCAATCCGTTGGGCTATTCCTATAAGTGTCACAAACAGCCCTAGAGTTCGTACTAGAATAACACCTTAAGACACAAATCAACCAAACCCCTAATGTCACCTAGATACTCCAATGTCACCTCAAGTATCCGTGGGTATGATTATACGATATGCGTCACACAATCTCAGATTCATCTATTCAACCAACACAAAGGACCTCAAAGAGTGCCCCAAAGTTCTACCGAAGAATCACGACGAAAACGTGTGCCAACCCCTATGCATAGGTTCATGGGCAGAACCCGCAAGTGGATCACCAAAACATACATCAAGTGAATCACGTGATATCCCATTGTCACCACAGATATCCACGGCAAGACATACATCAAGTGTTCTCAAATCTTTAAAGACTCAATCCGATAAGATAACTTCAAAGGGTAAACTCAATTCTTTACAAGAGAGTAGAGGGGGGGGAGAAACATCATAGGATCCAACTATAATAGCAAAGCTCACGATACATCAAGATCGTACCACCTCAAGAACACGAGAGAGAGAGAGAGAGAGAGAGATCAAACACATAGCTACTGGTACATACCCTCAGCCCCGAGGGATAACTACTCCCTCCTCGTCATGGAGAGCACCGGGATGATGAAGATGGCCACCGGAGAGGGACTGCCCCCTCCGGCAGGGTGCTGGAACGGGTCTAGATTGGCTTTCGGTGGCTACGGAGGCTTCTGGCGGTGGAACTCCCGATCTATTGTGCTCTCGGATGTTTTTAGGGTATATGGAGATATATAGGCGGAATAAGTACGTCAGGGGGGGCACGAGGGGCCCACAAGGGTGGAGGGCGCACCCTAGGGGGGTGGGCGCGCCCCCTACCTCGTGGCCTCCTCGAAGGTCCCCTGACGTGCACTCCAAGTCTTCTGGGCTTCTTTCCTTCCAAAAATGAGTTCCGTGAAGGTTCAGGTCAATTGGACTCCGTTTGATATTCCTTTTCTTCGAAACACTGAAATAGGCAAAAAACAACAATTCTGGGTTGGGCCTCCGGTTAATAGGTTAGTCCCAAAAATAATATAAAAGTGGATAATAAATCCCAATATTGCCCAAAACAGTAGATAACATAGCATGGAGCAATCCAAAATTATAGATACGTTGGAGACGTATCAAGCATCCCCAAGCTTAATTCCTGCTCGTCCTCGAGTAGGTAAATGATAAAAACAGAATTTTTGATGCGGAGTGCTACTTGGCATAATCTCAATGTAATTCTTCTTAATTGTGGTATGAACACTCAGATCCGAAAGATTCAAGAAAAATGTTCATATTGACATAAAAATGATTATACTTCAAGCATACTAACTAAGCAATTATGTCTTCTCAAAATAACATGGCCAAAGAAAGTTCATCCCTACAAAATCATATAGTTTAGTCATGTTTCATTTTCGTCACACAAGAATGCTCTCATCATGCACAACCTCGATGACAAGCCAAGCAATTGTTTCATACTTTAGTAATCTCAAACTCATAAACTTTCACGCAATACATGAGCACGAGCCATGGATATAGCACTACGGGTGGAATAGAATAATGAGGGGGTTATGTGAAGAAGACAAAAAGGAGAAAGTCTTACATCAACGAGGGTAATCAATGAGCTATGGAGATGCCCATCGATTGATGTTAATGTAAGGAGTAGGGATTCCCATGCAACGGATGCACTAGAGCTATAAATGTATGAAAGCTCAACAAAAGAAACTAAGTGGGTGTGCATCCAACTTGCTTGCTCACGAATACCTAGGGGCACTTGAGGAGGCCCATTATTGGAATATACAAGCCAAGTTCTATAATGAAAAATTCCCACTAGTATATGAAAGTGACAAAACAAGAGACTCTCTATCATGAAGATTATGGTGCTACTTTGAAGCACAAGTGTGGTAAAAGGATAGTAGCATTGTCCCTTCTCTCCTTTTCTCTCTTTTTCATTTTTTTGGGCATTCTCTTTTTTGGGGCCTTCTCTTTTTTATGGCCTTTCTCTTTTTTTATTCCTCACTTGGGACAATGCTCTAGAAAATGACGATCATCACACTTCTATTTATTTACAACTCAATGATTACAACTCGATACTAGAACAAAGATGACTCTATATGAATGCCTTCGGTGGTGTACCGGGATTGCGATGAATAAAGTGTGACATGTATGAAAAATTATGGATGGTGGCTTTGCCACAAATATGATGTCAACTACATGATCATGCAAAGCAATATGACAATGATGATGCGTGTCATAATAAATGGAATGGTGGAAAGTTGCATGGCAATATATCTCGGAATGGATATGGAAATGCCATAATAGGTAGGTATGGTTGTTGTTTTGAGGAAGATATAAGTAGGTTTATGTGTGAAAGAGTGTATCATATCACGGGGTTTGGATGCACCGGCAAAGTTTGCACCAACTCTCAATGTGAGAAAGGGCAATGCACGGTACCGAAGAGGCTAGCAAGGATGGAAGGGTGAGAGTGCGTATAATCCATGGACTCAACATTAGTCATAAAGAACCCACATACTTATTGCAAAAATCTACAAGTCATCAAAAACCTCGGCACTACGCACATGCTCCTAGGGGGATAGATTGGTAGGAAAAGACCATCGCTCGTCCCCGACCGCCACTCATAAGGAGGAAAATCAAATAACACCTCATGTTTCAAATTTGTTACACAACGTTTACCATACGTGCATGCTACGGGACTTGCAAACTTCAACACAAGCATTTCTCAATTTCACAACTACTCAACTAGCACGACTTTGATATTATTACCCCCATATCTCAAAACAATCATCAAGCATCAAACTTCTCTTAGTATTCAATACTCTATATGAAAGTTTTTACTATTCTTGGATGCCTAAAATATTAGGATTATTTAAGCAAATTACCATGCTATTCTAAAGACTCTCAAAATAATATAAGTGAAGCATGAGAGTTCATCTATTTCTATAATACCACCACCGTGCTCTAAAAAGATATAAGTGAAGCACTAGAGCAACAACAAACTACTCCGAAAGATATAAGTGAAGATTAATGAGTAGTTAAATAATTATTTAGCTATGTGAAGACACTCTAACATTTAATAATTTCAGATCTTGGTATTTTATTCAAACATCAAGAAAATCAAAAGAAAATGACATTCTAAGAATGGCAAACATCATGTAAAGAAGCAAAAACTTAGGATCAACCGAAACTAACCGATAGTTGTTGAAGAAGAAAGGTGGGATGCCAACGGGGGCATCCCCAAGCTTAGATGCTCGAGACTTCGTGAAATATTATCTTGGGATGCCTTGGGCATCCCCAAGCTTGAGCTTTTGTGTCTCCTTATTTCCTCTCATATCAAGGTCTCCCTAAATCTCAAAAGCTTCATCCACACAAAACTCAACAAGGACTCGTGAGATAAGTTAGTATAAACCATTGCAAAAACCTTATCATACTCTACTGTAGCAAATCACTAAAATTATTATTAAACATTGCATACTAAATGCCTCTGCATATTTAATAGTCCTACCCTCAAATAGAATCATTAAAGAAGCAAACATATGCAAACAATGCAAACATAACAGCAATCTGCCTAAACAGGATAGTCTGTAAAGAATGCTGCAACATCCATACTTCCCTATCTCCAAAAATTATGAAAGAAAATTCCCACTGTAGTAAATTTATAAGATCTTAATATGCAAAAGGTTTCAACATTTTATCGCATTCTGACTTTTCTAGGGAATTATTGCAACAGCGGTAAACTTTCTGTTTTCAAACAGCAACATGTATACTTGTAACATAGGCATAGTAAAGGCTATCAATGCCACTTTTATTGAAATAAAAGATGAAAAACATTGTTCTAAATAACAGCAAGCAAATACTAAAAAAATAAATTGATTCTCCAAGCAAAACACATATCATGTGGCTAATAAAAATATAGCTCTAAGTAAAGTTACCGATGAACGAAGACGAAAGAGGGGATGCGTTCCGGGGCATCCCCAAGGTTAGGCTTTTGGTTGTCCTTGAATATTACCTTGGGGTGCCTTGGGCATCCCCAAGCTTAGGCTCTTTCCACTCCTTATTCCATAGTCCATCGAATCCTTACCAAAAACTTGAAAAGTTCACAACACAAAACTTACCAGAAAACTCGTAAGCTCCGTTAGTATAAGAAAATAAATCACCACTTCAAGGTACTGTAATGAACTCATTCTTCATTTATATTGGTGTTAAACCTACTTTATTCAAACTTCTCTATGGTTTATAAACTATTTTACTAGCCATAGATTCATCAAAATAAGTAAACAACACATGAAAAACAGAATCTGTCAAAAACAGAACAGTCTGTAGTAATCTGGATCAAATGTATACTTGTGGAACTCATAAAATTCTCAAATAAATTTATGGACCTGAGTAATTTATCTATTAATCGTATGCAAAAATAATTAACTAAATATCACTCTCCAAATAGAAATGGCAGATATTCTCATGAGTGCTAAAGTTTCTGTTTCTTACAGCATGATCAACAAGACTTTCCCCAAGTCTTCCCAAAGGTTCTACTTGGCACAAATCCTAATTAAAAGCATAAAACCACATATAAACAGAGGCTAGATAAATTATTTATTACTAAACAGGAACAAAAAGGAAGGAGTAAAAATAAAGTTGGGTTGCCTCCCAACAAGCGCTATCGTTTAACGCCCCTAGCTAGGCATGATGATTTCAATGATTCTCACATAAAGGATAAGAATTGTAACATAAAGAGAGCATCATGAAGAATATTACTAGCACATTTAATTCTAAAATACTTCCTATTCATAGGGATTTTGTGAGCAAACAACTTATGGGAACAATAATCAACTAGCATAGGAAGGTAAAATAAGCATAACTTTAAAACTTTAAGCACATAGAGAGGAAACTTGATATTATTGCAATTCCTACAAGCATATGTTCCTCCCTCATAATAATTTTCAGTAGCATCATGAATGAATTCAACAATATAACCAGCACCTAAAGCATTCTTTTCATGATCTACAAGCATAGAAAATTTATTACTCTCCACATAAGCAAAATTCTTCTCATTCGGAATAGTGGGAGTATCATAGGAAACTCGAATACTATAAATTGTTTCCACATTAAAAGAGTAATGTTCAGAAAAAGGGTAATCATAATCATGACAAGTTTTATAAATATAATCATCACTACTTTTTATAGCATATGTATTATCACAATAATTATCATAAGTAGGAGGCATGCTATCATCATTATAAATTTGCATATCAAAACTTGGGAGATTAAAAATATCATCTTCACTAATCATAGCTTCCCCAAGCTTGGGACAAACATTAATTGCAGCAAATATATTCTCAAAAACATCATCTTCATCAAACATAGCATCCCCAAGCTTGGGCCTTTTCATATCATAAGAATAATCACTCTCATCATTAATAGTATGGATAGCACCAATAGTATAGCAATTATCATATTCTTCCAAGCAAGTGCCAAAAAGATTTTCAAGATCATAAGAAGTATCATTATCTTCCACAATTATATTTTCATGAGGCACAATAGTAATGGGAGCACCATTATTTGGGAGGGGTACCTTTTTACCTCTCTTCCTTTTTCTTTTCTTCTTCTTCACCACATCATGTGTGGGTTCAATCCTCTTTTTGGAGCTCCTTATTAATGAGATTGGTTGAATAGGAGGCTCCTCCTCGTTACCTGATTCATCATACGAAATAATAGGAGGATATTGGGAAGTCTCTTCCCTTTAATTAGTATTCTCTTCATCTTCTATTTGTTTTCTTTTCTTTATGTAGTTGGCAATATAATAATTTTCAATACAATTCACCGCACAATACATATAAATTTTTTCTAGATCAAAATCAAGAAATCTATCAAGATTAAACTTTGGAATACCCTTAGTTATACGTTTCATTTCCTCATACCCCAAAAGAAAACTAAGCTCTTTATGATGCTCAAGGGTAATCAAATTATCACAATTTTTGGATACGATTTGGGCATGAAACAATTTGCATTGGAGATTTTAAATGACCATGTTCATTGCAAAGTTCACAAGGGGCGCGAAAAATATTGAATTTTTCAGCACAATCATCAAGACTTTCTTGCAACAATTTAGTTTCTAAGTACTTATGCCTCTTGCAATATCTATCTTCCCTATTTGGTGTGTGTGTACAAACCCAATGCACTCCACAAAAATTGACATGTTTATAGGAGACATTTTCATCATAACTAGTGCAATCATCATTAGTATCATGGATATTCAAAGAATTCATACTAACAACATTGCAATCATGCTCATCATTCAAATATTTAGTGCCAAACATTTTATAGATTTCTTCTTCTAGCACTTGAGCACAATTATCCTTTCCATCATACTCACGAAAGATATTAAAAAGGTGAAGCGTATGAGACAAACTCAATTCCATTTTTTGTAATTTTCTTTTATAAACTAAACTAGTGATAAATCAAGAAACTAAAAGACTCGATTGCAAGATCTAAATATATACCTTCAAGCACTCACCTCCCCGGCAACGGCGCCAGAAAAAAGCTTGATGTCTACTACAGAACCTTCTTCCTGTAGACGTTGTTGGGCCTCCAAGTGCAGAGGTTTGTAGGACAGTAGCAAATTTCCCTCAAGTGGATGACTTAAGGTTTATCAATCCATAGGAGGCGTAGGATGAAGATGGTCTCTCTCAAGCAACCCTGCAACCAAATACCAAAGAGTCTCTTCTGTCCCCAACACACCCAATACAATGGTAGATTGTATAGGTGCACTAGTTCGGCGAAGATATGGTGTTACAAGTGGTATACGGTTAGTAGATAATGGTTTTTGTAATCTGAAAATATGTGTCACACAATCTCAAATTCATCTATTCAACCAACACAAAGGACCTCAAAGAGTGCCCCAAAGTTCTACCAGAGAATCACGACGAAAACATGTGCCAGCCCCTATGCATAGGTTCATGGGAGGAACCCGCAAGTTGATCACCAAAACATACATCAAGTGAATCACGTGATATCCCATTGTCACCACAGATATCCACGGCAAGACATACATCAAGTGTTCTCAAATCTTTAAAGACTCAATCCGATAAGATAACTTCAAAGGGGAAACTCAATTCATTACAAGAGAGTAGAGGGGGGAAGAAACATCATAGGATCCAACTATAATAGCAATGCTCGCGATACATCAAGATCGTACCACCTCAAGAACACGAGAGAGAGAGAGAGATCAAACGCATAGCTACTGGTACATACCCTCAGCCACAAGGGAGAACTACTCCCTCCTCGTCATGGAGAGCACGGGGATGATGAAGATGGCCACCGGAGAGGGATTGCCCCCTCTGGCAGGGTGCCGGAACGGGTCTATATTGGCTTTCGGTGGCTACGGAGGCTTCTGGCGGCGGAAATCCCGATCTATTGTGCTCTCGAATGTTTTTAGGGTATATGGAGATATATATGAGGAAGAAGTACTTCAGGGGGGCCACGAGGGGCCCACAAGGGTGGGGCGCGCCCCCTACCTCCTGGCCTCCTCGAAGGTCCCCTGACGTGCACTCAAAGTCTTCTGGGCTTCTTTCCTTCCAAAAATGAGTTCCATGAAGTTTCAGATCAATTGGACTCCGTTTGATATTCCTTTTCTTCGAAACACTGAAGTAGGCAAAAACAGCAATTCTGGGCCGGGCATCCGGTTAATTGAAGGGAAGCAGCAGCAGATTGAGAGCCGCAAGAGGAAGTATAGACAGGGGAAGTATAACTCAGGAGCTCAGCAGAAACCTCGCCTAACCCCGAACCCGGGAGGACTTGTTCATAACCATGGAGGTCACAACCACACTGGAGGAGGATCGCATAACCACAATGGTTCTAAGAATGGGAATGGGAACGGAACCAACAATAATCATAACCGCCCCAACCCAGCCATACCCGCCAAAAGGGACTTAAGTCATGTTACATGTTTCAAGTGCGGGAAGACTGGACACTACGCCACGGAGTGCCCTGAAGGAAAGAATGGAAATGGAAATGGGAGCGCTGGGAAGAAGCCAAATCCATTCAACAAAGGCCAAGTGAACCACGTTAACATGGAGGAGGTTGAAGAGCAGCCGGACGCGGTAAAAGGTAAGTTTTTGGTTAAGTCATTTACTGCTCTTATTCTTTTCGATACTGGTGCATCGCATTCATACATATCAAGGGGATTCGTGGATAAGTTTAACCAACCAACCCAAACCCTTAGGACCCATCTTTTAGTGAGTTCACTCGGAGCAGAGTATATGGCTAGCCGATGGTGTGACCAAATACCCTTAACCATTGGTACACATATTTTTCCGTCCGACCTAATTATCTTGGAATCACAAGGATTGGATGTGATATTGGGTATGGACTGGATGTCAAAATTTGGAGGAAGCATTGACTGTGCTAGTAAGTCGATTTATCTCACCACCCCGGAAGGAAAAAGGATTAAGTATGTATCTAGGCATGTGCCTAGGAGGATTCAAGTGAATGCCCTTATGGGAGTTGTTCAGGAGGAAGTGCATGTAGTGAAGGATTACCCGGATGTTTTTCTAGAGGAGTTACCAGGCATGCCACCGGATAGAGACATTGAGTTTTTGATAGAGCTATTGCCAGGTACAGGATCAATATCCAAGAGACCCTATTGGATGCCCGCAAATGATCTGGAAGAAATTAAGAAACAGATCAAGGAGTTATTGGAGAAAGGATACATTCGAAGAAGTTCATCACCTTGGGGAGCCCTAGTACTTTTGGTTGAGAAGAAGGGTAAATCCCTGAGGATGGTAGTTGATTATCGAGCATTAAATGAAGTGACTATTAAGAACAAGTACCCACTGCCGATGATCAACGATCTGTTTGATCATTTTTAAGGAGCTAAAGTGTTTTCGAAGATCGATTTGCGATCGGAGTATCATCAGTTGAAGATACGAGAGAAGGATATACCGAAGACATCGTTCACAACACGATATGGATTATACGAGTACACGGTCATGTCATTTGAACTGACTAACGCCCCTACCTATTTCATGAGCATGATGAACAAGGTGTTCATGGAGTATTTGGACAAGTTTGTTGTGGTGTTTATTGATGATATTATGGTATACTCGAAGAACGAGGAGGAGCACAAGGAGCATTTGCACTTAGTTCTCGAGAAACTCAGGGAACACCAGTTGTATGCTAAGTTTAGCAAATGCGAGTTTTGGTTGAAAGGAAGTCGGGTTCCTTGGACATGTTATATCGGGGGAAGGTATAACAGTAGGCCCCAGCAAAATTTAGTCAGTCACTGAATGGTTGTCACCCACTTCAGTTAGCGAGATCCGAAGTTTTCTTGGACTAGCAGGTTACTATCGGAGATTCATTGAGAACTTTTCCAAGATTGCAAAGCCAATGACTGAACTGTTAAAGAAGGATACTAAGTTTAAATGGACAGAAGATTGCGAGGCAAGTTTCCAGGAGTTGAAGAAACGTTTGGCTATAGCGCCAGTGCTAACACTGCCAGATATACATAAGGAGTTCCAAGTGTACTGCGATGCCTCATGCTTAGGACTTGGATGTGTGCTTATGCAGGACGGGAGAGTTGTTTCGTATGCCTCACGACAACTAAAACCTCATGAGTTGAACTATGCCACGCATGATTTGGAGTTAGCAGCCGTAGTGCATGCATTGAAGACCTGGAGACATTACCTTATTGGAAACCGTTGTGATGTGTACATGGACCATAAGAGTTTGAAGTACATTTTCACCCAGAAGTAGCTGAACCTTCGACAGAGGAGATGGTTCGAGCTTATAAAGGATTATGACATGAAGCTACACCATCATCCAGGAAAGGCCAATGTCGTAGCAGATGCTTTGAGCTAGAAGAGTTATGCTAATATCCTTGAAAGCAAGGGACTGCCGAAGGAGTTAGCAGAGGACATCATGGAACTTCGATTGGAGATTGTTCCTAGAGGATTTATTGCAACAATGGAGGTCCATTCGAAATTGCTGGACAAAATTCGGGAAGCTCAGAAGGATGACAAAGAGATTGCCGAGATAAAGGAGAAGATGGGCAAAGGAAAGGCCAAAGGTTTTCGTGAGGATGAGCATAATACCTTGTGGTTTGAGGACTGAGTTTATGTGCCCAATAACCAGGAGATCAGGAAGTTAATACTTCAAGAGGCCCATGAATCACCATACTCGATACACCCCGGAAACACCAAGATGTATTTGGATTTGAAGGAACGTTTCTGGTGGACCGGTATGAAGAAGGATATTGCCGAGTATGTAGCCGTATGTGATGTATGTCAGCGCATGAAGGCAGAGCATCAGAAGCCAGCAGGACTGTTACAGCCTATGCCGATACCCGAATGGAAGTGGGATAAACTGGGCATGGACTTTATCACCGGATTGCCCAGGACCAAAGCGGGATATGATTCCATATGGGTAGTAGTTGATCGCTTGACCAAAGTAGCTCACTTCATCCCAGTGAAAACCACCTATACAAGTGCAAAATTGGCCAAGATATATATTCCAGGATCGTATGTCTGCATGGAGTTCCGAGGACCATCGTATCAGATCGAGGAACACATTTTACCTCAAAGTTTTGGCACCAGTTGCACCAGACTTTGGGAACGAGATTGGAGTTTAGTACAGCATTTCACCCGCACACGGATGGACAAACAGAGAGAGTCAACCAAATTCTGGAGGACATGTTGAGAGCGTGTGCGCTAGATTATGGATCTAGTTGGGATGAAAATTTGCCATACGCAGAGTTTTCATACAACAATAGCTATCAAGCCAGTTTGAAGATGGCACCGTTTGAAGCCCTGTATGGACGAAGGTGGAGAACACCGTTAATGTTGGATGAGGTAGGAGACCGACAGTTGTTTGGACCAGACTTGATCAAGGAGTCTGAGGAGAAGGTTAAATTGATTCGTGACAGACTAAAGATTGCTTAGTCCAGGCAGAAGAGTTATGCTGACTCAAAACGCAAGGAGGTAACCTATGAAATTGGAGACCGAGCAAATCTGCGAGTATCACCCTTGCGAGGGGTGAAATATTTTGGAGTTAAGGGAAAGTTAGCCCCGAGATTTGTAGGAACATATCGTTTTTTTGGAACGGATGGGAGAAGTTTCCTACAAGTTGGAGTTACCCGAGGGATTGTCAGGAGTTCATGACGTGTTTCACGTTTCACAGCTAAAGAAATGTCATGCTGAGATGGCAGACATACCGCTAAGAGATACAGTACCCTTGGAGGCAATTCAGTTGGACAGTGATTTGACCTACGAGGAAAAACCAGTTAAGATTCTTGAGTTTGCCAGCAGAGTCACCCGCGGTAAGGTTATCAAGTCTTGTGAAGTTCAGTGGAGCCACCATACCGAGGATGAAGCCACATGGGAACGAGAGGATGATCTCCGCAAAGACCACCCACACCTATTTTCTAGCCAACCCGAATCTCAAGGGCGAGATTCATCTTAAGGGGGGTAGGTTTGTAACATCCCAAATTTTCAATTTGGAATGTTATACATAGTCATCCATGCATATCATATTTTATTCGCATTTCGTCTCGCGATCCTCAAAACCCTAAGCAACTCAAGGACCCTCGGAGAGAGTTGGGGATTTCCCGGTTTTCAAATTTGATTTTATCAAATTTTGAAACGAGGATTTTTGGTTTTAATTATTTTCTCTCCAAAAATATTTCATACTAAAATATATGAGAGGAGATAATATGACTTCTACAAGATAATTGAAATATTGGAGGAAAAATATTAAAATCAAATATTTGTTTTTATTTGGATTTTATTGCAATTTTGTTTGCATTAAAAAATTGCACGTTTTTCAATATTGCATTTTAGGGCCAAGAAAATGTTCATCTCGTTCTAAATATTTTATTTAGACGGTGAAAATTTATTTTGGCATTTTTAGATTTTTATTTATTTTTCTAGGATTTTATTTCGGTCGGCGAAATTATTTAAAAAAGTTCTTGCGCCCGACTGGACCTAAGGCCCAGCCGAGGAAGGCCGGCCGAGCCGCCGCCGCCGCCGCTGCCGCCACTCGGACCGGAGTCCGAGTTGGACTCCGCCTCCGCCGCGCCTTGCCCCCTCCTCCAAGCCGCCGCCCCCGCCCCCTTTATATACGCCGCCACCCCCGTCCCCAACACCACACCGCCACCGGAGCCAGCCCCGCCGCCGCAGCCCGCGCTAGCCGCTGCCGCCGCAGCCCCGCACCGCCGCCGCCGCTGCCCCGCCTCGCCGGAGCCCCCTCGCTGGAGGTAGCCACCGGACTCCGCCACCGGTTTTTTTAAACCGTTTGGTTCTTTTTAAAAAAACCCTAGATCTGTTTCTTTTTTTCGGATTCACCGGTTTTTCTCGGTTCTTCTAGTTAGCGGACGTTCGTCCGTACATTTGTTTTAACGAACGGTTTTCGCCCGTTAGTTACAGCTAACGAACGCTCGTTTGTTAGTCTGTTCGTGAGTTTTCTTTTATCGGATTTATTCCGTGATTTTTCTGTTCGTGATTTCTGATCCGATCTTAGTTTCTGTTTATCTTTTCGTTCGTTAGTCGGAATCAGGCGATTCAAGCGCCTAGAATTTCGTCCCGAAACCCTCTTTCAGACGCGGATGGTAATGTGACCATCTATAAGGCTCGGCCTGTCGCTAAGGGTTATCGACAAGTTCAAGGGGTTGACTACGATGAGACTTTCTCACCCGTAGCGAAGCTGAAGTCCGTCCGAATCATGTTAGCAATTGCCGCGTTCTATGATTATGAGATATGGCAAATGGACGTCAAAACAATATTGCTTAATGGTTTTCTTAAGAAAGAATTGTATATGATGCAGCCGGAAGGTTTTGTCGATCCTAAGAATGCTGACAAGGTGTGCAATCTCCAACGCTCAATCTATGGGCTGGTGCAAGCCTCTCGGAGTTGGAACATTCGATTTGATGAGATGATCAAAGCGTTTGGGTTTACGCAGACTTATGAAGAAGCCTGTGTTTACAAGAAAGTGAGTGGGAGCTCTGTAGCATTTCTCATATTATATCTGGATGACATACTATTGATGGGAAATGATATAGAATTCTTGGAAAGCATAAAGGCCTACTTGAACAAGTGTTTTTCAATGAAGGACCTTGGAGAAGCTGCTTATATATTAGGCATCACGATCTATAGAGATAGATCGAGACGCCTCATTGGTCTTTCACAAAGTACGTACCTTGACAAGATATTGAAGAAGTTCAATATGGATCAGTCCAGGAAGGGATTCTTGCCTGTATTGCAAGGTATGAGATTGAGCACGGCTCAATGCCCGACCACGACAGAAGATAGAGAAAAGATGAGTGTCGTCCCCTATGCCTCGGCCATAGGGTCTATTATATATGCCATGTTGTGTACCAGACCTGATGTAAACGTTGCCGTAAGTTTGGTAGGAAGGTACCAAAGTAATCCCGGCATGGAACACTGGACAGCGGTCAAAAATATCCTGAAGTACCTAAAAAGACTAAGGATATGTTTCTCGTTTATGGCGGTGACGAAGAGCTTGTCATAAAGGGTTACGTCGATGCTAGCTTCGACACAGATCTGGATGACTCCAAGTCACAAACCGGATACGTGTATATTTTGAATGGTGGGGCAGTCAGCTGGTGTGGTTGCAAGCCAAGCGTCGTGGCGGGATCTACATGTGAAGCGGAGTACATGGCAGCCTCGGAGGCAGTAGAAGAAGCAATCTGGATGAAGGAGTTCATTACCGACCTAGGAGTTATTCCCAATGCATCGGGCCCGATGACACTCTTCTGTGACAACACTGGAGCTATTGCCCTTGCCAAGGAGCCCAGGTTTCACAGGAAGACCAGGCATATCAAGCGTCGCTTCAACTCCATTCATGAAAATGTTCAAAATGGAGAAATAGATATTTGTAAAGTGCATACGGACCTGAATGTTGCAGATCCGTTAACTAAACCTCTTCCTCGAGCAAAACATTATCAACACCAGAACTCTATGGGTGTTCGATTCATCACAATGTAACTAGATTATTGACTCTAGTGCAAGTGGGAGACTGTTGGAAATATGCCCTAGAGGCAATAATAAAATGGTTATTATTATTATATTTCCTTGTTCATGATAATTGTCTATTGTTCATGCTATAATTGTATTATCTGGAAATCGTAATACATGTGTGAATACATAGACCACAACATGTCCCTAGTGAGCCTCTAGTTGACTAGCTCGTTGATCAATAGATGGTTACGGTTTCCTGACCATGGACATTGGATGTCATTGATAACGGGATCACATCATTAGGAGAATGCTGTGATGGACAAGACCCAATCCTAAGCATAGCGCAAGATTGTGTAGTTCGTCTGCTAAAGCTTTTCTAATGTCAAGTATCTTTTACTTAGACCATGAGATTGTGCAACTCCCGGATACTGTAGGAATACTTTGGGTGTGCCAAATGTCACAACGTAACTAGATGACTATAAAGGTGCACTACAAGTATCTCTGAAAGTGTCTGTTGGGTTGGCACGAATCGAGACTGGGATTTCTCACTCCGTATGACAGAGAGGTATCTCTGGGCCCACCCGATAAGACATCATCGTAATGAGCTCAATGTGACTAAGGGTTGGTCACGGGATGATGTGTTACGCAACGAGTAAAGTGACTTGCCGGTAACGAGATTAAACGAGGTATTGGGATACTGACGATCGAATCTCGGGCAAGTAATGTACCGATTGACAAAGGGAATTGTATATGGGATTGCTTGAATCCTCGACATCGTGGTTCATCCGATGAGATCATCGTGGAACATGTGGGAGACAACATGGGTATCCAGATCCCGCTGTTGGTTATTGGTCGGAGAGTTGTCTCGGTCATGTCTGCATGGTTCCTGAACCCGTAGGGTCTACACACTTAAGGTGTAACGCCCCGAGACCGATGTGCCAGGTGTCGTGCAGTTATTCGCTGTTGTTGCGTTGTCATTGCTTGCGTGTCATGCATCTCATATCATGTCATCATGTGCATTGCATTTGCATACGTGTTCATCTCATGCATCCGAGCCTTTTTCCCCGTTGTCCGTTTTGCATTCCGGCGCTTCGTTCTTCTCCGGTGGTCATTTCTACCTTTATTTCTTGTGTGGGGGTTAAACATTTCTGGGTTGGACCGAGACTTGCCAAGCGGCCTTGGTTTACTACCGGTAGACCGCCTGTCAAGTTTCGTACCATTTGGACTTCGTTTGATACTCCAACGGTTAACCGAGGGACCGAGAAGGCCTCGTGTGTGTTGCAGCCCAACACCCTTCCATTTTGGCCCAAAACCCACCTAACTCTGCTCCATCATCTCGGTCGTTCGATCACGATCGCGTGGCCGCAAACCGCACCTCATTTGGACTCTCCTAGCCCCCTCTACGCCTATATATTCAACCCCCTCCGAAATTCGCGGTTCATTCTTCCCCTAACCCTAAAAATTCCCAGATCCGCGCCGCCGGACGGAATCCCCACCTTCACCGGACATGTCCGCGCCCCTCCACGCCGCTCCAGCCAACCAGAGGCTGCCACGTCACCTCGCCGCCGCCGCTAGCCAACCAGCGCGCGCCATCTGTCCGCTCGGTGCCCACTTCGCCGCACCACGCCGCAGAGCCCGCGAGGCCCGCCGCAGGCCCTCTCGGGCCCGAGGCTCCCCGCCGCGCCTTTCCTTCGTCCCCGCCGCCTCGGGCGCTTCACGCCGCCACCGACCCTCGCCGGAACACCACCGCAGTGCCGCGCCGGAATGGGCTCCGGTCATCACCAACCCTCGCCGGAGTCCGCCCCCGTCGCCCCTTCGTTTCCCAGCCGCCGTCCAGCTCGCTGCTGCCTCGATCCATCCCAGGAGGGGCCCCGGGAGGTCGCCTGCCTCCAGATCCGTCGCCGGAGCCGAGCTCCCTCTCGCCTCCGCCGCCATCGGTGGATCGGGAGGAACCAGCCACCCCGATCGACGCCGTTGACCCTCCGCGTGGGCCACGCCCGAGTCAGGCCCAGCTCACCGGCCTCCTTCCTCTTCATTTCGGGCCGCGCTCCCGGGCCCATCTCCAGCGCCGGCCTCGCTCGGCCTCCTCCCCAGCTCCCTTCGCCAGCCGCATGGGCCGCATCCAAGGCCCAGCAAGCCGCCTCCCCGCCCGGCCTGCTTCCCCAGCGCAGCGCCAGGCCCAGCCGGGCCAGATCCGCCCCGCGCCAGCGCAGCCCCGCGTCGGCCGGCCTGCCTTCTCCTCCTTCACGGGCCGAAGCCCATGGGTGAGGCCACACCCCCAGCGCCCCCCTCCTCTATTTTTTTCCTGCTGCTGTTGGGCTTGCCCAGTGCACTGTTCAGATTTGGCCCGTGATGTATTTTTTTCAGCGCCTGCGATTTTTTCCTATTATTCCTGAGTCAGCAGTTTTGCAGTTTAGTCCTCCTAGATCATGCATTTAATAACTCACAATTCGTGCATCGGACTAAAATGAATTATATATGAAACTTGACTAGAATTTCATCTAGTTTAATAATATCCAACTTTCACCCATGTTTAAAAATGTTTAAAATGTTGTTTGCATTAATTTGCCCCTATGCCATGCTAAAATGATTTTATTCATAACTAAATAACCGTAACTCCGTTTTTAATAATCTTTATATGTAAAT
This sequence comes from Triticum monococcum, assembly GCA_034509565.1. Taxonomy (NCBI): domain Eukaryota; kingdom Viridiplantae; phylum Streptophyta; class Magnoliopsida; order Poales; family Poaceae; genus Triticum; species Triticum monococcum. The sequence continues at coordinate 665,933,193 of CM067845.1, read as the reverse complement.
GGGGTAGAATTTTGCCTAGTTTATCGTGGTGACCTTTATTTGCATGTTAAATAACTCTAAAATTGTGTTTAGGACAGATCTGGACCAAACCTAATATTTGCACATGAGGATTTTCCGGAATTGTTGTTCGTTGCTTCCGGCCTCATTTAACCTTGACTAGATAGGTAGTTTTGCTTTGCTTCACCCTCTTGCCATGTTTAATAACATTTAATGTTGTTGAGTACCTATCCGAGAGAGAACTAAATAATTGATGTGGTGTTTTGTCAATATGCATCCCGATGCATATTGAGCTCCACTTAATTTGTAGGATTGTTTGTGCTCTTTGCCATGCCATGCATATTTAAACCGGACATGCATCATACTCGATTGTGCATCATGCCATGTTGATGTCGTGGTTGTTTACTATGTTGTTTGCTCTTTTCCGGTGTTTGCTTCTTCGGGTTGGTTCCGATATCGTCGAGTTTGTGAGGACCCGTTCATCTTCGTCCGTTTGTCTTCTTCATGGACTCGTTCTTCTTCCTTGCGGGATTTCAGGCAAGATGATCATACCCTCGAAATCACTACAATCTTTGCTATGCTAGTATGCTCGCTCTTTGCGATGCCAATGCTACGATGCCTACCACTTGCTTGTCAGCCTCCCAAATTGCCATGTTCAGCCTCTAACCCACCAATGTCCTAGCAAACCGTTGATTGGCTATGTTACTGCTTTGCTCAGCCCCTCTTAGAGCGTTGTTAGTTGCAGGTGAAGATCGAAGTTTGTTCCTTGTTGGAACATGGAGATCGTTCCTTGTTGGAACATTTATTTACTTGTTGGGATATCACAATATATCTTATTTAATTAATGCATCTATATACTTGGTAAAGGGTGGAAGGCTCGGCCTTATGCCTGGTGTTTTGTTCCACTCTTGCCGCCCTAGTTTCCGTCATATCGGTGTTATGTTCCCGGATTTTGCGTCCCTTACGCGGTTGGGCTATAATGGGAACCCCTTGACAGTTCGCCTTAAGTAAAGCTTTGCCAGCAATGCCCAACATTGGTTTTACCATTTGCCACCTAGCCTTTTTTTCCCTTGGGAGTCGTGCATCCCGAGGGTCATCTTTATTTTAACCCCCCCCCGGGCCAGTGCTTGTCTAAGCGTTGGTCCAAACTGTCAGCTGCCGGTGGCTACCAGGGGCAACTCTGGGCTGGCCTACCGGAAGTTTGGACAATCCGGTGTTGCCCTGAGAACGAGATATGTGCAGCTCCCATCAGGATGTCGGCGCATCGGGCGGTGTTGCTGGTTTAGTTTTACCCTGTCGAAATGTCTTGTTGTACTAAGGTACCGAGTCTGATCGGAACGTCTCGGGTGGAGGTCTATTCCTTCGTTGACCGTGAGAGCTTGTCATGGGCTAAGTTGGGACACCCTGCAGGGATTGATCTTTCGAAAGCCGTGCCCGCGGTTATGGGCAGATGGGAATTTGTTAACGTCCGGTTGTAGAAAACCTGAAGTCGACCTTAACTAAAATGAATCAACTGCGTGTGTAACCGTGATGGTCTCTTTCCGGCGGAGTCCGGGAAGCGAACACGGTTGTTGGAGTTATGCTTGACGTAGGTAGTCCAGGATCACTTCTTGATCATACTTTTATCGACCGTGCTTTGCCTTCTCTTCTCGCTCTCATTTGCGAATAGGTTAGCCACCATATATGCTAGTCGCTTGCTGCAGCTCCACCTCATACCTTTACCTTACCCATAAGCTTAAATAGTCTTGATCGCGAGGGTGCGAGATTGCTGAGTCCCCGTGGCTCACAGATACTTCCAAAAACCAGTTTGCAGGTGCCGATGAGTCCGTGCAGATGACGCAACCCAGCTCAGGAGGAGCTCGTTGAAGACCTTGTTTATTTGAGTTGTTTCGTTCTAGTTGGTCAGTAGTGGAGCCCAGTTGGGGTCGATCGGGGACCTTTGTCGCATTTGGGGTTCTTCTTTATTTTGGCTCCGTAGTCGGGCCCTGATTGTACTTGGTTGATGTAGTGTTTTATTCATGTAATTGTGTGAAGTGGCGAGTGTAAGCCAACTATGTAATTCCTTCCCCTATTTTATTACATGGGTTGTGTGAAGATTACCTCACTTGCGACATATGCCTTCAATGCGATTATGCCTCTAAGTCGTGCCTCGACACGTGGGAGATATAGTCGCATCGAGGGTGTTTCAAGTTGGTATCAGAGCCTTCCCCGACCTTAGGAGCCCCATTGCTTGTTCGTTTTTAGCGGCTGAGTTGTGTCTAGAAAAATGTTTTGAGTCACTTAGGAATTATATATCGGAGAGCTTAGGAATTCTTTTTACTTCCCAGTCCCTTCGTCGCTCTGGTGAGGCATCCTGACGTAGAGTTTTGACTCTTCTCTTCTCAAATTTCACAAAAAAAAATTTAGGATCACGCGAGTATCTTGGTTTTGTTCCGATGGCTTATGATGAGAATACTGTCTTGGTGCCTCCTGTCAGGGGTTTAGTGGAAGTGTCCCCGGGAGTTGAGCTCTGAGGTGTTGTCATCATAATTCTATCATTGCAATTCTGGTATACTTGAGATATGTTCGCGACATCGAAAATCTCTTTTATGTAGTTCGTTGGTGAGATAACCTTGACGCCACCCAGTACTGGGGCGGGAGTTCGGGAGTATCGCCATAACTTGTATAACGGATGCTTTTCGAAGGTAGAGGTAGATGGTTTCCGAAGGTTTCTTGGTTATGTGTTGAAGGATGGATGCAGCTGGATGTAGGATTTGCTAGTTTGGGTGAGATATTATGCTTCCCCTGTATCCTCAACACCCGATTGCATAACCGGAAAATTTCGGGAGTTTCATAGGTGGGAATTCAAGTAGCTCTTAGGATATCTTTCCAACAGATGTGTGATATGAAATTGGGGTTCGACGTCTAGTGGTTCGCCTATTCACGGTCGGTTTTACAGTGGTCTCGTTGTGTCTTAAAGAGTCCTTGGCTATGCTGACTCGGGGACGCTTTGTATGTCATGTGCACTGCCTTGTACATGATGGTGCTGTACGATCGAGCCCGTGTAGGTCCCACCACGAAAACTTCGGACGAAATCTGTATCATATGTTTGTTCCGGCTTATTTTGCAAGCCAATCCTTTTGTTTTTGTTTTGAGTTGTGGTATTCGAGTTGCTTCGAAGTCAAATGTTGATTCCATACCTTTCCCAAGTGGTGTTCTCATACTCCGACGTGAATACTAATCCCTCTTGATCATCGAGATTGTGTTGTCAATCCTTTTCAATCGGCGTGTTTCTCTTCAAGTGGATCTGATCATTTCAACATCCGCAAGATCAAGTATCAGTTTCTTCTGAACGGTGTTTGTTCCATCCATTCCAAATTGTCTTTGATTTTCCCGCCCTCCCTCCCTTGCTTTTCTCCGAGGTCTCAGATGTTTTAATCAAGTATCCTTTTATTATTGTGAAGTCTCTCCATTCTTTTTCCTCAATGTTCTTATCCGGTGATTCTCATAAAGATTCTCACGGACTTTCTAGTTCATCATTCTTCATTCTTTTTCTTCTCCGGTGTTGCCAAATCAAGCTTTTGGTGTTTGATCATATCCTTTCCTCGTTTCAATGCTTTCTCATGCCGGTGCAATTCTTTATCATTTTACTTCTCGCTATTTATTATTCCGGAGTGCTCAAGATTTTTTTCGAAGATTTGTGTTTTCACTTTGCATCCATTCAAGCTATTTCGAGGTTGTTATCTTATTCAAGCCATTTAATTCAACCGGTGCAATCTCCTTTCTTAAGTAATCATTTGAACGGTGTTTCTTTTGAGTGGGCCCTAACCCACAGGTCTTTTCCCAGGATCTTACCTGACTCTTCTTATTTTCCCGGAGCTATCCTAAATTCCTTTTAAAGTTTGACGTAAGAATGAATTATCATCAGTCAACTATCTTTCTCCAAGTTCTTTCAAATTCGTTTCATCGCTGGTTTAACCTCTTTGTTTTGATTCTTCCGGAGTGTCTAAATAATTCTTGGTGGTGTTTCTCGTCGTCATTCTCAACATTTGAAGACCGAAGAAGATTTTTCTCTCAATCTTGCTCCATTCTCTTCAAGATTCGTGATTCTAGCTTGTGGCTATCCTCTCGTAATTGTTTTGTTTGTCATAATTCTTTTCATCTATCCGGAGCAATTCAAGAGCCTTTTCAGTTTGTTCATCCGGAGCCCATCATCTAAGAGTTATTAATTCTCAGCTTTCAGTTATCATTCTCTAATCCTACCGGTGCTTCGTTCAAGTGATCTTTAATCGGCTCGTGTTCTCTTCGTTTCTCATGTATATAAATTCCCTTAAGTATCTTCTTTTGTTCTCTAATTCTTCCCGCTGTTTCTTGATATTATCTTCATTCATTTTCTTTTCTCACGGTGTTTCGCTGAAGACCTTCTCAAGTTGGCGCGATATCTATCTTAATCTTTTCTACGAGAATAAGTAATATGCCAATTCCATTGTTTGTCATCAATTTAAATTGGTGAAGGATAAGCATAATGTAATTCTTATTCTTGTTTCACCCAAATGATTAATTCCTTATTCCGGAGCCTCATCAAAATTCTCGGTTTCATTTGTTTCATCTTTTCTTTTCCCGGAGTTCCAAGCTCTCTCAGTTATATCGTCATGAAGATCCATCTAATCATTACAAGGTTTCACTTTGTGTTTTCAACTTCTCTTTCTTTTTGTATCCTTTTGTTTACCGGAGGTAGTATTGTGTCATTCTTGTTAATTTGGTTTCGTGTTTTCATGATTCAAATGCTGTCAAGATTGGGATATTATTAAATCCATCAACCTATTCGTTGGTATTGTCTTGGGTTATATTTCACCTAAAGCCGTCCCTAAGGGTGGTTGTTATTATGGTGCTTATATATGATCCAAGTTTTCCACTTATCCTCCCGGTGAAATAGTTTCTTGTCTCCTTGTTCTTATCAACCCAATTCTTTTCCCGTTAGTGGCAGAATTTCACCTCAGTTTGAGATGTTTTCCATAAGACCATATCAAGTTTTTCCTTTTCGTTGTGGGTTTACCAACAACTCCGTTCGGCCCTTCTCCTTAAGATGCCTTTTCAGGCTCTTTTGTAGCAGAAGTTGGCATTGTCTTCTACATTCGCTTGTCTCAATCATCTTTACTCTACTCTTTTGTTCCGGAGGCATGATGATGTTGCTCTCTTCAACACATCTTCTTGTTTTATCAGGATCGTGTTCTTGTCGTGCCTATCCTTTTAATTGGAGTGTGGTGTCCTCTTTTCAAGTAGCCTCTCATCTTGTCTTGTTCAATTCCTTCCATTTACAGGCGGAGTGCTGTCCAAATTATATCACTCCTATTCCTTCCTTATCTTGCTTAACCGGAGTATTGTGCCCCTTTGTTCAAGTTCTTTTCGCCTTATCAAGTCTTGCATCCCTTTCTCAACCAGAGTGTCGTGTTTTCATTTGAGCTCTCTCATCTTATCAAATTTTGACTCCCTTCTCAACCGGAGTGCGGTCTGAGATCTTTCTTACCCCCTTGTTCCATTCATTCAATAGTTCCGGTGGCAATGTATTGTGATTTCATCAAGTATCTTCTCATCTTATCAAGACCTTATTCAATTTTTTTTTCAACCGGAGTGCTGCCTGAATTTGTTCTTCCTCGTTCCTCTTTTCTAACGGAGTGTTTTTGATTTTGCTCATCTCCGTTGTATTCTTTTCTCGTATTTGCTTAACCTCTTCAAGGTTCGTGGTGTCACTCATTGGTCAAAGGAGCAACTTAGTTTTACCTCTTCTCTTTCTCTTCCGTTGTTTCCCCGGTGCCATTCTAGATCTCGGGACGAGATCCTCTCGTAGTGGTGGAGTGTTGTAACGCCCCGAGACCGATGTGCCAGGTGTCGTGCAGTTATTCGCTGTTGTTGCGTTGTCATTGCTTGCGTGTCATGCATCTCATATCATGTCATCATGTGCATTGCATTTGCATACGTGTTCGTCTCATGCATCCGAGCCTTTTTCCCCTTTGTCCGTTTTGCATTCCGGCGCTTCGTTCTTCTCCGGTGCTCATTTCTACCTTTATTTCTTGTGTGGGGGTTAAACATTTCCGGGTTGGACCGAGACTTGCCAAGCGGCCTTGGTTTACTACCGGTAGACCGCCTGTCAAGTTTCGTACCATTTGGACTTCGTTTGATACTCCAACGGTTAACCGAGGGACCGAGAAGGCCTCGTGTGTGTTGCAGCCCAACACCCTTCCATTTTGGCCCAAAACCCACCTAACTCTGCTCCATCATCTCGGTCGTTCGATCACGATCGCGTGGCCGCAAACCGCACCTCATTTGGACTCTCCTAGCCCCCTCTACGCCTATATATTCAACCCCCTCCGAAATTCGCGGTTCATTCTTCCCCTAACCCTAAAAATTCCCAGATCCGCGCCGCCGGACGGAATCCCCACCTTCACCGGACATGTCCGCGCCCCTCCACGCCGCTCCAGCCAACCAGAGGCTACCACGTCACCTCGCCGCCGCCGCTAGCCAACCAACGCGCGCCATCTGTCCGCTCGGTGCCCACTTCGCCGCACCACGCCGCAAAGCCCGCGAGGCCCGCCGCAGGCCCTCTCGGGCCCGAGGCTCCCCGCCGCGCCTTTCCTTCGTCCCCGCCGCCTCGGGCGCTTCACGCCGCCACCGACCCTCGCCGGAACACCGCCGTAGTGCCGCGCCGGACTGGGCTCCGATCATCACCAACCCTCGCCGGAGTCCGCCCCCGTCGCCCCTTCGTTTCCCAGCCGCCGTCCAGCTCGCTGCTGCCTCGATCCGTCCCAGGAGGGGCCCCGGGAGGTCGCCTGCCTCCAGATCCGTCGCCGGAGCCGAGCTCCCTCTCGCCGCCGCCGCCATCGGTGGATCGGGAGGAACCAGCCACCCCGATCGACGCCGTTGACCCTCCGCGTGGGCCACGCCCGAGTCAGGCCCAGCTCGCCGGCCTCCTTCCTCTTCATTTCGGGCCGCGCTCCCGGGCCCATCTCCAGCGCCGGCCTCGCTCGGCCTCCTCCCCAGCTCCCTTCGCCAGCCGCATGGGCCGCATCCAAGGCCCAGCGCGCCGCCTCCCCGCCCGGCCTGCTTCCCCAGCGCAGCGCCAGGCCCAGCCGGGCCAGATCCGCCCCGCGCCAGCGCAGCCCCGCGTCAGCCGGCCTGCCTTCTCCTCCTTCACGGGCCGAAGCCCATGGGTGAGGCCACACCCCCAGCGCCCCCCTCCTCTATTTTTTTCCTGCTGCTGTTGGGCTTGCCCAGTGCACTGTTCAGATTTGGCCCGTGATGTATTTTTTTCAGCGCCTGCGATTTTTTCCTATTATTCCTGAGTCAGCAGTTTTGCAGTTTAGTCCTCCTAGATCATGCATTTAATAACTCACAATTCGTGCATCGGACTAAAATGAATTATATATGAAACTTGACTAGAATTTCATCTAGTTTAATAATATCCAACTTTCACCCATGTTTAAAAATGTTTAAAATGTTGTTTGCATTAATTTGCCCCTATGCCATGCTAAAATGATTTTATTCATAACTAAATAACCGTAACTCCGTTTTTAATAATCTTTATATGTAAATGGGGTAGAATTTTGCCTAGTTTATCGTGGTGACCTTTATTTGCATGTTAAATAACTCTAAAATTGTGTTTAGGACAGATCTGGACCAAACCTAATATTTGCACATGAGGATTTTCCGGAATTGTTGTTCGTTGCTTCCGGCCTCATTTAACCTTGACTAGATAGGTAGTTTTGCTTTGCTTCACCCTCTTGCCATGTTTAATAACATTTAATATTGTTGAGTACCTATCCGAGAGAGAACTAAATAATTGATGTGGTGTTTTGTCAATATGCATCCCGATGCATATTGAGCTCCACTTAATTTGTAGGATTGTTTGTGCTCTTTGCCATGCCATGCATATTTAAACCGGACATGCATCATACTCGATTGTGCATCATGCCATGTTGATGTCGTGGTTGTTTACTATGTTGTTTGCTCTTTTCCGGTGTTTGCTTCTTCGGGTTGGTTCCGATATCGTCGAGTTTGTGAGGACCCGTTCATCTTCGTCCGTTTGTCTTCTTCATGGACTCGTTCTTCTTCCTTGCGGGATTTCAGGCAAGATGATCATACCCTCGAAATCACTACTATCTTTGCTATGCTAGTATGCTCGCTCTTTGCAATGCCAATGCTACGATGCCTACCACTTGCTTGTCAGCCTCCCAAATTGCCATGTTCAGCCTCTAACCCACCAATGTCCTAGCAAACCGTTGATTGGCTATGTTACTGCTTTGCTCAGCCCCTCTTATAGCGTTGTTAGTTGCAGGTGAAGATCGAAGTTTGTTCCTTGTTGGAACATGGAGATCGTTCCTTGTTGGAACATTTATTTACTTGTTGGGATATCACAATATATCTTATTTAATTAATGCATCTATATACTTGGTAAAGGGTGGAAGGCTCGGCCTTATGCCTGGTGTTTTGTTCCACTCTTGTCGCCCTAGTTTCCGTCATATCGGTGTTATGTTCCCGGATTTTGCGTCCCTTACGCGGTTGGGCTATAATGGGAACCCCTTGACAGTTCGCCTTAAGTAAAGCTTTGCCAGCAATGCCCAACATTGGTTTTACCATTTGCCACCTAGCCTTTTTTCCCTTGGGAGTCGCGCATCCCGAGGGTCATCTTTATTTTAACCCCCCCCCCCCCCCCGGGCCAGTGCTTGTCTAAGCGTTGGTCCAAACTGTCAGCCGCCGGTGGCTACCAGGGGCAACTCTGGGCTGGTCTACCGGAAGTTTGGACAATCCGGTGTTGCCCTGAGAACGAGATATGTGCAGCTCCCATTAGGATGTCGGCGCATCGGGCGGTGTTGCTGGTTTAGTTTTACCCTGTCGAAATGTCTTGTTGTACTGAGGTACCGAGTCTGATCGGAACGTCTCGGGTGGAGGTCTATTCCTTCGTTGACCGTGAGAGCTTGTCATGGGCTAAGTTGGGACACCCTGCAGGGATTGATCTTTCGAAAGCCGTGCCCGCGGTTATGGGCAGATGGGAATTTGTTAACGTCCGGTTGTAGAAAACCTGAAGTCGACCTTAATTAAAATGAATCAACTGCATGTGTAACCGTGATGGTCTCTTTCCGGCGGAGTCCAGGAAGCGAACACGGTTGTTGGAGTTATGCTTGACGTAGGTAGTCCAGGATCACTTCTTGATCATACTTTTATCGACCGTGCTTTGCCTTCTCTTCTCGCTCTCATTTGCGAATAGGTTAGCCACCATATATGCTAGTCGCTTGCTGCAGCTCCACCTCATACCTTTACCTTACCCATAAGCTTAAATAGTCTTGATCGCGAGGGTGCGAGATTGCTGAGTCCCCGTGGCTCACAGATACTTCCAAAAACCAGTTTGCAGGTGCCGATGAGTCCGTGCAGATGACGCAACCCAGCTCAGGAGGAGCTCGTTGAAGACCTTGTTTATTTGAGTTGTTTCGTTCTAGTTGGTCAGTAGTGGAGCCCAGTTGGGGTCGATCGGGGACCTTTGTCGCATTTGGGGTTCTTCTTTATTTTGGCTCCGTAGTCGGGCCCTGATTGTACTTGGTTGATGTAGTGTTTTATTCATGTAATTGTGTGAAGTGGCGAGTGTAAGCCAACTATGTAATTCCTTCCCCTATTTTATTACATGGGTTGTGTGAAGATTACCTCACTTGCGACATATGCCTTCAATGCGATTATGCCTCTAAGTCATGCCTCGACACGTGGGAGATATAGTCGCATCGAGGGTGTTTCATAAGGTTCGATGACGCTAGGGTTATTAGGAAGATTTGTATGTGATTACTGAATGTTGTTCAGAGTCCCGGATGAAATCCCGGACGTCACGAGGAGTTCCGGAATAGTCCGGAGGTGAAGATTTATATATGGGAAGTCATCATACGGTCACCGGAAATATTCTGGGGTATACCGGTATTGTACCGGGACCACCGAAGGGGTTCCGGAGGTCCACCGGGAGGGTCCACCTGCCCCGGAGGGCCTTATGGGCTGTAGGTGGAAGGGAACCAGCCCCTAGTGGGCTGGGCGCCATCCCCCCTAGAGCCCATGCGCCTAGGGTTTGGGGGGAACCCTAAAGGCCCCCCCCCCCATGCTTGGGGGGCAAGCGCCCTCCCCCTTGGCCGCCACCCCCCCTCTAGATCTCATCTAGAGGGGCCGGCCCCCTTCCCCCTTCTCCCTATAAATAGAGGGGCAAGGGGAGGGCTGCAGCAACACATCCAAGGCGCAGCCCCTCCCCTTCCCAACACCTCTCCTCCTCCACGTGAGCTTGGCGAAGCCCTGCTGGAGAACTGCCACTCCATCACCACCACGCCGTCGTGCTGCTGTTGGATCCTTCTTCCTCAACCTCTCCCTCCTCCTTGCTGGATCAAGGTGCGGGAGACGTCAATGGGCTGCACGTGTGTTGAACGCGGAGGCGCCGTTGTTCGGTGCTTAGATCGGATTCGGCCGCGATCTGAATCGCTACGTGTACGACTCCTCCAACCGCGTTCTTGCAATGCTTCCGACTCGCGATCTTCAAGGGTATGAAATGCACTCCCCTCTCGTTGCTAGTTACTCCATAGATTGATCTTGGTGATGCGTAGAAATTTTTTAATTTCTGCAACGATCCCCAACACCATCTGACAGTGGTTCATGGGTGATCTCAAAATCAGAGGAGCAAGCAATGAGGATTCCTCCCCAAGTGCCCACAGCAGGCTTGTAAATGAAGTTCTCTCTGAGTTGGGTACCCAAGATTTCAGCAACAATAGCAGGAGTAATCACAGCTTATTTCACCTCTTGGAGGCAGATTATGTTGCATCCAACCTCAGCCACAAACATTAGAGTTGCTCTTCTCTTGGCCGGGCTGTTTAAGCCCCGGACATTCCAATTTAAAATTTTGTAATCCATAAGGAAACCAAGGTCACAAAAGGATGGAACAACAGCGTGGATTGACATCCAGACAGTAGGTTGTAGGGCAGAGCCAATTGATCCGGACTTCCCAACAGACGAACAACAATACTAAGCACTCCAACAACAATTTTGTTGACAGAGCTTTGGCAATTGGGGCAAGTGTTGGGGTGGATATGTCATTAGCAACACATCTTCACGGCTATGGTGGCAGGACTCGCTGTTGACAGATCTTTGGCAATTGGGGCAAGTGTTGGGGTGGATATGTCATTAGCAACGCATCTTTAGAGTGCAACATTTGTCGATGTGCTTGATCTAGAAGCTGGTATGATTGGTTCAGACAACATTGATGTAAGAATATTTAAAATGGCCACTGTAAATTATAGTGTGATTTTAATTAAGAGGTCTAAGGCCAGTTCATTTGGGGCATATGAAACTAGCCCCAAAATAACTTTTAGGCTTCTGAAACAATATTTTAGATCGAGATTCTATAATAAGCCGAGGAGAGCGCAACTTATTTCCACAGCCAGCCATAAGCTGCAAAAGAATTGGCCCCTGGTTTACCTTCCCTATTGACCAGCGATATGCAGATTTTGTTTTTCCTTCCTTTTCGATTTCATGTGCATCATCTTTTATTTTATTTTTTGTATTTTGTATTTTTGGTTCCTATTTCCTTTTCGCATTTTCTATTTTTACTTTTCCATTTTTTTACAAAAAGAAATATACACATTTTGAAACATGTTTTTTAAGACGTGTAAATATTTTTTTAATTAAATATTTTTTCTTAAAATGCAAGACCACCTCTAAAATCATATTGAACATATTATTGACGTAAGCATTTCATAAATGCCTGAAAACCCTTTAAATTACATGAACATTTTATAAAATTCATGTACACTTATCGAGTTACATGAAAAAAATTAATGCACTTACAATTTTTAAAATGACATGATCGATTTTCAAAATATGTAGATATTTTTTTAATTACTTGACATTTAAGAAAATATGCATACAATTTAAACTAAATGAAGTTTTGCCTTTTAAAACTCTTTTCACTTGGTTATACAGAGTTATAGAGAAAGATGTTTTCGAAATAAATATATAGAGGGAAATTTCCGAAATTATATATAGATGGATAAAAACAGCGCGAGAGGGGTGCCTAAGGATTGGCACGTATTTCGGCCCAGAACACGAGAGGCCGGATGACCGTCCAGTCTATCTGGTCGCAATCCTCAAAAATAAAAAAGAAGTCTATCTGGTCTCTGAATTCAGAGAAGACAGTCTTCTGTTTCCGACGTCCCAACACAAAAAAGAGAGAGAGATCGATCTATCATCATCGATGGACGATGCGGCGCCGCGGGCCAGGGATTGGTCACTGCTGCCCCTCGACGTTCTCTCCTCGATCTTGGTCCGGATCGGCGCCGTCGACGTCCTCATGGGCGCCGGCCTGGTGTGCCGCTCGTGGCTCGAGGCGGCGAAGCTGCCAGAAGTGTGGCGGGCCGTGGACATGGACAAACACGAGGTCGTGTTCAGGAAGTGTAACGCTGTCCTGCGCGCAATGGCGAAGGCGGCCGTCGACCGTTCCGACGGGCAGCTTCGGTCGTTCGCCGGCAAGCTGTTCGTCACCAATGAGCTCATCAAGTATATCGTGGAAAGGTGTTTTTTCTTGCCCTGCTTAGCTTTCTGTTCGAAATTGTGTTACGTACTTATTACTATCAATTACAGCTCTGCATCAGTCAAAATCCCCGTACTACTCCGTCCCGTACTGCATCCCTTGAAAAACATTGTTTTCACATTCACTCTTTTCAAAACATTGCACTTTTGTTTGCAGGTCGCCCTCGCTGACTAGCCTTCGGCTGGTTTCCTGCCATGTCCACCACTTCGCCAGTGTTATGCAAGAGTCGGCTCCGATGGAGCTGCACTCCCTTGAGCTCGAAGACACTTACCTCACCGTTAGAGACCTGACCTCTGTCGTCGAGAGCTGCCCTCTCCTAGAGGTTCTTTGGGTGCAAAATTGCGTTCAGGTTTATAAGAAGGACGAGCAGGCCCTGCAAGCGAAATTCGCTAGGATCAAGACCCTAAAGCTTGAGCGTGATGCCGCTACAGTTAGTAACCATAATTGAGAGAATGACCAAACTACCACCAGTCAATCTAAACTTGCCAAAATAGCATTCCCTTAAAAAATAATCTAGTCACTCAGGTGTATAGGGCGTGGACATGCTTCTAGGTCGGTAATTTGAGTGCGATGATTTGTTTCACTACAGTTCCGATTATTTCGAGAGCTATGATGATTGTGAGCACATTCCCATTTTTTTTTAAACGATGGCAAAAGCTTTGTGATATGTCTTTGTTAGGAAGAGGAGATGAGAGCACATAAGTCCTATGTCATTGATTTAACGCTAAGATTCGTGCAAGTATTTCTTTTATCTTTTTTCATTTTCTTTCTAGTTTGATTGAGTCACTTAAATATGCAATAACTAAGGCACATCTAGATAGAACATATTTACACCTGATTGCGTCCATATGTTTGCAATGGAGAGAATATATGTGGGGCTTAATGGTTATTTTTTTCTACATGATACATTTTATCTTTGTCTAGCGATGTATCGGAAGGGGTTTTCATTATATTATGTTTTTTTAGGAAAACAATAGCTTAATTTGAGTTTGGTGATGAGGGTAGTATTCAATTTCGACGGACCGCCTATTCCAAGCCTCAAAACTTGCAGTAGGCGCCAAGTATGGTTCTAGTAGATAGACATGCATGCATACACCATAATCTTTGTTACAAACTCTATGTTTGTGAAAAACAACATCATTGTAACAATGACATATAAAACAAGAGCTATGCTTCCGTACCACCCTCTACCCCCCTAAAAACTTTGAAAGGATATTTTTCATCCATCAGTGTTAAGCAAGAGATTAGTTTTCCAATGTTCAATCATTCTTCTGGAATCCCCGATCCGCCGTTCAAGATCCTGCCAGTCGTCTCTCCGCTACCACAACACTGTAACACCATAACTTTTGTCGGTGCACTTGCTTCGCAGCGTCAGCGTCCAAGCCATCCCACGACCCACGATGTGCGGTTGTGCCGAGCGAGTTGCATCGGGAAGATGGACATGGAGAGGTGCTTTTACAGCTACATACCTTCACAATGTTTTTTCCCTGGATGTTTACAATATATAAATTGCCAATACTCCCCAGTGTTGGCATTTTTCTCTTTTCTTTCTCTCTTTTTTCTCTTTGGGCTTGGTTGTGCCGCAGCCCCGGCGAGCTTGTTGTATCATGTGCTTGGTCTTTGCTTTATAATATAAAGTGGAGGGGAACCCTTTATCGTGAAGTAAGAGGTAAGTTCTAATCTAAGCCATAGTTATGCATTGAGAAGTGTAAACTTTGTAAAGGGGGTGTAAGCTCGTCATAAAATAATTACTCTGAAACAAAGACTTTGTCAAATTCCTAGCTATGCGGTGACTAATAGGGTGAGTTTTGACAATAACCATGAGATTGGGTGCGAATGCGAGCTTTCCGCATTCACCTTTATCAATCCACCCCTTGCTTCATTGTCAATGATGCTTTGGCAATTGTGAAAAACAAGTGTGGGGAGGACATGTGTTGCTACACATCTTGAGATCGTGACATGTGTTGACATGCTTGATCTAGAAACTAGCATGATTAGTTTAGGACAACACTCATTGAGAACGATGTGGTAACATCGTCAAAATAGGCATGTAGGTCGCCGTCGACACTATCTTTTTTGTGGATAGTGGCAGTAGCAGACAACCTTCAATCCTTCAACGCCCCTTTTTAAGGGCCGATAGCTAGCCCTCTTAGGGTTGAAGGCATGCATGTATATTTTTATAGAGATACACGACCTCATTTTTTTATATGAGGCTCTGATAGGCCAATGCAAGGACCAAACTTATCCGTTACTTATGGGTGCCCCAAAAGTACCTCAGCTTCTCTCGGTCTATTTATGACTTGAAATCAATTGTAACAACATTGACATACCAGAAATTTGTGTGTTCAAGAAGAAAAATCATTCGTGAGGACATTTGTAAAGGTGTGACTTTTTTGTACAAAATAAAGGTGTAACTCAGACGACTCTTATTTAAATAATTGTTGATGCTAAAGTGAGAGAAAGAATCAGATAAGTGATAAGGATTGATCTCGTTAACTTTGATGCCTTGTTAGTAGTTATGGAGAAAAATTCATTTGACACAATCTATTCATTCTCAACAAGGACGATAGCTTGTTGATTTTGGCGGTGAGGGAGTCCTGGATTAGGGGGTGTTCGGATAGCCGAACTATACCTTCAGCCGGACTCCTGGACTATGAAGATACAAGATTGAAGACTTCGTCCCGTGTCCGGATGGGACTTTCCTTGGCGTGGAAGGCAAGCTTGGCGATGCGGATATTCAAGATCTCCTACCATTGTAACCGACTCTGTGTAACCCTAGCCCTATCCGGTGTCTATATAAACCGGAGGGTTGTAGTCCATAGGACATCAACTCCATATACAACAATCATACCATAGGCTAGCTTCTAGGGTTTAGCCTCCTTGATCTCGTGGTAGATCTACTCTTGTACTACCCATATCATCAATATTAATCTAGCAGGAGTAGGGTATTACCTCCATCGAGAGGGCCCGAACCTGGGTAAAAACATCGTGTCCCTTGTCTCCTGTTACCATCCGGCCTTGACGCACAGTTCGGGACCCCCTATCTGAGATCCGCCGGTTTTGACACCGACATTGGTACTTTCATTGAGAGTTCCTCTGTGCCATCGCAATCAGGAAGGATGCCTCCTCCCGTCTTTAAAGACGGCGCCGTTGCTAAGGGAGCCTTGGCTGTCGGCCAAACTCTCCGGCTAGGTGGTTTCCTCATGACCGCCTGTTCGGCTGTTGCGCCGATGGTGACATCTCGGATCATCAAAAGCAACCTACACGTCAGCTCGGAGCTCGTCGAGCAGCTAGATCCAATGGAGCTCTCTTCCATAAACGAGCTCTTGGATTGCATCGCCGCCCTGGGGGTCGCTACGGATTACGACCAGGTTGGGCTTAAACCCGATCTAAGAGAAATTAACTCTCCCCAAGTCACCCACCACGTGGCCGTGGTAGAGGCGCAGTGCGGTGACCCTTCATCTATTTTAAGGACTAGCTACGTCCGAATTCCCGACCCCTCCAAGCCGGATACCCACGGAGGGGAGGATGTAACTCAAGACCTGAGCTTAGGATCAGGCAACGGGCTAGATTCATTGGACAACCTCCAAGAATCCGAACTTCAGAGTTCGGAAACTCTTCGGCCTCCGAATCTTGGATTGGGTGAGGTTTCAGATTCAACGACACCCGCCCACCCGAACATAAGAGATCTCTCCCAAATCAGGCAGAGGTCCGAGGAAACAGTACATCATTACTGGGCCAGATTCCTCCTGGTTATGAACAGGATAAAGGATTGCCGCGAGGGAGACGCAATCTCAATTTTCTATAGTAATTGCACGGACGAGGGAATCCTTAACGCCGTAAGTCGTCGTGATATTACACGCTTCGCTGACTTGGCGTCCATAGTACAAAAATATTGTGTGATGGAAAGCGCCTGGAAAACCAAAATAAAGTTTTGGGATAATCCGGCCTTGAATAGTAATCCCATCCGAACTAAGAGGGTGCATCATCATAGGACACCCGGGATAAACACCAAAAAGCCAAAACCCTCTACAGGGCATGGAAACCGTACTGGAAAGGTGGCTTGATGGACCCTGTAGAATTCACAGTACAGAGGACGCCCCGCCAACTCACAGCCTTAGAGCATGTTGGATACTCCGGCAAGTGGCCAAAATTGGCGAGGACCTCTTAATTCTGGAGGCCGCAGAAAGCCAGCCTGAGGACACCAGTACCGTTCTCACAGTCTTCGAGACTTTCGCATCAAACAATATGCGAAAAACGACACTCCGCAGCCTCGCCGAAGTCTATCAAGTTGCAACAATAAATCCATGGAGCGACACTGCTATTACCTTCAACGCAAGTGATGAACCTAGATTCCGAACAGCCCGAGCACCAGCCGCATTGGTCCTCAGTCCCATAGTGGACGGCTTTCGCCTCACCAAGGTGCTCATGGATGGAGGCAGCGGACTGAACCTCATTTATGAGGAAACCCTTCAAAAAATGGAAATAGACTGGAACCGCATCGAGCAAAGCAGCACAACCTTTAGAGGAATAATCCCCAGTCGGGAAGCGCGCTGCACAGGGAAAATCACACTAGATGTGGTGTTCGGCACGCCGGATAATTACAGGTCCGAAGAAGTCATGTTTCAGGTGGCCCCATTCAAAAGCGGATATCACGCTTTACTAGGGCGGGAAGCATTCACAATCTTCCAAGAAATACCCCATTACAGGTACATGAAGCTTAAGATGCCCGGGCCGAACGGAATTATCACTCTAGCTAGTGATCCGGACATAGCACTCCGCACCGAAAACAAGACGGCCGCATTAGCCCTTGAGGCACTATTCGAAGCCTTAGCGGCCGAGGAACTGACTGCGCTGCGCTCCATGGTTAACAGGGATGATGTGATACTCGACAAGAGATCCAAATCCACATCCTTCAAGCCAGCTGACGAAATAGTCAAATTCCAGGTCCATCCAACGGACCCCAATAAAACAGCTTCCATCAGGGCACGACTGAACCCTGATGTCGACGCCGCACTGCGAGAGCTCCTACGAGAGAACTGGGACATTTTCACCTGGCACCCTTCAGACATGCCACGGATCCCACGCAGGCTGGCCGAACACAGCTTAAATGCCCTAAAAGGATTCAAACATGTCAAACAAGCCCTTCGGCGTTTTTCCGAACCCAAAAGACAGGCTATGGGAGAGGAGCTAACCAAGCTATTGGAGGCCGGATTCATTAGAGACATAAAACATCCGGACTGGCTAGCAAACCTGGTGATGCTACCAAAGAAGGACAAATCCCGGCGCCTGTGTGTCGATTTTAAAGACCTTAACAAGGCTTGCCCAAAGGATCCCTTCCCCCTCCCCCGTATCGACCAAATTATCGATGCCACCGCAGGACACGATTCGTTGTGTTTCCTCGACGCATACTCCGGTTACCATCAAATCAAGATGGCAAAATCAGACCAAGCCGCAACAGCATTCATCACACCATACGACCCATTCTGCTTCAACACAATGCCCTTCGGGCTGAAAAACGCCGGCGCAACATATCAGCGCATGATCCAGACATGTCTGGCAAACCAGATCGGCAAAACAGTGGAGGCGTATGTGGATGATGTGGTCGTCAAATCAAGACATGTCGAATCTCTAGTAGACGACTTGAGGCTTACATTCGATAACCTTCGAAAATATGACATCAAGCTCAACCCGGAAAAATGCGTCTTCGGCGTTCCAGCCGGAAAACTCTTGGGCTTCATTGTATCCGGTAGAGGAATTGAGCCGAGCTTTGTCACAATTGGATATCTCAAAGGACCTCAAACAAATACAAAAATTAACCGGATGTGTGGCGGCTTTAAGCCGCTTCATCTCCCGCTTGGGAGAAAAGGCACTACCCCTCTATCGCCTCCTTCGGCGCACCGAATGCTTTGAGTGGATGGATGCCGCCACGGCCGGACTTGATGAAATAAAAGCCATATTGGCAACAAACCCAGTCCTGGCCGCGCCAAACACCGGCGAACCAATGTTATTATACATTGCAGCAACACATCAAGTTGTCAGCGCAGTGCTCGTTGTCGAGCGGGAAACAGATGGACACAAATTCCCCCTTCAAAGGCCGGTCTACTACGTGTCCACTGTCCTCACTCCATGCAAATCACGGTACCCGCATTATCAAAAGATTGCATACGCGGTATTCATGGCATCCCGGAAGCTACGACACTACTTTCAAGAGTGTTCCATAACAGTAGCCTCGGAAGTACCACTTAACGATATTATCAACAACCGCGATGCAACGGGCCGGATTGCAAAATGGGCCATCGAGCTTCTCCCGTTCAATATAACCTATAAGCCACGGCGAGCTATTAAATCGCAAGTTTTGGCCGACTTCGTCGCAGAATGGACGGAGGCCGAGCTCCCTAAAGAGTACGGAACATATTCAAACTGGATTATGCATTTCGACGGCTCCAAAATGTTGGCCGGACTGGGGGCTGGCGTCGTCCTGACGTCTCCCACAGGAGACACAGTCCAATATGTGCTCCAGATCATGTACACGGATTCCAACAATGCAGCCGAATATGAGGCCCTCCTACATGGTCTCCGGATAGCAGTATCCATGGGTATCCAGCGCCTAGAGGTACGCGGGGATTCTAACCTCGCGATATCCCAAATAAATGGAGACTTCGACGCCAAGGACCCAAAAATGGCAGCTTACCGCAACGCCGTCCTAAAAATGTCAGCTCGGTTCGAAGGGCTGGAGTTTCACCATATAGCCCGAGAAAACAATCAAATAGCAGACGTCCTGGCACGCACCGGAGCAAAACGCGATGCAGTCCCCCCCAACATCTTTTTGGAAAGATTTTTCAAGCCATCCGTAGCATGGGAGGGGGAACCCGCAAATAACAGCCCGGACCCAGCCGCACCACTCGACGCCGAACAATCTGACATAATTGGAGGCTCTACCAATGAAATTACACCTTTAGCCCACGTAATAATGGCGGTTATCGCCCCGTGGACAGAACCATTCCTAGCCTACCTTACTAGGCAGGAACTCCCGGAGGACCAAAACGAGGCCCGTTGCATAGTGCGGCGATCTAAAGCCTATAGAGTCCATGAGGGAGAGCTTTATAAGAAAAGCACTACCAGAGTCCTTCAAAGGTGCATCTCCGAAGAGGAAGGGCGGAACCTTCTGGCTGAAATTCATGCCGGACTCGGTGGTCACCACGCCGCTGCTCGGTCCCTTGTTAGCAAGGCTTTCTGTACAGGCTTTTATTGGCCGACGGCCCTGGCAGACGCTCAGGACCTAGTCCAACGATGCGTTGGTTGCCAACTTTTTGCCAACCAAAGCCATATGCCACACACCGCACTCCAAACTATACCCATCACCTGGCCTTTTGCGGTCTGGGGGCTTGACATGGTCGGACCCCTTAAAGGTGGGAGCCATAGGAAAAAATACTTACTCGTCATGGTGGATAAGTTCACCAAATGGATAGAAGCCAAGCCTGTTAAAACGGCCGAATCCGGACCTGTGATAGACTTCATATCCGGGGTTGTACACCGTTATGGCGTCCCCCACAGCATCATAACTGATAACGATACAAACTTTACCGCCGACGAGGTAAAACTCTGGTGCAAAAACATGGGCATCAAGCTCGATTATGCTTCCGTCTATCACCCACAAACCAACGGCCAGGTCGAACATGCAAATGGTCTTATCATGAGCGGCATTAAACCCAGACTGGTGCAGTCCCTCAAGAAATCTAACACGCACTGGGTAGAGGAGCTCGACTCCGTGCTATGGGGGCTGCGGACCACGCCAAATCGCACCACCGGATACACACCATTTTTTTTGGTGTACGGCGCAGAGGCAGTTCTGCCCTGCGACATAACTCATGACTCACCTAGAGTGCGCATGTACGAAGAAAGAGAAGCCGAGCTCGATCGGCAGGACAACTTGGACGCCTTGGAGGAGGAGCGTGACGTGGCAAAAGCCCGTTCCTCATTTTATCAACAGCAGGCCCGAAGATATCAAAGCAGAGAAGTACGGGCCAAAAATTACAATGTTAGCGAACTAGTTCTACGCCTGCCGGATAAGAAAAAGGACAAACTCAAGCCCAAGTGGGAAGGTCCATTCATAATCGACCAAGTCCTGACTGGTGGGGCGTACCGCCTGCGAGATGCGTAGGATAACCGACTCAAGCCGGACCCGTGGAACGCCACCCGTCTCCGAAGATTCTATGCCTAGCACGGAACTCTGTGTTCGTCTCCTTCCTCTGTCCATTTTTTGCATTTTTCTGTCTTACATTTCTCTCCTTCCCCTCTTTTCTTTTATAGCCCTTAAAGGCTCATCCAGTGACGCGCCACTCGCGCTCATTAAACCTGGGGGCTTCTTTAACAGAAGCTTATTTATACGGGCTTCACGCCCAACACATGCGTCAAACTTCCGCATGTACCTTTTTCTTCACCATTATATGCATCGATATGACTTAAGTTTTGGCCAAGCTGGGTTGCCTGGCTCCTGTGCTTACCCCTACATTCCTGATTGTTCGGCTAAGCGGTAAAGGGAGCACCTCTGCGATTGTTACTGCCGGGTCAGCCGGATGTGTACCTCAGACTGGGTGAAGCCGAAAGCGAGCGTTCTTAAGGGAATATTCGGTTGGTGAAATAAAAGATGATCTTTTTACTCATTTTATGCGCCCCCAGATGCTTTTTTCTGTGTCTTTTCACGCAGTCCGGACATGCACTTTAGGGCATGCCTCCCAGCGAAAGGAACCCCTAACGGAACTATTCTCTCTGGAAGATGTTTCTTACTAACCATGTAATATAACATAACTAGTTGGGCACTTGTCTGATAAAGCACTAATGACCCCTACGCCTGGTCTCCACGCATACCCCGGTTCTTATATAACCGCTATGGTATTCGGACACACTCCGGACCGTCAGGTCCCGAGGTTGAAGCAAAAAGGTCGGCAACGACAAATGATCTACAATCCGGCTAGAAGGCATTACACATGTCAATTCAAAATTACATAGTCATTCTGACTGATTGTATTCCTCTTCTATACCATCTAACAGGCTGTCTAATGTACAGTCCTGCTGGGAATACTTCGCGGCTAACTCTACTTGGTCGTATACTAAGCTTACAGGGATCTCCTTCCCGTCAGGCCCCACTGGTCCGACCTCGGCCATGTGGTTTGGGTCAGACTTCGTAAAATGGGTCTTCACCATGGCCCAGGCCTCCCTAGCGCCTTGTCGGCAGGCCGATATCTTCCACAACCGGAAGCGCCATTGAGCTCCCTTCAGCTTCTCCTCAAGCTCTCCAAGGCCCTCGGGCATGGAGTGGGCAGGCCATAAGGCTTGGGCAACGCCTCGCATCGCCTGCCGAATTCGCTCGTGCAGTTGCAAGAGTTCGAGAAGAAGGTCACCCATAGAACCGGGCATCTCCTCTGCAGGACGACCTGTGAGCACACCTACAGACATTACTCTGTTAGTCGACTTCCTCGCCGAACTCTTTTTTCAAAGTTCGTTCAAGCACTTACTAAATATGCCGCGTCGAAGCCGCTGATTCTCCTTCGTGGAGTCCGACAGCTGGCCACGAACATCTTTAAGTTTGATGTCCAGCTTGGTGTTGGCATCCTGAAGATCATTCTTCTCTCGCCTCACCTTTGTCAACGTACTCTCACCGGCCTTTAGCCGGCGTAAGAGTTGTTGCTTTTCCGGATCGAGTCCGGCGCCATCTGCAATATGATTTGTCAGATTTGCACCCACACCGCACAATACTAATCTTTCGAAGTGTATCTTACCTGAGGGGGTCTCTTTGGGCTCCCCTGTTGCGGCTAGTGCGACCTCTAGTTGGGCCTTGCACTTTTCCAGCTCCTGGGATAGTACGGTATTCTTCTCTGTAAGAACCTGCATATTAAATGATCCTTAAATCAGTTGCTCTAACTGTTTCAAGTCTCGGGGGCTACTGGTATATATATATATATATATATATATATATATATATATATTTGACCAAAATTTTCTTACCTGTATGTCTTTTACATACTGCTCCTTGGCTCTGGCTAAACCATTTTGAGCGGCACGGAGGTACGCATCTCCTGAATTAAAGGCATCTAAAGCCTCTTGGGAGAAACAAGCGTCACATAGAACTGTCCGGCGACGCCTGTGGTTCATGGCACTCTGCACTTCAGAATTTGTGGCAGACAGCCTGTCCGCATCCTCTGTCAGAGGAGCGTCCGGTGCGCGCCTTGTGCTCGCCTCCGCTTCCTGGCCAGACGTTGGAGCCTGGCTGGTGGAGGCGCGATTGGCAACCTCTCCGGATGTAGTCCGGCGAGGTCTCTTCGTTCTGAAGATAGCACGAACGTTAATATGTCCTGACAGAATAACACCAGGGAAACAGAGGGTGCGCTATACCTTGGCGCCGCCATCTCAGTCCGGACTACATTCCTTTTTGCCCCACGGGGCCCTGCGGCCCCTCGTTGGCTAGCCGCCGCAGGTTCGGCCTCTCGCCTCGGAAATCTCCCCTGCAAAACACGGTTGTCGTCAGAAACACCGGAATACGTGAGAATGGAATCTCTCTCAAGGGAATGAGACTCCGGTTTCTGTCACCTGGGAGGCCGGGATTAACCCTGGGTAATAACCCTGGGTAATCAGCCGTAATGGCTACCAAGGTATTGTCCTTGCTTAGCTGATGGAACATCCCGTCGATAAGCTCCACCGATATGCCCGGATCCTCTTCGGAATCCGGATCAAGGGACCGTTCTGGGTCCTCGGGCTGTTGAGGGCGGCTGTTTATATCCTTTACCTCCTGTCGCAGTTCCTGCATTGAAGTCGTTAGACTACATATCTAACCGTGGGAGTATAAAACAAACGGGCAAGCGCAATTGTTCACTTACCCAACTTGGAGGATCGTACATAGTAAATCCGGCCCGCGTGTTGACGCGGAGGAATTCCTCCTTTTCTCCCTTGTACAAAGAGGATAAGATCTTTACTAGGGCGGCGGCTGAGGCCGGCCCCTTACGACCGTAACAGGTGGCGTCATCCTCCCCGTTGAAATCCCACATGGGGTGGCCTCTATATTGAAGCGGCTGCACCCCTCGCATAATGCATGCGGCCATGACTCCAATCATGGTTAGTCCGGAATGAGCCAACAGTCTTATCCGGCCCATCAGGTAAAGGACGTCTCTGTCGCTTTCTCTCTGAGAGCTCCGCGAACGCCAGCTCAAGCGTTTCCTTAATGGAGCACTGTTGAACTCAGGGAGACCGACCCGGATAGGGTCCGGTAGCAGGATGTCATCTATGTAAAACCATTCCGAAGGCCAGTCCTCGGACGCCTTCTTTGGGGTTCCGGATAGGTATCCGGTCCCGGCGATGCACCATACTTCGGCTCCGCCCACTTGGTATATAGACCCCTCTTGAGAACGGGGCACCAGGCAGAATAACCTCTTCCACAGCGCGAAATGAGCCTCAACGCCTAAAAATAGCTCGCAAAGGGCGATGAAACCCGCAATATGTAATACGGAGGCGGGCATGAGATTGTGCAGCTGGAGGCCGTAGAACTCCAGAAGCCCGCGGAGAAATGGATGAATTGGAAATCCCAGTCCCCTTATTAGATAGGGGACGAGGCACACCCGCTCTCCTTTAGAAGGATTGGGGGTGCTCTCCGCTTGTTTTCTGCCATTGTAGGTGGCGAGACCGGCTCGGACCGGGACCATGTATGCCTGAGGGAGAAATCCCTTGGCCTGAAGCGACACTAAATCGCTATGCGGGATGGTGCAACTCTCCCAGTCCTCGGGTTTGGGACCGAAGGGGCGAGGGGAGGAGCTGCGACGGCTGGTCATGTTGGAATGGACCTTTGCTGGAAGCGCTATGATGATAACTCGCAGAGAGGAGAAGATGTGGTTTGGACCTAACTCCCCATCCCATTAAATAGGCGGCTCATTTATATGGCTAGGGGTGTGGATGTAAAAACGCCCCGGCTTTTCGCATTCGTTTGACACGTGGAAGACGGCCATTATTGGGCATGGAAGCCGAGGAGCACTACATTACAAAAATCGGACATTATTCCTACAGGTACACAGGATTTGGAGAAGAACCCGCCTTGCAATGCCGAACAATCTGCGCGCCGGACTCGTCATCATTGAAGCCTGGTTCGGGGGCTACTGAGGGAGTCCTGGATTAGGGGGTGTTCGGATAGCCGAACTATACCTTCAGCCGGACTCCTGGACTATTAAGATACAAGATTGAAGACTTCGTCCCATGTCTGGATGGGACTTTCCTTGGCGTGGAAGGCAAGCTTGGCGATGCGGATATTCAAGATCTCCTACCATTGTAACCGACTCTGTGTAACCCTAACCCTATCCGGTGTCTATATAAACCGGAGGGTTGTAGTCCGTAGGACATCAACTCCATATACAACAATCATACCATAGGCTAGCTTCTAGGGTTTAGCCTCCTTGATCTCGTGGTAGATCTATTCTTGTACTATCCATATCATCAATATTAATCCAGCAGGAGTAGGGTATTACCTCCATCGAGAGGGCCCGAACCTGGGTAAAAACATCGTGTCCCTTGTCTCCTGTTACCATCCGGCCTTGACGCACAGTTCGGGACCCCCTACCCGAGATCCGCCGGTTTTGACACCGACAGGCGGCATATAAATACATATTTCACTGCAATGACGCCCTTGAAGCAGAGATACATGCGATTATGCAAAGGATGATACTAGCTATTCAGCATTCGAATTCACCGGTGGTGGTACAATCAGATTCTGCAATGCCTTAGCCATTCTTAAAGGCGACACCTTGTCCAGGTCCACCTATGGACACTTAGCTGCTGAGATTAAAGAAACTATGGTTGTTAGAGAGTTTGTTCCTTTGAAGATTAGCATGGAACAAAATAGGATAGCACATCAATTGGCAAATTATAGTCGTACCGAAGTTTGTACTGTGATGTGGTTGAACTCGAGCCCTCCGTGTTGTGAGGACTTTGTTGTCTCGAGATTGTAAGCCTATTATTACGGAATAAAACTCTCTTTCATCCCGCAAAAAAAAGTCCTAGCAGGCGATTCGGCCCAGAATGCAAAAAACGATTCGGCCCAGAATGCAAAAAAAAGACTCAGCCGGCCCATTGTCTTCATCAACAATCAAAAGGCCGACTGCTCGCGTCCCTGCCTCGCATCCATAAATTGGTCTCTGCTATGAGCTTTGCTACATTTACAGGCGATTTCTCACAAAAGAGGAGTTACGGACTGACATGACTCAGTTAAAATCAAGGGGTGGGGCCAGCTAAAATCAAGGAGGGATGAATTCATGGTGGAGAGGAGGACACATCTTTCCGTGAAACCAGCCTGTAACACTCTTTCCGTAAGTGTTGGATTTTCACTCTGTTATTCTAAAAAATCTAATTGGTCTCTGAATTCACCGGACGCTCTGACGACTGTTTTCAGGAAATCGATCTATAGTGGTACTATCATCGATGGACTACGCGGCGCCGCTCGTGTCTGAGCCGCCGGCCAGGGACTGGTCGCTGCTGCCCCTCGACGTTCTCTCATTGATCTTCCCCCGGGTCGGCGCCGTCGACGTCCTCATGGGCGCCGGCCTCGCGTGCCGCTCGTGGCTCGAGGCGGCCAAGTTGCCAGAATTGTGGCGAGCCGTGGACATGGATAAACACCAGGTCGTGTTCTGGAAGGACTATGATGTCTTGTGCGCAATGGCGAAGGCGGCCGTCGACCGTTCCGACAGACAGCT
This sequence comes from Triticum monococcum, assembly GCA_034509565.1. NCBI lineage: Eukaryota > Viridiplantae > Streptophyta > Magnoliopsida > Poales > Poaceae > Triticum > Triticum monococcum. The sequence goes on along the minus strand of CM067845.1, from coordinate 665,906,886 downwards.
TCGGTCGTTCGCCGGCAAGCTATTTGTCACCGATGAGCTGATGAAGTATATAGTGGAAAGGTGTTTTTTCTTTTCGTTACTTAGGAGTGTTTGGTTCCAGTGACTTTTTTATGTTGGGACTAGAAAAAATCCCTAGCAAAACCAAACAGGGTGAGACTTTTTTAAAACTTTTTGCTAAAAGTTTTTAGAAGCACCTCCTTGAAAGTCTTTTTTAAAAGTTCTAAAAGCTAGAAAAAGTACTAGGACTAGAGAACCAAACACCACCTTAGCTTTCTGCTGGAAATTTTATTACTCGTAAAAATTCCCAAACAACCTGTAACTACTATAAAAAAAACACTGCACTATTGTTTGCAGATCACCATCACTGACTACCCTTCAGCTTGTATCCTGCCATGACCTGTTCCTCGGCAGTGTTATTCATGAGTCGCCTCCACTGGAGCTGCGTTCCCTCGAGCTCTACGACATTTCCCTCACCGTCGGAGACCTGACCGCTGTCCTCGGGTGCTGCCCTCTCCTAGAGGTTCTTTGGGTGCGCAGCTGCTTCCGGATCCACGAGGAAGACGAGTATGCCCTGCGAGCGAAATTCTCCAGGATCAAGACCCTGACGCTTGTGTGACGGCGTGTTCCGCTACAATTTTTTATTTCAAAAGCTACGACTGTGATCATGTTCCAGATTTTTTTTATGATGATGAGAGGATAGATTGTTTTTTTAGAAAAGAAAGTTAAATCCCCTGGCCTCTGCATCAACCGATGCATACAACCATCTTCGTTAATTGTTCCTTATGTATTTCTCAAAAAAAATTAAAAAATTAATTGTTCCTTTTGATCGGTACCTTTCATCAGATTGCTTACTTGTGTTTGTGACCAAGCTTCAAAAATGTAGCTGGTGCTTAAAATTGTCTGTAAATTCTAGTTTGTATTCTTTTTCCCTTTCCGATGCTTTTTCTCCGTTAATCTTTGTCTGTAGCGTTGTATCCGAAGGTGTTTCCTTTTGATATCTTTGTTGAAAATAAATAGCTTGGCTTGAGTTCGGTCATGAGAATCTATTTTGGACGTACCCGTTATGTACGTAGTACATTCCAGCCGTTCAGAGAGCCTAATTTATCAATCGATCCCTTGATTTCTTCTTGATAGAGCTTTCACAATTGGGAAAAGAGAATGGATTTGTTATAACTCCCCCCCCCCCCCCCCCCCCCCCAGCATTCGCACACGATATGTTACAGAGATCACCAGAATTGCAGTGTTTGTACCTTTATCCTGTTGGTCACCAGAATTGAACACTAATTCGTAGTTATGTTTTTGTTCGCTTTAACAATGTGTCAACATGTTTTTATGCCCATGAATATCATGAGGGCGAATAATCAAGGATTTGGCAATGGACAAATGCAAAAGCATGGTGAGACAAGTCTTCATTCCTCTCTACACGTCACTCGTCCGACTTGTCTTAGGTTGTCCATGGTTTTGGCTCTAGCGGTGGCGATGGTGACGTCAAACAAGTTTCCTGCAAAAGTGTTGGGTGTAGTAGGGATCGTATACGTCCAAGCGGATCCTTTTGACATGGGTGGGCGCTTCATGTGTCTTCATGTTAATTTCTTAAGGTAATTATCTTATTTATTTTGCTCTTTTACGGTGGTGGTGTTGCAGGTAGCCAACGGCAACCAAAAAATAACCTATTCTATTGATCGAAGGAATGGTGCACTTCGGGGATGCGGTTTCCTCTACGGAAACAATGGTATGCCACGGCAATACTTCGAGGGCGGAACGACGACCCTTGGGGATAGGGGTGGCGTTACGCCGATTGTTTTTCGGCAATGACATGGTTATGACATCCTTTTTCTCCCCTTTGGTATCTTCCTTACATTACATGTTGCTCTCTGGTGGTTCACACTCCCTCTCCGCTGCGGTGGCGCTTTTTTCACGTGCCACTGTGTAGTTAGCGGAAGTTTATTCAGAAGATCGTTTGGCTCTAGGATTTCTGATCTACAGATGGCTTCTACGATGGTGGCTTCTTCTTTGATCCAACTAAAACTTAGCATGATGATTTTCCGACAACATAAATACCGTATTAGGATGGCTTGAGCGATGGAGCGGCGGCGCACCTTTGGCTTGTGCTAGAGATTGAGTTGTATGGTTCCTTGAGAACCTGGTTGTAATTTCGTTCTTTTGAGAGCCTTGTGTTGTTGGAAGTTTTTCTAAAAAAAATCAGCGACCTATTCCATAAAAAGAGTTAAAAGTCCTAGATGTGTGCTATTTTTTATTTGAGACACTAATTTCTTTAAGAGAAAAGTCTATTTTTCATCTACTCGCAAAGTGCGGGTTTCATCCCTCAATCTAGAAGTGGATAACACACCTTTAACTTTCTAAGAGCATCTACAGCTGGGCGCTCCAAATCCGCCTCATATATTCGGGCAGGCCGCTCAGTCATCGACTGGTCATGAAATTTTAACCCAGATGAGGGCCTCAAATGGGTCTCAAACGCCCGGGCTGAACGGCACCCCTCAAATCCAGCCTAAATGTGGGGCCGATATGGGGCGCCCGGGCTGGCGCCTCCGCCATGTCGGACCCGGCAGCCCGACCCCACCACAAATTGCATCGACCTATCAGATCCATTTTCTCTCTCCTCTCTTCTTCCTCCTCCTTGACATCCGTCTCGCCGCTCCATTGCCGCACGCGCCCCACAGCCGTTCCTAGCCTCTGCGTTGGCACCTCTGGTAGAGCACGCATCTATCATGTCCTCACCGCAGGGGACGTCTTCGCCAGGCCTAGACCCCACCGCTATACGTCCGGCAACTCTCCGGCTCCGCCTTGCGCTTTATGTGTCCGATACATTGTCTGGCCAGATTTTCTATATGATTTTTAGGGAAAGCGGTGAATTTTGATGCTTCGTCCGACGAGGTGTATGGACCTATGGAGCTGGAACAAATGATTCAATAAGTGTTCTTCGTTTCCTCGGATTCAGATGAAGAAGCGAACATGATCATAACATCGATGTGGGAATCAAAAACTTTATGGCAGCTCAACATGTTGTGTTATTCTGCACAATATGATTGTCAAATATGAGGGTGATGGTGTAGCTCAAACCAATGATTTTGAAGTACCTGGAGAACAAGTTTAAATCCCGGAAGATGAAGATGCAGCTGAACTTATGAATTTTCTGCAAATGCATCCGAAACTTCGAGATCATCAAGTGCACGCGCAGCTACTCAATGACCTTGTGGTGCATATGTGGACCCACAATGAAAACCAAGAGCTAATGTTTTAGTTGTGCACTTAACAAATTTTATGTAACAAGATCTATGTATTTTTTATACCAAGATTTGTTATTTACATGCGACATTGGCTTGTATGATCGACATGCATGGATTGGTATGGATATAAGAGTCCGGATTTGAGATATGTAAATACCGGGCACAAAATATGAGAGGCTGGCGGGCGTATAAGGGATCAGATTCAAGTCCGGTTGTAAATGCTTTGAACTTGAGAAGTCTGGTCCCTCTTCAGCACGGAAGTGGTTTATTTGATGACACATGGTGTGGTTTTGACCCTAGTGTTAGTAGTTCACTGCCGCCTCATCATTTTTTCCTCTCTGTGTCTCTCCTCATATCTTAGCCGAGTTTTCGCCCTAGTAGCCATTTAATCAAACAAGTTATGTGTCATCTTTTCGTGGCAGTGTTCCGGGGGCATGCGCAATGGCACACGACAATGTAGTCCACTCGTCGTGGTGTAGGAAGGTGAAAGCGGTCGCGGCACCGCATGTAACGGAGAAGCACGTGGTCATTGGCCGCGGTGGTGTCGGCGTGAAGTCAGGCGTGAATGATGCCTTGCTCGAGGAAGTCGTAGAAGTGGAGGCGGTCACGTCCAATGTGACAGTAGCGGGGCAAGCATGCGAGGTTGCGGTGGCTGAGATTGCCGAGCACCAGCTCGGCATGGGATTCACGGTTTGTGGCACCAGCGGCATGCTCCTCAGAGAGGAGCTTCATGACCATCGCAGGGTACAGAATCATGAAGGCACGGACTGGAAGGGACGGCGGTGATGAAGGACGCGTTCATGCCTTCACCGACTGAGAAGGACGTGTATTTGTTGCGGCCATGGAAAGAGAGGCTCAACTATTTTGGATCAATGGGGACATAAAATGAGAGATAGAAAGCAGCGTAAGGTTGAAGAAACTGTTGCCATGCGGGATCAACCGGTCAAAGTCAAATAAACCATTTCAGTTCAGGGTGGGACCAAATTTGTCTGGAGTTTCTTTTTTCTTTTTTGAAACGGCTGGCTTAGGGCATGTACAATAGTTGATAAGATAGTCTTATCTTAAGTTTTGCATTTAAATTAGAGATGACAAAAAAACATGTCTACAATGGGTCATCTCTTAGTCTTATCTTCAATAATTAGTTGTTGCTAAAAATATGGTGAGACAAATTGTGCTAAGAGATCATCTCTTGTCTTCTCTTAATAAATAAGATAAGACAAACCTTCTATTATGATTTCTCTTTCCTCCACCTCATCATTTATCCTACATGGCACTTTTAAGATAGAACCATTGTACATGCCCTTAACGAGTTATAAGGACGCAAGTTGTGTTCGCACACGAACACGTCACCGTGTACCTCCAACGCCGAGGGTGATGCACCGCAGCTCACGTCGAAGGAGACCCGGCCGGAAGCGCGGTACGCAAGACAATCCGGCGGGCCCTTTTGTAGACCCGAAACCCCACGCGCCCGGGAGGGACCCCGTCTGGACACGCGGCGGCTATGGGCTGCCCTAGGTCGACCTGATCGCCTCTAGGGCCTCGAGGTTCGTCGCCCTGCAACAAGAAGAACGAACGAAGAACGAGGAAGAAGAAGAACAAGGGAGGGAGATAAAGGTAAAGGTAAAAGATGATAGATTGACCTAACTCGGACAGAAATCTTTAGCAATTTCCGGATCAATCTCGGTCTCACCGATTGGTTTGCTTCGGTCCCACCGAGTGAACGTGGCCAACTCTCTGTTACTTTGTGTAATTTCAGGATCAATCTCGGTCTTACCGATTGGGTTGCTTCGGTCCTACCGAGTCAACATTGCCAACTCTCTGGTAAATTTTCGGACCAACTCGGTCTCACCGATCAAATAAACTCGGTCTCCGAAATGACTCTGCAGCTTCTGTTTCTGACCTTGTTTTGCCTTCACAGGTTGCATACGATTTCGGATTAAGACGATTTTTATATCAAAATCCACCGTTTCGACGAGACGCACAACTTTCATGTTGAAACGTTTTCCATCAGAGGTCGTCTTTATTGAGTTTAATGCCATTATTTAATCTGGTGTCAACATGAGCATCGCCCAACTTGTCATAACTATTACATCCGAGCTCATCTATATACCATCTTCATATCCATTCGATCTTCTTAAAGAGAGCCATCCGGAGTGACCTCCCATCCTGAGTTTGAATTAGTCTTTATATAGCCTAAGCTAATTTTATGACTATGCCACTTTTGAGCGTCAACACATGCCCCCCTCTTTTTCGGCAAAACTTGCGTGCCGAAAAATAATTTGCAATGTATTTTTTTAAGGACGATGTCAACACTCCATCGGCCATTTATATTTCTCAGGGCGATAATTATGCATCGGCCATGTTTGTGCTAAGGGCGATAATCGTATATGGGCCATTGCCTACTTAGGCTTCCTGCCACACACTCGGGTTGTACTTCTTCAAATATTTGCCATTGAGAGCTCGAGGTAACAATGCCCCTTGTATTGATTCCACCAAATATGAATTTCCGGGAACAACTCTTGTAATTCTAAAAGGACCTTCCCAACTTGGAGACCACTTCCCGAATTTTCTATCTCTTGAACCAATCGGCAGAATCACTTTCCAGACGAGATCACCAACTTGAAAATTCTTCAACTTAACTTTCTTATTGTAAGCTCTTGCAACCCTCAACTTGTCTCTCTATGGACTTCAAAGCAACCAAACATTTATCGGCAACCTCATCAATATTGTCCATCATCAAGTTATAAAAGTCTACTGCCGATAAATCATTTTGTTTGGCTATTCTCAAAGCATTCAAATTTACTTCCACTGGTAAAACGGCCTCTTGACCATATACTAGCTCATATGGGGTCACCTTCGTAACACCATGCCTTGAAATTCTATGTGCCCACAAAGCTTCAGACAACAATCATGCCATCTCCCTGGATTATCTTCAATCTTTTTCTTGATGAGTTTGATTAAAATTTTATTGCTAGACTCAGCTTGTCCATTAGCTTGGGCATAATATGGAGAGGAATTGAGCAACTTTATGTTATAAGATCCGACAAACTCTCTGACTTGGTGTGACATGAAAGATGAACCTTGATCTGATGTTAATGGGAGCCGACTGGTGAGTGCCACAAATGCCTTCATGTACCTCTCCCATAGCAACTCTTGCTTGGTCCTCATCCAAACACTTTAGAAGAACATCATCGACTGTTCGGCGATAAAGACCATCATCTCTCATTGTATACTTGAAAGCCATACGCCGAACAGCCATGTCCACCCTTTCACTCGGATTGCACAAGTAATCAACAATGGGCTTCCTCCAGTTGGGATTGTCACCTGCACTAGACTTTTTGTTAATGGCCGAATCAGTGGGTTCAGGTTCGGCCTCTCCCATATTGGCAAGACAAGACATCGGTCTTTGAGAGATATGAAACATGCTATGATCAACATGATATCCGGATGCTCGTTGTGCCAATTTATTTGCTTTCCAATTGTCATGTCTAGATATATGAGCAATGCTAAAACAATCCAAAGTAGAAATTACTAGCTAAGTGTCCGTGCGTTGCCACGGACTAACAAATATATATATACAAAGAGAAAATTCATGTGACATGAGAATCAAAGGCCATTTTTATGGGATGATATCTCATGGTCATGATCTAGTAGGTACATACATCTCGTCATTGTCTTTCTTCCACATTCCATGTCTAAGCTACCACGCGACACTCGACTTCCTTCTCCCACCATGCATGCTTTTATCTCCTATTTCTTCTACCTCTACCTTGCACGATAGTACCAAGTTTCTTGTCCAACTATCATAATCTTCTCCGGTAGGGCACCCCCTTAGATTATTACTGACTTGTACATGTTGCAAATAAGATCAACGAAAATGGATACTAAATTTCTGATGAGAAATGAGAATTCAGGGCAATATCTTCCCAAGAAAATAATAATTCCAAGACAATCTTTTTATACCTTCTGTCAACATTGGGACACACATTCCACACAATAAGCATGCAATGATGTTGATACTTGATTAATTTCAATATATGTCTACAGTAAAGATAACTTTACTCAAAACATGTTTTTCTAAGAAGGAAGGATAATTCATATTAGAAAAAAAATAAAGGTTTGGGTTCATCCCACCAATGTTTCTCTTGTGCAACTCATCTCCGCACCTGCTCACGAGATTGGCCTGTCTCGAGCACACCACTCCCACACACCCTCACAAGAGCGGCACAACCAATCTCTGAGTGCCACTGACACACATGCATGGAGCGCTTACTCCAAGCCTGACTATACACATTCCCACTGTAGCCGAATTCAAAGAGAATCAACGGGGCATCATCCACTGCTTTCTCAGGGTCCTATTCATCATGAAATCATAGACCAAGATATTCCTCTCATCCATTTTTTAGGGAAAGGATTTTTCTCGATGTTCCTCTCATCTTCATGGTAGTAATAACCTAAAAACGCCACCAGTCAACTCCGAAGAACATGCAACATTGTGAGAGTCAAAGTCATGGTCAGCCAACTCCGTCAAGAATTTCAAATTATGTGCTATCCAATACGTACTTGTTGCTGATGGAACGACCACATGGATAGCTCCTACAATCTTCATGCAGGTTGCACAAAATTACGCTATAGGAGGTTTCAAACCTTCAATGGGCCACCCTTGGCCATCCAGCTGGTGGTTTTCCATCCTTCCTTACGCCTGACGTCTTGTGGAACCAGGCGCATCCCAGATCCACCGCCTTCCATTCAGGTCGCCACACAGAGGGGAAAAATAAAGTAGGCGGTGGTGCGGAGGAGGAGGCGGTGGTTTTCTATGTCACTGGTGTTTGTGTAGTTGTGCGTTGGAACTTCACAATGTGGGGAGGACGAGGAAATGGGAGAGCAGATTGTCGATGGTGGCATGGAAAAAAGAACGCGGTCTGGGGAGGGGGTCGGTGGCTAGAACTTTGGAAAGGAAGGAAACCTGATTGTATTTCCCTTTATTTTGTATATGGAAGTTATCGTATGGTTCATGTATGGCAACAAGTCCTATAAAAGAGAACCAAGGATTGATTGATGATTGTGTTTTATTTCATATGGAAACCGATCTGTCGGGGCTACATGTAAGTGCATTGTGACTAAGGAAGGATCAATAGATTGAATTAGATTAGAAAAAAACCAGCAGGAGGGTGGAGTTATTAATTAAGAAAAAAGTCAGTAGTGGAAGGTGGGATGAAATAAAACCGGACGAAAATAAAACCGGAGTACGAGGCTACCAACTGCTTCATTAGGAGTAGAGATGGAGCAGTTGGTAGTCTCCGCCGGTAAATTTTCGTCCCACCTCCACTGTTTTTTTTTCATCCTAAAAAATCTATGAAATTTCGTAGGTTAACCAGGGACAACTCCCACCTCCCAGGTTTTTTTCCGTCCCACCTTCCATGATATTTTTTTGTACCTCACCCCATCTCACACTGAGCCGCCACGAACCGCAAAAACCGCCTACCTTAGCCAAATCAACAAATCTCTCTCATTAATGCAATTTTCTTTAGGAAACAAATAATAGATTCTTTCCTACCTTAGCCAAATCAACAGATCTCTTTCATTAATGCAATTTGCTTTAGCAAACAAATAATAGATTATTTCCTACCTTAGCCAAATCAACGGATCTCTCCCATTAATGCAATTTGCTTTAGGAAACAAATAATAGATTCTTTCCTACCTTAGCCAAATCAACGGATCTCTCTCATTAATGCAATTTTCTTTGGGAAACAAATAATAGATTCTTTCCTACCTTAGCCAAATCAACGGATCTCTTTCATTAATGCAATTTGCTTTAGCAAACAAATAATAGATTCTTTCCTACCTTAGCCAAATCAACGGATCTTTCCCATTAATGCAATTTGCTTTAGGAAACAAATAATAGATTTTTCCTACCTTAGCCAAATCAACGGATCTCTCTCATTAATGCAATTTTTATTTAGGAAACAAATAATAGATTCTTTCCTACGTTAGCCAAATCAACGGATCTCTTCCATTAATGCAATTTGCTTTAGCAAACAAAAAATAAATTCTTTCCTACCTTAGCCAAATCAACGGATCTCTCCCCGATTCGCTGGGCGCGTTTCGGTGGGTGGGCGTGGGGGTGGGGGTAATTTGATGGAAAAAACCGGTTGAAAATAAACCGGTTGAAAGTGGGGGGGGGGGGACTATTCAACCAATTCGTCCATTAGGAGTAGAGATATCTAGACATTTATCAAGACTAGCTTAATGTCCGTGCGTTGCCACGGGATAACATGAATGTCCCTCTAATTGTATCTGTTCTAATTCATCCTTTCCTTCATTGGTCCTATTTACTCAGAATCAAATCTTACATTTTATACCCTATCAACAAGACAACATTGTTCTACCTTCTCTCCCGTCTATCTCAGTCCACTCATTTCTTTACCTTACTCTGCTTCTCATTTGCATATTTATGAACCGGTAACACATACTCATGGGTACTTGTGAAGAATAAACTTAGTGCATATTGGATGCTAGATTTTTTTAATAGAGTGAAGTTTTCTGACTTTAACCAATAGGTGCTTCCATTAATTTTTAAATTCCTTCACAAACTCCTATATCTTTCAAGTGGTAACTACAACGAACTTAGATATAGAGATATTGATCAAAATATCATTGTAATTGACAACATGTACGCCGCATGTGGCCTATGACTGTGTTCTGATACAATTTTAAAAAGAATATAACTTACTGACCCAACAGTAAAAATTAAAATAACTCATTTGTGTGAAAAAAAATATCTACAACTAATTACAACTGATGGACAATAAAAATTTGCAACTGCACAGTAGGAACGAAATTATTTCTACAACTAATTATTCACTCCAAGATTCAACCGGTATACACCACCCTGTCCATGCCACTGGTGTGGAAGGCGGCGAGGACCCGCCTGGCCCCTCGGCCACGAGGCCATGGAGCGATAAGGCGGGGTCCCTTGCTGTTGCCCGGGGCCTGGCTGCGTCGTTGATGCCCACCTCACCTTTGCTATGATGCCCTTTCTTCCTTACAATGTTCTTGCTCACGGACCGTCAAGGAGTCCCCTGCCAACCCCTCCCCTCCTGTTTGTGTCGATCCGCGGTCGCCATCTAGGGGGACGAAGCGCCGCCCATGACACCGTCGTGCCAGGCTAACAGCAAGGGACAAGGGCGGTAGTACCTCCTGGTTTTATACTGGACCCACCTTTCATCCCACGCTCTACCACGACAGCACTACGCACATGCATTGCCATGGAGAAATGAAAGACTTAAAAGGCAGTGAGGGATATTAATCAACATATTCTTCTCTAATAGAGTAAGGAACATAATTCATAAACTTTGTGCTAAATTAGCTTTCTCAGGCTAGGATTTTAAGCTAATGAATATCACAATGCCAGCACCCATTGCATCCATTACTGTGTGAAGGGTTTGCATGTCAAGCAATGACTTACCAGCACTCTTTGGAGGCCAATCCCATGCTTGCCTGGATGTTGTGCACGCTGTCGCCGAAAAATAATCTGTGGTAAGTAAGCGACTTTTCGTTAGTTGACGGTCAGACACAAAACTGAAATGCTGGAAAGCAAGTATACGAATGTTGCAACTTCTGGTAACTGAAACCGTCAAGACTTACCACCTTGTAAGGGTTGACGTTGGCGATCCTGAGGGCCACCTCCATGGCGGCGACGTTGGCCTTGCATAGGAAGCGGAACCTGGGCAGGTCGTTGGCGCTGCCTGACCCAGCGTAGTGACCGGCAATGTCGAAGATCTTGGGCGCCTGCATATGATTATAAAATAATCTTCCCATGTCAATACATTAGAAATATTATCAAAATTTTGAATGTAGAAAATTTTGTATTTTAAAAGAAAGAAAATTCCTTATTCTGTGAACTGGGTATCTTGGGCCATCACCTAATCACATTGATATCGAGTTAGCCAACTCACCTAGAAGTACTTGTGTGGAGCAGCCCCCTCTGTACGATTAAACAAAGGAAATATAGTAACTCAATCTCATGTTCAACTACCAGGTAATGGTACACAAAATGAATACTACGGCAAAACATCCCTGATCTGCCCATTCATGTTGTTGGGCAGTAATACCTTGGGACATTCAGATTCAGAGAGGTACATCAATTGCTCCCATGATAAAAGAACGCAACAGTGCAACCTAAAAACACTGCGCCTCTCGCTCTTGCATTTTCTTCTCATTCTTGGAACCTGTAGAGACATTGTAAAGAATTAGATGCAAATGCACAACACAACCTCATCAAATCTTTCTCGTCAATCTCTTGACTCGTCCTCTAAAAATGCACAACCTCATCAGAGCCCCAGCTAGCAGGGTTAATAGGTATTAGATGCAATTGAAGGAAAATAGAAGTCATCTCTGCATTCCCACTACCAACACGAACTGGTGGACGCTTTCGATGAACTCGCCGCAGCCGGCCTCATATGCATGCGGAGGGACGTAGTGCAGCCACGACGACAACAACCACAACGTCCTCCACGGGGTTGACGGAGGCCCGGGGCCCGTCGCAGCACGGGGTGGAGGACGGCCGCCGGCGGGAGCGTTGGGAGGATGGCGCTGGTACATGTGCAGAGAGGCCAACGGCGGGCACGGCGACGTGCATCCTCCTCTCCCCCATGTCACGTGGATCCGTGGGATCCATGGCACCGGCGGCGTGTGGGGGTCCGTGGCGACGGCGGCGGCGTCTTGGGGATCCACGTCGTGTGTTCAGCCTGGGTCTGGGTCTGGGATAGAGAAGTATCAAAAGAGATCGAGGGGATCGCGTCCAGGTTGTGTGAACGTAGTCGTTAATGGGCATATTAGGAAACAAATCATGTCCCTCTCATCAAAAGAAAAAGGAAACAAATCATGACAATTAAGGCGGGGTGTTTCCTTCCATGTCATATAGGAGTATCGTATAAAGAATTATCAAACCGGGGGAGCGGCATTGTGTGGAGCCAATCGTTTCGGTTTTTGAAGCGTAATTAAGGTGATTCTTTATTTTTGATAGCCAAAATCAAGACCATGATTTCTTTTATTTGGCAGCCAAATCAACGCGCCACTTTTTCAAAATTTACTCGACGCAGCCTACGGTTTTTAGTGGGGTTTGGTTTTTTAATATGAGGGAAAAAATTGAGTGGGAGGGGGGTGGTGGGAGGTGAGGCGAGATTGATTCTTTCCCCATAAAACATGTGCCCGCATGGAAAGACCCGTATGAAAAAAAAGGTGGGTTTTAGTTCGGAAATAAATATATGGGAACGTGCAAAGGAAAAAAACAGCATGGAGAGTAGCAGTAGGATGTGGAGGTGAAAATAAACCAGTAGAAGAGGTGGTGGGAGGTGAGGAGAAAATAAACCGTGACGCGACACTACCAACTCAGACATTAGAAGTAGAGATAAACCGTGACCGAGTCCATGAACATCTGTACGTGGCGGTCCGACGACCCACCTTCCTCCACCGCCGTCCTCGTCGCCGTGATCCATGTTCTGGCATTCTCGAGTATCGCACTCGTGTCAGCCTGGCCACGGCATCTTCCATGGTGTCGCGCATGGCGTCCCTACACAGGGGCGTTGATGCGTACGCCTATAAGAAAAAATATACTCCCTCCGTTTCTTTTTAGCCCGCATATAAGGTTTGGTCAAAGTCAAGCTTTGTAGAGTTTGACTAACTTTATATGAAAAAAATATAAACATTCACAATATGAAATCAATATTATCAGATGTACCATGAAATGTATGTTCATACTATATAGTTTTAGTATTGTAGATGTTCATATTTTTTATATAAATTTGGTCAAACTTTGTGCAGTTTGACTTTGACCAAATCTTATATGCGGTGTAAAAAAATGGGGGGAGTATTATTTTTGTTCTATTGGTAAACTTGTGATTGATTGTCAATTAATAGTAGAGATAATGATAATAATAAATGGCATAGAGCGTGATTAGCGATTTTTTATGGAGAAATAGCTTATCTTTTAGGAAGGTGATCTCACATATAAGGGGTGTTTTCTGCGTAATTAATTACTTGTTATTAATGTGATTGAATTGAATATGCACCTGCCAAAACATGCACGAAAAAGACCCCCTTAATGGAATTTGGTTTTTTAATGGGAGAGAGAAAAACCAGTAGTACGGAGTGGTGGGAGGTGGGACGAAATAAAACCGGACAAAAATAAAACCGGAGTACCAGGCTACCAACTCATCCATTAGGAGTAGAGATAAACATTAAGTGATTCGTCCAAACACTGAAAGACTTTGGATATTTGCTGCACCACTAGTAACGAATCACCATAAGCCTCAATATGTGTAACACCTATAGCAAGTAACATCTCTAGGCCGAATAATAATGCTTCATATTCGGCTTGATTGTTTGTACAAAAATATTCTAAGCGGCATGAGGCTTCAAAAACAGCACCATGAGGAGATATGTAAACAATACCAACACATTGGCCATTGGTACAAACTAAACCATCAAAATATAATCTCCATGGTACTATTGAGACAAGGTTTATATTAACATCATGCTTGTCATCAATCCGATGTTCAACAATAAAATTAGCAACGATTTGGCCTTTCATGAATTTTAGAGATTCATAGGCCAAATCATATTCAATCAAAGCATAAGCCCACTTGCCAATTCTACCACTAAGAATTGGTCTATGCAACATGTATTTAATGACATCGGTCTAACAAGCTACTATGCAAGCACTCGGTACTAAATAATGTCTCAATTTTGTGCAAGCGTAATATAAGTATATGTATAGATTTTCATGAACATGTACCTTGTCTTGCTCTCAACCAAACTAAGGACGATGTTAGAATGGCACACCGGCCATGCTTTGTCATATTATTAGGGCGATAAATAAATATCGTCCACCTCCATAAGGTTCATGTAGAATTCATCCACCAAAACATGTATAGCCGAAGTAAATAAATGAAATAGCAAATCAAGTATTTCGGCTCTTTGGACCAGCAACAAACTTGTAGCTAATCAAATGTATAGTGATTTGGTAATACCCTCTCATGATATAGAAGATTATGTTGCATCCATGGATGAAAATAAATCCATGGAGGGTAATTGATCATACCTAGGGATGATTTCCATGGCAAAGACATCAATGGCATGGTTGAAGAAAATGGATGATGTGCTAACCGAAGATTTCGATGTTGTGATGCGCTCCTTCGACTTAATTGTTTGTTGCTTCCATCCTTCTCTCTCTTCACTTTTGTTGTACTTCTTGTAATGGAAGCTTGCACATAATTCTCATTTTGGGCACTTCCTTTCGGAATCCATGCCATATTCCTTTCCTCAAGTTCTTGTGCACTAAGTTTTTGCAATTTCTTCTTTTGCCAATATGATAAGCCGAGTGAGCACCCCGGCTGTGATTTTGTTTGAAGCAATGGCAACTCTTGTTTTACCTTGTGCACTCTCAACTTCTTCTCTTCAGATTTGGCACCTGATTGACTTGCCTCATCGCCTTTAGTAGCCAATGTCAACACTTTAATTGGCTCTTTTTCATTTGATATCAAATCTGAAGTTGCACTCTTACGACCATCTCTTTTAACACGATAAATTTGCTTGACCACCTCTTTCTTCTTCCTTGAGCTCTGGACCGATTCCTTATGATTGAAACGGTCTTTAACATGTGATTTTTCAAGTGTTGATCTTCTCGGAGCTGCATAATATTGATGAGATGGTCTAAAATGAGATGGAGAATGTGCCCTTGTATCATACTGTCCCATGATGGATATGGATCTACATGAGCATAGGGAGGCATCCACGGCATTGGCATTGGGGGCCCAAAATAAGGATATGAATATGTTGCATTAAAATTCCCACTTTGCCAATACTGATCCTCACATTTACGCCTTGGGGGTGATCTTGGTTTCTTTACATGATTTGGCCGATACGCATTCTTCACTTCACTCTTCTTTTGATATTTATCCAATAGTTCAGCGAAGGTGATTTTTGACCCCTTACACTTGCGTTTATTCCGATCTTTGTTTTCTTTTCTTTTGCTTTCATCGATCATTGGATTTGCTTGCTGCCCCCCAGTCCTTGGCGTCTCCATTGTAGCTTCGATGGAATTCTCACCCTCAAGATTATGTTCATTATGCTCTTCAACAACTTCTTTACTTGAAAGCTTGATCCCATCACCTGCAATTTTTACCTTCTCTTTAAATGGATCGGCTTGAAGCAGCCGATGCAAAAACTTTTTGCCATCGGGACCAATCGGAATAGACTGGTCATCTCTTGGTGTTTCAACAAACTTCAATCGTCCTTTTTCAATGGCCGATTTAGCTATTTGACGAAACATGTTGCAATCCTCAAAATTATGCTTGGACGAATCATGCAACTTACAATACATTCGTCCTTGGATTGATGGCTTAACATGGTGATCAAGAATTGTAATGTAATTATTTTCCAGCAACAAATGAAATATTTGATCACACATGCTTGAATTGAAGGTATACTTCTTGTTTTCTAGCCGATCTTGCTGTGAGAACGGCTTTGGAATTAAGCAAATGAATGGTTCAGATTTTGCATCACACCATTCGGCTATGCATTATGTTTTGCACTCTATCTCCGATGTCTTTGGGTAAGATATTATACTAGCATCGGTTTTCTCAACAAATTTAATCTTGGCTTTAAATTTCTAAAACGAAAATAGTTAGAACACACATGTCTTAATTGAGACCAAGTGCAAGCCAAGTACGAAATAAGCAAAGCTACCCAAATAGATATGAATTTTAGATAAAGCAACGGAGAAAGCTTTGGATGCAACAATAAGTCATTATTGGTCTTTATAAATAGCACAATTGGTTGACTGATGTGTTCTAAAACAATTTTATTGCTAATAAGTAAATTACCCTTCTTCAATGGTCTTTCAAAATTACTTATGAGGATTTTTCTAATAGATGCATCAACAATAAAGTTGTGACCAAATCTGAAAACAGGTAAATTACTTGCCAGACATACCTCTTTAAATATGTTGAGAGAGCATGATTGTGGTGTAACTTGAACAATATCTTGCTCTATCTTTGGATGACTCTCCAACGCCTTTTCATCATCTTTTTCTTTATTCCGTGCATCATTACCTTGAAGATCTTTATCAGCTGAACTTTGTTTGGCTACTTGCTCTTGTCCTTGAGGCTTGTCAATTTCTACGACACAGAACTCATAGGGCAGGAAGTAGGTTCCATTAACTTTAGAAAAATCAAGCATGGTTGTTTTGCTATGCTTGCCATGCCCTTTCTCAATAATGCTTGCCTATTTAGATTTGATGGATTCAGAATATATACTACTTGATTCGGCTTTTTCAACCGAAGCACTTTCCAGTTCCGAATCATCCTTCTTTTCATTTATACTACCAATTGGCAATGCTTCTTTTATCTGAGCCAATTCTTTTTCTATTTGTTTCTGGCGGCGAGCGGCAAAGTTGGCTTTAAGCTTTTTCTCAATTTCAGCCCACTCCGGATACGATTGCCCCCCAATGCTTTTAGATTCTTTCGGCAATCACATACGGGTGTTGCCAAAATTTTGCAATAGTGTAGGGGGTGTATAATATGATGTAGTACTAGGTGAAGGCATATGCATTGTTGTAATACCATATTTTTGCTCGCCAATTTTATCAATTGGCAAAAATTCATCTTCTTGCAAAACTCTAGTTTTTATTGCAGCATAATAAGGAAATAGCCCCTTTTCATGTTGTTCAAGGCAAAGAGCACTAATCCTCTTATTTTGGGCTAAACTCTTCAATGCATCCACCACTACCTCATCTTCTACAATATTGGGCACAACCGCTCCTGTAAAATTTACATTTATTCGGCTATGACCATGAAGATGCGGGGCCGAATTATGAACATCTACAGTTGCATACGGTGCTGAAAAATTACTAACATGAGGTGTAGCATATGATGGTTGAGGGTAATTGGCCAAATAACTAGTAGTAATATGGCCAATACCCTTATCCACTGGCACGTTTGGATTAACATACTGTAAGTTATTTGCCGATGAATAAAAACTTGAAACACTTTGTTGCATACCATTAGAAGTTCCTACATAGGGTGTCTCAACTTGATTAACCAAACTCATCATGTTATTCATTGGCATATAAATTTGTGGGGTTGCCGATGCATGGGAGTTGGGATACATATGTTGCATGTTGCTAAAATTATATGAAGTAGAACATGGAGATTTTGTTGCAACGGCCCTTGCACATAATTAGATGCATGATTGATAAAGCTAGGGCTAGCCGATACATTATGCTCATTAGATGATCTAGCAACAACATACGCATTATTTGCATCTACATATGTGAATAGGGTATTCATATTACCTTTGTAGATTGCAAACCCTAGATGACGATCTCTTCGTAGCAAGAACGGGCCGGAGACCATTCAAAGCCTCGTCCCCAGCGGAGTCGCCAAAAAGTGTGTTCGCACACGAACACGTCACCGTGTACCTCCAACGCCGAGGGTGATGCACCGCAGCTCACGTCGAAGGAGACCCGGCCAGAAGCGCGGTATGCAAGACAATCCGGCGGGCGTTTTTGTAGACCCGAAACCCCACGCGCCCGGGAGGGACCCCGTCTGGACACGCGGCGGCTATGGGCTGCCCTAGGTCGACCTGATCGCCTCTAGGGCCTCGAGGTTCGTCGCCCTGCAACAAGAAGAACGAACGAAGAACGAGGAAGAAGAAGAACAAGGGAGGGAGATAAAGGTAAAGGTAAAAGATGATATATTGATTTGTTCGATTGTGTGTTGTTCAATCGGCCGCCACCTCTCATCTATTTATAAGGCGGCTGGACTTTCCGTACAAGAAAAAGACTAAAAATTCCGTCCAAAACATCAAAAACCTAACCTAACTCGGACAGGAATCTTTGGCAATTTCCGGATCAATCTCGGTCTCACCGATTGGTTTGCTTCGGTCCCACCGAGTGAACGTGGCCAACTCTCTGTTACTTTGTATAATTTCAGGATCAATCTCGGTCTTACCGATTGGGTTGCTTCGGTCCTACCGAGTCAACATTGCCAACTCTCTGGTAAATTTTCGGACCAACTCGGTCTCACCGATCAAATAAACTCGGTCGGTCCGAAATGACTCTGCAGCTTCTGTTTCTGACCTTGTTTTGCCTTCACAGGTTGCATACGACCTTGGATTAAGACGATTTTTATATTAAAATCCATCGTTTCGACGAGACGCACAACTTTCATGTTGAAATGTTTTCCATCAGAGGTCGTCTTTATTGAGTTTAATGCCATTATTTAATCTGGTGTCAACATGAGCATCGCCCAATTTGTCATAACTATTACCTCCGAGCTCCTTTATATACCATCTTCATATCCATCTCGATCTTCTTAAAGAGAGCCATCCGGAATGACCTCCCATCCTGAGTTTGAATTAGTCTTTATATAGCCTAAACTAATTTTATGACTATACCACTTTTGAGCATCAACAAGTTGTTCGATTTTAGAGTTTAGGGATGAATTCCACGCTTCGCGATTAGTCGAGGGACGAAAATGGACTTTCCTCTTTCTACTGTGAAACTGGGGGAAACGAAGTGACATCTGCCCCCACCGCGGGCCCGTACGAGAGACTCCCTTTTCGTCGAGAGGGCCCATTTTTGTCCGTGGGACAGAAAGATTAAACTGGAGGTCGGCCGGGCCGACACCCGCGACAGCGGCTACAGCTTCCTCAGACTCCACACGCTTTCCTTCCGTGGTCGGCGCGCTGTTGGATTCTCGCCAAACCACACAACAGGCCAAGGCAAAGAAACATCAACGGCTCGCTGGGTTCGAATCCATTCTCTTTGTTTACTCATTAAGCAACTCGAGGATGAAACAAATGATTGATAAGATGAAAAAAGCCACTGGGCTGGACGACTCGCCTGCTTCCACGTACGCGCCATGAGAACTGGCGTCCGGTAAAGATGGGTTCTTCTTTGCCAAAGTTGATATATTTCTCTCGCTGTCGATGTCGCCGTGGAGGGCTTCCCGTTCAGACCCTGACCCACCTGACGAAGAATCAATCAATATACACTCCTATATATCCTGAAGCCGAGCTGCCATTGTTAATGCTGGTGTTGCCAAGCTGGTCAAACATCCCGGTCCGAAACCGGGACAGGGGACGGAAGACGCGTGCGCCCATCCCCACCATCGCCCGATCGATCCGATCCGATCCGCCGCCACCTGCTTCTGCTTGACGGCGTGCGCGCGTGCCGCGCCGAAAGGGATGGACGCGGTGCCGGCGCTGGCGGTGGTGGACGCGCGCTTCTGCGCGGGGGACGAGGCGGCGCTGGCCGTCGCCAAGACGCTCAGCATGTCCGGCAACGACTTCACCGTCACCGACGCCGCCACGGGCGCCCTGCTGCTGCGCGTCGACGGCGTCCTCTTCAGCCTCCGCCGCCGCTGCCTCCTCGCCGACGCGCACCGCCGCCCCGTCCTCACCGTGCAGGAATCGGTGGGTCTTCTTCTCCTCTTTCGTGTCGCCCCTCTCTGTTTCCTCCAAGCTCGTTGATTTCTTCTTCCCCAACCGTCTGACCCTGACGCGCCGCGGTTGGTGGCCGGTCGTTCCATCCAGGCGCTGGTGATGAACACGCGGTGGAAGGTGTACCGCGGGGACAGCACGAGCCGGCGGGACCTGCTGTTCACGGTGGTGAAGCCTTCGGTGATCCAGCTGCGGTGGTCCACCAAGGTCAGCGTCTTCCTCGCCAGCAACGACGCCGAGCAGGCCCCCGACTTCCGGATCACCGGCAGCTACCACGACGGCGCCTGCTCCGTCTCCCTCGGCGAATCCGACACCCTCATCGCCAGGATCGACCGCCGGTCCACCGTGGTGAGCGCGCTGCTGGGCAAGAACGCCTACAGCGTCACCGTCAACCCCGGCATCGACTACGCCTTCATCGTCGCGCTCGCCGTCGTCCTCGACGAGATGCACTACCAATGACCACAACTCAAGTCTCCTCCTGCCGCGGGTGGCTCGTACGAATTGTTGTGTGTGTCAATGGTTTCTGCAGCTGCAGGGGAATCGCGATTCACGAATGCTCTGCTTTTGAGTTGATAATACATGTGTGAGTGTGACGATGCGAAACAGAGATTTTGATCCCATTTGAGAGGGGGGCACTCGGTTGAACGGCTTTGCTTGGTCCAATTCTGTTTCGTTATAACTGGTCTCTTTGTAAACATTGGATTGGCATGTACGTCAATTTGTTTTTCTCCGGTGACTTATCACTTTGCTCCCTCCCTCCTGCTTATAGTATAGTTCTGGCCCATTCCTTTTTTATTACTATTATCTAGTACTAGCCCATTCTTACAACATGAAAAGACAGGTGAGAAATCTCTAGGGGCATATTGGATGGACTGATATCCCGTGACTTGTCTGCCTGGCCCCCTCTCCAAACCGTTGGATCAAAGATCGACGGATGGATCTTTATGAACAGTACCTGAGCTACAGCGACTCGTCCACATGAATTCGTGAACGGTGCCCGAGCTACAGTGATTTGCATACAACGCCATTTGCAGTGATTTTGCTACAGTGTTCGTCTCCTGGGCTGCACACCCTCCATCCAACGACTGGCCTCCCGCCAGTTACGGCGTGGGGCCAGTCACTAGATCTCGGTCCATATTGGATATATTAGCACCCTGAATTGTAATAGTTAGGTTTACTAGTTTGTTTGGGCTTTTCTTCCCGTGGACGAAAGAGGACCCTTTGACTAGGGTTGCTCGTGCCTCCCGCTGGTGTCGCTGCAAGTCTACCTCGTATTCCGTGGTCTTACGGCAATGGCAGTACGGTGGATATCGGCCTTGCCGGTGGGAGGGTTCCATTTTTCATTTTTTTTGAGTTTTGTTAGGGTTTGTGTCCTGCTCAGAGAGGCGAGGCGGCGGCGCTCTCTAAAGATGAAATAAGGTTCTCCCCGCCTAGTTGCCGCCTCGGTGGTGTTTCTAGCATCGTCGGGGGGCATGTGGAGGTTTTTCTTCGGCGGATCTCACGGGATTCGGTTGGCGTTTGTCTTTGATGGATACACGTGGATCCTGTCTCCGTTCGTATGTGTTCGTGTGTCTACATGTTGTATCCTTTCGGTCTACGCATTTGTTCAGAGGCAGTTGTTGTTCTGGTTTGCTGGTCGTATGCGGCCTTAGCACGACAACTTCCCGACTATCTACTACAACAAGGTTTGCCCGCCTCCGAAGGAGGGGGTGAAGAAGGCGGCACGCCTTTGACTCGCTCGAATGATTGTGATTATCGCTAGGTGGTGTATGGACCTGGATGTATTTTTACTTCTGGTGTTCTTTGTACTACCTTGACAGTGGAATAATAGATCGGAAGTTTTTTTTTTTCAAAAAAAGTAGTAGGATCTACTTCATTTTTGAGTTGGTCGCATAAAACCACGGGTTTGTAGCTAGGGTTTCACATAACCGTAAAATTTGTTTTATTTTGTTTTGTCTTAATTTTTCCACCACACCCAAATCAATCATGTGAGTTGTTTTGACAACAAAATTGACACCTCGTGTCCACTTGCCATCGCTGGTTTTGCCACACAAGAAAGTCAACGTGGTGAGTTGACTTCCACGGACAAAGCCGGGGATGGGGAGGGCACTAGTTCAGAAACCCTTTTATGAAATAGGCTTTCACCTCGCTATATTAATATAGCAACCACACGATACAACAAAGTTGTTAAGACCACATCATAACCAAACTCAAAGGAAAAAAAAGAAAGAGAAGAGAAACAAATGCCAACACCGACATATTGACAACACGAAGATGACCAGCAACTGTTGTGCCCTCCGGAGAAGTGCCACTACGCTCCTAGCGCTCTGAAGCGCCGCATACTGAGCAACACCTTCAAGAAGGAAGCGACAACAATGTTGTTGCTGCCGAATATTGGGAAGGGGTACACCGAGGCCCTTCAGGAAGGAACGGCGACACCCATAGGCGTCACCACGTCGGTGTCGGACGATCCGACGGGGATTTCTCCCAACCCAAAAAACCACCACCGCCCGGACGATCCATAATGCTTCACCCAACATACCACCACCAAGATGCACCACCACGGTCTTAGCACCATCCTCGTCTTCTCAGTGTGGTCACCTGACATGGGGCCTAGATGAAAGAGGAGGGAACAACAGGATTGGGGACAATAGCAACTCAGCCGCGCGGGAGGGAACAACCTCCATGGCCACTACGACAGTCGACTAGACGCGGCACCACAGACACACCATGCCACTAATGGCCTGGCCCGGCTTAGACGGGCCCGCGAAGCCCCCGGTGCCACGTTGTAGCAAGCCGGCTGATAGCGCCGCCAACACCCGGAGACTGCAAACGCACCACCACCAACTCCAGAGAGCATCGCTGTCACGGCAGCAACAGACGACCCTTCCCGACCCAAATGGGGCCCAGATCTGGGCCGAGTGGGCACTGCCGGTGAGGCCCGTACCATGACGACACACCGTAGACAATAGGCTGCCGCCGCACCGAAAAATACCCAAGGATCGCGGGATCCACACCATCAAGCCAGACTGCCACCATCATGACCCCTCTGCAACACTCCGCCCATAGGGAAAAGTTCGACTGGCCGTCACTAGCATCATGCAGGCAATGCGCGACGGTCCATACTGGCGGCAGCTGCAGGGGAGAGGGAGGGGAGGGGCCTGGAGGAGGGTAGATGGGTACTCGTGACGTGCGGAAAAGCCTACTAGTAGCGTTAGGTAGCACACGAGAAATCGACTATGGCTTCATTGCGGCGCTTAGTGTTGTCCTCGATGAGATGCACTACAAATGTGATTCCTCTTCTTCCCCACTGCTTGCTTTCCACTATTCTATTACTAGCTTTTGGCAATGCTATATGTAGGGAAATCATGAATGCTCCGAGCCATGCATTTGGTTGATACATACTTCGGTCATCAGAGCCCGATCAGATGTTCATGATTTTGATCTGATCCAACACTTTTTATAGAGCACTCGGTTGAATCCTTTTGCTTGGTCTGATTAAGCTATGTCAAGTACTCCCTCCGTTCACAAATATAATACGTCGGGGCCAACGCTAGCGCCGTCTGACTTCCGCTCGCGAGCCTAAGCCGTGAGGAGAAAGCGATTGAGATGGTGAAGCGGACGGTGTTCGGAGCCGGTATGATGGAGGAGTGATACGTCTCCAATGTATCTATAATTTTTTATTGTTCCATGCTATTATATTACCCGTTTTGGATGTTTATGGGCTTTACTAAACACTTTTATATTATTTTTGGGACTAACCTATTAACCCGAGGCCCAGCCCAAATTGCTGTTTTCTTGCCTATTTCAGTGTTTCGAACAAAAAGGAATATCAAACGGAGTCCAAACGGAGTCCAAATGGAATGAAACCTTCGGGAGAGTTATTTTTGGAACGGAAGCAATCCAGGAGACTTGGAGTAGACGTCAGGGAAGCTTCGAGGAAGCCACGAGGCAGGGAGGCGCGCCCTACCCACTGGGCACACCCCCACCCTCGTGGGCCCCTCCTGGATCCCTTGACCGACTTCTTTCGCCTATATATATGTCCATATACCCTAAAAACATTGAGGAGCAGAATAGATCGGAACTTCCGCCGCCAGAAGCCTCCGTAGCCACCGAAAACCAATCTAGACCCGTTCTGGCACACTGCCGGAGGGGGGAATCCCTCTCCGATGGCCATCTTCATCATCCCGGCGCTCTCCATGACGAGGATGGAGTAGTTCACTCTCGAGGCTGAGGGTATGTACCAGTAGCTATGTGTTCGATCTCTCCATCTCTCTCATGTTCTTCAGGTGGTACGATCTTGATGTATCGCGAGCTTTGCTATTATAGTTGGATCTTATGATGTTTCTCCCCCTCTACTCTCTTGTAATGGATTGAGTTTTCCCTTTGAAGTTATCTTATCAGATTGAGTCTTTAAGGATTTGAGAACACTTGATGTATGTCTTGCATGTGCTTATATGTGGTGACAATGGGATACCACGTGATCCACTTGATGTATGTTTTGGTGATCAACTTGCGAGTTCCGTGAACTTATGCATAGGGGTTGGCACACGTTTTCGTCTTGACTCTCCGGTAGAAACGTTGGGACACTCTTTGAAGTTCTTTGTGTTGGTTGAATAGATGAATCTGAGATTGTGTGATGCATATCGTATAATCATACCCACAGATACTTGAGGTGACATTGGAGTATCTAGGTGACATTAGGGTTTTTGGTTGATTTGTGTCTTAAGATGTTATTATAGTATGAACTCTATGATAGATTGAACGGAAACAATAGCTTCATGTTATTTTACTACGGACTCTTGAATAGATCGATCAGAAAGGATAACTTTCAGGTGGTTTTGTACCCTACAATAATCTCTTCGTTTGTTCTCTGCTATTAGTGACTTTGGAGGGACTCTTTGTTGCATGTTGAGGGATAGTTATATGATGCAATTATGTTATTATTGTTGAGAGAACTTGCATTAGTGAAAGTATGAACCCTAGGCCTTGTTTGCTAGCATTGCAGTACCGTTTGTGCTCACTTTTACCACTTGCTACCTTTCTGTTTTTATATTTTCAGATTACAAAAACCATTATTTACTATCCATATTGCACTTGTATCACCATCTTGTCGCCGAACTACTGCACCTATACAATTTACCATTGTATTGGTTGTGTTGGGGACACAAGAGACTCCTTGTTATTTGGTTGTAGGGTTGCTTGAGAAAGACCATCTTCATCCTATGCCTCCCACAGACTGATAAACCTTAGGTCATCCAGTTGAGGGAAATTTGGTACTATCCTACAAATCTCTGCACTTGGAGGCCCAACAAATTCTACAAGAAGAAGGTTGTGTAGTAGACATCAAGCTCTTTTCTGGCGCTGTTGCCGAGGAGGTGAGTGCTTGAAGGTATATCTTTAGATCTTGCAATCGAATATTTTTGTTTCTTGTTTTATCGCTAGTTTAGTTTATAAAAGGAAATTACAAAAAATATGGAATTGAGTTTGCCTCATACACTTCATATTTTTAATATTTTTCGTGAGAATGATGGAAAGGAAAATTCGCTCAAGTGCTAGAAGAAGAAGTCTATGAAATGTTTGGCACTAAATATTTGAATGATGAGCTCCTTGAATATCCATACTACTAATGACGATTGCACTAGTCATGATGAAAATGTCTCTTATAAGCATGTCAACTTTTGTGGAGTGCATAGACTTTGCAAGTACACACCAAATAGGGAAGAAAGATTTTGCAAGAGGCATAAGTATTCAGAAACCAAATGGTTGCAAGAGAGGCTAGATTTTTCTGCTAAAAATTTAAATTTTCTTTGCCATACTTGTGAACTTTGCAATGAAAATGGTCATTTAAATCTCCAATGCAAATTGTTTCATGATCATCATGTCCAAAAATTGTGATGATTTGATTTCCCTTGCACATCATAATGAACTTAGTTTGCTTTTGGGTTATGAAGAAATGAAACGTATAACTAAGCATATTCCATAATATAACCTTGAGAAAATCCTCGATATTGATCTGGAAGAAATTTTTATGTATTGTGCGGTGAATTGCATTGAAAATCCTTATATTGCGAATTACATAAAGAAAAGAAAAAAATAGAGGATGAAGATACTACTAATGAAAGGGAAGAGGCTTCCCAATATCCTCCTATTATTTCTTATGATGAATCAGGTAACGAGGAGGAGCCTCCTATTCAACCAATCTCATTAATAAGGAGCTCCAAAAAGAGGATTGAACCCACACATAATATGAGGAAGAAAAAGAAAAGATGGAGAAGTAAAGGTGAAAAGGTATCCCTCCCAAATGATGTTGTCCCTATTACTCATTGTGATGATGATAATTGCTATACTATTGGTGCTATCCATACTATTAATGATGAGAGTGATTATGCTTATGATATGAAAAGGCCCAAGCTTGGGGATGCTATGTTTGAATGAGAATGACATGTTTGAGAATATATTTGTTGCAATTAATGTTTGTCCCAAGCTTGGGATGCTATGTTTAAGGAAGATGATATTTCTAGCCTCCCAAGTTTTGATATGCAAATTTGTTATGATGATAGCATGCCTCCTACTTATGATGATTATATTGATGAAAGTGGGTTTGGAAAAGTGTCAACTTTAGGAAGCAATGATCCCACTATTTTGGAGGATGTTGAATCTTATTGTGATAATTATGAAAGTGGATGTGGAGAGGTCATGACTTTATTTAGTAATGATTCCACTATCTTGGAAGAGGTTTCAATTGATTATGATGAGAACAAAGTTGCTACTTATGATGATTATTGTGATGATACTTATGCCATGTAATGATGATTATATTTATAAAACTTGTCATAATTATGATTACCCCTTTTCTGAACATTACTCTTTTAATATGGAAACGATTTATAGTATTCGAGTCTCTTTTAATATGGAAATGATTTATAGTATTTGAGTTTCTTATGATACTCCCACTATTCCGAATGAGAATTTTTTTGCTTATGTGGAGAGTAATAAAATTTCTATGCTTGTAGATCATGAAAAGAATGCTTTATGTGATAGTTATATTGTTGAATTCATTCATGAAGCTACTGAAATTATTATGAGGGAGGAATATATGCTTGTAGGAATTGCAATAATATCAAGTTTCCTCTCTATGTGCTTAAAGTTTTGAAGTTATGCTTGTTTTGCCTTCCTATGCTAGTTAATTATTGTTCCCATAATTTGTTTGCTCACAAAATCCCTATGCATAGGAAGTGGGTTAGACTTAAATGTGCTAGTAATATTCTTCATGACGCTCTCTTTATATTTCAATTCTTATCTTTTATGTGAGCATCATTGAAATCATTATGCCTAGCTAGGGGCGTTAAACGTTAGCGCTTGTTGGGAGACAACCCAATTTTATTTTTGTTCCTTGATTTTTTATCCTGTTTAGTAATAAATAATTCATCTAGACTCTTTTTATATGTGGTTTTATGATTTTAATTAGTGTTTGTGCCAAGTAGAACCTTTGGGAAGACTTGGGGAAAATCTTTGTGATCTTGCTGTAAAAACAGAAACTTTAGCGCTAACGAGGATTACTGCCATTTTTTATTGCAGAGTGCTATTTAGTTAATTATTTTTGCAGATGATTAATAGATAAATCCCTCACATCCAGCAATTTATTTTAGAATTTTTGGGGTTCCAGAAGTACACGTTTGATCCAGATTACTACAGACTTTTCTGTTTTTGATAGATTTCTGTTTTCTATGTGTTGTTTGCTTAATTTGATGGATCTATGAGTAGTATCGGAGGGTATGAACCATAGATGAGTTGGAATACAGTAGATATTACACCAATATGAATTTAGAATCAGTTCACAACAGTAGCTAAGTGGTGATTTATTTTCTTATACTAACGGAGGTCACGAGATTTTCTGTCAAGTTTTGTGTTGTGAAGTTTTCATGTTTTGGGTAAAGATTCGATGGACTATGGAATAAGGATTGGCAAGAGCCTAATATTGGGGATGCCCAAGGCACCCCATGGTAATATCCAAGGACAACCAAAAGCCTAAGCTTGGGGATGCCCCGGAAGGTATCCCCTCTTTCGTCTTCATTCATCGGTAACTTTACTTGGAGCTATATTTTTATTCACCGCATGATATGTGTTTTGCTTGGAGCGTCATTTTATTTTATTTTGTTTTGCTTGATGTTTGAATAAAATACAAAGATCTGAAATTATTAAATTTTAGAGAGTCTTCACATTATTGCATAATTATTCGACTACTCATTGATCTTCACTTATATCTTTCGGAGTAGTTTGTCATTTGCTCTAGTGCTTCACTTATATCTTTTTAGAGAACGGCGGTGGTTTTATTTTGAAGAAATAGATGAACTCTAATGATTCACTTATATTATTTTGAGAGTCCTAAACAGGATGGTGATTTTCTTTGGTTATGAAACTAGTCCTAATATGATGGGCATCTGAGATGGGTATAATAAAAAACTTTCATATAGAGTGCATTGAATACTATGAGAAGATTGACACTTGATGATTGTTTTGAGATATGAAGATGATCATATTAGAGTCATGCTAGTTGAGTAGTTGTGAATTTGGAAGATACTTGTGTTAAAGTTTGTGATCCCCATAGCATGCACGTATGGTGAACCGTTATGTGATGAAGTCGGAGCATGATTTATTTATTGATTGTCTTCCTTATGAGTGGCGGACAGGGATAGGCGATGGTCTTTTCCTCCCAATCTATCCCCCAAGGAGCATGCGCGTAGTACTTTGTTTTGATAACTAATAGATTTTTGCAATAAGTATGTGAGTTCTTTATGACTAATGTTGAGTCCATGGATTATACACACTCTCACCCTTCCATCATTGCTCGCCTCTCTTGAGCCGCGCAACTTGTGCCGGTATCATACACCCACCATATACCTTCCTCAAAACAGCCATTATACCTACCAATTATGGCATTTCCATAGCCATTCCAAGATATATTGCCATGCAACTTTCCACCGTTCCGTTTATTATGACACGCTTCATCATTGTCATATTGCTTTGCATGATCATGTAGCTGACATCGTATTTGTGGCAAAGCCACCGTTCATAATTATTTCATACATGTCACTCGTGATTCTTTGCACATCCCGGTACACTACCAGAGGCATTCATATAGAGTCATATCTTGTTCTAAGTATCGAGTTGTAATTCTTGAGTTGTAAGTCAATAAAAGTGTGATGATCATCATTATTAGAGCATTGTCCCAAGTGAGGAAAGGACGATGGAGACTATGATTCCCCCACAAGTTGGGATGAGACTCCGGACAAAAGATAAAAAATGAAAAAAGAGGCCAAAGAAAAAAGAAGGCCCAAAAAAACAAAAAAAATGAGAGAAAAAGAGAGAAGGGGCAATGCTACTATCCTTTTACCACACTTGTGCTTCAAAGTAGCATAATGATCTTCATGATTGAGAGTCTCCTATGTTGTCACTATCATATACTAGTGGGAATATTTCATTATAGAACTTGGCTTGTATATTCCAATGATGGGCTTCCTCAAAATGCCCTAGGTCTTTGTGAGCAAGTGAGTTGGATGCACACCCACTTAGTTTCATTTTGAACTTTCATACACTTATAGCTCTAGTGCATCTGTTGCATGGCAATCCCTACTCACTTACATTGATATCTATTGATGGGCATCTCCATAGCCCGTTGATACGCCTAGTTGATATGAGACTATCTTCTCCTTTTTGTCTTCTCCACAACCACCATTCTATTCCACCTATAGTGTTGTGTCAATGGCTCACGCTCATGTATTGCGTGAAAGTTGAAAAAGTTTGAGAACATCAAAAGTATGAAACAATTGCTTGGCTTGTCATCAGGGTTGTGCATGATTTAAATAGTTTGTGTGATGAAGATAGAGCATAGCCAGACTATATGATTTTGCAGGGATAGCTTTCTTTGGCCATGTTATTTTGATGAGACATGATTACTTTGTTAGTATGCTTGAAGTATTATTATTTTTATGTCAATATTAAACTTTTGTCTTGAATCTTATGGATGTGAATATTCTTGCCACAATAAAGAAGATTACATTCATAAATATGTTAGGTAGCATTCCACATCAAAAATTCTGTTTTTATCATTTACCTATTCGAGGACGAGCAGGAATTAAGCTTGGGGATGCTTGATACGTCTCCAACGTATCTATAATTTTTTATTGTTCCATGCTATTATATTACCCGTTTTGGATGTTTATGGGCTTTATTAAACACTTTTATATTATTTTTGGGACTAACCTATTAACCCGGGGCCCTGCCCAAATTCCTGTTTTGTTGCCTATTTCAGTGTTTCAAAGAAAAGGAATATCAAACGGAGTCCAAACGGAATGAAACCTTCGGGAGAGTTATTTTTGGAACGAAAGCAATCCAGGAGATTGGAGTAGACGTCAAGGAAGCTTCAAGGAAGCCATGAGGCAGGGAGGCGCGCCCTACCCCTGGGTGCGCCCCCACCCTCGTGGGCTCCTCGTGGCTCCCCCGACCGACTTCTTTCGCCTATGTATGTCCATATACCCTAAAAACATCGAGGAGCAGAATAGATCGGGAGTTTCGCCGCCAGAAGCCTCCGTAGCCACCGAAAACCAATCTAGACATGTTTTGGCACCCTGCCGAAGGGGGGAATCCCTCTCCGGTGGCCATCTTCATCATCCCGGCGCCCTCCATGACGAGGAGGGAGTAGTTCACCCTCGGGGATGAGGGTATGTACCCGGCTATGTGTTTGATCTCTCTCTCTCTCTCTCTCTCTCGTGTTCTTGAGGTGGTACGATCTTGATGTATCGCGAGCTTTGCTATTATAGTTGGATCTTATCATGTTTTCCCCCCTCTACTATCTTGTAATGGATTGAGTTTTCCCTTTGAAGTTATCTTATCGGATTGAGTCTTTAAGGATTTGAGAACACCTGATGTATGTCTTGCATGTGCTTATCTGTGGTGACAATGGGATATCACGTGATAAACTTGATGTATGTTTTGGTGATCAACTTGCGAGTTCCATGAACTTATGCATAGGAGTTGGCACACATTTTCGTCTTGACTCTCCGGTAGAAACTTTGGGGCACTCTTTGAAGTTCTTTGTGTTGGTTGAATTGATGAATCTGAGATTGTGTGACGCATATCATATAATCATACCCACGGATACTTGAGGTGACATTGGAGTATCTAGGTGACATTAGGGTTTTGGTTGATTTGTGTCTTAAGGTGTTATTCTAGTACGAACTCTATGATAGATTGAACGGAAAGAATAGCTTCATGTTATTTTACTATGGACTCTTGAATAGATCGATCAGAAAGGATAACTTTGAGGTGGTTTCGTACCCTACAATAATCTCTTCGTTTGTTCTCCGCTATTAGTTACTTTGGAGTGACTCTTTGTTGCATGTTGAGGGATAGTTATATGATCCAATTATGTTATTATTGTTGAGAGAACTTGCATTAGTGAAAGTATGAACCCTAAGCCTTGTTTCCTAGCATTGCAGTACTTTTTGTGCTCGCTTTTACTACTTGCTACCTTGCTGTTTTTATATTTTCAGATTACAAAAACCATTATTTACTATCCATATTGCACTTGTATCACTATCTCTTCACCGAACTAGTGCACCTATACAATTTACCATTGTATTGGGTGTGTTGGGAACACAAGAGACTCTTTGTTTTTGGTTGCAGGATTGCTTGAGAGAGACCATCTTCATCCTACGCCTCCCACGGATTGATAAACCTTAGGTCATCCACTTGAGGGAAATTTGCTACTGTCCTACAAACCTCTGCACTTGGAGGCCCAACAATGTCTACAAGAAGAAAGTTGTGTAGTATACATCAAGGAGTTGGCCAGGAGGAACCTCTTGTGCATCCTGGCAATGGCGAACCTCTGTGTTGCTGTTTGCAAGAACGCCAAATTAAATATACTCGATCTGTTAGTTTCGGGGATTTTTTGCTTTACGTTCAGTTGGTATCAGGGACATGGTTAGTGCACGTGGTGGGCTTAGCCCCTAAGGCTTGATGGATCTATATTTTACGCATTTTTAGATCTTATTTTCTGCATGTTCTCTTCATATATTATGTCTCATTGAACCAAATAGTTGTCCATTATGCATGATTACCGGTATTTACACTTTTCCTCGTGAGCATTGCACATTTAGTGTTTTATTTGGTTTTTATTAGTTTTCCTTCTTTTTTGTGTCTACAAGTGTTTTGAAGCAATCTAGGACCAAGGACAATGAAAGGAGCAAGGATGGGTTCAATACGGAGTCAGCCAGGAGCCAAACTTGGCCATACTTAGCCATTTCGAAGGTCGAAAAAGCCATTTTCCAAAGTTCCCTAAATAAATATATAAGAATAGAAATTGATCTATGTCGTTCATACGAGTCCAACGAGCCCAAG
Organism: Triticum monococcum; assembly: GCA_034509565.1. Classification (NCBI taxonomy): domain Eukaryota; kingdom Viridiplantae; phylum Streptophyta; class Magnoliopsida; order Poales; family Poaceae; genus Triticum; species Triticum monococcum. The sequence continues at coordinate 665,874,730 of CM067845.1, read as the reverse complement.
AACATCAAATTCCGAGTTCCTATGAAGAAATGGCAGTCGTTTTACCAGAGAAAGACACCAAAAATGACAAGCGTTTCAAACGACCACTCGCCATCGTTTGGCGTGCACACACCTCCAAAAGTTGCCCTTCCAGATGGGGTTCTTCACCGATTTCATCCCCAATTGTTCCCATGGGATCCTTGGCTCTTAATGAAGGGATTGAGAGAGGATAAGGCTCATCTTGAGCCCTTGGATGGAGGAGGATGATCCACATTAACAGGGGAGACCCTAGAAGGCCTCTTATATAAACACCTCCAACCCTAGCCGTCATCCTCAGCCATCATCATCCACCACAACTCCGGGCAGCCGCTGGGAGGCTCTTCCCTTGGGGGAGGCCTGATACGTCTCCAACATATCTATAATTTTTGATTGTTCCATGCTATTATATTATTAACCTTGGATGTTTTATATGCATTAATATGCTATTTTATATGATTTTTGGGACTAACCTATTAACCTAGAGCCCAGTGCCAGTTTATGTTTTTCCCTGTTTTAAACTATCATAGGAAAGGAAAATCAAACGGAGTGCAATTGACCTGAAACTTCACGGAGATCATTTTTGGACCAGAAGAAGCCCACGGAGTACCGGAGGTGGGCCAGAAGAGTCCCGAGGCCACCACGAGGGTGGGGGTGCGCCATACCCCCTGGGCGCGCCCCATGCCTCGTGGCCGCCTCGGGAACCCCTTGACTTGTCCCCGACTCCAACACCTCTTATATAACCCAAAACTTCCAGAAAGAAACCTAGATCGGGAGTTCCGCCGCCAGAAGCCTCCGTAGCCATCGAAAACCAATCTAGACCCGTTCCGGCACCCTGCCCGAGGGGGAAATCCCTCTCCGGTGGCCACCTTCATCATCCCGGCGCTCTCCACGACAAGGAGGGAGTAGTTCATCCTCGGGGCTGAGGGTATTTACTTGTAGCTATGTGATCTCTCTCTCTCTCTCTCTCGTGTTCTTGAGTAGGCACGATCTTGATGTATCCCGAACTTTGCTATTATATTTGGATCTTATGATATTTCTCCCCCTCTACTCTCTTGTGATGAATTGAGTTTTCCCTTTGAAGTTATCTTATCGTATTGAGTCTTTAAGGATTTGAGAACACTTGATGTATGTCTTGCATGTGCTTATCTATGGTGACAATGGGACATCACGTGATCAACTTGATGTATGTTTTGGTGATCAACTTGCGAGTTCCGTGACCTTGTGAACTTATGCATTAGGGTTGGCACACGTTTTCGTCTTGACTCTCCGGTAGAATCTTTGGGGCACTCTTTGAAGTTCTTTGTGTTGGTTGAATAGATGAATTTGAGATTGTGTGATGCATATCGTATAATCATACCCACGGATACTTGAGGTGACATTGGAGTATCTAGGTGACATTAGGGTTTTGGTTGATTTGTATCTTAAGGTGTTATTCTAGTACGAACTCTATGATAGGTTGAACGGAAACAATAGCTTCATGTTATTTTACTACGGACTCTTGAATAGATCGATCAGAAATGATAACTTTGAGGTGGTTTCATACCCTACAATAATCTCTTCGTTTGTTCTCCGCTATTAGTGACTTTGGAGTGACTCTTTGTTGCATGATGAGGGATAGTTATATGATCCAATTATGTTATTATTGTTGAGAGAACTTGCAGAAGTGAAAGTATGAACCCTAGGCCTTGTTTCAACACATTGCAATACCGTTTACACTCACTTTTATCATTAGTTGCCTTGCTATTTTTATATTTTCAGATTACAAAACCTATATCTACCATCCATATTGCACTTGTATCACCATATCTTCGCCGAACTAGTGCACCTATACAATTTACCGTTATATTGGGTGTGTTGGGGACACAAGGCACTCTTTCTTATTTGGTTGCAGGGTTGTTTGAGAGAGACCATCTTCATCCTACGCCTCCCATGGATTGATAAACCTTAGGTCATCCACTTGAGGGAAATTTTCTACTATCCTACAAACCTCTGCACTTGGAGGCCCAACAACATCTACAAGAAGAAGGTTGTGTAGTAGGCATCATGGCCTCTCCCTCCAATATCAAGCAAGGAGGCATAAGCGCCATCTCCATCAACACCATCATCACCGGGCGCCGGTCCTGGCTAGGCCGTGCGCGCGGGTGTGTCCATGCCTATCTCACTCTCCATCTCCATCCTCAATGAATCATTCCTCTTTGTGTGTCTATTCATCTATGTTTGAGTGATCGATTCGGTTCTAGGTTGAGGTATTACCTAGTATGCAAAATTAGTCTTTCTGGTATGATCTAGTATTTACTCGAGTTGCTCATGATGTTGGGAGACGTCCTTTCTTGTGATCTTGTTATCACCTGCATGTATACTTGTACTAGTATTCCACTACCACTAAGATGCCCCTCTAGTACTAGTGAGACTGAAGCCTAGACACCGCCTTTCTCTCTATTTGATCATACGGTTATAAAAACCACTTCTTTACTTTATGTTCTAACTTAGTTTATTTTCTGTATTCTAACTTGTACTTCAGTAAAACACTTTTATTAAAGCTTTCCTAGCAACCGATAGAACAAACTATTTCCAAATTACGGTTTGGGTGCGAACGCGCTACGCTGACAATGTAGTTCGAGGTTGGTAGTGTCTTCCTATTCGCTCCCTGTGGGATTCGACAGTTACTTATCACAAAATGCAATAGCCCTATGCACTTGCAGGCCATCAAGGCTCTAGCCAACTACTGGCAGTCAGTTAGAGTTTTTAGAAGTACCTTTTCGTAGTAGTAGATATATGGCCATCCTTGAACTTCATCGACTTTTCTCTTCACTATGAACTTGTAATTCTAGATGTATGACCATCCTTGAATTTCATTGACTCAGCTATCTGGATTTGGACCCATAATGGTTTATTCATCATTAGGGTAATGGCTAGTGCACCCAATGGGTGTAGCCCCAAGGCAGGGGCCGGGTGCTGGCAGTTGATTAGAGTCATTGGGTTGCTAGTTTTATCCATATATGTTTTCATCACCGGGTGCATGATAAGTGCGACCGGTGGCTGTTACCCCCAAGGCTCGAGTCGACTGCTGATACGTCTCCGATGTATCTTTAATTTTTGACTGTTTTATGCTATTATATTTTGGCCTTGTATGCTTTATATGCTATTTTATAACATTTTTATGGAGTATCCTATTAACTTAGTGCCGAGTGCGAGTTCCTGTTTTTTTCCTATTTATTGTTTCACAGAAAAACCATACCAAACGAAGCCCAAACATGATGAAACTGTACGGTGATCATTTCTAGACCAGAAGAGACCCTAGAAGCATCTTTGGGGAGAAACCATAAGATGCACGAGGGAGCGAGAAACTCAAGGGGCGTGCCCTAGGGGGCCCACCATTAGTACTTGTGGGACTCATGTGGCTCCGTTTGACCTAATCTCTGGCCTATAAATTCCCTAAAATCCAGAGACCCCTGAAGTGAGACCTGAAACAATTTTATCGCAGCCGCAAACCTATGTTCTTCTTCGATCCCATTTAGAGGCCTTCATCGGTACTTTGTCGGAGGGGGAATCAATCACGGAGGCCATCTTCATCAACCTTGTTGCCTCCATGATGATGTGTGAGTAGTTCCCACAGAACCTACAGGTCCATTGTAGTAGCTAGATGGGCTCTCTATCTCTCTCTCTCTCTCTCTCTCTGATCTTCAATACGATGATTTCTTCAGAGATCCATTCGATGTAATATTTGCGGTGTGTTTGTTGGGATACGATGAATCGTGGATTTATGATCAGATTATTCATTGAATGTAATTGAGTATTTTCTAAGATTTATATACATGTGATTTTATAGCCTTGTATTTCACTCCGTCCATCTTCTTTGGCCAAGTAAATTGATTTATCTTCAGGAGGAGTGGTGCTTGATAGTAGGTTCAATCTTGCGGTGTTCTTAGTTTGTGACAGGAGGAGTTGTAAGGCACACATTTGTATTGTTGCTACTAAGGATAAAACGATGGGGGTGCGAACATATTAATTGATCTTACTTTGTCTACATCATGTCATCTTTCTTAACGCATTATTATGTTTGTCATGAACTTAATACTTTGAGATGCATGCTGGATAGCAGTCTTGGGGTGGAGTAATAGTAGTAGGCGTCAGTAAGTTTAATGGTCTACTTTTCATATACGTAATGCCTATATATTGATCATGCCATGAAGAATCATCATAACTATGCTCTATTCTACCAGTTGCTCAACAATAATTTGTCTACCCACCATTGCTATGCTCATAATAGAGATGCCTCTAGTAAACCTATTGTTGGGGAACATAGTAATTTCAAAAAAATTCCTACGCACACGCAAGATCATGGTGTTGCATAGCAACGAGAGGGGAGAGTGTTGTCCACATACCCTCGTAGACCGAAAGCGGAAGCGTTAGCACAACGCAGTTGATGTAGTCATACGTCTTCATGATCCGACCGATCAAGTACCAAACGCACGTCACCTCCGAGTTCAGCACACGTTCAGCCCGATGACGTCCCTCGAACTTCGATCCAGCCGAGTGTTGAGGGAGAGTTTCGTCAGCACGATGGCGTGGTGACGATGTTGATGTTCTACCGACGCAGGGCTTCGCCTAAGCACCGCTACAGTAATATCAAGGTGGACTATGGTTGTAGCGACCAGACCTCAAACGGTCCAATCTCTGTGCTCAGGTGTCATCCCTGGATCAGTAATGCTGACACCACACAGTACTTGAAGGATTTATAACAGAGTAGCAATCACACACTTATTACATCGAGTGTCTCAAAAGAGAACTTATTACATTAAATATGTCTTAAAGCCATCTAATAACGATAACAGCGGAAGGCTTGGAAGATAAGTGAGTCCATCAACTCCAACGGCATCAGTGAGTATAGAACCACAACCTAAAAGCACCTTAATCGTCGTCTGAAAAGTCTGCAACATTAACGTTGCAGCCCGAAACGGGTCAGCACATGGAATATGTTGGCAATGTAACACTTAGAGAGCAATGAAAGAATAAGGCTATACTATATGCATATTTGGCTGGTGGAAAGCTCTATGGTTACAGTTTTGCGTAAAGCCAATTTTTCCCTAGTGCAAAGGAATAAATTTTATTTAACTATCTGTTGGGGAACGTAGTAATTTCAAAAAATTTCCTACGCACACGCAAGATCATGGTGATGCATAGCAACGAGAGGTGAGAGTGTTGTCTACGTACCCTCGTAGACCGAAGCGGAAGCGTTGACGCAACGTAGAGGAAGTAGTCGTACGTCTTCCCGATCCGACCGATCCAAGCACCGTTACTCCGGCACCTCCGAGTTCTTAGCACACGTACAGCTCGATGACGCTCCCCGGGCTCCGATCCAGCAAAGCATCGGGGATGAGTTCCGTCAGCACAACGGCGTGGTGACGATCTTGATGTTCTACCGTCGCAGGGCTTCGCCTAAGCACTACAACAATATGACCGAGGTGGAATATGGTGGAGGGGGGCACCGCACACGGCTAAGGAACGATCACGATGATCAACTTGTGTGTTCTAGGGTGCCCCCTGCCCCCGTATATAAAGGAGGGAGGGGGAGGTGCGGCCGGCCCCAAGGGGTGCACCTGGAGGAGTCCTACTCCCACTGGGAGTAGGACTCCCCCCTCTTTTGCCTTGTTGGAGAAGGAAAGGGGGAAGGAGAAGAGGAAAGGGGGGCGCCGCCCCCCCTTCCTTGTCCTATTCGGACTAGGGGGGAGGGGGCGCGTGGCCTGCCCTGGCCGGCTCCTCTCTTCTACCTTATGGCCCATGAAGGCCCATTAACCCCCCGGGGGGTTTCGGTAACCCCTCGGTACTCCTATAAAATGCCGATTTCACCCGGAATGATTCCGATGTCCAAATATAGGCTTCCAATATATAGATCTTTATGTCTCGACCATTTCGAGACTCCTCGTCATGTCCGTGATCACATCCGGGACTCCGAACTACCTTCGGTACATCAAAATGTATAAACTCATAATAACTGTCATCGTAACTTTAAGCGTGCGGACCCTACGGTTCGAGAACAATGTAGACATGACCGAGACACGTCTCCGGTCAATAACCAATAGCGGGACCTGGATGCTCATATTGGCTCCTACATATTCTATGAAGATCTTTATCGGTCAGACCGCATAACAACATACGTTATTCCCTTTGTCATCGGCATGTTACTTGCCCGAGATTCGATCGTCGGTATCCAATACCTAGTTCAATCTCATTACTGGCAAGTCTCTTTACTCGTTCCGTAATACATCATCCCACAACTAACTCATTTGTTGCAATGCTTGCAAGGCTTAAGTGATGTGCATTACCGAGAGGGCCCAGAGATACCTCTCCGACGATCGGAGTGACAAATCCTAATCTCGAAATACGTCAACCCAACATGTACCTTTGGAGACACCTGTAGAGCACCTTTATAATCACCCAGTTACATTGTGACGTTTGTTAGCACACAAAGTGTTCCTCTGGCACATGGGAGTTACATAATCTCATAGTCATAGGAACATGTATAAGTCATGAGGAAAGCAATAGCAACATACTAAACGATCGGGTGCTAAGCTAGTGGAATGGGTCATGTCAATCAGATCATTCAACTAATGATGTGATCCCATTAATCAAATGACAACTCTTTGTCCATGGTTAGGAAACATAACCATCTTTGATTAACGAGCTAGTCAAGTAGAGGCATACTAGTGACACTCTGTTTGTCTATGTATTCACACATGTATCATGTTTCTGGTTAATACAATTCTAGCATGAATAATAAACATTTATCATTATATAAGCAAATAAATAATATCTTTATTATTGCCTCTAGGGCATATTTCCTTCACTATCATGTTAGTTGTTAAACATTGAGAATGGTTGACAGCATTCTCAATCCCAATTAAGCATCATCAGTAAACAAAACCCAACAAAATTAATTTTAGAGTAACATGTTGAGATTCACATGATAATCCAGGTACTAGATACTCAAGATGTCCATAACCGGGGACACGACTAATCATAATTAGTTTATACACTCTGCAGAGGTTTGCGCACTTTTCCCCACAAGACTCGATCGCCTCCATTTGATTTCTCGCACTACATGGTGTTTGAGAAACGGATGACCGAGACATAGTCTTTCAGAAGCGCTAGCACCTTATGATCGGGTAGACCGTTACACCTACTTTCCCCTTCATCTGCTAGTCTACCACTGTAAGAGTTCGCACAACCTACTCAACTATGCTAGAGCCCATAGTAGCTTGTGGCTGCACATGGAAGTTTCTAGCATGAATAATCTCATGATCCCTTTGAGCCTGGGTGGCGGTCCAAAAGAAAAATAGGCAATCGTTGGAATACCCAGGTGCCTCAATCCACCCAGATGTGTGTTTAAGTTGCCACCTTAGATAAACCATTAAATTAACAATCTCACATCTATCATGGATGCACTCACCCAATCCACGTCTACTAGCATAGCATGGCATAATAAGCAAACGTAGAAGTAACTCCCAAGGTTTGATAATAAACAGGTAATAGGTTATACCTCAACTACTTCCCAGCCCACAATTTAATTAGATCCTAATCATGCAATGTGTGAGGGTTGATCTAATGCAATAATAACTGGGTAGTTGGAAGTATGATCAAAGTGTTACTTGCCTTGCTGATGATCTGCAAAACCTAGCGATTCGAAGTAGCAAGCGGCGCACTCCGGGTACTCTATCACAAACAAACAAACATACAATAAGCACTCAACTAATGCACAGGTAAAACTCGAATAAGAGATCTAACCAGAAAGTTCAACTTAAGAACTCCGGTTGGCAAAAAGAATCAAATTGAACGAAGCAACAAAAGACAAACGGCAAAAGAAACATGCTTCGTTTACTATTCTGGATCTAGGGCAATTTTTTACAGTGGCAAAAACTTGTTTGAGTTGGTTAAACAGAAAGAGGGTTTCGAGACGAAACTCCAGGCGCTTGAATCGCCTGATTCCGATAAACGAGCGAAAAGTTAGACTAAAACGAAAATCGGATCAGGAATCACGATCAAAAAAATCGCGGATTTAATCCGAGAAAAAGAAAAACAACGAACGTTCATTAAAACGAACGAACGGGCAAATGCTCGCTAATTAAATAAATCGGAAAAACTGATCTATTTAAAAAAACCGAAACTAAAAAAACGAACAAAACCGACGAAAAACCGATCGGTTTTCTAAAAAAACTGGCGGCGAGAAAAGCTACCTCCGGCGGTGGCGGATCCGGCGCCGGGGTGGCGGCGGTGCGGCAGCGGCGCGGGGCGGCGGCGGTGCTCTAGGGTTAGGGTTTGGGGCGCGGCGTGGCCGGGCTGGCCTCGGGCCTCGGCGGCGCCATAAAAAGGCCCGGCCAGGCGGAGTCCTGGCCGGTTACGGCCCAGAGTCGGTTTGGACTTTAAAAAAAATTACGCTCATAAAAAAACAAAAGGAATACTAAACGGACTTCAAAAATCCCGAAATAAATTTTCTCCGGCTTCTAAAATCAAGCCGCACAGGATGAACATTTATTTGGGGCCTAAATGCAATTTTGAAAAACACTCATTTTTCCTAAATTCAAATAAAATATCAAATAAAACCAAAATATAATCTTATTTGATTTTTTTATTAAATCCTCAATATTTCTTTATTTTTGGGAAAGTTATTTTATTCCCTCACTCATATTTTTGTAATAGAAATAATTGAAGTTAAAATAAATAAAATCAAATGATCCTATTTTCAAAATTTGAGAAAAACTCAAATATGAAAATAACGAAATGCCCAACTCTCTCCGAGGGTCCTTGAGTTGTGTAGAATTTTCTAGGATCAACCAAAATGAAATAAAATATGATATGCAATGATGATCTAGTGTATAACATTCCAAATTGAAAATTTGGGATGTTACAATGGTGGAGGGGGGGCACCGCACACGGCTAAAAGATCAACTTGATCAATTGTTGTGTCTATGGGGTGCCCCCTTGCCCCCGTATATAAAGTAGCAAGGGGGGTGCGGCCGGCCAGGGAGAGGGCACGCCAGGAGGCGTCCTACTCCTACCGGGAGTAGGACCCCCCTTTTCCTAGTTGGCATAGGATTCGGGAGGGGGAAAGAGGAGGGAGAGACGGAAAGGGGGGCGCCGCCCCCTTCTCCTTGTCCTATTCGGACTAGGGTGGAGGGGCGCGCGGCCCAGCCCTGGCTGCATATCCTCTTCTCTGTAAAGGCCCACTAAGGCCCATTTACCTCCCAGGGGGTTCCGGTAACTTCCCGGTACTCCGGTAAAATCCCGATTTCACCCGGAACACTTCCGATATCCAAACATAGGCTTCCAATATATCAATCTTCATATCTCGACCATTTTGAAACTCCTCGTCATGTCCGGGATCACATCTGGGACTCCAAACAACCTTCGGTACATCAAAACATATAAACTCATAATATAACTGTTATCGTAACGTTAAGCGTGCAGACCCTACGGGTTCGAGAACTATGTAGACATGACCGAGACATGTCTCCGGTAAATAACCAATAGCGGAACCTGGATGTTCATATTGGCTCCCACATATTCTACGAAGATCTTTATCGGTCAGACCGCATAACAACATACATTGTTCTCTTTGTCATCGGTATGTTACTTGCCCGAGATTCGATCGTCGATATCTCAATACCTAGTTCAATCTCGTTACCGGCAAGTCTCTTTACTCGTTCTGTAATACATCATCCTGCAACCAACTCATTAGTTGCAATGCTTGCAAGGCTTAAGTGATGTGCATTACTGAGAGGGCCCAGAGATACCTCTCCGACAATCGGAGTGACAAATCCTAATCTCGAAATACGCCAACCCAACAAGTACCTTTGGAGACACCTGTAGAGCACTTTTATAATCACCCAGATACGTTGTGACATTTGGTATCACACAAAGTGTTCCTCCAGTAAATGGGTGTTGCATAATCTCATAGTCATAGGAATATGTATAAGTCATGAAGAAAGCAATAGCAACATACTAAACGATCGGGTGCTAAGCTAACGGAATGGGTCATGTCAATCACATCATTCTCCCAATGATGTGACCCCGTTAATCAAATGACAACTCATGTCTATGGTTAGGAAACATAACCATCTTTGATCAACGAGCTAGTCAAGTAGAAGCATACTAGTGACAATCTGTTTGTCTATGTATTCACACATGTATTATGTTTTCGGTTAATACAATTCTAGCATGAATAATAAACATATATCATGATATAAGGAAATAAATAATAACTTTATTATTGCCTCTAGGGAATATTTCCTTCAGTCTCCCATTTGCCCTAGAGTCAATAATCTAGATTACACAGTAATGATTCTAACACCCATGGAGCCTTGGTGCTGATCATGTTTTGCTCGTGGAAGAGGCTTAGTCAACGGGTCTGCAACATTCAGATCCGTGTGTATCTTGCAAATTACTATGTCTCCCACCTGGACTAAATCCCGGATGGAATTGAAGCATCTCTTGATGTGCTTGGTTCTCTTGTGAAATCTGGATTCCTTCGCCAAGGCAATTGCACCAGTATTGTCACAAAAGATTTTCATTGGACCCGATGCACTAGGTATGACACCTAGATCAGATATGAACTCCTTCATCCAGACTCCTTCATTTGCTGCTTCCGAAGCAGCTATGTACTCTGCTTCACATGTAGATCCCGCCACAACGCTTTGTTTAGAACTGCACCAACTGACAACTCCATCGTTCAATGTAAACACATATCCGGTTTGCGATTTAGAATCGTCCGGATCAGTGTCAAAGCTTGCATCAACGTAACCATTTATGATGAGCTCTTTGTCACCTCCATATACGAGAAACATATCCTTAGTCCTTTTCAGGTATTTCAGGATGTTGTTGACCGCTGTCCAGTGATCCACTCCTGGATTACTTTGGTACCTCCCTGCTAGACTTATAGCAAGGCACACATCAGGTCTGGTACACAACATTGCATACATGATAGAGCCTATGGCTGAAGCATAGGGAACATCTTTCATTTTCTCTTTATCTTCTGCAGTGGTCGGGCATTGAGTCTTACTCAACTTCACACCTTGTAACACAGGCAAGAATCCTTTTTTTCCTTGATCCATTTTGAACTTCTTCAAAACTTTGTCAAGGTATGTGCTTTGTGAAAGTCCAATTAAGCGTCTTGATCTATCTCTATTGATCTTGATGCCCAATATATAAGCAGCTTCACCGAGGTCTTTCATTGAAAAACTCGTATTCAAGTATCCCTTTATGCTGTCCAGAAATTCTATATCATTTCCAATCAACAATATGTCATCCACATATAATATTAGAAATGCTACAGAGCTCCCACTCACTTTCTTGTAAATACGGGCTTCTCCAAAAGTCTGCATAAAACCAAATGCTTTGATCACACTATCAAAGCGTCTATTCCAACTCTGAGAGGCCTACACCAGTCCATAAATGGATCGCTGGAGTTTGCACACTTTGTTAGCTCCCTTTGGATCGACAAAACCTTCTGGTTGCATCATATACAACTCTTCTTCCAGAAATCCATTCAGGAATGCAGTTTTGACATCCATTTGCCAAATTTCATAATCATAAAATGCGGCAATTGCTAACATGATTCGAACAGACTTAAGCTTCCGTGATGAACTACTTTCCAATAGAGGAGCAGGTATAGTTACCTCATCAAGTTCCACTTTCCTCCCACTCACTTCTTTCGAGAGAAACTACTTCTCTAGAAAGGATCCATTCTTAGCAATGAATGTCTTGCCTTCGGATCTGTGATAGAAGGTGTACCCAACAGTTTCCTTTGGGTATCCTATGAAGACACATTTCTCCGATTTGGGTTCAAGCTTATCAGATTGAAGCTTTTTCACATAAGCATCGCAGCCCCAAACTTTCAGAAACGACAACTTTGGTTTCTTGCCAAACCACAGTTCATAAGGCGCCATCTCAACGGATTTCGATGGTGCCCTATTTAACGTGAATGCGCCCGTCTCTAAAGCATATCCCCAAAATGATAGCGGTAAATCTGTAAGAGACATCATAGATCGTACCATATCTAGTAAAGTACGATTACGACGTTCAGACGCATCATTACGTTGTGGTGTTCCGGGTGGCGTGAGTTGCGAAACTATTCCGCATTGTTTCAAATGTAGACCAAACTCGTAACTCAAATATTCTCCTCCATGATCAGATCGTAGAAACTTTATTTTCTTGTTACGATGATTTTCAACTTCACTCTGAAATTTTTTGAACTTTTCAAATGTTTCAGACTTATGCTTCATCAAGTAGATATACCCATATCTGATTAAATCATCTGTGAAGGTGAGAAAATAATGATATCCGCCACAAGCCTCAACATTCATTGGACTACATACATCTGTATGTATGATTTCTAACAAATCTGTTGCTCTTCTCCATAGTTCCGGAGAACGGCGTTTTAGTCATCTTGCCCATGAGGCACGGTTCGCAAGTACCAAGTGATTCATAATCAAGTGGTTCCAAAAGTCCATCAGTATGGAGTTTCTTCATGTGCTTTACACCGATATGACCTAAACGGTAGTGCCACAAATAAGTTGCACTATCATTATCAACTCTGCATCTTTTGGCTTCAACATTATGAATATGTGTATCACTACTATCGAGATTCATCAGAAATAGACCACTCTTCAAGGGTGCATGACCATAAAAGATATTACTCATATAAATAGAACAACCATCATTCTTTGATTTAAATGAATAACAGTCTCGCATCAAACACAAGATCCATATATAATGTCCATGCTCAACGCTGGCACCAAATAACAATTATTTAGGTCTAATACTAATCCCGAAGGTCAATGTAGAGGTAGCATGCCGACCGCGATCACATCGACTTTGGAACCATTTCCCACGCGCATCGTCATTTCGTCCTTTGCCAGTGTTTGCTTAATCCGTAGCCCCTGTTTCGAGTTGCAAATATTAGCAACAAAACCAGTCTCAAGTACCCAGGTGCTACTGCGAGCTCTAGTAAGGTACACATCAATAACATGTATATCACATATACCTTTGTTCACCTTGCCATCCTTCTTATCCGCCAAATACTTGGGGATGTTCCGCTTCCAGTAACCAGTCTGCTTGCAGTAGAAGCACTCAGTCTCAGGCTTAGGCCCAGACTTGGGTTTCTTCTTCTGAGCAGCAACTTGCTTGCTGTTCTTCTTGAAGTTCCCCTTCTTCTTCCCTTTGCCCTTCTTGAAACTGGTGGTCTTACTGACCATCAACACTTGATGCTCCTTCTTGATTTCTACCTCCGAGGCTTTTAGCATTGCGAAGAGCTCGGGAATTGTCTTATTCATGCCTTGCATATTATAGTTCATCACGAAGCTCTTGTAGCTTGGTGCCAGTGATTGAAGAACTCTGTCAATGACACTATCAACCGGAAGATTAACTCCCAGATGAGTCAAGTGATTATGGTACCCAGACATTCTGAGTATATGTTCACTGACAGAACTATTCTCCTCCATCTTGCAGCTGTAGAACTTATTGGAGACTTCATATCTCTCAATCCGGGCATTTGCTTGAAATATTAACTTCAACTCCTAGAACATCCCATATGCTCCATGACGTTCAAAACGTTGTTGAAGTCCCAGTTCTAAGCCGTAAAGCATGGCACACTGAACTATCGAGTAGTCATCAGCTTTGCTCTGCGAGACGTTCTTAACGTTGTCAGTTGCATCAGCAGTAGGCCTGGTACTCAGCGGTGCTTCCAGGACATAATTCTTCTGCGCAGCAATGAGGATAATCCTCGAGTTACGGACCCAGTCCGTGTAATTGCTACCATCATCTTTCAACTTTGCTTTCTCAAGGAACGCATTAAAATTCAGCAGAACAACAGCACGGGCCATTTATCTACAATCAACCATAGACAAGCAAGATACTAACAGGTACTAAGTTCATGATAATTTTAAGTTCAATTAATCATATTACTTAAGAACTCCCACTTAGAAAGACATCCCTCTAATCTTCTAAGTGATAACGTGATCCAAATCAACTAAACCATAACCGATCATCACTATGTTGATCATATCTACTATATGATTCACGCTCGACCTTTCGGTCTTAGTGTTCCGAGGCCATATCTGCATATGCTAGGCTCGTCAAGTTTAACCTGAGTATTTTGCGTGTGCAAAACTAGCTTGCACCCGTTGTAGATGGACGTAGAGCTTATCACACCTGATCATCACGTGGTGTCTGGGCACGACGAACTTTGCCAACGATGCATACTCAGGGAGAACACTTTTTATCTTGAAATTTAGTGAGAGATCATCTTATAATGCTACCATCAATCAAAGCAAGATAAGATTCATAAAAGATAAACATCGCATGCAATCAATATAAGTGATATGATATGGCCATAATTATGTTGTGCTTGTGATCTCCATCTCTGAAGCACCGTCATGACCACCATCTTCGCCGACACGACACCTTGATCTCCATCATAGCATCGTTGTCGTTTCACCAATCTTATGCTTCGACGACTATCGCTACCTCTTAGTGATAAAGTAAAGCATTACAGGGCGATTGCATTGCATACAATAAAGCGACAACCATATGGCTCCTGCCAGTTGCCGATAACTCGGTTACAAAACATGATCATCTCATACAATAAAATTTAGCTTCATGTCTTGACCATATCACATCACAACATGCCCTGCAAAAACAAGTTAGACATCCTCTACTTTGTTGTTGCAAATTTTACGTGGCTACTACGGGCTTAGCAAGAACCGTTCTTACCTACGCATCAAAACCACAACGAAAGTTTGTTAAGTTGGTGCTGTTTTAACCTTCGCAAGGACCGGGCGTAGCCACACTCGGTTCAACTAAAGTTGGAGAAACTGACACCCGCCGGCCACCTGTGTGAAAATCACGTCGGTAGAACCAGTCTCACGTAAGCGTACGCGTAATGTCGGTCTGGGCCGCTTCATCCAACAATACCGCTGAACCAAAGTACGACATGCTGGTAAGCAGTATGACTTATATCGCCCACAACTCACTTGTGTTCTACTCGTGCATATGACATCTACGCATAAAACCTGGCTCGGATGCCACTTTTGGGGAACGTAGTAATTTAAAAAAAATTCCTACGCACACGCAAGATCATGGTGATGCACAACAACGATAGGGGAGAGTGTTGTCCATGTACCCTTGTAGACCGAAAGCGGAAGTGTTAGCACAAAACGGTTGATGTAGTCGTACGTCTTCACGATCCGACCGATCAAGTACCGAACGCACGCCACCTCAGAGTTCAGCACACGTCCAGCCCGATGACGTCCCTCGAACTCCGATCTAGCCGAGTGTTGAGGGAGAGTTTCATCAGCACGACGGCGTGGTGATGATGTTGATGTTCTACCGACGCAGGGTGAGGGAGTCCTGGATTAGGGGGTGTCCGGATGGCCGGACTATACCTTCAGCCGAACTCCTGGACTAAAAAGATACAAGATTGAAGACTTCATCCTGTGTCCGGAAGGGACTTTCCTTGGCGTGGAAGGCAAGCTTGGCGATACGGATATGCAGATCTCCTACCATTGTAACCGACTTTGTGTAACCCTAACCCTCTCCGGTGTCTATATAAACCGGAGGGTTTTAGTCCGTAGGACAACGTACACAACAACAATCATACCATAGGCTAGCTTCTAGGGTTTAGCCTCTCTCATCTCGTGGTAGATCTACTTTTGTACTACCCATATCATCAATATTAATCAAGCAGGACGTAGGGTTTTACCTCCATCGAGAGGGCCCGAACCTGGGTAAAACTTCGTGTCCCTTGCCTCCTGTTACCATCCGGCCTAGACGCACAGTTCGGGACCCCCTACCCGAGATCCGCCGGTTTTGACACCGACATTGGTGCTCATGTTGGGAGTTCCTCTGTGTCGTCGCCGTTAGGCTCGATGGCTCCTACAATCATCAATAGCGATGCAGTACACGGTGAGACATTCCTACTCGGACAGATCTTCGTCTTCGGCGGCTTCGCACCGCGGGCCAATTCACTTGGCCATCTGGAGCAGATCGAAAGCTATGCCCCTGGCCGTCAGGTCAGATTTGGAAGTTTAAACTACACGGCTGACATCCGCGGGGACTTGATCTTCAACGGATTCGAGCCATTGCCGAGCGCACCGGACTGTCACGATGAGCATGATCTAGCTCTGCCGCCGAACAGTGCCCTGGAGGCCGCACCCGCATCGGCTTCAACCCTTAATTCAGAGCTAACTGCACCGACCAAGGATGGGTGGTTGGACACCACCTTGGGGGCTGCGATCCCAACGGCGATCGAGCCAAACACCAGCCCCGCACTCCGCGAGACTCATGACTCCAAGGAGCCGGACTCCTCTCCGGACTCCGAACCCTCCGCGCCCCTGCCGATCGAATCCGATTGGGCGCCGATTATGGAGTTTACTGCTGTGGACATCTTTCAGCACTCGCCTTTTGGCGATATTCTGAAGACACTGAAGTCTCTCTCTTTATCAGGAGAGCCCTGGCCGGACTACGGTCAGCAAGGTTGGGGTACGGACGATGAAGAAATTCAAAGCCCACCCACCACCCACTTTGTAGCCACTGTCCACGATTTAACCGACATGCTCGACTTCGACTCCGAAGACATGAACAGTATGGACGCTGATGAAGGAGACGATGAAGAACCAGCGCCTATTAGGCCCTGGAAAGCCACCTCGTCATATGACATATACATGGTGGACACCCTAAAAGAAGGAGATGGCGATGGAACAGCGGAGGATGACCCCTCCAAGAAATAGCCTAAGCGCCGGCGTCAGCGGCGCCAATCAAAATCCCGCCAAAACAAATACGGTGATTCCAGCACGGGAGATAATAATACTCCGGAGAGTGCCGAAGAAAACCCCCTCCAGCAAGATTTAGCACAGGAGGATGGAGAAACCAGCCCTCATGAGAGAGCGGCAGACAGAGAGGTCGAGGACGATAATTATATGCCTCCCTCCGAAGACGAGGCAAGCCTCGACGACGATGAATTTGTCGTGCCAGAGGATCCCGTCGAGCAAGAGCGTTTTCAACGCAGGCTTATGGCCACGGCAAGAAGCATCAAGAAAAAACAACAACAGCTTAGAGCAGATCAAGATTTGCTAGTCGACAGATGGACTGAAGTCCTTGCGGCCGAAGAGCATAAACTCGAACGCCCCTCCAAGAGCTACCCAAAGTGCAGGTTGCTACCCCGACTAGAGGAGGAAGCATTTAACCTGCATCACCTGCACTCGATACGGCCGATCGACCACCTCGTGGCCGCGATAGAGAGGCCTCTGGGCCCTCCACTCAAGCCGCACCCCGTACCAAGGCACGGGAAAATGCGCCGGACCTGCGAGATATGTTGGAGGACAAGGCAAGGCAAACAAGATCGATCTATGGATCGCGTGGGCGCCCCATGAGTCGAGACGGTAACCGTCACGCCGGTCACAAATTCGGCAGTGCCGAACACTGTAGACAAAGCTCATTGGAGCTACGTCATGATATAGCCCAGTACAGAGGCACCGCACACCCACTATGCTTCACAGACGAAATAATGGATCATCAAATCCCTGAGGGTTTCAAACCCATAAACATCGAATCATATGATGGCACAACAGATCCTGCGGTATGGATCGAGGATTATCTCCTTCATATCCACATGGCCCGCGGTGACGATTTCCACGCCATCAAATACCTCCCACTCAAGCTTAAAGGACCAGCTCGGCATTGGCTTAACAGCTTGCCAACAGGATCAATCAGTTGTTGGGAGGACCTGGAAGCCGCATTCTTCGACAATTTCCAGGGCACTTATGTGCGACCCCCAGACGCCGATGACCTAAGTCACGTAATTCAGCAGCCAGAGGAATCAGCCAGGCAATTCTGGACACGGTTCCTAACAAAGAAAAATCAAATAGTCGACTGTCCGGACGCTGAGGCCCTATAAGCCTTCAAGCACAATATCCATGACGAGTGGCTTGCCCGGCACCTAGGACAGGAAAAGCCGAAATCTATGGCAGCACTCACGACACTCATGTCCCGCTTTTGCGCAGGAGAAGACAGCTGGCTTGCTTGTAGCAACAAGATGACCAAGAACCCTAGTAATTCGGATACCAGGGACAGTAGTGGCAGATCGCGTTGCAACAAGCAGAAGCGCCGCATCAACGGCGACAACACTGAGGATACGGCAGTTAATGCCGGATTCAGAGGCTATAAATCCGGTCAGCGGAAAAAGCCATTCAAAAGAAATCCTAGGGGCCCGTCCAGTTTGGACCGAATACTCAACCGCTTGTGCCAGATACATGGCACCCCCGAAAAGCCATCCAATCACACCAACAGGGATTGTTGGGTGTTCAAGCAGGCAGGCAAGTTAAATGCCGAAAATATAGACAAGGGGCTACATAGCGATGATGATGAACAACCCCGGCGGCCGAACAACAGTGGACAAAAGGGTTTTCCCCCACAAGTGTGGACGGTGAACATGATATACGCAACCCACATCCCCAAGAGGGAGCGGAAGCGCGCATTAAGGGACGTATACGCGATAGAGCCAGTCGCCCCAAAGTTCAACCCATGGTCCTCCTGCCCGATCACCTTTGATCGAAGGGACCATCCCACTAGCACCCGTCATGGCGGATTCACCGCATTGGTTCTAGACCCAATTACTGACGAATTTCATCTCACTAGAGTCCTTATGGACAGCAGCAGTAGCCTGAACCTGCTTTACCAGGATACAGTGCGGAAAATGGGCATAGATCCCTCGAGGATTAGGCCCACCAAAACGACCTTCAAAGGCGTAATACTAGGTGTAGAGGCCAACTGCACAGGCTCAGTCACACTTGAAGTGGTCTTCGGATCTCCGGATAATTTCCGAAGCGAGGAGTTAATCTTCGACATAGTCCCATTCCGCAGTGGCTATCACGCACTGCTCGGACAAACCGCATTCGCCAAGTTCAATGCGGTACCGCACTACGCATACCTTAAGCTCAAGATGCCAGGACCTCGAGGAGTAATCACGGTCAATGGAAACACCGAACGCTCCCTGAGGGAGTGCTGGATTAGGGGGTGTTCGGATAGCCAGACTATACCTTCAGCCGGACTCCTGGACTATGAAGATACAAGATTGAAGACTTCGTCCCGTGTCCGGAGGGGACTTTCCTTGGCGTGGAAGGCAAGCTTGGCGATACGGATATTCAGATCTCCTACCATTGTAACCGACTCTATGTAACCCTAACCCTCTCTGGTGTTTATATAAACCGGAGGGTTTTTAGTCCGTAGGAGGACATACACATCGACAATCATACCATAGGCTAGCTTCTAGGGTTTAGCCTCTCTGATCTTGTGGTAGATCTACTCTTGTACTACCCATATCATCAATATTAATCAAGCAGGACGTAGGGTTTTACCTCCATCGAGAGGGCCCAAACCTGGGTAAAACTTCGTGTCCCTTGCCTCCTGTTACCATCCGGCCTAGACGGATAGTTCGGGACCCCCTACTCGAGATCCGCCGGTTTTGACACCAACATTGGTGCTTTCATTGACAGTTCCTCTGTGTCGTCGCCGTCAGGCCCGATGGCTCCTACGATCATCAATAGCGATGCAATCCAGGGTGAGACCTTCCTCCCCGGACAGATCTTCGTCTTCGGCAGCTTCGCACTGCGGGCCAATTCACTAGGCCATCTGGAGCAGATCGAAAGCTACGCCCCTGGCCGCCAGGTCAGATTTGGAAGTTTAAACTACACGGCTGACATCCGCATGGACTTGATCTTCGACGGATTCGAGCCACTGCTGAGCGCGTCACACTGTCACGACGAGCCTGATCTAACTCTGCCGCCGAACAGTGCCCTGGAGGCCGCAGGCGCACCGACTTCAACCCTTAGTTCGGAGCCAACTACGCTGATCGAGGATGGGCGGTTGGACGCCACCTCGGGGGCTGCGACCCCAACGGCGATTGAGCCAAACACCAGCCCCGTACTCTGCGAGACTCGTGACTCCAAGGAGCCGGACTCCTCTCCGGACTCCGAGCCCTCCCCGCCCCTGCCAACCGAATCCGATTGGGCGCCGATCATGGAGTTCACCGCCACAGACATCTTTCAGCACTCGCCTTTCGGCGATATCCTGAAGTCACTAAAGTCTCTCTCTCTTTATCAGGAGAGCCCTGGCCGGACTACGGTCAGGAAGGTTGGGGTACGGACGATGAAGAAATTCAAAGCCCACCCACCACCCACTTTGTAGCCACTATCGACGACTTAACCGACGTGCTCCACTTCGACTCCGAAGACATTGACGGTATGGATGCCGATGAAGGAGACGATGAAGCACCAGCGCCTACCAGGCCCTGGAAGGCCACCTCGTCATACGACATATACATGGTGGACACCCCAAAAGAAGGAGATGGCGATGGAACAACGGAGGATGACCCCTCCAAGAAACAGCCTAAGCGTCGGCGTCAGTGGCGCCACTCAAAATCCCGCCAAAACAAACACGGCGATTCCAACACGGGAGATAATAATACCCCGGAAAGTGCCAAAGAAAATCCCCTCCACCAAGATGTAGCACAGGAGGATGGAGAAACCAGCCCTCATGAGGGAGCGGCTGACAGAGAGGTCGAGGACGATAATTATATGCCTCCCTTCGAAGACGAGGCAAGCCTCGACGATGACGAATTAATCGTGCCAGAGGATCCCGTCGAACAAAAACGTTTTCAACGCAGGCTTATGGCCACGGCAAGAAGCCTCAAGAAAAAAACAGCAAAAGCTCAGAGCTAATCAAGATTTGCTGGTTGACTGATGGACTGAAGTCCTTGCGGCCGAAGAGCATAAACTCGAACTGTTGGGGAGCGTAGTAATTTCGAAAATTTTCCTACGCACACGCAAGATCATGGTGATGCATAGCAACGAGGGGGAGAGTGTTGTCTACGTACCAACGCAGACCGACTGCGGAAGCGATCACACAACGTAGAGGAAGTAGTCGTACGTCTTCTTCCCGATCCGACCGATCCAAGCACCGTTACTCCGGCACCTCCGAGTTCTTAGCACACGTTCAGCTCGATGACGATCCTCGGGCTCCGATCCAGCAAAGCGTCGAGGAAGAGTTCCGTCAGCACAACGGCGTGGTGACGATCTTGATGTACTACCGACGCAGGGCTTCGCCTAAGCACTACAACGGTATGATCGAGGTGGAATTTGGTGGCAGGAGGCACCGCACACGGCTAAGGAACGATCTCAAGGATCAACTTGTGTGTCTATGGGGTGCCCCCTGCCCCCGTATATAAAGGTTGGAGGGAGGGGGGCTGGCCGGCCAAAGAGAGGGAGGCGCAGGAGGAGTCCTACTCCTACCGGGAGTAGGACTCCCCCCTCCAATCCTAGTCCAACTAGGAATCCTTTAAAGGGGAGAGAGAGAGAGGTGGCCGGCCCCTCTCCTAGTCCTAATAGGACTAGGGAGAGGGGGGGAGGCGCAGCCCTATGTGGGCTGCCCTCTCACCTTTCCACTAAGGACCATGTTGGCCCATTTGTCTCCCGTGGGGTTCCGGTAACCCTCCCGGTAATCCGGTAAAATCCCGATTTCACCCGGAATACTTCCGATGTCCAAACATAGACTTCCAATATATCAATCTTTACGTCTCGACCATTTCAAGACTCCTCGTCATGTCCGTGATCTCATCCGGGACTCCGAACAACCTTCGGTACATCAAAATGCATAAACTCATAATAACTGTCATCGTAACGTTAAGCGTGCGGACCCTATGGTTCGAGAACAATGTAGACATGACCGAGACACGTCTCCGGTCAATAACCAATAGCGGGACCTGGATGCCCATATTGGCTCCTACATATTCTACGAAGATCTTTTATCGGTCAGACCGCATAACAACATACATTGTTCCCTTTGTCATCGGTATGTTACTTGCCCGAGATTCGATCGTCGGTATCCAATACCTAGTTCAATCTCGTTACTGGCAAGTCTCTTTACTCGTTCCGTAATACATCATCTCACAACTAACATCTTAGTTATAATGCTTGCAAGGCTTATGTGATGTGTATTACCGAGAGGGCCCAGAGATACCTCTCCGACAATCGGAGTGACAAATCCTAATCTCGAAATACGCCAACCCAACATCTACCTTTGGAGACACCTGTAGTACTCCTTTATAATCACCCAGTTACGTTGTGACGTTTGGTAGCACCCAAAGTGTTCCTCCGGCAAACGGGAGTTGCATAATCTCATAGTCATAGGAACATGTATAAGTCATGAAGAAAGCAATAGCAACATACTAAACGATCGAGTGCTAAGCTAATGGAATGGGTCATGTCAATCAGATCATTCAACTAATGATGTGACCTCGTTAATCAAATAACAACTCTTTGTTCATGGTTAGGAA
This sequence comes from Triticum monococcum, assembly GCA_034509565.1. Lineage (NCBI taxonomy): Eukaryota > Viridiplantae > Streptophyta > Magnoliopsida > Poales > Poaceae > Triticum > Triticum monococcum. Next base: position 665,852,331 of record CM067845.1, on the reverse strand, counting down.
ACATAACCATCTTTGATTAACGAGCTAGTCAAGTAGAGGCATACTAGTGACACTGTGTTGGTCTATGTATTCACACATGTATTATGTTTCCGGTTAATACAATTCTAGCATGAATAATAAACATTTATCATGATATAAGGAAATAAATAATAACTTTATTATTGCCTCTAGGGCATATTTCCTTCAGTCTCCCACTTGCACTAGAGTCAATAATCTAGTTCACATCGCCATGTGATTTAGCAGCAATAGTTCACATCACCATGTGATTAACACCCATAGTTCACATCGTCATGTGACCAACACTCAAAGGGTTTACTAGAGTCAGTAATCTAGTTCACATATCTATGTGATTAACACCCAAAGAGTACTAAGGTGTGATCATGTTTTTGCTTGTGAGATAATTTTAGTCAACGGGTCTGTCACATTCAGATCCGTAAGTATTTTGCAAAATTCTTTGTCTATAATGCTCTGCACGGAGCTACTCTAGCTAATTGCTCCCACTTTCAATATGTATCCATATTGTGAATTTAGATCCATCTGGATCAGTGTCAAAAACTTGCATCGACGTAACCCTTTACGACGAACCTTTTTGTCACGTCCATAATCGAGAAACACATCCTTATTTCACTAAGGATAATTCTGACCGCTGTCCAGTGATCTACTCCTAGATCACTATTGTACTCCCTTGCCAAATCAGTGCAGGGTATACAATAGATCTGGTACACAGCATGGCATACTTTATAGAACCTATGAATGAGGCATAGGGAATGACTTTCATTCTCTTTCTATCTTCTGCCGTGGTCGGGCTTTGAGTCTTTACTCAACTTCACACCTTGTAAGACAGGCAAGAAACTTTTTCTTTGACTGTTCCGTTTTGAACTACTTCAAAATCTTGTCAAGGTATGTACTTATTGAAAAACTTATCAAGCATCTTGATCTATCTCTATAGATCTTGAAGCTCAATATGTAAGCAGCTTTACCGAAGTCTTTCTTTGAAAAACTCCTTTCAAATACTCCTTTTATGCTTTACAGAATAATTCTACATTATTTCCGATCAACAATATGTCATTGACATATACTTATCAGAAATGCTGTAGTGCTTCCACTCACTTTCTCGTAAATACAGACTTCACCGCAAGTCTGTATAAAACTATATGCTTTGATCAACTCATCAAAGCGTATATTCCAACTCCGAGATGTTTGCACCAGTCCACAGATAGACCGCTGGAGCTTGCATATTTAGTTAACACCTTTAGGATCGACAAAACCTTCTAGTTGCATCGTATACAACTCTTCTTTAGCAAATCCATTAAGGAATGCAGTTTTGTTTATCCATTTGCCAGATTTCATAAAATGCGGCAATTGCTAACATGATTCGGACAGACTTTAAGCATAGATACGAGTGAGAAAATCTCATCGTAGTCAACACCTTGAACTTGTCGAAAACCTTTTGCGATAATTCTAGCTTTGTAGATAGTAACACTACTATCAGCGTCTGTCTTCCTCTTGAAGATCCATTTATTTTCTATGGCTTGCCGATCATCGGGCAAGTCAACCAAAGTCCATACTTTGTTCTCATACATGGATCATATCTCAGATTTCATGGCTTCAAGCCACTTTGCGGAATCTGGGCTCACCATCGCTTCTTCATAGTTCGTAGGATCATCATGATCTAGTAGCATGACTTCCAGAACAGGATTACCGTACCACTCTGGCACGGATCTTTACTCTGGTCGATCTACGAGGTTCAGTAGTGTCTTGTTCTGAAGTTTCATGATCATCATCATTAGCTTTCTCACTAACTGGTGTAGGTGTCACAGAAACATTTTTCTGTGATGTACTACTTTCCAATAAGGGAGCAGGTACAGTTACCTCGTCAAGTTCTACTTTCCTCCCACTCACTTCTTTCGAGAGAAACTCCTTCTCCAGAAAGTTTCCGAATTTAGCAACAAAAGTCTTGCCTTCGGATCTGTGATAGAAGGTGTATCCAACAGTTTCCTTTGGATATCCTATGAAGATGCACTTCTCCGATTTGAGTTTTGAGCTTATCAGGATGAAACCTTTTCATATAAGCATCGCAACCCCAAACTTTAAGAAACGACAACTTTGGTTTCTTGCCAAACCATAGTTCATAAGGCGTCGTCTCGATGGATATAGATGGTGCCCCTTTTTAACGTGAATGCAGCTGTCTCTAATGCATGACCCCAAAAACAATAGTGGTAAATCGGTAAGAGACATCGTAGATTGCACTATATCCAATAAAGTACGGTTATGACGTTCGGACACACCATTATGATGTGGTGTTCCAGGTGGCGTGAGTAGTGAAACTAATTCACATTGTTTTAACTGAAGACCAAACTCGTAACTCAAATATTTGTCTCCGCGATCAGATCGTAGAAACTTTATTTTCTTGTCACGATGTTTTTCACTTCACTCTGAAATTCTTTGAACTTTTCAAATGTTTCAGACTTATGTTTCATCAAGTAGATATACTCATATCTGCTCAAATCATTTGTGAAGATCAGAAAATAATGATACCTGTCGCGAGCCTCAATATTCGTCGGACCACATACATCAGTATGTATGATTTTCAACAAATCTTTTCTCGCTCCATTGTTCCGGAGAACGGCGTTTTAGTCATCTTGCCCAAAATGCATGGTTCGCAAGCATCAAGTGATTCATAATCAAGTGATTCCGAAAGCCCATCAGTATGGAGTTTCTTCATGCGCTTTACACCAATATGACCTAAACGGTAGTGCTACAAATAAGTTGCACTATCATTATTAACTTTGCATCTTTTGGTTTCAATATTATGATTATGTGTATCACTATGATCGAGATCTAACGAACTATTTTCATTGGGTGTGTAACCATATAAGGTTTTATTCATGTAAACAGAACAACAATTTATTCTCTTACTTAAATGAATAACCGTATTACAATAAACATGATCAAATCATATTCATGCTCAACGCAAACACCAAATAACACTTATTTAGGTTCAACACTAATCCCGAAATTATAGGGAGTGTGCGATGATGATCATATCAATCTTGGAACCACTTCGAACACACATCGTCACTTCACCCTTAACTAGTCTCTGTTTATTCTGTAACTCCCGTTTCGAGTTACTAATCTTAGCAACTGAACTAGTATCAAATACTGAGGGTTTGCTATAAACACTAGTAAAGTACACATCAATAACATGTATATCAAATATACTTATGTTCACTTTGCCATCCTTCTTATCCGCCAATCACTTGGGGTAGTTCCGCTCCCAGTGACCAGTCCCTTTGCAGTAGAAGCACTTAGTCTCAGGCTTAGGATAAAACTTGGGCTTCTTCACTTGAGCAGCAACTTGCTTGCCGTTCTTCTTGAAGTTCCCCTTCTTCCCTTTGCCCTTTTCTTGAAACTAGTGGTCTTGTCAACCATCAACACTTGATGTTTTTCTTGATTTCTACCTTCGTTGATTTCAGCATCACGAAGAGCTTGGGAGTTGTTTCTGTTATCCCTTGCATATTATAGTTCATCACGAAGTTCTACTAACTTGGTGATGGTGATTAGAGAATTCTGTCAATCACTATCTTATCTGGAAGATTAACTCCCACTTGATTCAAGCAATTGTAGTACCCAGACAATCTGAGCACATGCTCACTAGTTGAGCGATTCTCCTCCATCTTTTAGCTATAGAACTTGTTGGAGACTTCATATCTCTCAACTCGGGTATTTGCTTGAAATATTAACTTCAACTCCTGGAACATCTCATATGGTCCATGACGTTCAAAACGTCTTTGAAGTCCCGATTCTAAGCCATTAAGCATGGTGCACTAAACTATCAAGTAGTCATCATATTGAGCTAGCCAAACGTTCATAACGTCTGCATCTGCTCCTGCAATAGGTCTGTCACCTAGCGGTGCATCAAGGACATAATTCTTCTATGCAGCAATGAGGATAAACCTCAGATCACGGATCCAATCCGCATCATTGCTACTAACATCTTTCAATACAATTTTCTCTAGGAACATATCAAAAAATAAACACAGGGAAGCAACAACGCGAGCTATTGATCTATAACATAATTTGCAAAATACTACCAGGACTAAGTTCATGATAAATTTAAGTTCAATTAATCATATTACTTAAGAACTCCCACTTAGATAGATATCCCTCTAATCCTCTAAGTGATCACGTGATCCAAATCAACTAAACCATAACCGATCATCACGTGAGATGGAGTAGTTTTCAATGGTGAACATCATTATGTTGATCATATCTACTATATGATTCACGCTCGACCTTTCGGTCTCCGTGTTCCGAGGCCATATCTGTATATGCTTGGCTCGTCAAGTATAACCTGAGTATTCCGCGTGTGCAACTGTTTTGCACCCATTGTATTTGAACGTAGAGCCTATCACACCCGATCATCACGTGGTGTCTCAGCACGAAGAACTTTTGCAACGGTGCATACTCAGGGAGAACACTTCTTGATAATTTAGTGAGAGATCATCTTATAATGCTACCGTCAATCAAAGCAAGATAAGATGCATAAAAGGATAAACATCACATGCAATCAATATAAGTGATATGATATGGCCATCATCATCTTGTGCTTTGTGATCTCCATCTCCGAAGCACCGTCATGATCACCATCGTCACCGGCGCGACACCTTGATCTCCATCGTAGCATCGTTGTCGTCTCGCCAATCTTATGCTTCCACGACTATCACTACCGCTTAGTAATAAAGTAAAGCATTACATCGCGATTGCATTGCATACAATAAAGCGACAACCATATGGCTCCTGCCAGTTGCCGATAACTCGGTTACAAAACATGATCATCTCATACAATAAAATCAGCATCATGCCTTGACCATATCACATCACAACATGCCCTACAAAAACAAGTTAGACGTCCTCTACTTTGTTGTTGCAAGTTTTACGTGGCTGCTACGGGCTTAAGTAAGAACTTATCTCACCTACGCATCAAAACCACAACGATAGTTCGTCAAATAGACTCCGTTTTAACCTTCTCAAGGACCGGGCGTAGCCACACTTGGTTCAACTAAAGTTGGAGAGACAGTCTTCCGCAAGCCATCTATGTGCAAAGCACGTCGAGGGAACCGGCCTCGCGTAAGAGTACGCGTAAGGTTGGTCCGGATCGTCTCGTCCAACAATACCGCCGAACCAAAGTATGACATGTTGGTAGGCAGGATGACTTGTATTGCCCACAACTCACTTGTGTTCTACTCGTGCAGATAACATCAAACCATAAAAACCTAGGCTCGGATGCCACTGTTGGGGAGCGTAGTAATTTCGAAAATTTTCCTACGCACACGCAAGATCATGGTGATGCATAGCAACGAGGGGGAGAGTGTTGTCTACGTACCAACGCAGACCGACTGCGGAAGCGATCACACAACGTAGAGGAAGTAGTCGTACGTCTTCTTCCCGATCCGACCGATCCAAGCACCGTTACTCCGGCACCTCCGAGTTCTTAGCACACGTTCAGCTCGATGACGATCCTCGGGCTCCGATCCAGCAAAGCGTCGAGGAAGAGTTCCGTCAGCACAACGGCGTGGTGACGATCTTGATGTACTACCGACGCAGGGCTTCGCCTAAGCACTACAACGGTATGATCGAGGTGGAATTTGGTGGCAGGAGGCACCGCACACGGCTAAGGAACGATCTCAAGGATCAACTTGTGTGTCTATGGGGTGCCCCCTTCCCCCGTATATAAAGGTTGGAGGGAGGGGGGCTGGCCGGCCAAAGAGAGGGAGGCGCAGGAGGAGTCCTACTCCTACCGGGAGTAGGACTCCCCCCTCCAATCCTAGTCCAACTAGGAATCCTTTAAAGGGGAGAGAGAGAGAGGTGGCCGGCCCCTCTCCTAGTCCTAATAGGACTAGGGAGAGGGGGGAGGCGCAGCCCTATGTGGGCTGCCCTCTCACCTTTCCACTAAGGCCCATGTTGGCCCATTTGTCTCCCGTGCGGTTCCGGTAACCCTCCCGGTAATCTGGTAAAATCCTGATTTCACCCGGAATACTTCCGATGTCCAAACATAGGCTTCCAATATATCAATCTTTACGTCTCGACCATTTCGAGACTCCTCGTCATGTCCGTGATCTCATCCGGGACTCCGAACAACCTTCGGTACATCAAAATGCATAAACTCATAATAACTGTCATCGTAACGTTAAGCGTGCGGACCCTACGGTTCGAGAACAATGTAGACATGACCGAGACACGTCTCCGGTCAATAACCAATAGCGGGACCTGGATGCCCATATTGGCTCCTACATATTCTACGAAGATCTTTTATCGGTCAGACCGCATAACAACATACGTTGTTCCCTTTGTCATCGGTATGTTACTTGCCCGAGATTCGATCGTCGGTATCCAATACCTAGTTCAATCTCGTTACTGGCAAGTCTCTTTACTCGTTCCGTAATACATCATCTCACAACTAACATCTTAGTTATAATGCTTGCAAGGCTTATGTGATGTGTATTACCGAGAGGGCCCAGAGATACCTCTTCGACAATCGGAGTGACAAATCCTAATCTCGAAATACGCCAACCCAACATCTACCTTTGGAGACACCTGTAGTACTCCTTTATAATCACCCAGTTACGTTGTGACGTTTGGTAGCACCCAAAGTGTTCCTCCGGCAAACGGGAGTTGCATAATCTCATAGTCATAGGAACATGTATAAGTCATGAAGAAAGCAATAGCAACATACTAACGATCGAGTGCTAAGCTAATGGAATGGGTCATGTCAATCAGATCATTCAACTAATGATGTGACCTCGTTAATCAAATAACAACTCTTTGTTCATGGTTAGGAAACATAACCATCTTTGATTAACGAGCTAGTCAAGTAGAGGCATACTAGTGACACTGTGTTGGTCTATGTATTCACACATGTATTATGTTTCCAGTTAATACAATTCTAGCATGAATAATAAACATTTATCATGATATAAGGAAATAAATAATAACTTTATTATTGCCTCTAGGGCATATTTCCTTCACGAACGCCCCTCCAAAAGCTACCCAAAGCGTAGGTTGCTACCCTGATTAGAGGAGGAAGCACCTGATACGGCCGAACGGCCACCTCGTGGCCAAGACAGAGAGGCCCTCCCGGCCCTCCACACAAGCCGCACCTCGTACCAAGGCATGGGAATACGCGCCAGACTTACGAGACATGTTGGACGACAAGGCAAGGCAAACATGATCGATCTATGGATCGTGCGGGCATTCCACGGCTCGAGACGGTAACCGTCACGCCAACCACAAATTCGGCAGGGCCGAACACAGTAGACAAAGCTCATTGGAGGTACATCATGATATCGCCCAGTATAGAGGCGCCGCACACCCACTATGCTTTATAGACGAAATAATGGATCATCAAATCCCAGAGGGTTCCAAACCCATAAACATCGAATCATATGATGGCACAACAGATCCTGCGGTATGGATCGAGGACTATCTCCTTCATATCCACATGGCCCGTGGCGACGATTTCCACGCCATCAAATACCTCCCACTCAAGCTTAAGGGACCAGCTCGGCATTGGCTTAACAGCTTGCCAACTGGATCAATCAGTTGTTGAGAGGACCTGGAAGCCGCGTTCCTCGACAATTTCCAGGGCACTTATGTGCGACCCCAGACGCCGATGACCTAAGTCACGTAATTCAGCAGCCAGAGGAATCGGCCAGGCAATTCTGGACACGGTTCCTAACAAACAAAAATCAAATAGTCGACTGTCCGGACGCTGAGGCCCTAGTAGCCTTCAAGCACAATATCCGTGACGAGTGGCTGGCCCGGCACCTCGGACAGGAAAAGCCGAAATCTATGGCAGCACTCACGACACTCATGACCTGCTTTTGCGCGGGAGAAGACAGCTGGCTTGCTCGTAGCAACAACATGACCAAGAACCCTGGTAATTCGGACACCAAGGACATTAGTGGCAGGTCGCGTCGCAACAAGCAGAAGCGCCGCATTAACGGTGGCAATGCTGAGGATACAACAGTTAATGCCTGATTCAGAGGCTCTAAATCCGGTCAGCGGAAAAAGCCATTTAAAAGGAATCCTAGGGGCCTGTCCAGTTTGGACCGAATACTCGACCGCTTGTGCCAAATACATGGCACCCCCGAAAAGCCGGCCAATAACACCAACAGGGATTGTTGGGTGTTCAAGTAGGCAGGCAAATTAAATGCCGACAACAAAGACAAGGGGCGGCATAGCGATGACGACGAGGAGCCCCGACCGCCGAACAACAATGGACAGAAGGGTTTTCCCCCACAAGTGCGGATGGTGAACATGATATATGCAACCCACCTCCCCAAAAGGGAGCGGAAGCGCGCGTTAAGGGACGTATACGCAGTAGAGCCAGTCGCCCCAATGTTCAACCCATGGTCCTCCTGCCCGATCACCTTTGATTGAAGGGATCATCCCACTAGCATCCGTCATGGCAGTTTCGCCGCATTGGTTCTAGACCCAATTATTGACGGATTTCATCTCACTAGAGTCCTTATGGACGGCGGTAGCAGCCTGAACCTGCTTTACCAAGATACAGTGCGGAAAATGGGCATAGATCCCTCGAGGATTAAGCCCACCAAAACGACCTTTAAAGGCGTAATACCAGGTGTAGAGGCCAATTGTACAGGCTCGGTCACAGTTGAAGTGGTCTTCGGATCTCCGCATAATTTCCGAAGCGAGGAGTTGATCTTCGACATAGTCCCATTCCGCAGTGGCTATCACGCACTGCTCGGACGAACCGCATTCGCCAAGTTCAATGCGGTACCGCACTACGCATACCTTAAGCTCAAGATGCCAGGCCCTCATGGAGTAATTACGGTTAATGGAAACACCGAACGCTCTCTCCGAACGGAGGAGCACATGGCGGCCCTTGCAGCGGAAGTACAAAGCAGCCTCTCCAGGCAATTCTCCAGTCTGGCCATTAAACGTCCAGACATCGTCAAGCGCGCCCGGAGTAACCCACAACAAGACCGCCTGGCACGTTCCGAGCAGGCGTAGCAATGCCGCCCCAACCCCAACCCTCGCACAAAGGCGACACCAGTACTTCGCGTACATAACTATGCTCTAGAAATACCATGGGCATAGGGGGAGGGGCACCATCACGGCACGCCAAAAACACAGCTTAAACCGCACCAGGGGCTGCTGATTTTTTACTTTTCTCTTACTTCCAGGACTCTACTCTTCGGAAGGCCTGTTCGGCAGTTCAATTGCCGCACAAACGATGCAAGAACCAGGGAAGCAGACAAGCCATGCCGCATTATGAAACTCTCGGGTGGTCTCTATCACGAGCAGCATACCTGTTTCGCATACTATTCCGCAGCTTGCCCCTGGAGCAGACATGTTAAATAGTCCAGCTTTTTGTTTATCACATTACTTGTATCGTTCTGCTTTGATCGCATATATTTTTAATAAACAACGCACAACTTTTGTCTATTTTTGCATTACCTCTTTATAAATATATGTTCCTTAACGACATGTTGCTCCCGTACAATTTCGTACAGCCAAAATACGCCAGGGGCTTCAGTATCCCTCAATATGGTGTGAGAAGTATGAACACTTTCACAAGTGTGGCACCCCAAACTTATAGCATTATATGCATCGGCTCCGAATGATGTCTTGGGTCAATAGTTGGGTTTGCCCGGCTCCTATGTTTTGGTACCTTACGTTCCGCTATATCGGCTAGGTAGCACTAGAAGAACCACTGTGATTGTGCCCCAGTTGAGCTGGGCCGAGCACCTCAGTGGAGAAAGCTAAAACTGACTGTCATGATGAAGCGAGAGCTGGTCGCTGTTCGAGAGGTTTTTTCGAGTCCCTAAAGACTTATGCCGCTTAGGGCGAGGAGCCGGCTCTGTCCGGCCAAGGCGTGGATAACGCCCCGAACTCGGTCTTCCGAATACTAGGGGCTTCACTGAAATTTAAAATTATAGAATTCTATGGCTAAGTGAGAGTGTTTACGCATTATAGTCCGATTGCCTTGTTCGTTGGGCTGAGCGCCTCCCTCGAAGGACCCAAAATGGGAAAAAGAGCGCCCAGGTTTATCCCCGAACACCCCAGCACTCGCGGCACGGGGGCAGAAGCCGACGACTCGCCATCTCTCAGTATTGATAAACAGCCACACAGAAGGCAATATTTTAAATTCAAACAGCATTGCTCCGCGCATATGAACAAGTTTTCAGCGCACATGACAAAAACAAGCGAGTTTTACTCAAAAATTACATCCCTAGTACATTCATCCGCCACAAGGCGGGCGCCCTTCAGAACATCCTTATAGTAATTTTCGGGCTTGCGATGCTCTTTCCCCGACGGTGGCCCGTCCGTCACAAGATTCTTAGCATCCAGCCTGCCCCAGTGCACCTTAGCACGGGCAAAGGCCCTACGGGCACCTTCAATGCAGACGGAGCGCTTGATGACTTCGAGCCTTGGACAGGCCTCCACCAGCCGCTGCACCAGCCCGAAATAGCTCCCAGGCAGAGCCTCTCAAGGCCACAGCCGAACTAGGAGGCCCTTCATTGCCTGTTCGGCCGCCCTGTGGAGCTCGACCAGTTACTTCAGCTGGTCGCTTAGGGGCACGGGGTGTCCGGCCTCAGCATACTGAGACCAGAACACCTTCTCTATCGAGCTACCCTCCGCGGCCCGATAGAATGCGGCGGCATCGGATACACTCCGAGGAAGATCTGCAAATGCTCCTGGAGAGCTCCGGATTCGGGTAAGTATCAAGTAGCTCACGTTTATATGTTTTGCTTTGCATAAAGAATGCCTTACCCGCCGCTATCTTCTTCACCTCATCCAACTCCTGGAGGGTCTTATGGGATTCGGTCTTGGCAGACTTGGCATTTTCAATAGCCGCCGCGAGCTCGGACGCTCGCGTCTTCGAGTCAAGCTCCAAACTCTCATGTTTCTTCATGAGAACCTGGAGCTCTTGCCGCACCTTTCCAACCTCGGCCTCATACTTCTCCCGCTCGGTGTGCTCTGCGGCCGCACTCTTCTCGACCTCGAGCAGCGCTTGCTTAAGGGTCGCCACCTCAGACGTGGCCCCTACAATAGCCATGTTAATCCTGTCATTTTTTGCAATTGCACCTTTTTTTTATATATATTCAAACAAGGTATTTCTTACCTTCCTTCTCCTCGAGCTGCTTCCTGGCACGCCCGAGCTCCTTCTCGGACTTCTCGAGGCTCTGCTTCAGTGCGTGCACTTCCGCAGTCAGTGCGGCGGACGCCAGCAGAGAAGCCTGCATACGCATATTGACTCATTTTGTTAGACTCCTGCGAATTCTTTGATCCTCTGTTCGGCTTTTCTTCCCGAACGCCCAACAGAGCATCATGAGCTACTGTCTATGCGGTAATATTATTTACACATTGTTTACTTACCTCAAAGCCTGTCAAAAGGCTTGTACAAGCTTCAGTCAATCCGCTCTTGGCGGACTGAACCTTTTGGACCACCACACTCATAATAGTGCGGTGCTCCTCATTGATGGAGGCGCCTTGGAGCGCCTCCAACATATTGTCTGGCGCCTTCGGTTGGACGGGGGCCGCCGGCACGGTGGACTTGCTCCTCTTGGAAGGAGGTCCCCCACCGGACTCCGGAACCTTTGAAGGTTCCGAAGCAGTGTCCGGCCTAGAGCCGGACTTGGAGCCCTGGGGGTTTCATCCCCTTTATTCCTGGAGTCCGGGAGGTCGCCTTGCGGCGCCTCCAGGACCACCTCCTCCCTACTTGGAGCCTGTTGGGACAACACCTCGGTGTCGTCCGTAGGACGGGGGGAGGAAGCCGCCGGAAGCGAGTTCACATCCGACGAGTCCAGTGAGCCGCTCGACGACGCGTCGAGCCGGTCTTTTGGTGGGCTGCATAAACATATTCAACATAAGGGAAAGCTGTGCAACAAAGGAATACTATGAATTACTCTGGTATCCGGATACTTACGATTTCGCCAGGGGCTTGGCCCTGAGCGGCCACTCCTCGCCGCCGTCGTCGACGTCGGTGGAGTAGTCCGGAGGAAGGGTTTTCCCCTTCTTGGACCCTCCGGCCTCCCCAGAGAGGGCGGCCTTCCTTTTCTTCTCTCCTCCCGCTGCAGGGGGAGAGGTCTCTTCTTCTTCCTCCTCGTCTTCACGGGAGGAATGTGCCTCGGAGTTGTCGGATGATGAATCCGACACCTCCTGGCGCCAGGCACTCTTTCAAGTCCCCGTGACCTTCTATGTGGCCTTCTTATCCGGCACCACATAGGGTGCTGGAACCAGCAGCTTCGCCAAGCGAGCATCCGTTGGGCCTTCGGGCAAAGGAGCCGGACAGTTGACCTGTCCGGACGTCTCCTGCCAATCCTGTCAAAGGTAAGGGAGCTTAGCTCCCGCATGGAGTCAAACTATGAAAAACTGATACCCTGTAAAAGGAAAAAACAGCTTACCGCATGAGCGTAGCGCTGTGTACTGAATCCGCGATCCTCGGTAGCGGATGCGGGGGCCTCAGCGCCCTTGAAAAGCACCTTCCAGGCATCTTCGTACGTCGTGTCGAAGAGCCTGCTCAGAGTTCGGTGCCGCGCCGGGTCGAACTCCCACAGGTTGAAAGCCCGTTGTTGACATGGGAGGATCAGGCGGATGAGCATAACCTGGACTACATTGACAAGTTTGAGCTTCTTGTCCACCAGGGTTTGTACGCATGTTTGGAGTCCGGTCAGCTCTCCTTTTTTACCCCACGACAGGCCCGTCTCCTTCCAGGAAGTGAGCTGCGTAGGGGGTCCGGATCGGAACTCGGGGGCTGCGACCCATTCGGGGTCGCGCGGCTCGGTGATGTAAAACCACCCTGCTTGCCACCCCTTCAGGGTCTCCAACAAGGAGCCCTCGAGCCATAAGACGTTGGGCATCTTGCCCACCATGGCGCCTCCGCACTCCGCCTAGTTGCCGCGCACCACCTTCGGCTTGACATTGAAAGTCTTGAGACATAGGCCGAAATGGGGGCGGATGCGGAGGAAAGCCTCGCACACGACGATAAACGCCGAGATGTTGAGGACAAAGTTCGGGGCCAGATCGTGGAAATCCAGGCCATAGTAGAACATGAGGCCCCGGATAAATGGGTGAAGAGGGAAGCCCAGTCCACGAAGGAAATGGGGGAGGAACACCACCCTCTCATGGGGCCTGGGGGGGATGAGCTGCCCCTTTTCGGGAAGCCGGTACGCAATGTCGTTAGACAAGTATCCGGCCTTCCTCAGTTTTTTGATGTGTCCCTCCGTGACGGAGGAGACCATCCACTTGCCTCCCGCTCCGGACATGGCTGGAGAAGGTTGAGGTGGGAAGTGCGGACTTGGGCGCTGGAGCTCGAGTACGCGAGAATGGATAGGCAAAGGAGGAAGAAGGCGTAGGTGAAAAGGTGGATACTTATCCCCTTATATGGGTGGACGTAACTACGTGTCCCCACCAGCCTGGTAAAACTCGCTTATCTCCAAGCGCCGTAATCAATGGCGCGGTTGGGTTACCCACGCCTGTATTGAAGAGAATCCCGGAATAAGGGGACACGATCTCTGCTTTAACAAGACATGCCAAGGAAACCGCCTCGCATGACGCGCTGAGGTGGGATAATGAAACGACTCGGATAAAGGCTTGGCCGTGGTGTGTCACACTACGGAATGCGTCAGCAGATTAGATTTGTGTAACTATTATTCTCTCTATGGCAATATGTGGAAACTTATTTTGCAGAGCCGGACACTATCTTTGTGTTCAAAATCTTCTATGAAGTACTTGGAGGAGGAACCCGCCTTGCAATGCCGAAGACAATCTGCGCGCCGGACTCGTCTGTTGGGGAACGTAGCAGAAATTCAAAATTTTCCTACGTGTCACCAAGATCTATCTATGGAGAAACCAGCAACGAGGGGAAGGAGAGTGCATCTACATACCCTTGTAGATCGCTAAGCGGAAGCGTTCAAGTGAACGGGGTTGATGGAGTCGTACTCGTCGTGATCCAAATCACCGATGATCCTAGTGCCGAACGGACGGCACCTCCATGTTCAACACACGTACGGAGCGGATGACATCTCCTCCTTCTTGATCCAGCAAGGGGGAAGGAGAGGTTGATGGAGATCCAGCAGCACGACGGCGTGGTGGAATTAGCGCGATTCCAACAGGGCTTCGCCAAGCGCTGCGGGAGGAGGGAGATGTGTCACGGGAGGGAGAGGGAGGCGCCAAGGCTTAGATGCGGCTGCCCTCCCTTCCCCCCACTATATATAGGGCCAAGGGAGAGGGGGGCATAGCCCTGGCCCTTCCTCCAAGGAAGGGTGCGGCTAGGGAGGAGTCCCTCCTCCCCAAGGCACCTAGGAGGTGCCTTCCCCCTTTAGGACTCTTCCTTTCCTTATCTCTTGGCGCATGGGCCTCTTGGGGCTGGTGCCCTTGGCCCATATAGGCCAAGGTGCACACCCCTACAGCCCATGTGGCCCCCCCGGGGCAGGTGGCCCCACCCGGTGGACCCCCGGGACCCTTCCGGTGGTCCCGGTACAATACCGGTGACCCCGAAACTTGTCCCGATGGCCGAAATAGCACTTCATATATATATATATATATATATATATATATATATATATATATATATATATATATATAATTCTTTACCTCCGGACCATTCCGGAACACCTCGTGACATCCGGGATCTCATCCGGGACTCCGAACAACATTCGGGTTACCGCATACTAATATCTCTATAACCCTAGCGTCACCGAACCTTAAGTGTGTAGACCCTACGGGTTCGGGAGACATGCAGACATGACCGAGATGACTCCGGTCAATAACCAACAGCGGGATCTGGATACCCATGTTGGCTCCCACATGTTCCACGATGATCTCATCGGATGAACCACGATGTCGAGGACTTAATCAATCCCGTATACAATTCCCTTTGTCTAGCGGTACGATACTTGCCCGAGATTCGATCGTTGGTATCCCGATACCTTGTTCAATCTCGTTACCGGCAAGTCTCTTTACTCGTTCCGTAACACATCATCCTATGATCAACTCCTTGATCACATTGTGCACATTATGATGATGTCCTACCGAGTGGGCCCAGAGATACCTCTCCGTCACACGGAGTGACAAATCCCAGTCTCGATTCGTGCCAACCCAACAGACACTTTCGGAGATACCTGTAATGTACCTTTATAGCCACCCAGTTACGTTGTGACGTTTGGCACACCCAAAGTATTCATACAGTATCCGGGAGTTGCACAATCTCATGGTCTAAGGAAATGATACTTGACATTAGAAAAGCTTTAGCATACGAACTACACGATCTAGTGCTATGCTTAGGATTGGGTCTTATCCATCACATCATTCTCCTAATGATGTGATCCCGTCATCAACGACATCCGATGTCCATGGTCAGGAAACCGTAACCATCTATTGATCAACGAGCTAGTCAACTAGAGGCTTTCCACGGAGGATTCTGTGGCGGCGGCTCTAGAAGCAGCGATTGGAGGTTCAGCAATTGAGCTTCATGTTGAGCATATCAAGGATAAGGTTTATTCCTTCCATGTCTCTTGCCAACAAGTTGGTTTTCTTATTATGGATCTTCGTTCATATGCATGTGATCTGTTCAAGTGCTATTTTCATCTATGGGGTAATGGGGGACCTAATTGGACTAGAGAACTCCGTATCTGGAGGAAGGAATGTGATGCTGCATGGATTCTAGTTAGTCCTACCAAGCGTCGATCAACTTTAGGCCTTTTAGCCATGAACAAGCCTCCGGCTAGATCAACTTTAAAATTGTTTCTTCGGCACAGAAAAAGCTTTCTTTTTCCACTTTTGAGCGATACTCGGCTTGCAAGGGATATAGATATCCGGCTACGCAAGAATGCATTGATACCATGTGTGATGCGGGATATGATCTCCCTGCTCATGAACGTGTGGTCATTCATCCATCGCCACATGCGGACTTGCGCTGGACGGTGGCACGTCCACCCATTGTTTTTGGTACAGTCACTCCGTTGCCGGCGTTGAGCCGGCCGGACTCATCTCCACTGGTGCCTGATCTGGTTTCGGAGGACCGACCACCCGTGCATGCGGGGATTTCGTCCGCACGTTTCGTAGGGGCGGGATTGCCGCCTATTGAAATGAAATGTCTTCCTTCCGACCCAGTTCCCATGGAGGCCCGCCTGACCACTAGCCCACTTTCAATGCCCAGCCCATCTACCTCTGGGCCATCTACGCCTACGATCCCAACTCCTTTGGGCCACTGTCTAGATATACCTTCATCTCAAGAGGCTGCAAGGCAGTTTGAGGCCATGGTCGATGACATGGTGGACCGCGTGATTACCTGTACAATTTGCTCTCAAAGGGGCCACCTGTCAGCCGCTTGTGGAATGTGAGCGGTCTGCACGAGTTGCTCTCGTCCTGGTCACTCTAGCCGAGACTGTAATGATTTCGCGCGCTCCAAGGGTCTGGTTTGGAGGCCAATTTTGGTGCAACAAAAAACGAGTTTATCGGAATCTGCTGCTACTCATGGGAACAGAGCCGGCGTTATTGGGATAGACTGTCCAGTCCCATCGCCGCCGCCCACATTACATCTTCCCTCTCCTCAAGCCAAACAAAACCCCCTGATCCCCAGCGCTTTGCGCCCCCGGGTCATCTCATCAGTCATGGGGGTGATCGTCGGCTACCCCGCACCTTCTTCACGCCCGCTGCGCGGCTGGCTCGTCGCCACGAGGACTTCATGGTTGCAGAGGTCATGCCGGAGCCGGAGGGGCCGTTTGGCCCAGTGCGGGAAGAAGTGGTTCAGTTTCTGCACAACAGAGGTATTTTTGTTCGATCTGAGCAGCCATGGTTTCATGGGGTAGGGCTGTTTCAAGTCAGGGACCCGTCAGTCAGATACACATTGATCCAGCATGCACCATTTCCTTTTGGTCATGATCGCTCTATCAGATTTATGAAGCATGATGATGGACAAAATTATAGAGGGATACAGGGTTTTCGCAAGGGCTGGTTAATGTTTATTGGGATTCCTCTGGATTATCGCACCACTGAATATATCTCACAGGCGGTAGGCACTTTTGGAAAATTTATCTCTTGGGATAGTGAGGATCCTTATCTGCTCCGGACCGTAGTGGAAGCTTATTTTCTGGATACACCGTTGGTTCCAAGGGATGTTGTCTTTCGTGACTATGCGGAGTATGGTGATACACAAGTATCTTGGACTGCTGCTTGCTATGTCCTAGGTGCAGATTTTGCAGACCATATGCCACATGACGAAGATCCCATGCCCTTGGATGGAAATCCTCATCCTTTACCTGGCAATCTGGTGCAGGATAATTTGATGTTTGCTTTGCCTCCCTACCCAATGCTTGGTTGGAATGATGCTCCCCTTGCTCCACCCCCTCCGCCTGTGAATAATAATGCTCCTGGTTGGGGAAATGCCATGTGGGGAGAGGATGCAGAGATCGAGCAGGCCCCACACCCTGCGGCTCTAGAACAGGACCAAGTTTCAATAGTCATTGATCAGCCGGAAGGGTCTGCCTCTGTCGAGCAGCTTCAACAAGAGGATGATATCCAGCAGCACCATAATTTACCACTCCCCGAAGCTCAGCATCCGGTTTTTGAAGAAAAACAGCTTGCCATTGTGCCCTACCAACCTCCGGTGATTCAGCAGCACGAAGTTTTTATTGGCATGGCACGCATTGTGGCTTGTCCTCCCCTTCCTCCGGAGATGGTTTGGAAAAGATCTTTTGAGAATCTGATGGTGGATTTCTCGGTTAAAGATGTCCCCAGGTCCATTTTCTTCAAGCCACTGGGCACAGTCATTTACTTGAAGAGGTCTTGGTCCATTGCCTTCGATGAAGCAAGGATGATTTCTTGTTTAGCTGCCTCTCTGCCTGTGGTGCCTGTGACCAGACAGTCTGTCTTGGCGAAGCGCCTGGTGGCCAGAGCCTTATTTTAGGAGCTGCCGGCTGTCAATGTCCAAGACTCTGTTTCTGAAGAAGGGGGGTCGGATAGTTCTGTTGTTCCTGTCTCAGCTCAATCCAGCTTGGTTTTTTCTGTTGAGCAGTCAACTACGCGTAAACGGCGAGAGAAGAAGAAGACTCCGGTGGTCGACACATCTCTAAGGCGATGCACAAGGAGCGCGGCAAAATTGGATGGCTACAAGAATGTGGTTTTTGAACAACTGTCACTGCAGCCATCCAAGAAGCGTCCTCATGCAAAGCCCATGGAAGACATGGCCCAGCCCACTCCAGTTGATGATTCTGAAGATGCTCTACCTGCGGCACCGCCTCACACTCCGATTCAGGTTCTGCAAGCTGTGGGTGAGGAATTAGAGATTGACCCTGCGCTCATTTCGGTGGATAAGCTTATGGCTAATCCACAGGAGTACTCGTCTGCATCCACAGCGTAGTTTCTTATGTTAACTTCTATGTTGAAGGTGCTGGTTATGGTTGTTTTCTTTTATGTTGAACTGAGTTCAGTCTGCGACAAGACATTTTGGGGTTCTGAACTTTCTTTCATTATGGATGGTATGGCATTAGGTGCCATATCTCTTTTGCTACTAGACGCTATGGTTTTTAATGAATCGTGTTACAACGCGTAGCTGGAAAGTGTTATGTTGGAATGTTCGCGGTCTCAATTCGGGAGCGAGACAGCGCTCTGTCAGGGAAAAAGTGATAGAGAGTCAGTGTTCAGTTCTTTGCTTGCAGGAAACTAAGCTTTCCACTTGCTTGCGTTCAGACATTAAAAGCATTTGTCCCCATGGCTTTGATCAATTTGTGGAGTCTCCCTCTAGTGGAGCGTCTGGGGGCCTATTAACAGTGTGGCGTTCAGATGTGTTCCGTGGCACATTACTTGAAGTTAAGCCTTACGCTATAGTTATGTAGTTTACCTCGGTTCACAATAATGAAAAGTGGTTCATGGTGAATGTGTATGGCCCTTGTCAGGGTGAGTTACGTGATGAGTTTGTTTCTTGGATTTACAACTTAGATATTGATCCGGATCAGTTGTGGATGTTGATGGGAGACTTCAATTTCATCCGTTCAATTGATAATAGGAACTTAACTGGGGGTGATATAAATGACATGTTCATATTTAATGAGATAATTGACCATTTGGGATTACTGGAACTTCCATTGAAAGGACGAAAATTTACTTGGTCTAATATGCAGGACAGACCTCTTTTGGAGCAGTTAGATTGGGTTTTCACATCGGCGAGTTGGATACACATTTACCCCATGACACAACTGACCCCCTTGGCCAAAACTGCGTCAGATCATGTGCCTTGTTTGGTGACCATCAGTACAGCAATTCCAAAAGCACATATTTTTAGGTTTGAAAACTTTTGGATCCATCAGGCTGGTTTTATGGAGTGTGTTCAGGAGGTCTGGAATAGACCCTCTCGCAAAACTCATATTGCAGCTATAATTGTGGACAAACTAAAGGCGTTGAGGTATGCACTAAAAAAGTGGCAAAAGGGGTTATCCCATATCAAACGGTTGCTTGAGAAGTGTAACTGGGTAATTCTTTGGTTGGACAATCTTGAGGACAGAAGATCTCTGTCCAGGCCTGAGTTTAATTTCAGAAAAATCACAAAACTGCATCATGAGCGACTGCTGCACATGCAATATCTCTACTGGAAGAAGAGATGTACAATCAGGTATATTAAAGTGGGTGAGGAGAACTCAAAATTCTTTCAGGCTATGGCAACTGAGAGATACAGAAAAAACTCTATTGCCAGTTTTTTGTTGTCTGATGGATCAACAACGTCAAACCATGACGAAATGGCCAAGGAATTCTTGACAGCCTTCCGAAGCAGAATGGGGACAGTGAGGCCAATTTGTTTGGATGAAAACATCTTGTCCCTTATTCCTAGGGTCCAGGGCCTGGCGGCGCTCACAAACCCTTTTGATATGAAAGAAATTGAGCAGGTTATCAAGGAAATGCCCATTGACAAGGCCCCTGGGCCTGATGGCTTTAATGGGCTTTTTTTTAAAAAGTGTTGGCACATAATTTCTGCTGATTTCATCAGGTTGGTTAAGGAGTTTCATGCTGGAACAGTTCAGTTGGAGAACTTGAATGACGCGTACATCACCCTGATTCCTAAGAAGCAGTCACCGGAGGGTGTAGGGGACTTTAGGCCAATTTCTCTTACCTCAGTGGGTTTGAAGTTTCTTACCAAACTGGCAGCTAACAGATTCCAACAGGAGATCACCAAATGTGTGCATAAAAACCAATATGGTTTCATAAAATCAAGAACAATCCGGGATTGTCTTGCTTGGACTTTTGAGTACATTCACCAGTGTAATCAATCTAAGAGGCCCATCATTTTGCTTAAACTGGATTTCGAAAAGGCTTTTGATTCTATCCAGCATGAGGCTATCATAAATATTCTAATTGCAAAAGGTTTTGACGATAGATGGATCACTTGGATTAAACAGCTGCTGTCCTCTGGCACTTCTTCCGTTCTTTTGAACGGAGTTCCTGGGAATCACTTCAAATGCAAATGTGGAGTGAAGTAGGGGGATCCCATTTCTCCCTTGCTCTTTGTTATAACGGCGGATCTCTTGCAAACATTGATAAATGATCTTCTTCAGCAAGGTCTTATTAGTAGGCCTCTGCCTACACATGACCTAGATTTCCCTATTGTCCAATATGCTGATGATACGTTGCTTTTCTTCAATGCTGACAAAGATCAATTGAGGGCTTTGAAACGAGTTCTACACTCTTTCTCTCAGGCAACTGGACTTCAAATTAATTTTCATAAATCCTCAATGTATCCCATCAATGTGATTGACCCAGATGCTTTAGATCTGGCTGCCTATTTTGGTTGTAATTTAGGCAAGATGCCTTTTACTTATCTGGGTCTGCCAGTGGGGACCACCAGGCCAAAAATTGTGGATCTTCTTCCCCTTGTGGATTGTATGGAGAGAAGATTGACAGCTAGCTCTTTGTTTTTACCTCAAGGGAGCAGATTGCAATTAGTTAATTCTGTCATCTCTTCATTGCCTATCTTCTTCCTTTCTAGTTTGTCACTTCCTCAGGGCATTTTGAAACAACTGGAAAGAATTCAGAGGCAGTGTTTATGGAGGAAGTATGGTCAGGAAAGGGGACACTCACTAGCGGCTTGGCCGCTTGTCTGTAGACCTAAGTCCAAGGGAGGGCTTGGAATATTGAACTTAGGTTTACAGAATGATGCTCTGCTGATGAAACATCTCAATAAATTTTACAACAAGATGGACGTGCCATGGGTGCAGTTAGTTTGGGACTCTTACTATTTTCAGAGGATTCCACATGACACTGTTCTTTGTGGCTCCTTTTGGTGGAGAGATGTATGTAAGCTCATGGATAACTTTCAGTCAGTTACATCGGTGGAGGTTTCTACGGGTGATACGGTTTTGTTCTGGTCTGACTATTGGCAAATTGGTGGCAGTTCAGTCCCACTGCAAGATCGATTTCCTAGGCTCTACTCCTTTTGTCTTGACAAAATTCTCTCAGTAAAGGAAGTCTTTGCGGCTAGTAATTTCCAAGACCTACTCTACTTACCTCTCACTTCACAAGCCTTTCAGGAATTGCAGCAACTTTCTTCCCTAATGAGGTCTTTCCAGTTGGATAATACCTCCAAGGACAGCTGGAGCTGGAGACATGGCAAGAAAGCAGATTTTACTGCAAAGAGGTTTTATGATTTTGTCTATCAGCCAATGGTATCAAACCGCATTCTGGGGTGGATATGGAAAAGTTGCTGCACCATGTCGATCAAGATGTTTGCTTGGCTTGTAATTATGGACAGGGTTAACACTAAAGACATGATTCAGAGGAGGCATTGGAAGATTAATGAAGGACCAGAATGTGTGCTTTGTCCCACTGGAATTCTGGAAGACAGAAACCATCTTTTCTTCCAGTGCAATTATAGCGCTCGAGTGTGGAACTATCTACAAATTGCATGGACAGGTGGTAATGATATGGCGGGTATTGCTCGTCAAGCTAGGAAGGATTTCAACAAGCCTTTCTTTGGGGAGGTGGTGTTTACGGCATGGTGGAATATTTGGAAGGTCAGGAATGATAGAGCTTTCCGGAACATCCAACCAACTTACAGGGCATGGAGGAATGGTTTCATTCATGATCTTACTCTGCTCTCTCATCGGATCAAACGGAAATACAGGGAAACCCTTCTTAAGTGGATTGACTTTCTTCCTCCTTGAGGAGAGTTGCTGCTGCTTTTGTTTCCTCTGTAATTATTTAGGTATAGTCTTCCTTTCCCTGTATAGCTTCTCTTAGGGTTTTTCTCTCTCTTTTCCCTTCATCCTCACCTTGAGGATGCATACCTTGTATTTATTTTGGCTTAATTAATAAAATGTTGTGGGGTGCAAGCCCTGCAGTCTTCATGGTAAAAAAAAACTAGAGGCTTACTAGGGACATGGTGTTGTCTATGTATCCACACATGTATCTGAGTTTCCTATCAATACAATTCTAGCATGGATAATAAACGATTATCATGAACAAGGAAATATAATAATAACCAATTTATTATTGCCTCTAGGGCATATTTCCAACAGTCTCCCACTTGCACTAGAGTCAATAATCTAGTTCACATCGCCATGTGATTAACACTCACAAGTCACATCGCCATGTGACTAACACCCAAGAGTTTACTAGAGTCAGTAGTCTAGTTCACATCACTATGTGATTAACACTCAATGAGTTCTAGGTTTGATCATGTTGCTTGTGAGAGAGGTTTGAGTCAACGGGTCTGCAACATTCAGATCCGTATGTACTTCGCAAATTTCTATGTCATCTTGTAGATGCAACTACTACGCTACATTTGGAGCCATTTCAAATAACTGTTCTACTTGGAGCTATTCCAAATTGTTGCTCCACTATACGTATCCGGTATCTCTACTCAGACCTATCCGGATAGGTGTTAAGCTTGCATCGACGTAACTCTTTACGTCGAACTCTTTATCACCTCCATAACCGAGAAACATATCCTTATTCCTCTAAGGATAATTTTGACCGCTATCTGGTGATCTACTCCTAGATCACCTTTGTACCCTCTAGCCAGACATGTGGCAAAGCACACATCAGGTGCGGTACACAGCATAGCATACTATGGAGCCTATGTCTAAGCATAGGGGACGACCTTCGTCCTTTCTCGCTGTTCTGCCGTGGTCGAGCTTTAAGTCTTAACTTCATACCTTACAACTCAGGCAAGAACCCCTTCTTTGACTGATCCATCTTGAACACCTTCAAGATCATGTCAAGGTATGTGCTCATTTGAAAGTACCATTAAGCGTTTTGATCTATCCTTATAGATCTTGATGCTCAATGTTCAAGTAGCTTAATCCAGGCTTTCCATTGAAAAACACTTTCCAAATAACCCTATATGCTTTCCAGAAATTCTACGTCATTTCTGATCAACAATATGTCAACAACATATATTTATCAGAAATTCTATAGTGCTCCCACTCACTTCTTTGGAAATACAAGTTTCTCATAAACTTTGTATACACCCAAAACTTTGATCATCTCATCAAAGCATACATTCCAACTCCGAGATGCTTACTCCAGTCCTTAGAAGGATTGCTGGAGCTTTGCATACTTGTTAGCATTTTTCAGGATTGAGAAAACCTTCTAGTTGTATCTCATACAACCTTTCCTCAAGAAAAACGTCGAGGAAACAATGTTTTGATATCCTATCTGCAAGATTTCACAAATAATGCAGTAATTGCTAATATTATTCCAACAGACTCTTAGCATCGCTACGAGTGAGAAAGTCTCATCGCAGTCAACTCCTTGAACTTGTTGGGAAACATCTTAACGACAAGTCGAGCTTTCTTAATGGTGATACTTACCATCATTATCCGTCTTCCTTTTCAAATCCACATGTACCTAACAGCCTTACGACCATCAAGTAGTTCTTCCAAAGTCTACACTTTGTTTTCATATATGGATCCTTTCTCGGATTATATGGCCTCGAGCCATTTTGGAATCCAGGCCCACCATCGCTTCTCCATAGCTCGTAGGTTCATTGTTGTCTAGCAACATGACTTCCAAGACAGGATTACATACCACTCTGAAGTAGTACGCATCCTTGTCATCCCGTGAGGTTTGGTAGTGACTTGATCCGAAGTTTCATGATCACTATCATAAGCTTCCACTTCAGTTGGTGTAGGTGCCACAGGAACAACTTCCTGTGCCCTGCTACACACTAGTTGAAGAGACGGTTCAATAACCTCATCAAGCCTCCACTATCCTCCCACTCAATTCTTTCGAGAGAAACTTTTCCTCAAGAAAGGACCCGATTCTAGAAACAATCCCTTATTGCTTTCGGATCTGAGACAGGAGGTATACCCAACTGTTTTGGGTGTCCTATGAAGATGCATTTATCCGCTTTGGGTTCGAGCTTATCAGCCTGAAACTTTTTCACATAAGCAGCCCCAAACTTTTAAGAAATGACAGCTTAGGTTTCTCTAAACCATAGTTCATACGGTGTCATCTCATCGGAATTACGTGGTGCCCCCTTTTAAAGTGAATGTGGTTGTCTCTAATGCATAACCCATAAACTATTGTGGTAATTCGATAAGAGACATCATGGTATGCATCATATCCAATAGGGTGCAGTTATGATGTTCGGACACACCATCACACTATGGTGTTCCAGGCTGTATCAGTTGTGAAACAATTTCCACAATGTCTTAATTCTGTGCCAAACTCGTAATTCAGATATTCATCTCTATGATCATATCATAGATCTTTTATCCTCTTGTCACGACGATCTTTCAACTTCACCCTGAAATTACTTGAACCTTTCAATAATTCAGACTCATGATTCATCAAGTAAATATACTCAACATCTACTCAAATCATCTGTGAAGCAAGAACATAACGATATCCACTACATGCCTCTGCACTCATTGGACTGCACACATCAAAATGTATTACTTCCAACAAGTTGCTTTCTAGTTCCATTTTACTGAAACCGAGGCTTTCAGTCATCTTGCCCATGTGGTATGA
Source organism: Triticum monococcum (assembly GCA_034509565.1). Lineage (NCBI taxonomy): Eukaryota > Viridiplantae > Streptophyta > Magnoliopsida > Poales > Poaceae > Triticum > Triticum monococcum. The sequence continues at coordinate 665,827,338 of CM067845.1, read as the reverse complement.
TTTGCATGTCTCAAGTGATTCAAAATCAAGTGAGTCCAAATGGTCCATTTGCATGGAGTTTCTTCATGCATATACACCAATAGACATGGTTCGCATGTCTCAAACTTTTCAAAACGAGTGAGCCCAAAGATCCATCAACATGGAGCTTCTTCATGCGTTTTATACCGATATGACTTACGTGGCAGTGCCACAAGAAGGTGGTACTATCATTACTATCTTATACCTTTTGGCATGAACATGTGTATCACCACGATCGAGATTCAACAAACCATTCATTTTAGGTGCAAGACCATTGAAGGTATTATTCAAATAAACAGAGTAACTATTATTCTCTTTAAATGAATAACCGTATTGCGATAGACATAATCCAATCATGTCTATGCTCAACGCAAACACCAAATAACAATTATTTAGGGTTAACACCAATCTCGATGGTAGAGGGAGCGTGCGATGCTTGATCACATCAACATTGGAAACACTTCCAACACATATCATCAGCTCACCTTTAGCTAGTCTCCGTTTATTCCGTAGCTTTTATTTCGAGTTACTAACACTTAGCAACCGAACCGGTATCTAATGCCCTGGTGCTACTAGGAGTACTAGTAAAGTACACATTAATATAATGTATATCCAAAATACTTCTATCAACCTTGCCAGCCTTCTCATCTACCAAGTATCTAGGGTAATTCTGCTCCAGTGGTTGTTCCCCTTTATTACAGAAGCACTTAGTCTCGGGCTTGGGTTCAACTTTGGGTTTCTTCACTTGAGCAGCAACTGACTTGTCGTTTCATGAAGTATCCCTTTCTTGCCCTTGCCCTTCTTGAAACTAGTGGTTTTTAACTAACCATCAACAATTGATGCTCCTACTTGACTTCTACTTCCGCGGTGTCAAGCATCGCGAATATCTCAAGGATCATTACATCTATCCCTGATATGTTATAGTTCATTACGAAGCTCTAGTAGCTTGGTGGCAATGACTTTGGAGAAACATCACTATCTCATCTGGAAGATTAACTCCTACTCGATTCAAGTGATTGTTGTACTCAGACAATCTGAGCTAGAGAGTGGGACCGAATCCAACCGTTACACACAATCTACCAATCTCGGTGGGACCGAATCAGAAAACTCGGTCTGACCGAAATAGTAAACCTAGTGACCGTTAGGAATTTCGGTGGGACTGAGATGCAACTCGGTAGGACCGATTCGGTTAGGGTTTGGGCATAACGTAATCTCGGTGAGACTGATCGCACAAACTCGGTGAGACCGAGTTCGGCAATTAGCTAACCAGAGAGTTGGTCAGGCAAACTCGGTGGGACCGACTTGCTCTTTCGGTGAGACCGAAAATTTACAAGAAGGAAACATAGAGTTTACCTTGCATTCTCGGTGGGACCGATTCGCTCTTTCGGTGAGACCGAAAAGTTATGAAAGGGAAACAGAGAGTTTGCAAGCCCATCTCGGTGAGACCGAGATCCTAATCGGTAGGACCGAATTGCTAGGGTTTGGCAGTGGCAAATGACAAGTGAAACTCGGTGGCGCCGGATTGACAGGATCGGTATGACCGAGTTTGGCTTAGGGTTTAGGTCATTTGTGGATATGGAAAGGTGGTTGAGGATTTTGGAGCATATCACTAAGCACATAAAGCAAGAGGCTCATTAAGCAACACCTCATCCCTCCTTAATAGTATTGGCTTTTCCTAAAGACTCAATGTGATCTTGGATCACTAAAATATAAAATGAAGAGTCTTGAACTTTTGAGCTTGAGCCAATTCTTTGTCCATAGCATTTTGAGGGTTCCACTTTCACATCCATGCCATGCCAATCATTGAGCTTTCCTGAAATAATCATCTTGGAATAGCATTAGCTCAATGAGCTATATGTTGTTATGAATTACCAAAACCACCTAGGGATAGTTGCACTTTCAATCTCCCCCTTTTTGGTAATTGATGACAACATATAGATCAAAGCTTCGACAAATGATAATAAGCATGAAATATATCCTCGCTTTGAGAAGTATGTGACAAGTAAGAGCTCCCCCTAAATTTGTGCATATTTAAAATTTGCTTTGGACTGCAAATGCACAAGGAGTTAGAATCATGGGTTACTCTTCCATGTCACATACATCTTGGTGGAGCGCTAAAAAATGACAAGATTGAAATACATGCACTCATCACCAAGAATAGTGAATGATCACAAACGATAGATAGAATGATAATATTTAAGCAAGCATTAAGCAAACATTAAGTGTAGCTTATGATCAAACACTTGATCATCGATGTCTCACGAATAATGACATAGTATCGCACACGCAAGCAAACAAAGTTCGAAAAGCCACCAAATAAAAACAAGAGAGAATAAAAGCAACACTCTCTCTCGAAGCCTATGATCTATACATTTTCTGCCGCTTTGGCAACAAGTTACCAAAAAGTTCCTAGAGAATGTATAGTGCTAAGTCGACGCTCAGGCTTGATCTTCAGGTGGTGGTGGAGTCCGGAGCACGCCAAGGACGAAGCCTTCAGTAGAAGTGGTCAGAGTCGAGGCTGAAGTGGATGCTGGAGCTGGTGGAACTGAGGCTGTGGCTAGCGCAGACATTGTGGCTCTGGTGTTAGCAACTGGCAGTGCAGACGGCCTCGGACCTCGTGGAACCCTCGCAAAAGCATCAGTCGTGGTCCTGCCTCTCCTCTCATTCATGTCCTCCTGAAGCTGCTCCACGGCGGTCTGTATTTCTGTCACCTTGATGTCCATGTCATAGAACCTATGTTCCATGATCCTCTCTAGGCTCGCCTGGTTCTGAGTCAGGGTGGCAAGTCCTTGCTCAATACGCAGGGTGGATGCTATCAGGTAACCGAGCTGCTCTTGTTTGGTGTTCAAGAAGTAATCAGATGCCTCCGCTTGAGTAGGCATCCTGGCAGCTTTCTCCTTCTTCGCCTTCTCCTTCTGAGCTTGCGCATGGGTAGATGAGGGTTCATTCTCAGTCATAACCAGTTGGTTGTCCTCAAAATCTGGACAGATGGGCAGGTGTTCCTCATCCAATAAATACACGCCTGTGCCCATCTTGGAGTTGATGAGCTCCTGAATCTGTGGGGCATACCCACAGCTCCTCTTCTGGTCTGCAGCTGTCCTCTTGATTGTTTCCACAATGAGACTCATGACCTTGAATTTCTGAGGCACGTCAAAGACATGAAGCAAGTTGATCGCGTGACCTCTGATCATCTTGTGATCTCCAGATTTGGGCAGAAGGGTGTGCCTAAGGATCCAGTTGATCGTAGGCAATCCTGAGAGCAGATAGTGCATAGAGCCAAACTTGAACATGTCAAGCACTTCATTTGGGATCTCCTTGTACATGTTGGACATGGAGTTGTGATCCATCTTTTTCTTGGCATAAATGTCCAAGTCATCAGCTTGCTCCTCTGGGGCATTGATCAACTTCGCCCATTCTTCCACAGTGGATTGGTACCTTGTACCCTCTGACATCCATGTGATCCTGCCATCCGGATAAAAGTGTGTTGTGGAGTAGAATTGCATGATCAGCTCCTCGTTCCACTTTGTGAGCTTCTGCCCAACAAAGTCTGCAACTCCACAAGCACTAAAGCTGTCAAATATACCGGGGTAGTACTCTTCATTGTCCTTGATGTAGGTCCAGTCGACCCATCTCATGTCACAAACGATTGGCTTCTTGTCAAGCAAAACAGTCTCATAGAAATCTTGTTGCTCCTTGGTGTGAAATCTGTAATCCACGGCAGTCCTTCTCCTAGAAGCATACGGATCTGCTTCTCTCCATTTCCTCCGCCCCGAATCTCTCCTGAGCTTCATATCCTCAGCCACAGGATGAGCATCATTGTGGTCTGGGATCTTGGGCTTGAGCTTCCTAAGGACACTCTCTTCCTCTTCTTCGATAGCTTCAGGCATTGGGGCCTTGTTCTTTTCTGCAGCTGGGATGCTTCGTGTGTTCCTCTTTGGTGTACTCTTAGGCTTAGATGCAGCCTTAGGTATTTCCTTGGGCTTGGATGCAGCTGTTCCTGACCTTATAGCATCTCCCATGAGTTTGGCTGCCTTGGGTGCTGGTGCAGCAACCTCTTCTTCTTCTTCCTCCTCATCTACCATGATGGAGGCCTTCCCAAGCACTCTTGCTACAGTCTTCTTGACCCTTTCCTTCCTCTTTTTGCCCTCAGCAGCAATGGGCTCAACGGGAGCAGGCTTCACAGTTGAAGCCCTAGCCTTTGACATGGGCTGCCTGCCTGCTGGCCTTTTGATTTCCAGCCCTGGCTTTGTGCCTGCTGCTGGCTCAGCTCTCTTTGATGTGGCCTCTTCCTCTGCCACATAGTCTTCATCCTCAGAATCAGACGTTCTCTTCTTCCTTTGACGTGTGGCAGCCTTAGGCAGATTGCTGGGGGTGCTCCTGCTGCCATCATCAGAAGAACTTGAGGGGCTAGTGCCCTCACTCATCACAACTTGCTGCTCAGACACATTCTGGCTGTCACTTTGATCAGACATGTTGCAAACTGACTGCTGACCCTGTGAATAGATTATGGATAAGATAGAGTGGATGAGCATCACAAAAAGCAGAGATTTTTGCAAAAGATTAATTCAAAAACTTAGTTTTAGTTTTCCACAGAAAGCATCTCGGATCTACCGATTTTCAAACTCGGTGACACCGAAGCAGTTTTGGCACCAGAACTGGTGAACTCGGTCAGATCGAGTCACAGTTCGGTGGCACCGAGACTGCTAGGGTTTCACAGAATTCCAAAATCGGTCGCACCGATAAGTTATTCTCGGTCAGACCGAGTTTCACTTGTGCAATGGCAAAAGCCAGATCGGTGGGACCGAGTTTTTCAACTCGGTGGGTCCGAGATGGTTTCGGCGGAAACCTAACCCTAAAATTTTCGAATTAAACCTATTCTACGAGATCATTGACTGGATAGGAGTGTTTCAATCGTGGCAAGAATCATAATGATCACAATGTGCTAGGAATCGGAGTGGAGAATAGCACAAAGATCGAGTCCATACCCTAGTTCGGCGGAGACTCGCTACGGCGGCAACGGCGGGGCAGAATTCCGTTAACGACGGCGGAGACCAGCGACTGGAGGCTGCTGGCGGCGAGAAGACGATCCGGAGACCACGAAGGCAGAGCAGGCTATCACGCGGGCGAAGAGGTTTCGGAGAAATTTCCAAAATTTTGCTCGTCACTATATATAGCCCGACCTGTCGGTGTGACCGAAAAGTTCAAATCGGTTGCACCAAGATCGAAAACCTAGATCAACTTAATGAACTTGGTAGGACCGAAAATGGAGTATCGGTCAGACCGAGATTCATAAAGAGGTTTTGGAGGTTTAAGTCTATGACGAATCGGGGACTCTGAGCGCTCCTCACACAGAGTGGTTCGAATCTGACTTGATAAAGTTTTGTGATGCAGCATGAATAGAGTTTGAGACGAGAAAAGCATAGATAGCTAGAGGAGGCTCTTAGGCATTCTCGTCCATCCACTTGGCAAAAGAAGAAAGCCAAACAATCAAAACAACAAGTGGATGTCCTCGAATGAGTAAAATATGCAACCAACATGCTCACACAATAAGATGGCAAATGAAATATGTGGCAAAGCATGCACAACCAATTCTAGCATCTATCAAGCAATTTGCGATGACTAGGTCATCTATATATGAGTATATTGACTTAGGAGTCAAGTGAGAACACTTGATCATAGGTCATACTCATCGTTTAAGCTCAAGTGGGGTTACCACTTTTACATAAAGCATTGTTGTATTCACATCTTTAGAGTTGCTTTAGCTCAAGTCTTAGAGTAAAGCTCCCCCTAGATGTGATATCCCCCCTAAGAGGGATGAACTAACCTTGGGTTTTGTCAATGATGACTTCATGTAGATGTTGAAGATGTGGATGCTCAATGTTGATGTAGATCACTTGGAGCTATCCATTTGAGTGAATTGCACTTTCAATACCTACATGGGTTAGTCCCACAAGGAACAAACAAGGATATCCATAGACATAGGGTGATGCACACACAAGATGATGTCCATGAAAACTTTAGGTTACCTTGTCCCTTGTCTTACCAACAAGAGGGTTTGTGACTCCTTGAACTAGTGCAAGATGTGGAAGTTGATTGCACTTGTTCTTGCCAAAATGATAAGAGTGAAGTATGTTGGCGGAGTCACCCTCAAGAACTCTCTAGTTCTTCTTCTTTTGGATCCACACCATCTTGATGGGAATCCTTGGAGTTGTAGTCGTACTTGATGTAGTGGAACTTGACGCAGTCTTGGGAATCCACTTGACTAAGGTCTTGGGAGCTTCTTCAAATGCATCAATCTCCTCTTGAAGCTTGTCCTTCCCTTTTTTCTTGTAGTCTTGTGGTGGAAGATCATCTTGAGCTTGTGTCCCCTTGAAAGAAGTGTCAAACTTCTCTTGTTGAGGAACAAACTTTGTCTTGGGGTATTGATCTTCTTCCCATTCAACTCCATTGGCATTGAACTTTCGTTCAAAACCAACACGTTGATTCTTCCGGTGCATTCCTTGTTTGCGCACAATTTCCTCGAATTGCTTACTTCCGGCAAGGCTCTTGTAAACACCTTTCTCTATAATTCCCTTCAATAAGCTATTTTCTTGCTCAAGTGTAACTTGGCTAAGAGAAACATTAGTGGAATCAAGAGAACTACTAGAAGCAAGAATGTTGGATTTAGCATGATCATTGTTACTACTAGAGGAAGAATCTTTCTTATTCTTGTTACTAGTCTTGACTTGAGGCATGTAAGTGGATAAAAGTAAACGCTTGGCAATGTGAGAAGAACTTTTCTTGCGGAGATCATCATTGATTGCTTTTAAGAACCATGCTCTTGCTCAAGATTAAGCTTTTCAAAGCGTAGTTTCTCATGAGCTCTTAAAAGTTCTCGATGATCTTCGAAGATAGTTTCATGGGCTAACTTAAGAGTGTTTAGTTCTTTAGTTAGAGCCTCAATCTTCTCCTTATCATTGTCATTCGTTTTAGCATGATTAATTGATGTTTCATCATAGTACTCATCACTAGAGTTGTCAACAAGCAAATCATCATCACCTAACAAGTCATCTTCATCACTATTAAAGTCAACGTACTCGGGGTGTGTTACCTTAGGACCTTTGGCCATGAAGCATCTTCCAATTCCTTCATTTGGTGAGTCAAATATGTCGTAGGAGCTGGTTGACACAAGTGCTAGACCAGCAACACCTTCATCTTGAGTATCTTCGGAGTCGGAGTGATAACTTCTCTCGGAGTGGCTGTCGGAGTCGGAGCCGGATACCCATTCACCAACATGAGCTTGATTTCTTCGTTTTGTATAGCTCCTTGATGATTTTTCCTTCCTTTCCGAATCCTTGATTCTCCGTGAGTATCTTCGTTCATAACGATCATCTCTGCTCCTTCTCTCTCTTGGTGGAGATTCTTTGCTTCTTCTTTTTGGAGAATCTTCTCTTCTCTGGTAGGGAGCCGTACACTCATTGCAATAGTGTCCGGGTCTTCCACAATTATAGCAGTTTCGCTCTCGACTAGAAGATCTTTTGTCATTGTAGGACCTTGACTTGAAGCTTCTATCTTTGTTTCTACTCTTGTAGAACTTGTTGAAGTTCTTCACCATTAAGCTCAATTATTCATTGAAGTTTTGTTTCTCGCTTGATGATGTGGGGACTTCACATGACGCTTTGTAGGCACCACTTGATTTATTGTGAAGTTCCTCTTTATCCTTAAGTGACATCTCATGAGCAACAATCCTTCCAATTACTCCCGTTGGCTTGAGATCTTTGTAGTTGGGCATCATTTGGATTAATGTGCACACGGTATCATATTTCCCATCCAAGGCTCTTAGGATCTTCTTGATGATGAATCTATCGGTCATCTCTTCACTTCCTAAGCCGGCAATCTCATTTGTGATGAGAGCAAGCCTAGAGTACATTTCAGCGACACCTTCACCACCCTTCATCTTGAACTTGTCAAGTTGACTTTGGAGCACATCCCACTTGGATTCCTTGACGGAGTCGGTACCTTCGTGCATATCAATCAAAGTATCCCAAATTTCCTTTGCATTCTCAAGGCGGCTGATTTTTTTGAATTCTTCGGGGCACAATCCGTTGAAGAGAATATCACAAGCTTGAGCATTGTATTGCAACATCTTCAACTCATCCGCGGTAGCTTCACGGTTTGGTTCTCTCCCATCAAAGAACTCACCTTGCAAACCAACACAAACAATAGCCCATACGGCGGGGTTATGTCCAAGAATATGCATTTTCATTTTATGCTTCCAACTAGCAAAAGTAGTGCCATCAAAGTAAGGACCTCTACGGTGATAATTTCCCTCGCTAGACGCCATACTCTCCTAGGTTGTGAAACCAAGGCTATGACCACCAAAAGCTATGGAGATCAAGGCAAATGGAGACCAAAGCTCTAATACCACTTGTAGGATCGAAAGTATGTCTAGAGGGGGGGGGTGATTAGACTACTTTACCAATTAAAAACTTAGCCTTTTCCCAATTTTAGTTCTCGGCAGATTTTAGCTATCTTAGAGCAAGTCAAGCAATCATCACACAATTCAAGCAAGCATGCAAAGAGTTTATTGGCAGCGGAAAGTAAAGCATGCAACTTGCAAGAATGTAAAGGGAAGGGTTTGGAGGATTCAAACGCAATTGGAGACACGGATGTTTTCCCGTGGTTCGTATAGGTGGTGCTATCCTACATCCACGTTGATGGAGACTTCAACCCACGGAGGGTAACGGTTGCGCGAGTCCATGGAGGGCTCCACCCACGAAGAGTCCACGAAGAAGCAACCTTGTCTATTCCACCATGGCCATCGCCCACGAAGGACTTGCCTCACTAGCGGTAGATCTTGACGAAGTAGGCGATCTCCTTGCCCTTACAAACTCCTTGGTTCAACTCCACAATCTTGTCGGAGGCTCCCAAGTGACACCTAGCCAATCTAGGAGACACCACTCTCCAAGAAGTAACAAATGGTGTGTTGATGATGAACTCCTTGCTCTTGTGCTTCAAATGATAGTCTACCCAACACTCAACTCTCTCTCATAGGATTTGGATCTGGTGGAAAGAAGATTTGAGTGGAAAGCAACTTGGGGAAGGCTAGAGATCAAGATTCATGTGGTAGGAATGGAATATCTTGGTCTCAACACATGAGTAGGTGGTTCTTTCTCAGAACATATGAGTGGGAATGGTGTATGTGTTCTGATGGCTCTCTCTTCGAATGAAGAGGAGGTGGAGGGGTATTTATAGCCTCCACACAAAATCCAACCGTTACACACAATCTACCAATCTCGGTGGGACCGAATCAGAAAACTCGGTCTGACCGAAATAGTAAACCTAGTGACCATTAGGAATTTCGGTGGGACTGAGATGCAACTTGGTAGGACCAATTCAGTTAGGGTTTGGGCATAACGTAACCTGGGTGAGACCGATCGCACAAACTCGGTGAGACCGAGTTCGGCAATTAGCTAACCAGAGAGTTGGTCAGGCAAACTCGATGGGACCGACTTGCTCTTTCGGTGAGACCGAAAAGTTACAAGAAGGAAACATAGAGTTTACCTTGCATTCTCAGTGGGACCGATTCGCTCTTTCGGTGAGACCGAAAAGTTACGAAAGGGAAACAGAGAGTTTGCAAGCCCATCTCGGTGAGACCGAGATCCTAATCGGTAGGACCGAATTGCTAGGGTTTGGCAGTGGCAAATGACAAGTGATACTCGGTGGCGCTGGATTGACAGAATCGGTATGACCGAGTTTGGCTTAGGGTTTAGGTCATTTGTGGATATGGAAAGGTGGTTGAGGATTTTGGAGCATATCACTAAGCACATAAAGCAAGAGGCTCATTAAGCAACACATCATCCCTCCTTAATAGTATTGGCTTTTCCTAAAGACTCAATGTGATCTTGGATCACTAAAATATAAAATGAAGGGTCTTGAACTTTTGAGCTTGAGCCAATTCTTTGTCCTTAGCATTTTGAGGGTTCCACTTTCACATCCATGCCATGCCAATCATTGAGCTTTCCTGAAATAATCATCTTGGAATAGCATTAGCTCAATGAGCTATATGTTGTTATGAATTACCAAAACCGCCTAGGGATAGTTGCACTTTCACTTATACCTCTTGACGTGGGAACGAGCCTGAAATCCCAATTTCAGCCCTCGAAACATCTCATATGTTCCGCGACATTTCAAAAATGTCTTCGGTGCCTCAATTCTAAACCATTTAACATTACCGAACTATCATGTAGTCATCAAAACGTGTATGTCAGATGTTCGCAACATCCACAGACAACGTTCGAGGTTCAGCACACTGAGCGGTGCATTAAGGACATAAGCCTTCTATGAAGCAATGAGGACAATCCTCAATTTACGGACCTAGTCCGCATAATTGCTACTATCAACTTTCAACTAAATTTTCTCTAGGAACATAACTAAACAGTAGAACTGAAGCGCGAGCTACGACATAATTTGCAAAGATCTTTTGACTATGTTCAGGATAATTAAGTTCATCTTATGAACTCCCACTCAGATAGACATCCCTCTAGTCATCTAAGTGATTACATGATCCGAGTCAACTAGGCCGTGTCCGATCATCACGTGAGACGGACTAGTCAACATCGGTGAACATCTTCATGTTGATCGTATCTACCATACGACTCATGCTCGACATTTCGGTCTTCTGTGTTCCGAGGCCATGTCTGTACATGCTAGGCTCGTCAAGTCAACCTAAGTGTTTTGCATGTGTTCCGAGGCCATGTCTGTACATGCTAGGCTCGTCAACACCCGTTGTATTTGAACGTAAGAATCTATCACACCCGATCATCACGTGGTGCTTCGAAACTACGAACTTTTAGCAACGGTGCACAGTTAGGGGGGACACTTTCTTGAAATTTTAATGAGGGATCATCTTATTTACTACCGTCGTTCTAAGCAAATAAGATGTATAAACATGATAAACATCACATGCAATCAAATAGTGACATGATATGGCCAATATCACTTTGCTCCTTTTGATCTCCATCTTCGGGGCTCCATGATCATCATCGTCACCGGCATGACACCATGATCTCCATCATCGTGTCTTCATGAAGATGTCTCGCCAACTATTACTTCTACTACTACAGCTAACGGTTAGCAATAAAGTAAAGTAATTACATGACGTTTATGTTGACACGCAGGTCATAAATAAATAAAGACAACTCCTATGGCTCCTGCCGGTTGTCATACTCATCGACATGCAAGTCGTGATTCCTATTACAACAACATGATCATCTCATACATCACATATATCATTCATCACATCCTTTGGCCATATCACATCACATAGCATACCCTGCAAAAACAAGTTAGACATCCTCTAATTTTTGTTTGCATGTTTTATGTGGCTGCTATGGGTTTCTAGCAAGAACGTTTCTTACCTACGCAAAAACCACAACGTGATATGCCAATTGCTATTTACCCTTCATAAGGACCCTTTTCATCGAATCCGATCCGACTAAAGTGGGAGAGACAGACACCCGCCAGCCACCTTATGCAACTAGTGCATGTCAGTCGGTGGAACCGGTCTCACATAAGCGTACGTGTAAGGTTGGTCCGGGCCGCTTCATCCCACAATGCCGCCGAATCAAGATTGGACTAGTAACGGTAAGCATATTGAACAAAATCAACGCCCACAACTACTTTGTGTTCTACTCGTGCATAGTAACTACGCATAAACCTGGCTCATGATGCCACTGTTGGGGAACGTAGCAGAAATTCAAAATTTTCCTACGTGTCACCAAGATCTATCTATGGAGAAACCAGCAACGAGGGGAAGGAGAGTGCATCTACATACCCTTGTAGATTGCTAAGCGGAAGCGTTCAAGTGAACGGGGTTAATGGAGTCGTACTCGTCGTGATCCAAATCACCGATGATCCTAGTGCCGAACGGACGGCACCTCCGCGTTCAACACACGTACGGAGCGGATGACGTCTCCTCCTTCTTGATCCAGCAAGGGGGAAGGAGAGGTTGATGGAGATCCAGCAGCACGACGGCGTGGTGGAGTAGCGGGATTCCAACAGGGCTTCGCCAAGCGCTGCGGGAGGAGGGAGATATGTCACGGGAGGGAGAGGGAGGCGCCAGGGCTTAGATGCGGCTGCCCTCCCTTCCCCCCACTATATATAGGGCCAAGGGAGAGGGGGGGGCGCAGCCTTGGCCCTTCCTCCAAGGAAGGGTGCGGCTAGGGACGAGTCCCTCCTCCCCAAGGCACCTAGGAGGTGCCTTCCCCCTTTAGGACTCTTCCTTTCCTTATCTCTTGGCGCATGGGCCTCTTGGGGCTGGTGCCCTTGGCCCATATAGGCCAAGGTTCACACCCCTACAGCCCATGTGGCCCCCTGGGGCAGGTGGCCCCACCCAGTGGACCCCCGGGACCCTTCCGGTGGTCCCGGTACAATACCGATGACCCCTAAACTTGTCCCGATGGCCGAAATAGCACTTCATATATATAATTCTTTACCTCCGGACCATTCCCGAACTCCTCGTGACGTCCGGGATCTCATCCGGGACTCCGAACAACATTCGGGTTACCGCATACTAATATCTCTATAACCCTAGCGTCACCGAACCTTAAGTGTGTAGACCCTACGGGTTCGGGAGACATGCAGACATGACCGAGATGACTCCGGTCAATAACCAACAGCAGGATCTAGATACCCATGTTGGCTCCCACATGTTCCACGATGATCTCATCGGATGAACCACGATGTCGAGGACTTAATCAATCTCATATACAATTCCCTTTGTCTAGCGGTACGATACTTGCCCGAGATTCGATCGTCGGTATCCCGATACCTTGTTCAATCTCGTTACCGGCAAGTATCTTTACTCGTTCCGTAACACATCATCCTGTGATCAACTCCTTGATCACATTGTGCACATTATGATGATGTCCTACCGAGTGGGCCCAGAGATACCTCTCCGTCACACGGAGTGACAAATCCCAGTCTCGATTCGTGCCAACCCAACAGACACTTTCGGAGATACCTGTAATGTACCTTTACAGCCACCCAGTTACGTTGTGACGTTTGGCACACCTAAAGTATTCCTATGGTATCCGGGAGTTGCACAATCTCATGGTCTAAGGAAATGATACTTGACATTAGAAAAGCTTTAGCATACGAACTACACGATCTAGTGCTATGCTTAGGATTGGGTCTTGTCCATCACATCATTCTCCTAATGATGTGATCCCGTCATCAACGATATCCGATGCCCATGGTCAGGAAACCGTAACCATCTATTGATCAACGAGCTAGTCAACTAGAGGCTTACTAGGGACATGGTGTTGTCTATGTATCCACACATGTATCTGAGTTTCCTATCAATACAATTCTAGCATGGATAATAAACGATTATCATGAACAAGGAAATATAATAATAACCAATTTATTATTGCCTCTAGGGCATATTTCCAACATCGTCATCATTGAAGCCTGGTTCAGGGGCTACTGAGGGAGTCCTGGATTAGGGGATGTTCGGATGGCCGGACTATACCTTCAGTCGGACTCCTGGACTATGAAGATACAAGATTGAAGACTTCGTCCCGTATCCGGAAGGGACTTTCCTTGGCGTGGAAGGCAAGCTTGGCGATACGGATATGTAGATCTCCTACCATTGTAACCGACTTTGTGTAACCCGAACCCTCTCCGGTGTCTATATAAACCGGAGGGTTTTAGTCCGTAGGACAACGTACACAACAACAATCATACCATAGGCTAGCTTCTAGGGTTAGCCTCTCTGATCTCGTGGTAGATCTACTCTTGTACTATCCATATCATCAATATTAATCAAGCAGGACGTAGGGTTTTACCTCCATCGAGAGGGCCCGAACCTAGGTAAAACTTCCCGGCACAACACCCTTGCCAGTGGGATTTCAGTTGGTTTTCGTACTATGCGAATGAAAGTTTCCAAAAAGGAGAGCTCTAAAAACAGCGTTCTACGGGGAGAATGTGATTTTTGTATACTTTGACCCCATACTGGCATGAAACTGATCGGAAAAAGGACCTCAAAAACACCCATTTATTAGGGGAATGTGAAAATTGATGGTTTTCGCCCGGCACAGTTCCGGACCCCCTACCCGAGATCCATCGGTTTTGACACTGACACAGGGCTTCACCTAAGCACCGCTACAGTAATATCGAGGTGGACTATGGTGGAGGGGGACACCCCACACGGATAAAAGATCAATTCGATCAATTGTTGTGTCTATGGGGTGCCCCCTGCCCTCGTATATAAAGGAGCAAGGGGGGTGTGGCCGGCCAGGGAGAGGGCGCGCCAGGAGGAGTCCTACTCCTACCGGGAGTAGGACTCCCCCCTTTTCCTAGTTGGAATAGGATTCGGGAGGGGGAAAGAGGAGGGAGAGAAGGAAAGGGGGGCGCCGCCGCCCTCTCCTTATCCTATTCGGTCTAGGGGGGAGGGGCACGCGGCCCAGCCCTGGCCGCCTCTCCTCTTCTCTGTAAAGTCCCACTAAGGCCCATTTACCTCCCAGGGGGTTCCGGTAACCTCCCGGTACTCTTGTAAAATCCCGATTTCACCCGGAACACTTCCGATATCCAAACATAGGCTTCCAATATATCAATCTTCATGTCTCGACCATTTTGAGACTCCTCGCCATGTCCGAGATCACATCTGGAACTCCGAACAACCTTCGGTACATCAAAACATATAAACTCATAATATAACCGTCATCGTAACGTTAAGCGTGCAGACCCTACGGGTTCGAGAACTATATATACATGACCGAGACATGTCTCCGTTCAATAACCAATAGCGGAACCTGGATGTCCATATTGGCTCCCACATATTCTACGAAGATCTTTATCGGTCAGACCGCATAACAACATACGTTGTTCCCTTTGTCATCGGTATGTTACTTGCCCGAGATTCGATCGTCGGTATCTCAATACCTAGTTCAATCTCGTTACCGACAAGTCTCTTTACTCGTTCTTTAATACATCATCCTACAACCAACTCATTAGTTGCAATGCTTGCAAGGCTTAAGTGATGTGCATTACCGAGAGGGCCCAGAGATACCTCTCTGACAATCCGAGTGACAAATCCTAATCTCGAAATACGCCAACCCAACAAGTACCTTTGGAGACACCTGTAGAGCACCTTTATAATCACCCAGTTACGTTATGACGTTTGGTAGCACACAAAGTGTTCCTCCGGTAAACGGGAGTTGCATAATCTCATAGTCATAGGAACATGTATAAGTCATGAAGAAAGCAATAGTAACATACTAAACGATCGGGTGCTAAGCTAACAGAATGGGTCATGTCAATCACATCATTCTCCTAATGATGTGACCCTATTAATCAAATGACAGCTCATGTCTATGGTTAGGAAACATAACCATCTTTGATCAACGAGCTAGTCAAGTAGAGGCATACTAGTGACAATCTGTTTGTCTATGTATTCACACATGTATTATGTTTCCGGTTAATACAATTCTAGCATGAATAATAAACATTTATCATGATATAAGGAAATAAATAATAACTTTATTATTGCCTCTAGGGCATATTTCCTTCACCTATGGCCCCGGGGTCCATCTTCCATATTTACTATAACCTTTATCTTGCCCGTTGTTTTTATTTTCTTTTTATCTATCTATCTATCACTATCAGATTTAATCCTTGAAATTGACGAGAATAAGGGGATTGACAACTCTGTTGCCTTCGTTGGATGCAAGCATTTGCTTTCTGTGTGTAGGTACCATTTTTATCTTTTTTGTGTGGTGTCTCCTACTGGTTTGATAAACCTTCATTCTTGACTGGGGGAAATACTATCTGCTACTATACTACATTAGACTTCTTCGAGGAATCCCAATGCCTATCATAAGTAGCAACTGTTGGTGGTCGGTTTGAGTCTTTTTTTTGCGAGGAGGTCGGTTTGAGTCTTCAGTAGCTTTGAGTTCGATTTACAAGAACATGTCTAGCAGCTACATCAATGTATTGATTGACTGGTTGGCCAGATGATATCATGTTGCCATCCTTAAATTTCATTAACTTGACTCTCTGTAGTCGTCTGACGTGTTCCATCTTCTGTCTGTTTTGTTGTAGGAACTTTCCAAGCTTAGCAGCAAGTATTTGGCACTCCAGCATGATAGGGACATGTACAAGAAGCTGGCTGATGAAGCCAAGGAGTTGGGTAGGAGTTGAGAGGTGGAGGCTAGCTGTGAATGAGGTAATTCAGCTTGTTGTGCTTTTTCTTTTGTTTCATGTTCTAATTCTGACTGGACACTTCTGCAGTTGATTTGGCTGAGGAAAACCAGCGGTTGAGGACCCGACTAATGAGTACCGTGTCTGGAACCTCTACATCTGTTGCCCTAGAGAACTATTTAAAGGATTATGACGATGCCCTAAAGGAGTCCCGACAAAATGTTGCATAGTTCCAGACCTAGGAGAAGGTTATCCAGGACCCGATGAAGGAGAACCAGATGCTACAGCTGATGAATAACAAGGTCCGGAAAAAACTTCGATGACTTGATTTTGGGGCGGTCCAACATGAGTAGCATGCATGAGAATGTACTCATCCGACTAGGGGAAGCCCATGCCGCTTTCAAGAGGTACTTGTCTAAGTGTATGAGCTTCTCCAACAGGAGGCTATTTGGTAAGTCATTTCTCCGATAAGAGAAGAATAATTTCCGATCGTATTAACTTAGTCACTGATTGATGGTGCTTTGCATCCAAGAATACTACCCTGCCACCAAGACTGAGGTTGCGCGAGTCATGGAGCAACTGTCTATTATTGCCAATCCAGAGTAGCTAGACATGAATTTAGCAGTGTTGGAGAACCAATTGGGGCAGACCATCGGTTTGCTGGAGCGGTTGAAGTCAGCCGGATAGGAAATCTACATGCCCCTTTTGCTTGACAAGCTTTCTCCAGTCGACGTCACCGGTCTGGTCACCCGACTGCTGCAGGCTCCCGTGTGCATCACTCAATGGAAGGAGTCATCTTCCAGGCCCGGAGCCTTAATGTACGGTTTTGACTCTCGTGGAAGGGCACATTTCGACTGCCAAGCGCTTGGCCTCCATCAAGAAAGGCCGTATACCGAGTGGAGAGTTTAAACTTCAAGTCCAACTGGTGGTGGTGATACTTTAAGTTCTATCCTATGTACTTTTACTACGTTTGAACTGCACTTGCAATGGCTTATTTGACCCCTTCCCCTTTGAATCTTTGTAATTTGTCATTTGATCTGTGGGTTTTTCTTTGCCTTTTTCTCTTGCCAACCAAGCAGGCGGACTGCAGGCAGGTTGGGGACAAGGATTTTGCCGCTTCTTCTACAAACAAGGAGTTCTCTACAAACAATGAAGGCTAGCTAATTTTACAAAAAATGATGGCTCCAATGGCTATGCCGATTCTTTGTTTCAAAATGGACATGCGATTCAAGTTTCACTGATCTTAATGGCATTGTCTTTTTATACATTGCTGGGACTCACAAGAGATTTTTCATAGATTCGAGGATTTAAGATTGCAGACAATGAAGTGGTTAGAGTTGTATGAATAATTCAATTTGTTTCTATTTTTCAATCCTTTATGTCTATCATTTACACTCTTTTGTTTAAGAAATGAGTTTACAGTTACACATGTTTAAACAAGTTTCTATCTAAATACATGGTTTGTTCTTTGTTTCAAACTTGTCATCAAGCCCTTCCCAAGTGCAAATATTATTATCATTAACCCCTAATTATATGTCCCACTTTCTTTTTACTTGAATACCCAACAATATCACACAGTTAAATTTATGACCAAATACAATGGAATCTAAATTAGATAGTTTAACATGTAGCCATTGTGTTCTTTCTGTTTGCTAGGCTAGGAAACTTCATAGTAGTTCCTCTATTAAATATTCCCTCTCAATTAGAGCTTGTACTAGGCAGATTGTTTTTGCTTAAAAAACTTAAAGTGATTCATCCAAATTTTCCGCATGAAAGCATTGAGGAGGTAGTGTGATCCTCCATGAAAGCATTTGAGTGCGGCGTTTCACCTCCCGAGCTCATGTGCACCCGCCCTTACAAAAAAAAATCAAAACAAATACTAAAAAATTCAAAAAATTCCAAAAAAATTTGTGTCGTAGATAAGTTTATGTTTGAGGTGCGCTCCAAGTTTCAACTCATCTGGACATATGAGCAACTCTTAGTAAAAAAGACAAATTCAGGGTCTGTAAAAAAGTTTACTGTTCACACACTGTTCTGACCCGATTTTTTTTTGCTGAGAGCTGCTCGGATGTCCAAATAAGTTGAAATTTGGAGCGAACCTCACACATAAATTTTTCTATAACACAAAAAGAATTTAGATTTTTTTGAATTTTTTAAGTATTTGTTTTGATTTATTTTTTCTGACCAGATGCAGATGAGCCTGGGCACCGAATTAGCTTTTCAGATTTTTCAACACTTTGGCACCACGCATGGACCTTTGTAATAGTGAAGCTGGAAATGAACAATGTGCCTTCATGATAATTTCCAGACTCGACTACCTTTCAAATTCTCAATACATTGTTTATCTCATCTTCCAGTTTACTAAATGCATGAAGCTATTATAAAACATGAGATTTTCAGATAGTGACATATTTACCAAGTTTAATACCAACTTTGCTCCTCTATTGTATTTTTCTCTCTTTCTTGGAACTTCATCTCAAATAATGACATATTTGATCAGTTTATTGTGTATAACGGAGAACTTTAAATTAACTCTGATGCGGGATGCAATGACGAAATTCATACCAGCTTTCATGTTTCTCTATTAGAAATACAATGTATGTCGTTCCACTAATGAATTTATGAAAGGTTGTATGTGAACCTTACTTTATCAGAATTTTAGTATGTTTTTTGAAGCAAGTTATGGTATGTTCAAGGATTGGACTATGATAGTTTTATCTCCCTTTATCATTGGTATATACAATTAGACGCTTTAACCCATTCCTCTTAATAGATCGGCATGTCCTTAGAGATTACTTTAATAATCACATTTTGTCACATTTTTGCACATATAGATTTAGTCTTTGTTGATTCTATGTGCTGCTACATATGGCAGAGTCAGTGGTATAGGCCATATTTTTTAAACATTTCATGCACTCTTTCCTATAACTGAGAAAATAATGTCTGCACGCAACCCATGAATATGGTTTGCTTTATAGAAGTAAATAGTGTACAACTGCAAGACTTGAATACTCCCTCCGTTCCCAAATACTAACAAATGACTACATACGGAGCAAATGAGTGAACCTACACTCTAAAATATGTCTACATACATCCGTATGTTGTAGTCCATTTAAAATGTCTAAAAAACTTATATTTAGAAACGGAGAGAGTATTTGAAATTACTCACATGTTAATAAAAATTTCAAGTCATAATATAGTTGTGGCAAAACTGGAAACACACAAAGACAAAGGGAATCAAATTTTTGCAAACTCTTTGGAGAAATGTTATTCATTTCCGTGGAAACACCGGAGACTATATTACATGCCCAATATTTGAAATGGGTATCCCAAAAAGAATTCAAATGTGTATCTTGAATGAATGTAAAACAGTTCTATTATTACACACAAAATAAATGTCTTTGCATATTATTCGATACGCGGGTTGACGACTAAGTATACATAGGGCCAATTGATATTGACAGGAACCAAAATCAACTTGTACGTTCAAAGTTGGCGGACGCAGTCGTGGTTGTCATCGTCACAGTCAAACCGGCCGCAGACGATAATACTCCGTTATACGACATGCATGCCCGTCTCAACCATTCTCCATCCTTAGCTTTCAAGCCTCGACCACTCAGCACGTAGACACGTACATAACTGAAGCAATCATCCACCACGCGCGCGGTTATGAGCAGCGGCGAGCCGACAGAGATGATGCCGGCGGCGGTGGTGGTGGGCTCGCGGTTCTGTGCGCCGGCCGCCACGGCGTTCGCGGTGACCAAGACGATCAGCGTGACGGGGCGCGACTACACCGTCACGGACGCCCGCGGCGCGGCCGTGATGCAGGTGGAGGCGGCTGTATTCAGCTTCCTCCAGCATCGCTCCCTCCTCCTCGACGCGACGTCGCGCCACCCCGTGCTCACCCTGCAGGACTCCACCTACTTAGCGAGCACGAGGTGGGAGGCGTACAGGGCGGACAGCACCAGCCGGAGGAACCTGCTCTTCGTCGCGGTGAAGACGGCGCCCGTGCAGCTCGCCAGGACCAAGGTGCGCGTGTTCCTCGCCGGCAACGGCTCCAGCGAGCGGGTCCCGGACTTCGTCATCGGTGGCAGCTACTACGCCGGCGCGTTCACTGTCTCTGCTGGAGGCGACGACTCCGACTGCGCCGTTATCGCGCAGATCCGACGCCAGAGCACGGCCGGCGGCGCGTTTCTCGGGAGGCACACGTATACCGCGAGGATCAACCCCGGCGTCGAGCAGGCATTCATCCTCGCGCTCACCGTGATTCTTGACCAGATGCATCACTAGCACTGGAACCGATCAATCGCGGCAACTTCCTTTGTGAATCATTTGTTGAAATACCATCATTTTCGTTGTGAAAAATCACTAGCATTCGACCGAGGTGTTTTTTTCCCATTCTTTTGACAGGCAAGGATGTTCTCTTGTTGTGCAAAAACAAATTCGGTCCTGTTTATTAAAGGGGGGAGTTGCATGTCCGCCGGTGACCGGATTGATCTCATCCAGAGCCGTTGGATTCCACCCGTGAAAGCTGTTAGTGTGACCCGCCAGTTTGCAAAATGAGCCATGTTGCGCTTGCCGGCTGCAACATGACCAATGTTGCGTTCGAAAAAACATTTGTGACAGTGCATTGACCGGATCCGTTTGCAACATCAGTCATGTTGCGCTCCTCGGTTGCACCATGATCCATGTTGTGCTCGGGAAATCCGTCATCCAACCCCGGTCTGCAATATAAGTCATGTTGAGCTCGCCGGTTGAAACACAATCCATGTTGCGATTGGAGAAACATTTGCCTATTGCGCTTGGGAGGGAGTTGAGTTGTGGGCCATTTATCAAACTCACATCCAGCGACCCGCAGAGAAGGTCGACACACATTGATTTTTTTTAAACATACAAATGTTACCCGCTTTTAGTGGGCTCTATTCTCAGAGTCAAAACTGGAACCTTAGGATTTTTTTGGTTGTTCTGATTTTTAGATGAGACTGGCCCAATATCTTTTGAAATACACAATTATTTTCATCCTAAAATCATAATTTTTTCTAGCGATCCTAATGATCATCCTTCCAAATAGAAGTTTTATGCACAATAGACTGCCATGGCAACATGTAAGCATGTAAGACTTGTCAAATGGAATTGGTGCCCACGATGGTTCATCCGCACCTTCTCCTCTTTCCTAGACACCCGTACCATTTCCAACGACTCCTTATTTCTTAGGTTATTTGAATCATGCCATATCAAATGTACACTCCAAAATGTATTGCTGTTAAATTTTACATTCACCTCTCCAAATCTGGGGATATAATGTCAGCCGAAGTGTTGGCTAAATATTTAGGTTGAGACGGTGTAGCTTCTGGACTGACAAAAGGATTGATCTCCCATTTTTTTATTATGTGAGGTTTTCCTCATACATTGCCTCGAGTCAATTCTTATCTTTAAGTTCTACCTTATTTGTGCTAGTGTAAGGGTTAAGATTTACTCGTACCATTAATGAGTAGAAATTACCCCCCCCCCCCCCCCCCCCCTTTGCTTTGCAGCAAGCTCATTTTTCGATTATAGTTCATTGGTCTGTGCAGAGAGTTATGATATGGATGCCTTCTATTTTTTAGAGGAAACTTCAGATATATTCATCATGTCATGGTAGTCTATACCTACTAATAAAGGAAATAGATATTCTTAGTCCATCATACTATTTTGCATAAAACCCTTGATGTTTCTGATAATCAACCCACAGTCCAATTTTAAGTCATTTTTTTGTTTTTCCTGAAAACATACTGTTGTTTCTCATAATCAACATGCAGGACAGTTTTAAGTCAGATTTCGCTTTACAGGAAACCCATTGATAATTGGGCTACCCGCGTTACATTTCAAATGTTTTTTAACAATATCCATATCGTTTAAACCCTAACAATAAATTTAACATGTTATATATGGAATTTGATTAGAAAAATGTGTAAAATCTGAATAAGATGTTATTTTATCTGTTAACAATTTCTATAATGCTATTTAGGACGTAATCTTAATCAATAGCGCATGATCTGTTTTTCTTTCATATCGACGCCGATCGGCATTGGAAGCGAACACCTTAGCAAAACCGGAATTGGAGAGGAAAGTTACCATCTATAACCACACATGCACGTCTCACCCAAACCTTATCGGAAAAAAAACATATTTCATATCTTATACCGAGAGAGACGTCTTAGGATTGACAACATTTAAATGTGTTCGGATAGTGTGAGCATTAAGGCCACCGTTAACGAGGGTGTAAAGGAGGATAAGTTTTTTTTTAGAACGAAGGCTCAAGGAGAGCCCGGCTTTGAATTAACAAAGCCATCAACCGGCCAGGATTACAACCACTGCATTACAAACTCGAACAAATAAAAAACAAAACACGGCAGGATACAAGGGTGCTGGAAGGCAACTCTCAAAACCTCACACACTACAGCTAGGAGATAGCACATGATAAGCATGAGTTGAAGCACGCAGAGGCCCTCGTCCACCCAAGGCTCACCAGGGAAGGAGAAATGGGGTTCCGGGAAGCGCCCGCTGTCGAGGATAGGCTATGACGGCACCGAACACCAAAGCCCTGGAACAACATCACCATCCACTCCCACTGTCAAAAGAGGCCCCTGCCTCCTCGCCTGGCTCGAAAGGCGCCGAACCGTCGACATATGGGTTGCTCACCCTAGAGCATGGATGGAAGGATGCAACCAGAAGGAGTAGGAACAGAGCACACCCTACATGACTAAGAAACTTCACCAGAAACACCGCATCACCGCTGCCCACTGACGATCCTTTGGAGAGGAGAAAGATGCCGGTCAGACAACAACAGGGTGTCCAGGGAGGACGGAGCAACGAGGAGGCAGGGCCAAGGCCGAGGAATGACGCTCCGGCACTCACAACTTGCACTACTGTAGCCGCCGGAGGAGGGGAACCCGATCCCCTCCTGGCCAGAGGCCGCCGGACCAAGTTGTCACCAGTTGCACAGAGAGCACCAGCAGAAACCCGAACACTGTCGGACCTGCCAAGCTGCCGCCGCCGCCACTTGGGGCACACAGTCGCCGCCGCCCGACAACCAGCACACCGCAGTGCCCACAATCCAAAAAGCATCCAAGGCGACGACTTCAAGAAGCAAACGGAGCCAAGAGCACCGTCGCCGCCCAACAAAGTTCGAGCTTTCACCCGGGAGGCTAGGGGAAGGGGAGGGTGGAGAAAAAGACCTGAATGGCGCCTCCAAGAAGGGGAGCGGCGTCCATGGACGTCGCCGCCATGGATTTCTCCCGGTCAAGGCTCCACACCACCAACACCACATCCAGCTCCAGGCACCGGCGAACCAAGTCGACCCGGACCAGATCTGAAGGGGTGGAGCACGCAGGGCAGCAGAAGGGGGAAGGGGCGGCCAGATCCGGAGCCAATGAGGCCAGAAGCCCCGCCCCCCTCCCAGCCGGTGCCGCAGATCTCGTCCGCCGGGGAGCTTGCTGCCCGCGCAGCCAAGCCCACCGGACCCCACCCGCGCCACCACCAGCCGAGGAGACGGTGGCGCCTCACCGAACGAGGCCGCCGCCCCAGATTCCGACGCCCCCCGCTGGAGAAACGGAGCAGCAGAGGCCCCGCCACCACCTTCCTTGGCGACGCCCCGGGCTTGCCCGGCGGATGCCTCTGGTGGCGGCGAGGAGGGAGGGAAGGAAGGGGGGAGGCGGCGAGATCTACGGTTGTCGCCCTCGAGCCGCCCGAGAGGGGCGACGCGAGGGAGGAAAGGAGGGGGGGGGGGATCTGGCTCTAAAGGAGGATAAGTGGGAATACAAATGTGATGCCATGTATTAAAAGAAGGGACATGGACTTATTTGGATCTTTACTCATAATTATTGAGTTAGGGGATTGTGGTATGTTTTCTCCCATAGTAATGCACGGGCTCATTTACTAGTACAAACAATACGGAAATACTAAAAATTATATCCATGTCCGTAGACCATCTAGTGACGACTATAAACCTTAGAGCGAGTCGAAGGTTCGCTGCCATCATCCCCCCCCCCCCCCAACTGGAGCGAGGCCAAACTTATTGTAGTAGATAGTCAGTAAATCGTTGCACTAAGGCCTCACAGGACCAGCACACTAGAACAACAACGCCGCCGATGAAAATAAGTACAGATCGAAAGAATCAAACGTGTAGACAAACAAACGAAGACTGCGCCCGTTAAACAATAGCTCCCATTTCACTTTGTTCACTTGCTCACTAAAACAAACAAATTTGATCGATCGATCAACTTGCGTTGATTGCATTTTGCTTTTTTTCCAGCTGTGTTGTACTGCTTCGTTCAGGAAAAAAAACCAGTCTCTAGTTTTTGCGATTTTGAATATGTTCATGAAATAAAAAATGGATTTATTAAATGTTCGTGGGTTTTAAAAAGTTAATGAAATTGAAAAAATAAAAGTAAAATAAATCATGAATTATGAAAAAAGTTTCTTTACTTTTTTAAAAACTTCATCGATTTTTTCAAAATTTCATCCATTTTTAGAAAGAGTTCATATATTTTGAAAAAAGTGCATTGATTTTGAAAAAAGTTCATAGATTTTGAAACAGAACTTATACTATTCAAAAAAACTTCGCGCATTTAGCGGAAAAAGGAAACAAAATGGGAAAAAGAAAAGAAAAACATCCAAAACAGTTCCAAAAAAAGAAAAAAATGAAAGAACAAAAGGTGGAAAAAAATAACTAATCGCATTATGTGAGTTGGGTCAGGTCGTTAGCGCAGCGACCATTGAACCAACATGTTGCCGGTTCGAGTCACACTGGGTGCTTGTTTTTGCATGTTTAAATAGAAAAAAAGATGATTGGCCGACCCAGCACGGAGGAGGGGGTCTAGGCCCTAGTGCAGAAACAATAGTAACAAGCGCCGTTTAGGAAATCCCAGAGGCGTTCGAGCTGTTATTTATGGTGAATTATTTGTTTTATCGGTACGTATTCTTGACCTTCATTTAAAAAATAGTTTTTGTTATAAGGTTTGTAATAGTTTTCAGTAGGCTGGACGGACGGTAGCGGAGTAGTTGCGCTGGCCGCCACACACGAAGAAGAGGAGGTGAGTCGGAGGAGACGCGGCGACGCAGAGGGAGGGTGAGGTAGGGAGGAGAAGAGAGATAGAGAGAGGAAGTGGAGCCGGATATTTTCTAAGACTCTCCTAAATGACATACACCATAGTCATAATAAAAAGCAACTGATTCACTGGACCATGGCTAACAAGGACCACCTGACAGCCACTCTTGAAAGAAATGTGAATGTAAAAAAAGAATGAACGATTTACCACACGCCAACAGCCAAAACCAGGCTACAGAAAAAGGATTGAACGACCCAACAAGCATAGTGCACGCGGGTGCCCCCAAATGGCGGGTAGCCCAGCGTCGTTTATATGTTAGATTGTTCAATTTAACTCACCGATGGCTCTATCAACACTTACTATTGATGATTATCTAGATAATTCTGCATATAGTCATTTGACTCTGGAGATTAAAGCCCTTATTGTTGATAAGGAGTTTGTTCCATAGAAATTACATCATGATCAAAATGACTAGCAGATTGTTGGACAATATACAATCGTTCTGAACGTATTCGTGTGGTTGCAGAGAAGGCCTCTATGTATCGAGTAACTCTTGCCTCTTAATTGTAACTCTATTATTTTGGAATAAAACTCTTTTCCTCGCAAAAAGTAAGACTTATTTTAGTTGGATGGATGAGCCCCGAACTGTCTGGTTTCTAAACTCGTGGGGTTGTAATTCCTGTTTATTTCAAAAAACTGTGTATGCCTGCTATGTTGGCCTTTAGTGAGGATGTTTGAACCTGGTTATGTTTGTTGCTTGTTGTACTTTGTCTGGTGACTTTATTTATAAACTCAAGGTATGACTTTTCTCTAAAAAAAATCAATTTTGTATATAGAAGAAGAGTACTAGACCACACGGCTCCTCCGCAAAGTCAATGAAAAAAAAATCCTTTTAGCTCTGAACGGCGCTCAGATTAGATAGCTAACTTGTTAGAGGCAGAGAGGAATGGCAGCCGGAGGAGAGGCAAGGATGGGAGGAGAGTCGGAAGGCAGGAGTCGGGCCCATTTATACTACTTATAAATGCACCCCACAAAATGTATACGGATACATTATTATTGTATGATTAGTCCCATTAAACTTAATCTAATGGCTAGCCTTAACCTAATTTGTTATTTGTGTGCACTTAGCAATTTACATTGACTGACTGTACTCCACCGCGGAGGAAAATATGAAAGTCCACGTCTAGTTGATTAGGAAACTATAATCATGGACGCTCCTATTAAGAAATTAATCACGGGCACATCTAATTATTAGGAAACTAATCACAAACGCATATTAGGAAACTAATCACGGGCGCATCCTATTATTAGGAAAATAATCACGCGCATCTTATTAGAAAATTAATCATGATATTAGGAAACTAATCACGGACGTATCCTATTAGATAACTAATCTTGAATCTATACTACTTATAAAAGAGCAAACATTATCTTCTCTAAATGCACCCCACAAAACGTATACGGATATATTATCACCGTATGATTAGTCCCATTAAACTCAATCTAAGGGCTAGCCTTAACCTAATTTGTTATCTGTGTGCACTTAGCAATTTACATTGACTGACCGTACTCCACCGCGGAGGAAAATATGAAAGTCCACGTCTGGTCGATTAGGAAACTATAATCATGGACACTCCTATTAAGAAATTAATCACGGGCACATCTAATTATTAGGAAACTAATCACAAACGCATATTATGAAACTAATCACGGGCGCATCCTATTATTAGGAAAATAATCACGCGCATCTTATTAGAAAATTAATCATGAACGCATCTGATTATTAGGAAACTAATCACGGACGTATCCTATTAGATAACTAATCATGAACGTATCTAATTATTAGGAAATTAATCACGAGCGCATCCTATCGTCTCGGGAATCGCGATCGTGAGTCGCCTGTCGTCACCAGCCCACCACCCAGGCGAGCCACAGTGGGAGACACGCGAGGAGGAGCTGCGGCTTCCTCCAAACACACACACGTGTCGTCGCCGCTTTCGTCTTCTGCCTGGAAGCCAAGTCACTATTCTACTGACTGCAACGACTTCGTCCACGTCCTGGCCTACTCTCCGGGAACCACCGGTATCCGCATCGACTTCAGCTCTGTCCACAACACCCATGCTGACAACCACCCACCGCCGACGCCCTTCAAGTGGGGGCAACGCTGAGTATCCTGGACCAGTATAAGCGGGCAAAAAAATCGAGTGGGGGCGCCCCGGTGCATGGAGGGCGCCGCCTCAAAGCTGGACGACTGATTCACGTGCGTCGACAACGCCGCCCAGCTGGTGAGAGGACACGGTCGCCACGGCCGCTCGCAGGCCTTAACGACGGAGACGCTCGCCTTCACGCGAACGTGCCGCACGCACGCACTAATCAGGTAAGCACCGAGTGTTTTTTTACTGTCATCGCTGCCTCGCCGGTGGTGACACATCTAGAAGTGCAGGAACTAGAGATGAGGCAATGAGAAACAGAGGCGCGCTGGAGCACACACAGTTGGGTTTCAGGAAACCAATGCCTTCTTTCTTTTTTTATTTTTTCGCTAATTTTCGCGTACCTGTAACAGACGTCCCTGTTTTTTAAGTACCGACTACTGGTTATTACATGGCCAACTCACGACTATGCAGTGAAGTCATAGAAGAATTCGCTGAACCAAGACCTTATTTGCAGTCATGAAATTACGTGAAAAAAACCCAGAAGTTTGCATAAGTTTTAGTGGAAAAAAATAAAGTTCGCATAAGTTTTACTAAAAAACCCTGAAGTTTGCATAAGTGTACTTGTTTGTCCAGCAGATACATGGCAAGTGTAATTTTACATGAGCATTTTCATACCGTCCTTATCTATAGTTGAGTTAACATGTTTTTCTGATAAAAAACTTGAACCACATACAAAAGAAGCAAAAAATGCATGTTGATTATGATGATGAAGAATTTAGGATATTTTGTGGTCATGATAAATTCTCATATCATTTATTTTATTTCATTATTGCACTCTACATTACATACTACGCATGACCACTTTGGTAGAGGTGACGAGTTCGCATCATACAGAGAGACATACCATGTTTCTCCGAATATCTTGAATCATGATACTTATGACTTCATCTCTACTACTTATAAGAAGTACATTTTTTCGTTTGACTATTTCTTGACTTGAGAGGTAAGATATGTTTTACCCACTAGAGTTGCTAAAATTGGAAGCATGTCTGCAGATTTTTCTTTCTAAACCGGCATTTGTTGGCATTTTTGCCACTGTTATTCTTACAAGTGATAGCCTACGCATGTTGAAGACCATTTCCAAATTATTTATCTTCATATCATTATTACTACAAACCGAGAGGATATTTGTTATATTGTCAAAATTTTAGAATGTTGAGCCCTTAAAGAAATGTGTAGTACTCAAGTAACTGTTCCAAGTTGTCGTATTAATGCTTTTGACCAGTGAATAACAAGTATAATTATGCAATTTATCACTGTAATTTTTATTTGGTTTACATGTTCTATTTTCATAATAAAGTAAATCACTTTTCTTACTTCCAGACATTACGACACGTGTGTGCAATAGTAGAATCGGATGGTCCAACTAGCATTTTTTTTGTCTTGTTTCACAGCTGATTCTATGCAGTCAAGACATCTCTACACTTCTTTATCTGACAATGGCTTCCTCTTTTCAACAAACCATAGAGGTCTCCTCCCACTATTGTGGTTGACACTCAATTGTAATAATAATTCTTGACTGGAGTTTGTTGGCAGTGAAACGGTTCCTTAGCTTGTCCTAAGTGACATTTTCATGTGTGATTATACTTGCATAAATGTGTGCATATGAAGAATCATGATGAATTTTCTAAATAATTTTGAGTTTTATACATTGGGAACACTGGGTGGTCTTTTAATACAGGAGACATGTTAATTAAGGAGAAACAATATTTTAAATTGTTTGTACGAGTAGGGAATAAGAGATTGTGTATTTTATAGGGAAAATTCAAATGTATGAATAAGTTGTCTTATCCTTTTAAGTTTAGTATAGTGTGTTAATTCAAATAGACGCGTGTTGCACATGCACAGTTATTAGTTCAAATAGACGTGCGTTGCATGTGCACACTTACTAGTGTGAGGAAACGGCCGGAGGTTGAAGGAACTACTACAGGTATCTGTTCTCGAATTTAAATCGGACGGCTCAAGAAAATCAACTTACACAAAAATAAAAAGGAGACTGAAAGCAACCCCTTGATTATAGGAGAAATTTGTCTTGTGCGACAAGGAAATAATCACGAGCAGCCAGTCCCTTAATTCCCGGTTATGTACTAAACAACTAGCCTCCTCCATCTAAAACTACCATCTCCATGGATCTATTATCGGTGCAACCAATTCCTTCCTCTTTAATTGCGATCACGAGCAGGTAGCCAGTCCATCAGCGGGAGACATGCCGTGGCCGTGGGAGAGTACGGCGGCCCTGGTGGACGCGCGCTACACGACGACGCTAACGGTGACCAGATCGAAAACCACGCGGGGCTACGGGTTCGCCGTGACGGACGGCGGCAGCGGCGCGGCCGTGATGCAGGTGTAGACCTCCTACTTCGGCGGCGGCCGCGATCTGCGTTCGCTCCTCTTCCTAGGCGCCGCCACGCGCCGCCCCTTGCTCCTTGTCGAGGAGTCCCCGTCCCTGTTCAGAGCGGGGCGACGGTGGGAGGCGTTGAGGGGGCGGTGCGCCAGCCAGGCGGACCGGCTCTTCCTTGCCGTGGACAGGGCGCGTTTTTTCTTCGAGCTGACGACCAGCGTCGACGTGTTCCTCAACGGCAACTCCTCCGGCGAGGGGGAGCCTGATTTGGCCGTCCAGAGCAGCGACTACGGCAATGCGATGAGCGTATCCCGCCGAGGCGCCGCCATCGCGCAGATCGACAAGAAGAGGAGCACCTTTTGGGCCGACCTGGCTGGAGAGCGCGTATACAATGTCAGGGTCAACCCGGGCGTCGACCAAGTGTTGGTCCTGGCACTCACCGTGGTTCTGGACCAGATGCATAATCCTGATTATGTATCACGCTGTTCATGCGGACGTAGAAGATAACTAGAACTCTTGATTACTGGCATTAGAAAGAAATCAAGTGTAAGTCAAAAGTTGATTTTTTTATCTTTGTCGTGTCTTTATCAAAGTTTGAAATAGCGGCAGCCTAATTTTTTTTGTTAAAATTGGTGCTAAATACCACTATAACCATTAAATTGTACTCCCTCTATTCCTAAATATAAGTCTTTGCAAAGATTTCACTATAAACTACATACGAAGCAAAATAAATAAATCTACACTCTAAAATGCATTTATATACATCCGTATGTGGTTCATAGTAAAATTTCTACAGACTTATATTTAGAAACGGAGGGAGTATATATTGATGCTGATATCCCTCCAAATATTTAGAACTTTGGCTTTAATTAGGGGAAATAATTCACCTAACTGGGGAACTCCTGAAGAAAGGGTGACCCGGGCTTACTTAGTCTTAGAGCATCTCCAGCCGTTGGCCCCTTAGGAGGCGCTAAAAATCACCCACTGGGGACGCACCGGCGATAAACGACGCACCGGGGGCGTGATGCCTCCCAGTCACGGCGCCCATGTTTTTTTGAAAATATAAATTGCGGCACAAACACGGCGCAAATTCAACCAAACTTCGGCGAGTTCGTTCACATTTAAAATATTTTACAAAAAGAAAAAAAAGCTACTAGGTTGCTCCTCGCCATATCTCTCGCCGCTCGCCGCCCTTGCAGATCTACATGCCGAGGAGGCTGTAGAACCGCGTGTATTCGCCGCTGCCGCCGCCGTCGTCGTCTTCATCGCCTTCGCCGCGGCCGTCGTCCCTGCTGCAACCCTCCCCCGGTTGGCGGGGCGGGTTGGACGGTCCGGGGGCGGCGTCGTCGTCGTTGCTGTCGAGGATCACGACGCCGTGCTTATCCTCGCGCCCACGTTTGCGGGCGGTTATCTCCTCCAGGGCCCGGCGCTGCCGGACCATCTCGTCGCGGAGGTAGTCGTCCCGCGCCCACTGCATGGCGTCCTCGTCGGAGATGCCGTGCCGGGCTATCTCCTCGTACTCCGCGGGGAGGCCGGGCTCCGTCTTGGGTACGACGAGGACGAGGCGGCCAGAGGCGGGGGTAGAGTCGCCGATGCGGACGCCGGAGCTGCGGGTGCGCCGGCTGACAGGCGTGTCCTGGGGCTCCGGCTTGACGGGGCGGAGGCAGGGAGAGAGCCGGTCGACTGACCTGGCGAGGAGGAGGACGCCCCGGGGTCCATGCGGCTTGGCGTCCACGACCTCCCACGGCGACGAGAGAAGGACGGGGGGGAGGGGTACTCCAGCCTCGGCGTGTTTCCGCCCTCGATGTACTCAAGGACGGACTCCAGCGTGCGGCCGGGCATGCCCCACCATCGGCGCCACCCCTCGGAGTTGAGCCTGCCGGAGGGAACGACGCCGTTGGTGGCCTCGAGCTGCTCGGCGTGGCGGCGGCAGAAGTATGGCCCCAGAGCGGGCTGTCGGGGACGTAGCGTGGCCCCTCCCTCGCCGCCCGCGACAGGGAGGAGCGGATACGCGCGATCTCCGTGCGCCGCGCCGCCCCGGTGGGCGGTGGTGGCACCGGGACCCCGCCGGCGCTGATTCTCCACGCCCCGGGTACCCGCATGTCCGGCGGGACCGGGTACTCGGCCTCGAAGAGGAGCCGAGCTTCGTCCCCGTGAAGGTGACGGCGGCTGTCGGTGTCAAAACCGGAGGATCTCGGGTAGGGGGTCCCGAACTGTGCGTCTAAGGCGGATGGTAATAGGAGGCAGGGGACACAATGTTTTACCCAGGTTCGGGCCCTCTTGATGGAGGTAAAACCCTCCGTCCTGCTTGATTAATATTGATGATATGGGTAGTACAAGAGTAGATCTACCACGAGATCGGAGAGGCTAAACCCTAGAAGCTAGCCTATGGTATGTTTGTATGTTGCAGTTGTTGTGTCCTACGGACTAAAACCCTCCGGTTTATATAGACACCGGAGAGGGTTAGGGTTACACAAGGTCGGTTACAAAGGAGGAGATATCCATATATGTACTGCCTAGCTTGCCTTCCACGCTAAGTAGAGTCCCATCCGGACACGAGACGAAGTCTTCAATCTTGTATCTTCATAGTCCAACAGTCCGGCCAAAGAATATAGTCCGGCTATCCGGAGACCCCCTAATCCAGGACTCCCTCAGTAGCCCCTGAACCAGGCTTCAATGACAATGAGTCCGGCGCGTAGTATTGTCTTCGGCATTGCAAGGCGGGTTCCTCCTCCGAATACATCACGGAAGGATTTGAATACAAGGATAGTGTCTGACCCTGCAAAATAAATTCCACATACCACCGTAGTGAGAATAACATTTCCACAAATCTAATCTGCTGACACGTTTCGGCAACGCGACATTATGCTATGGCCCGGTAATTATTCGAACCGTTTTTCTTCAACCAACCTCACACGTAACGCGAGGCGGTTTATTGACACGTCTTGTCAAAGCAGAGATCGTGTTTCCCTAATTACGTGATTCTCAACAATACGGTCGTGGGTAACCCAACCGTATCTAGGACTCCTAGATTATAGGCAAGTCCCAAACGGCTACGGAAAGGACGCTTGATATTCACCCTCTTTATAAAGGGACAAGGCTTTTACTTTTTTCCCTCCCGTTCTCAATCAAATCCTTCCCCCGCCTCGAGTTCTAACACCCAAAACCCAAGTCAGGTGCTCCGGATCTTCAATCATGTCCGGATCTAGCCTTCAAGGCCGGTGGATACCCTCCTCCATTACGGAAGAAGACATCAAGAAGTTGAGGGAGGCCAGATACCTGACCGCCAAGGTTTCGCATCGGCTGCCTGCTCGAGGGCAGGTCGTTCCTACTCCTAAACCCAACGAAGAAGTCGTGTTCATCTCCCATTTCCTCCGAGGTCTAGGCCTCACTCTGGATCCCTTCGTTAGGGGGCTGATGTTTTATTACGGGCTAGATTTCCACGATCTGGCCCCGGACTCCTTTCTCCACATCTCATCATTTATTGTTGTATGTGAGGCCTTCCTTCGCATTACCCCTCACTTCGGCCTATGGCTCAAGACCTTTGACGTGAAGCCGAAGATGGTCGAGGGGCAGCATGTAGCGTGCGGAGGCGCATTAATAAGCGGGATTGCCGGAGATCCATGGCCAAAGGGTTATATTCCAGAGGTGTCCGGATTATGGCAATGGGAGTGGTTCTACATCACAGGTCCCAGAAGTGCCAAGTGGGTGGCTGCCCCTACTTTCCGCTCAGGCCCTCCACCACAATTGATGTCATGGATTAGCAGAGGGCTGAGCTGGGGTACCACCAAGGACGTGCCTGTACGGCAAAGCCGCATTCAAAATCTCTTCGAAGGAGATTTCAGTTTGATTATGGTAATGCAAGTCATGCTGGTTCGACGAATCCAGCCATGCAAACGCCGGCCTCTTCGCATGTGGGAGTTCAACCCAGAAGGATCGCGCGCTATTCAGGATTTCCTCGGCTTGACGCACGAGGAGATGTATAGATCATTCTTCGGACCTTAGATAGAGTGTCCGGATACTACCGAGGACGTGGGCCTGAGCAGCAACCGCACCGCCGACCAAGTAAGTTATCCTCTAGCCGAACACACCGTCTTTCATTTATCATGACGTTATTATGAGAAATCGCTCTTTGACCAGGACTGGATAACAAAGGTGAAGATGATTCGGTGTTCGGCCCCCCTTCCTGAGGGTTTGGAAAATCCGATACTGGAAAAGATGCTCCAGCTAGCACCTTGCCCGGAGCCCTCAAAGGAAGACAAAGGGGGGAATAATGAGGTTGAAAGCTGGCCCCCATCGCTACCAATTCCAACCGAGGGAATGAGCACCTCCGTGAAGGAGGATAACTAAGGAGAAGAACTTGACCTTCTCTCGCTTCGGGGAAGGAAGAGGACTACCTCTGAAGATCCGGAAACCAAGGTTTCCAAGCGGGAGAAGAAATCTCCACCAGAGGGTCCTGCCTTGGAGGGTGCTCTTGCCGCACAAAGTCCGCGCGGGGATCAGCCCTCTAACGAGCTGTAAGTAATTAAAAAGTACTTTAATAGTGAAGATATATTACCTTACCTCTGAGGAAAATAACCGAAGTATTTATCTTGCTGTTCGGATCCTCAGCAGAGCTCGTCTTCGGGGGATCTTCTTCCGAAGATGATGGAGAGCGAAACGCCTCCCCCGGACTCCTCCGCTCAAGAAGCAGGCGACCTTGAAGTGTCGTCACGGAGGGCCTCTCTGGATGCGGTGAGGCCAGAAGATAATCCTATAGTCACCCGAAGTCCCCAGCGTTCGGCTCTCGAAGAGAGCAAACAGAAGAGTCCAGAACCGACTGGTATGCGGTCGGACGTACTGAGAGAGCTGTTGGAGTGAGCGGCCATCTCAGAAGAACACTGTACATTGATGGGTACGGTGATGGAAAGGATCTCATCCACCAAAAGCAGGTTGCATGATGCCATTTTGAGTCTACTGACGGGCTTTGAGGTACGTAAAATGATGTACATTTGTGATGGTACCGCACATTTTTAGGTGTGCCCTGTGTAGATAGTAGCCCCTGAGACTCTGGTTGTCGCCGAGAACGGCGGCAAACAGAGGATCGTAGTCCTAGGCAATAACCATACCGCTTTAATGTGCAGGTACTGGGAGCTCCAGTGGCTAGCCGGACTCATGAGTTTGTTGAACTGAAGCGGCAACTGGATGCGGCGGATGCCGACATCGAGCTTGTTAACAAGAGGCTTGACGAGG
Source organism: Triticum monococcum (assembly GCA_034509565.1). Classification (NCBI taxonomy): domain Eukaryota; kingdom Viridiplantae; phylum Streptophyta; class Magnoliopsida; order Poales; family Poaceae; genus Triticum; species Triticum monococcum. The sequence goes on along the minus strand of CM067845.1, from coordinate 665,792,263 downwards.
CACAGGGTAAGTGTTATTTTCTGGTGAATGCCACATAGTAAGAGCAACATGATGCCAGTATCTTTAATATGTTGTGACTGCAGATGGAGCTGCCACCGTGGAAACCCTGCAGGCGGAACATGCCCGAGCCAAAGAACAAGCAAGGATTAGTAATGCGGCTGCTTTGAAGGCGACCGAAGAGTGGAAAGCCGAGAAGGCCGCGCGTTGCGAGAGCAATGCAAAGAGAAGATGGCCAAGATGGCGGTAAAGTTAAAAGACACTGCCGACCGTTGCCAGTTCCTTGAAAACGAAAATCGAGCGAAGGCAACGGACCTTGAAAAGGTCACGATGGTGAACAAAGACACCCACTCTGCTATGAGAGCAAAGAAGGAGGAGCTGCGTGAAGCCGGGGATATTGCGGCTGGGAAGCCCTTCATGCTACGGAGAAAGTTCGGGGATCCACGGTATGCCCCTCTGGATCGGCTGTGGAGTTCGGCAGACGCATATATGGACTTGGCGGCGAGCGTTGTCGATGCGGCCAAATACTTCCAAGGTCAAACATATCGTGAAGTGGACAAGCTGTTCTGGTCACAATTCAACATTCCAGAGCGTCCGCTTCCATTGACTGGTCAGCTAGCCGAATGGGCCGAACTAAATAGGTTGTCCGGACTCGCCATGAGGTCTGTCGTGGATCAGCTGTGGCCGAAAAAGCAGAAGCCGAACAGCTATTTCAGCTTAGTGCAGCAGTTCCTTGGTGCGGTGCCGCCCATCAATGCGATGAAGAGGTCGGCGTGCATAGAAGGCTCGCGGATGGCCCTTGCCCGTGTTAAAGTATACTGGGCGGAGATGGATGCTACCACTGTTGCGGCGCAGGGTTCGGCCATAGGCCGAGTGGCTGCCGAGCACTATTTCGGAGAGGTTCTCGAGGGTGCTCATTTGATAGAGGCCCAGTGCTCAAAGAATATTATGTTTGAGTGACATGTATTCCCATTGTAAAGACAATGTTTTTATGAAATTTATTAAGGCTGTGTTTATACTTTTTCCTGAAAGTAATATGATGCCTCCTGTGCGGCCGTTTATGTATACATGTGTATAGCCTGAAAGATTGCAGTCGTCGGCTTCAGCCCCCACGCATATAATGCGGAGGTGTTCGCAGAAGACGCGTGTTCACACTTAACCCAACGTCTTGGTCCTATTAAGGAGGTGATAGCACAGCGAACGAGGCAACCGGACTATAATGCTTTGACACTTTCACCTAGCCATAAGAGTTTGACGGTGGGGCCACTACTAGGAAAAGGCCTACTAATGCCGCACCTAATTTGGCCATTAATGGCGCATTAGTGGTGCGCCATTAGTGCCACGCCATTAGTATATTTTACTAATGGCGCACCATAGGTGCGCCATTAGTATCTGGTATACTAATGGCGCACCTCAGATACGCCATTAGTATGTACAATAGTGCGCCATTAGTATGACTCCCAGGGGGCCATGTATACCCAGGTGCTTTGGCATACTAATGGCGCACAACAACAAGATGCGCCATTAGTAACTTCGGCATACTAATGGCGCACTGTTTAATGATGCGCCATTAGTATCCTTTGGCATACTAATGGCGCACTGTGATGTGATGCGCCATTAGTATGAATATTAGGGTTTTTTTATTTTTTAATTTTCTGTTTTTTGCACAGGTTACAAAATGTATCATTGGACAAAATATAGACAGCACACATCAACAACAGATTCATCGAATACAATAGAAGATTAGTCTCTGAATACAATTCATCATATTAGTCTCCGAATACAATTCATCATATTAGTCTCCGAATTGAAAAGACCGAAGAAAGATAGAACATTATATTACAAGTCTCGAGACCGCGAGTAGCGAGTTTGTCTTCACATTACAAGTCGATATCGATCATCTAAACTCGTCTTCATCCGGTTCCTCCAGGGCTCCCTCCCCTCTCCCGCTAGATAGCGGGTGTATCTAGATTCGGCCTCGGCCCTAGTGGTGTACCCTTTGTAACTGTTACCGCTGAATCGATGAACCTGTCTCCGACACTACTCCCAGTCGTCGTAGACTCCGGGAACCTTACCCTTGTACACGACATACGACGGCATTGCTATGCAGTAGCCAAACGAAACGTTAGTACCAATTCACAGACAATACATAAGCAATATATAAGTATGCAACAGAATGATCGGAAGAGAAAAGCAAGACATTAATAGCATCGATTACATCTAAGTTGAACGACTCTTGAAACCAAAGAGACATACTACAAGTTCATTAAAGTTTAATTACAAAATGAGCCAATCGATGTTTCAGAACTAGACACAAAATCACTGCTTTCGACTCGACTCAAGGGACCGGAGCATGGATGAAGCCGTCGTCTATCGTGGGAGTCATGAAATAACGGTCGTTGTCAGCCTACATTTGTAGCATTGTGTCGATGTCACTGTTGGACAGGTGATTTCTGAGGTAGAACTGCCCCGAGGTACGAAGGACATCTTGATGGATGATTTCCGCAAACTCCGACTGGATGCCAAAGAATTCTTGTCTGATGTTCGCGTCCTGGATTGCCGACACGCTCGCGGCCCAATCTTTGAGTTTACTCGGTAGCAGAAGTTGATGATGGTCCCGTACGATCGCCCGCATGTGATGGATGGCGTAGTAGGCACCCTTCTAACCGCCAGGCGGCTGATTCACGCAGCAGAACGTAGTATTGTGGGAGAACACGTGCTTGCCGTACTTATGAATAGGCCTGGTGAAGGTGCCTCCAGATTTGACGTAGCCGGGGAGAACATCATCAAGAACCTTCTTGACATTTGTGTAGTCTAAGTTCGACTGACGGTCCGGGTCGAAATACGTGGCCATGGAATATTTGGGGCTTGGGAGGATGAGCGTGCAATGTGTGTCACTGCAGAAAACACGGAATGTTAAAAGAAAAACGATCGAAATCTAAGAATTCATATGTTACGGGGCGGTTGAGGGGAGGACTTACTCGGGAAAGTAAGGCACGAGGAAGTTATCCTTATCTTGGTTTGCCAGAATGACGCCTTCGAGGTAAGAAGTCGTGACTTGCCGGTCCCCAGCGCTGCCCAAGATCTTGGCACGCATATAGAAGGGGTCGACTATCACGATGTCCGGGGTCTTGTCGCGAATGATCCGCATCTCCATACTTGGCGAAAATAGCCGAACGAAGGTGTAGTGCAGCGGATGAAGGTTCAATATAGCGTGGATGTCATCAAACCGTAGTACGATCGTACCCCCGATGGAGTTATCCACAAAGCCCTTGCCCTCTGGCACCTTGGCCTCGAAAACAGAGTATGCCACATCCTTCTCTCTGAGACGCCGCTTCTCCAAAGAAAGAACACTGTCATGCAGACTCCGCATAGCACCGGTTGCAGCATCGAGCATATTTCTCGGTAGCATCGGCCTACCTGCCACATGCACCCTCCTCCAGATATCCTCAGGTGAAGGTGGCCCGTCCTGAGCACGGATCATACTCGGTGCCGGCTGGCCCACACCCTTGTTAGTCTTTCTTTTGCATGCCTTCTTCTTCTCCTATAATGGGACCGAGTTTTGCTCACAGACCGCCTTCTTGAGTGTGTTGGGGCTGATAATATTTCGCACCTCGCCTATCTGAGGCACGGTGAAGTCGGCAGCTGGAGGCGTCTCCTGAGAGCTAAACGGCAGACGACGCCTGTTGCAACTTGGCTTCTCCGCGGTACCAGCTAGATCGCGCACGTCTTTTGTTGGGTTGGGTTCTTGAGAAGGAGGCCCCATGAAGTCGCCACCGTACCCATGATCGGCAAAGTATTGATCGACGTTGGCAAATGTATCGTCGTCGTCGTCATTCTGATCCTGTGCCATATGCATGTTTGGATCCAGTGGCATAGGGATGTCCGGCACCGTTGCGGCGATCTTGCCATGGGGCCGACTTGGCGCCGGCACGACTGGTGGTGTTGTCTTTGGGGTGGTGTCCCCCGCCCCCAAACGAATCTGGCTCTTCGGCCAAAGCAGGGGCCAGCTCAGGCAAGCGCTGAGGGTCATCACGTTATCATCGTCGGCCTCAACGGGTCGAATCGGAGGTAACAACTCGTCGCAGCCTGGCAGCACCCGAACCAGTTGAACCCTAAACAAGTTGGGTGGCATCTGGGTACCGTGGAACAAGGGGTTGCCTGGTTGAACGATTTTGCCCTTGGCGACATCGACCAACTCGTTGTTCACGACGTGCAGGAGAGTGCACGGAATGTCGGCGGCGCCCTGCGAAAACATGTAGGGCGTCAGGGATGCCCAGTCAAAGGCAAGGAGATGAAGTCCTCGGCCGAGAGAGGCTTAACTGGTTACCGTGATGATGGCGCCGAGCTCGGCTAATGTCGAGGCACCGCCAATGGCGGGCGTGCAGTTTACGGAGGGGCCGCTTGCTGCAGAGGTGCCGGCCGGCGTACACCCGGGTGCATTAAGCTCCCGTGCCGGCGTCGGAGACACCAATGCCGCCTCCACTGGAGACACCAATGGCCCCGCCATCGCGTTCTGCGAGTTGCTGGCCGTGAAGCTAGGAATCAGGGGCGGCCCCTGTTGGCCGCCCGCAATCCACGCACTAATCCCCTGGATCAAGGTAGGCACAATGGCGGTGATCGTCGCTCCGAGTTGTTGTTGCACTTGCTCTTGGACAATCTCCGGAATTCGCGCCACCTGTGCCCTGAGTTCTTGAACCTCGCACGCCTGGCTTTCCGAGCTGGTCTTTTTTCTCCTTTCGCCCACCAGTGTTATAGTATGATGACCATTTTGTCGACAAGCCTTTGCCGGCCACACGACGAGCTGACGTCGGCTAACTGAGCTTATCCTTGTTCTTCATTACATTCAACGCCCTATTTAGAGTGGTGTCCCAAGGGTTGCTCTTAGTCGACCCCGCGCTACTGCTTTCAGTCGCCTGCGGAAGGAATGTGAACCATTTAGAAATTTGGCTTCATTAATTAGAATGCAACCATATGGAGCTAATTACGCGGGGGTTTATTCCTTACCAGAACAAGCTCAAGCGCCCTGGTCTTCGGATCCGTGGTAAGCTCCTTTGTTTTCGGGTCCTTCTTGTATCGGGCCCTGACAAAGTTCCTGGTCTGCTTGTCACCGTATTTATCGAAGAGGGGCGGTAGGCCTCTCTCGGCACGGTCCGCCTCCTCCTTGTCCCATATAGGCTCCTCCACTCTGTAACCGCCGAGACCGAGTGTGTGTTCCCCTAAGTTCAGCTCCCGCATTTCTTTCCCCCACTTACTTGATTCGGAGTTTGCGGTGCTCGAGCAATTGATCTTGAAGTCGTTGTAGTCATCTTCGGTGATCGAAGGATTTTTCTCCTTGATCTTCTCATAACTCTCACCTTTCTCGATCATTCTCTTCACATTGCTTTTCCAAGTAGACAGGGCCTTGCTCATCTTCGTGAGGGCAGCATTGTTCACTTTATTCCCTTTGAGGCTTGTGTTTTCAAATTCAGCGGGGAACTTGTATCGTTCGTGCAGCTTCGTGAAGAGGAGGTTGCGCAAATTCCCTCGGTCAGGATGCCTCAGGTTCTCGGTGTTGATCGAGACGGTGCTCCATGAAGGAAATATGCCCTAGAGGCAATAATAAAGTTATTATTTATTTCCTTATATCATGATAAATGTTTATTATTCATGCTAGAATTGTATTAACCGGAAACATAATACATGTGTGAATACATAGACAAACAGAGTGTCACTAGTATGCCTCTACTTGACTAGCTCGTTAATCAAAGATGGTTATGTTTCCTAACCATGAACAAAGAGTTGTTATTTGATTAACGGGATCACATCTTTAGTTGAATGGTCTGATTGACATGACCCATTCCATTAGCTTAGCACCCGATCGTTTAGTATGTTGCTATTGCTTTCTTCATGACTTATACATGTTCCTATGACTATGAGATTATGCAACTCCCATTTGCCGGAGGAACACTTTGGGTACTACCAAACGTCACAACGTAACTGGGTGATTATAAAGGAGTACTACAGGTGTCTCCAATGGTAGATGTTGGGTTGGCGTATTTCGAGATTAGGGTTTGTCACTCCGATTTTCAGAGAGGTATCTCTGGGCCCTCTCGGTAATGCACATCACTTAAGCCTTGCAAGCATTACAACTAATGAGTTAGTTGCGAGATGATGTATTACGGAACGAGTAAAGAGACTTTCCGGTAACGAGATTGAACTAGGTATTGGATACCGACGATCGAATCTCGGGCAAGTAACATACCGATGATAAAGGGAACAACGTATGTTGTTATGCGGTCTGACCGAAAAGATCTTCGTAGAATATGTAGGAGCCAATATGGGCATCCAGGTCCCGCTATTGGTTATTGACCAGAGACGTGTCTCGGTCATGTCTACATTGTTCTCGAACCGTAGGGTCCGCACGCTTAAGGTTTCGATGACAGTTGTATTATGAGTTTATGAGTTTTGATGTACCGAAGGAGTTCGGAGTCCCGGATGAGATCGGGGACATGACGAGGAGTCTCGAAATGGTCGAGACGTAAAGATCGATATATTGGACGACTATATTCGGACATCGGAAAGGTTCCGAGTGATTCGGGTATTTTTCGGAGTACCGGGGAGTTACGGGAATTCGCTGGGAGAAGTATTGGGCCTTGATGGGCTTTAGTGGGAAGAGGAGAAAAGGCCTGCTGCGCCCCCCCTCCCCTCTAGTCCGAATTGGACTAGGGAAAAGTGGGCTGGCCACCTCTCCTTCTCCTCCTATTCCTTCTCCCTTCCTCCCCTCTTGGTGGACTCCTACTAGGACTTGGAGTCCTAGTAGGACTGCCTATCCTGGCCGCACCTTTGCCTTGGCCGGCCTCCTCCTCCTCCATCCTTTATATACAAGGGCAGGGGGCACCCCATAGACACACAAGTTGATCCTTGAGATCGTTCCTTAGCCGTGTGCGGTGCCCCCTGCCACCAAATTCCACCTCGATCATACCGTTACAGTGCTTAGGCGAAGCCCTGCGTCGGTAGTACATCAAGATCGTCACCACGCCGTCGTGCTGACGGAACTCCTCCCCGAAGCTTTGCTGGATCGGAGCCCGGGGATCGTCATCGAGTTGAACGTGTGCTAAGAACTCGGAGGTACCGGAGTAACGGTGCTTGGATCGGTTGGGTCGGGAAGAAGACGTACGACTACTTCCTCTATGTTGTGTGATCGCTTCCGCAGTCGGTCTGCGTTGGTACGTAGACAACACTCTCGCCCTCGTTGCTATGCATCACCATGATCTTGCATGTGCGTAGGAAAATTTTCTAAATTACTACGTTCCCCAACAGTGGCATCCGAGCCTAGGTTTTATGGTTTGATGTTATTTGCACGAGTAGAACACAAGTGAGTTGTGGGCGATACAAGTCATACTGCCTACCAGCATGTCATACTTTGGTTCGGCGGTATTGTTGGACGAGACGATCCGGACCAACCTTACGCGTACTCTTACGCGAGACCGGTTCCCTCGACGTGCTTTGCACATAGATGGCTTGCGGAAGACTGTCTCTCCAACTTTAGTTGAACCGAGTGTGGCTACGCCCGGTCCTTGAGAAGGTTAAAACGGAGTCTATTTGACGAACTATCGTTGTGGTTTTGATGCGTAGGTGAGATGAGTTCTTGCTTAAAGCCCGTAGCAGCCACATAAAACTTGCAACAACAAAGTAGAGGACGTCTAACTTGTTTTTGCAGGGCATGTTTTGATGTGATATGGTCAAGGCATGATGCTGATTTTATTGTATGAGATGATCATGTTTTGTAACCAAGTTATCGGCAACTGGCAGGAGCCATATGGTTGTCGCTTTATTGTATGCAATGCAATCGCGATGTAATGCTTTACTTTATTGCTAAGCGGTAGTGATAGTCGTGGAAGCATAAGATTGGCGAGACGACAACGATGCTACGATGGAGATCAAGGTGTCACGCCGGTGACGATGGTGATCATGACGGTGCTTCAGAGATGGAGATCACAAGCACAAGATGATGATGGCCATATCATATCACTTATATTGATTGCATGTGATTTTTATCTTTTATGCATCTTATCTTGCTTTGATTGACGGTAGCATTATAAGATGATCTCTCACTAAATTATCAAGAAGTGTTCTCCCTGAGTATGCACCGTTGCCAAAGTTCGTCGTGCCCAGACACCACGTGATGATCGGGTGTGATAAGCTCTACGTCCATCTACAACGGGTGCAAGCCAGTTTTGCACACGCAGAATACTCAGGTTAAACTTGACGAGCCTAGCATATGCAGATATGGCCTCGGAACACAGAGACCGAAAGGTCGAGCGTGAATCATATAGTAGATATGATCAACATGACGATGTTCACCATTGAAAACTACTCCATCTCACGTGATGATCGGTTATGGTTTAGTTGATTTGGATCACGTGATCACTTAGAGGATTAGAGGGATATCTATCTAAGTGGGAGTTCTTAAGTAATATGATTAATTGAACTTAAATTTATCATGAACTTAGTCCTGGTAGTATTTTGCAAATTATGTTGTAGATCAATAGCTCGCGTTGTTGCTTCCCCGTGTTTATTTTGATATGTTCCTAGAGAAAATTGTGTTGAAAGATGTTAGTAGCAATGATGCGGATTGGATCCGTGATCTGAGGTTTATCCTCATTGCTGCGCAGAAGAATTATGTCCTTCATGCACCGCTAGGTGACAGACCTATTGCAGGAGCAGATGCAGACGTTATGAACGTTTGGCTAGCTCAATATGATGACTACTTGATAGTTTAGTGCACCATGCTTAATGGCTTAGAATCGGGACTTCAAAGACGTTTTGAACGTCATGGACCATATGAGATGTTCCAGGAGTTGAAGTTAATATTTCAAGTAAATACCCGAGTTGAGAGATATGAAGTCTCCAACAAGTTCTATAGCTGAAAGATGGAGGAGAATCGCTCAACTAGTGAGCATGTGCCCAGATTGTTTGAGTACTACAATCGCTTGAATCAAGTGGGAGTTAATCTTCCAGATAAAATAGTGATTGACAGAATTCTGTAGTCACCATCACCAAGTTAGTAGAACTTCGTGATGAACTATAATATGCAAGGGATAACGGAAACAACTCCCAAGCTCTTCGTGATGCTGAAATCAACGAAGGTAGAAATCAAGAAAAACATCAAGTGTTGATGGTTGACAAGATCACTAGTTTCAAGAAAAGGGCAAAGGGAAAAGGGGAACTTCAAAAGAACGGCAAGCAAGTTGCTACTCATGTGAAGAAGCCCAAGTCTGGTCCTAAGCCTGAGACAAAGTGCTTCTACTGCAAAGGGACTGGTTACTGGAAGCGGAACTACCCCAAGTGATTGGCGGATAAGAAGGATGGCAAAGTGAACATAAGTATATTTGATATACATGTTATTGATGTGTACTTTACTAGTGTTTATAGCAAACCCTCAGTATTTGATACTAGTTCAGTTGCTAAGAGTAGTAACTCGAAACGGGAGTTGCAGAATAAACAGAGACTAGTTAAGGGTAAAGTGATGATGTGTGTTGGAAGTAGTTCCAAGATTGATATGATCATCATCGCATACTCCCTATAATTTCGGGATTAGTGTTGAACCTAAATAAGTGTTATTTGGTGTTTGCATTGAGCATGAATATGATTTGATCATGTTTATTGCAATATGGTTATTCATTAAAGTTAGAGAATAATTGTTGTTCTATTTACATGAATAAAACCTTCGATGGTCATACACCCAATGAAACAAGTTCGTTGGATCTCGATCGTAGTGATACACATATTGAAACCAAAAGATGCAAAGTTAATAATGATAGTGCAACTTATTTGTGGCACTGCCGTTTAGGTCATATTGGTGTAAGGCGCATGAAGAAACTCCATGCTGATGGGATTTTGGAATCACTTGATTATGAATCACTTGATGCTTGCGAACCATGCCTTTTGGGCAAGATGACTAAAACGCCGTTCTCCGGAACAATGGAGCAAGCAACAGATTTGTTGGAAATCATACATACTGATGTATGTGGTCCGATGAATATTTAAGGCTTGCAGTAGGTATCATTATTTTCTGACCTTCACAGATGATTTAAGCAGATATGAGTATATCTACTTAATGAAATAGAAGTCTGATACAGTTGAAAAGTTCATATAATTTTAGAGTGAAGTGGAAAATCATCGTAACAAGAAAATAAAAAGTTTCTACGATCTGATCGTGGAAAAGAGTATTTGAGTTACGAGTTTGGTCTTCAGTTAAAACAATGTGAAATAGTTTCACTACTCACGCCACGTGGAACACCACAGCATAATGGTGTGTCCGAATGTCATAACCGTACTTTATTGGATATAGTGCAATATATGATGTTTCTTACCGATTTACCACTATCGTTTGTGGGGTCATGCATTAGAGACAGCTGCATTCACGTTAAATAGGGCACCATATAAATCCGTTGAGACAACATCGTGTGAACTATGGTTTGGCAAGAAACCTAAGCTGTCGTTTCTTAAAGTTTGGGGTTGCGATGCTTATATGAAAAAGTTTCATCCTGATAAGCTCAAACTCAAATCGGAGAAGTGCGTCTTCATAGGATATCCAAAGGAAACAATTGGATACACCTTCTATCACAGATCCGAAGGCAAGACTTTTGTTGCTAAAATTCGGAAACTTTCTGGAGAAGGAGTTTCTCTTGAAAGAAGTGAGTGGGAGGAAAGTAGAACTTGACGAGGTAACTGTACCTGCTCCCTTGTTGGAAAGTAGCACATCACAGAAAACTGTTTCTGTGACACCTACACCAGTTAGTGAGGAAGCTAATGATGATGATCATGAAACTTCAGAACAAGATACTACTGAACCTCGTAGATCAACCAGAGTAAGATCTGTGCCAGAGTGGTACGGTAATCCTTTTCTGGAAGTCATGCTACTAGATCATGATGAACCTACGAACTATGAAGAAGCGATGGTGAGCCCAGATTCCGCAAAGTGGCTTGAAGCCATGAAATCTGAGATATGATCCATGTATGAGAACAAAGTATGGACTTTGGTTGACTTGCCTGATGATCGGCAAGCAATTGAGAATAAATGGATCTTCAAGAGGAAGACGGACATTGATAGTAGTGTTACTATCTACAAAGCTAGAATTGTCGCAAAAGGTTTTTGACAAGTTCAAGGTGTTGACTACGGTGAGAGCTTCTCACTCGTATCTATGCTCGAGTCTGTCCGAATCATGTTAGTAATTGCCGCATTTTATGAAATCTGGCAAAAGGATAAACAAAACTGCATTCCTTAATGGATTTATTAAAGAAGAGTTGTATATGATGCAACAGAAGGTTGTGTCAATCCGAAAGGTGCAAACAAAATGTGCAAGCTCCAGCGATCCATCTGTGGACTGGTGCAAGCATATCGGAGTTGGAATATACGCTTTGATGAGTTGATCAAAGCATATAGTTTTATACAGACTTGCGGTGAAGCCTGTATTTACAAGAAAGTGAGTGGGAGCACTACAACATTTCTGATAAGTATATGTGAATGACATATTGTTGATCGGAAATAATGTAGAATTATTCTGTAAAGCATAAAGGAGTGTTTGAAAGGAGTTTTTCAAAGAAAGACTTCGGTGAAGCTGCTTACATATTGAGCTTCAAGATCTATAGAGATAGATCAAGACACTTGATAAGTTTTTTCAATGAGTACATACCTTGACAAGATTTTGAAGTAGTTCAAAATGGAGCAGTCAAAGAAAGAGTTCTTGCCTGTATTATAAGGTGTGAAGTTGAGTAAGACTCAAAGCCCGACCACGGCAGAAGATAGAAAGAGAATGAAAGTCATTCCCTATGCCTTGGCCATAGGTTCTATAAAGTATGTCATGCTGTATACCAGATCTATTGTATACCCTGCACTGATTTAGCAAGGGAGTACAATAGTGATCTAGGAGTAGATCACTGGACAGCGGTCAGAATTATCCTTAGTGAAATAAGGATATGTTTCTCGATTATGGACGTGACAAAAAGGTTCGTCGTAAAGGGTTACGTCGATGCAAGTTTTTGACACTGATCCAGATGATTCTAAGTCTCAATCTGGATACATATTGAAATTGGGAGCAATTAGCTAGAGTAGCTCCGTGTAGAGCATTGTAGACATAGAACTTGCAAAATACTTACGGATCTGAATGTGACAGACCCGTCGACTAAAATTATCTCACAAGCAAAACATGATCACACCTTAGTACTCTTTGGGTGTTAATCACATAGAGATGTGAACTAGATTACTGACTCTAGTAAACCCTTTGAGTGTTGGTCACATGACGATGTGAACTATGGGTGTTAATCACATGGTGATGTGAACTATTGCTGTTAAATCACATGGCGATGTGAACTAGATTATTGACTCTAGTGCAAGTGGGAGACTGAAGGAAATATGCCCTAGAGGCAATAATAAAGTTATTATTTATTTCCTTATATCATGATAAATGTTTATTATTCATGCTAGAATTGTATTAACCGGAAACATAATACATGTGTGAATACATAGACAAACAGAGTGTCACTAGTATGCCTCTACTTGACTAGCTCGTTAATCAAAGATGGTTATGTTTCCTAACCATGAACAAAGAGTTGTTATTTGATTAACGGGATCACATCATTAGTTGAATGATCTGATTGACATGACCCATTCCATTAGCTTAGCACCCGATCGTTTAGTATGTTGCTATTGCTTTCTTCATCACTTATACATGTTCCTATGACTATGAGATTATGCAACTCCCGTTTGCCGGAGGAACACTTTGGGTACTACCAAACGTCACAACGTAACTAGGTGATTATAAAGGAGTACTACAGGTGTCTCCAATGGTAGATGTTTGGTTGGCGTATTTCGAGATTAGGGTTTGTCACTCCGATTGTCGGAGAGGTATCTCTGGGCCCTCTCGGTAATGCACATCACTTAAGCCTTGCAAGCATTACAACTAATGAGTTAGTTGCGAGATGATGTATTACGGAACGAGTAAAGAGACTTGCCGGTAACGAGATTGAACTAGGTATTGGATACCGACGATCGAATCTCGGGCAAGTAACATACCGATGACAAAGGGAACACCGTATGTTGTTATGCGGTCTGACCGATAAAGATCTTCGTAGAATATGTAGGAGCCAATATGGGCATCCAGGTCCCGCTATTGGTTATTGACCAGAGACGTGTCTCGGTCATGTCTACATTGTTCTCGAAACGTAGGGTCCGCACGCTTAAGGTTTCGATGACAGTTGTATTATGAGTTTATGAGTTTTGATGTACCGAAGGAGTTCGGAGTCCCGGATGAGATCGGGGACATGACGAGGAGTCTCGAAATGGTTGAGACGTAAAGATCGATATATTGGACGACTATATTCGGACATCAGAAAGGTTCCGAGTGATTCGGGTATTTTTCGGAGTACCGGGGAGTTACGGGAATTCGCTGGGAGAAGTACTGGGCCTTGATGGGCTTTAGTGGGAAGAGGAGAAAAGGCCTGCTGCGCCCCCCCTCCCCTCTAGTCCAAATTGGACTAGGGAAAAGGGGGGCGGCCACCTCTCCTTCTCCTCCTATTCCTTCTCCCTTCCTCCCCTCTTGGTGGACTCCTACTAGGACTTGGAGTCCTAGTATGACTCCCTATCCTGGCCGCACCTTTGCCTTGGCCGACCTCCTCCTCCTCCATCCTTTATATACAAGGGCAGGGGGCACCCCATAGACACACAAGTTGATCCTTGAGATCGTTCCTTAGCCGTGTGCGGTGCCCCCTGCCACCAAATTCCACCTCGATCATACCGTTACAGTGCTTAGGCGAAGCCCTGCATCGGTAGTACATCAAGATCGTCACCACGCCATCGTGCTGACGGAACTCCTCCCTGAAGCTTTACTGGATCGGAGCCCGGGAATCGTCATCGAGCTGAACGTGTGCTAAGAACTCGGAGGTGCCGGAGTAACGGTGCTTGGATCGGTTGGGTCGGGAAGAAGACGTACGACTACTTCCTCTACGTTGTGTGATCGCTTCCGCAGTCGGTCTGCGTTGGTACGTAGACAACACTCTCCCCCTCGTTGCTATGCATCACCATGATCTTGCGTGTGCGTAGGAAAATTTTCGAAATTACTACGTTCCCCAACACTCCGGAGAATGCACCCGAGCTGAAGTGAGTACCCCTTGACTATTCGTTCGGGCGCCGTTGGATTCCCGTCGGAGTCCACTTCAGTAACTCAGACTACTTTACACTGATCAACTGTTCTAATGGAGGAGAGGAGGAACAGCTGAGGTGGCTACTACTCACATCTACTTCTGGTGGGTGCTGAGGTAGGACTTCTCGCAGTACTCGGAGGCGGAGTAGAGCTGCGGCCTCAGGTTCTTGAGCTCCTGCATCAAGCAAGGCCACAACGCTCAGTTTATCTACCATAGACAGTTTAGCAGAAACAAAAGCAACACACACATGTCTATGAAGTATCTGAATTTTGCAACTTTATTTTGTCTGAAATAGCTTTACTCGATGGTGTACATGCAGGTTTCAGTTTCAAACTGGAATAATTAACAAGCAGGTCTAGAGTACTGTCAAAATGCAGAATGGTGACTGAATTTAATTGACAAACACATATGACTGTGCCATTCTAAGATTAAAAGGAAGACACGAAGAACTTAATTAGATAAGTATCAGCAAAGCATACACAAAAAGTATCCAAAGCAATAAGCACAAAAACATTACTACACACAAAATATCCAGTCTACTCACTGAAACCTTTGAATCTCAAACTGTCCCAACTTGACAAGTCAAGGGAAACTCAGCATTCACAAATTAGTTCAATTAAAGGCATTAATGCCGGTGAAACTATGTACTGGTTCAAGGACCAAAGAACACACATGGTGTGGTGCCGTTGGTCGTAATGAACACCACCTACAATGTCAGAGCCTAATCTCCCCAACCACATTGGTTGCAAAGGGCCAAGGCACCACCAAGAACCACCCAGAACGCTAAACGAGCTCAGATTACCCACCTGTTCATTCCAAGACCGACAAAGAAATCCCCAAATTCGCTAAAAGAGGCACCAACCCGAGGATCGGGAACTAAATTACCTCGCTGAAATCACTTCGAGACCACCCAAGAAGAAACGAACCTAATGCGCATTCCCCAACTAATAAAACCGATCAAGAAGCAGCAGCAGCGGCACGACGAGGCGGCGGTGGCGAGCTCCTGCTCCTAACCCTAGGTCGCCGCCCCGTGGGGGCATGGGGATGAGCGGGGGAGAGAGGGAGGGAGGGACATAGACTAACCGTCGTCGATGAGCAGCAGCAGTGCGGGGAGGCTCGCGCCGCCGTCGAGGAGCGCGTCCGACGAGGCTAGCCGCCGTCCGTCCGTCCGTCGAGGAGCCCATCCGTCGAGGAGCGCGGGGAGGCTCGTGCCTCCGTCCGTCCAAGGAGGTCGCGGGCTCGAGGGGGGGGGAGGGGAGAGGGAGGCGGCGGGGGCGCGTGGGCGGCTGCGGCGCAGTGGGTCGGGGCGGCGGCGGCGGCGCGGTGGAGGGAGGGACGAGGGAAGGAGCGGTGCGGTGGATCGAGGGAGAGGGAACTGGCGAGGGGGAGAGGGAAGGGGGGATCGGGCGAAGGGGTATCCTATAGCAATGGCACAATACTAATGGCGCACCACCCCTCGGTGCGCCATAAGTACATCCATACTAATGGCGCACCTCACCGTGGTGCGCCATTAGTAATTTTTTTCTTATAGCAATGGCACAATACTAATGGCGCACCACCCCTCGGTGCGCCATAAGTACATCCATACTAATGGCGCACCTCACCGCGGTGCGCCATTAGTATTTTTTTTATTTCTGCTCGAGCCAACAGATTATCTTCCACCTGACCTGATCCACACCAAGTTCCCTCTACTAGCTCGACTGGTCAATAGCCAGTTCTCACACCAGGAGGTCCTGGGTTCAATTCCCAGGCTCCACAAATTTTTTTATGCATTTAAAATGTTGTTTGATACTTATTTGTGTTTAAATATGTTCAAACTTGTTTAAATCATAACAGTAATATTTTTTTATAAGACAGTAATAATTTTTTAAAAAATATCATCAAATAGTAATGCCGATGGAGCGGGGGAGGGTGCGCGGGGTGCGGGGGGTCGGCGGCGGCGGTTGAGTAGGGGAGGGGTGCGAGGGGTCGGCGGCGGCGGTTGAGCAGGGGAATCGAGGGTGCGGGGGGTCGGCGGCGGCGGTCGGTGGACCGGGGGGTGCTCGGCGGCGAGGGGGACCGGATCTGGCGAGGTGGGATAGCGATCGAGATGGAGGGGGGTCGAGATCGAGTGTCCATGAAATTTAGAAATATTCATGATAGTTCAAAAAGTGCCCATGAAATAAAATCGAGAAATGAAGGCTACGATTTAAATACAATCGATCTTAGCTAGCTATCTGTTCACAATCTTCTTGCCCTTCTTTTTCGCAAATGGAGCTCTTCTGTGGAACGGACGTCCTTTAGGTAGGGTGGTCCTGCTTCTTCTTGTGGTGTATGCTGCTACTTCATCATTGTCGTCATGTTCGATCCTCGGATCACCGTACTTGTCGAAGTCTTGCTCATTGGCTACTCCATCCATTCCGATGATCTTCCTTTTGCCTCTCCTCACGACAACACGACTGGGCTTTGAGGGGTCGGTAATGAAGAAGCATTGGTCCACTTGGGAAGCCAGTACCCATGGCTCATTTTTCATGGTGACGTTTGCGCCCGCGGTCTTGGATTTGGCTTCAGGTATAACCATGGTGGTGAAATACCGGTCTTCTTTTAGGACGCTCTTGGCCCATCTGACACGGAACATCGGGACCTTCTCTCCAGCGTAGCTCAGCTCCCAGATCTCCTCGATCCTTCCGTAGTATCTGTCCTTGTCGTTACCGGTGTAGGATTCCATCGTTACCCCGGAGTTCTGATAACCATCACTCTTCATGTCCTTGGCCTCGGTGTAGAATGTGTAGCCATTGATATCGTACGCCTCATAGGTCATCAGGTTGTGCTCGGCGCCCTGTGACAAGGCGAATATGAATTGTTCTTCCGCGGAAGAATCCTCATGTAAAGGGTACGACAAAAGCTTCTGCTTGAACCAACGCGTGAAACATGAGTTGTGCTCTTTGAGTATATCTCCGTCTGTCCTCTGTTGGCCTCGGTCATTGTACGTCTTCTTAATAAAGGTTTTGTGCTCTACCACCTAGGGATCGACCACGTCTATGTGTTGTAGCGCGACTAGGTTTGCTCTTTCAAAGTCAGCGAGTCGACCCTCGAAGTCGACATGCATTTCGCGGCGACCCTCGCGGTGACCCCATCCAGTGAGCCTGCCGAGGTGCATGTTGACGGGCAGACCAACGGGGTTCTCGATGCCTAGATAATTCATGCAGTAGGAGATGCACTCTTCGGTCAGAAAGCCCCTGGCTATGCTTCCCTCTGGACATGACATGTTGCGAACGTATCCTTTGACGACACCATTCATCCTTTCAAACGGCATCATGCTATGCAGGAACGTCGGCCCGAGTTGGATGATATCGTCCACGATATGGACCAGCAGATGCACCATAACATCGAAGAATGCGGGCGGGAAGTACATCTCAAGCTCGCATAGTATCACCACGATCTCTTCCTGTAGCCTTCTGAGTTGCCTCACGCCAACAGACTTCCGAGAGATGACGTCGAAAAAGTTGCATAGGCCAAATAGGGTTTCACGGACGTGCGCGTCCATGATCCCACGGATTGCAACTGGAATTATCTGCGTCATCAGCACGTGACAGTCGTGAGACTTCATCCCGCTGAACTTCAGCTTCGCTGGGTCTAGGTATCTGCTTATCTTCCCCGCGTAACCGTAAGGAAGTTTTACTCCTACGAGGCAGGTGAAAAACTGCTCGATCTCCTCCTGACTTAGAGTGAAGCACGCGGGAGGGTAGTCATTACCGGTCTTCTTGTCCTTTTTGCCTTTGCGACGACTTTCCGTGTCCTGCTTCGCCTCATCATCATCATCATCATCATCATCATCATCATCATATATAGCGTGAAGCTCCTGCCTGATGCCCATTGATTTCAAGTCTGCCCTTGCTTTCGGCCCATCTTTGGTCCTCTCTGGCATGTTGAGCAGGGTACCAAGCAGACTCTCGCACACGTTCTTCGTGATATGCATGACATCAAGGCTGTGAGGCACACGGTGGATCTTCAAGTACGGCAAGTCCCAGAAAACAGACCTCGTTTTCCATACCTTCAGCAGCGGCTCTGGCGCCTTTCGCTTCTTTCCCGGCTCTGGCGCCTTTTGCTTCTTTCCCGGCAGTGGGCAGTCTTTCCAATTTTTCAACAGCTCGTCTATTTCCTCGCCGCTCCTCCTACGCGGGCGTCCTCGGGGTTCGATTTCACCATCGAACAGATCCTTGCGTTTTCTCCACGGGTCATCGTCGCGAAGCCACCTTCGATGTCCCATGAACACGGTTTTCGAAGACCCGGGATCTCTATCTAGCTGGCGATACATTGTGTCATCCATGCACCTGACGCATCCAGAAAATCCATGGACCACCTGCCCCGTGACATATCCGTAACCAAGATAGTCGTGCACCGTCGTGAGCAGCGCGGCTCTCATAGGGAAATATTCTTTCTCTGCGGCGTCCCACGTATTGGCTGGCATTTTCCACAGCATGTCAAGCTCCTCTTTCAGCAGCCCCAGATACAGATTGATGTCGTTCCCTGGTTGTTTCAATCCTTCAATTAGCATACTCATGTGAATGTACTTCCTCTTCATGCACAACCAGGGGGGAAGGTTGTACATCCACACAAACACAGACCAGGTGCTATGTGTGCTTCTGTGGCTACCAAACGGATTGACTCCATCGGTGCTCGCGCCCAGCACGATGTTCCTTGGATTGTTCCCAAATTCTGGGTCTTCGAAGTTCAACGCTTGCCACTGGCTCGCATCCTTAGGGTGACTCAGCATCTTGTCTTTTTATCTATCTCCGGATCATTTGTGTCATCTTCTCGCTTCTTCTCCTCCCTATCCGCGTGCCAACGCAGGAGCTTTGCTACCTTAGGGTCCGCAAAATACCGCTACAAACGAGGAGTGATCGGAAAGTACAACACCACTTTTCTAGGAGCTTTCTTCCTCTTCTTGTATCGAGTGACGCCGCACACCGGACATATGGTAGACTCCGCGTGCTCGTCCCGATAAATGATGCAATTGTTCATGCACACATGGTATTTCACGTGCGGTAAATCCAGAGGACACATGATTTTCTTTGCCTCCTCCAAACTGGTCGGGCACTTGTTCCCCTTGGGAAGACGTTCGTGCCAGAATGATATGTTCTCGTCGAAGCATGCATCGGTCATTTTGTGTTTTACCTTCATCTCCATAGCCATGAGCGTTACTTTCAGACGGGTATCCTCAGGCCTGCATCCTTCATACAATGGAGTAACCGCGTCTAACTCAAGTTGATCCATCATGGCTATCTCTCGGGTGGCAGCTCTTGCGTTATCCGTCTGCTTGAGAAGCAGCTCTTGAATATGAGGGTCCTACACCCAGCCCATCGATGGTCCAGCATCGTCTGCTCCGCCGGCATCATCATCTTCATGATCATGCCCGTCGTCTGCTCCGGCATCTTCCTCATCATCATGTCCTACATCTTCTACATGATGACTGTGTACAGCATCACCGTCGTGATCATCTCCTGGGGATTCTTCGTCTTCTCGCCCGCCCGAGCCGCGGTGGTTGTCTTGCTGCCCTTCCTCATTTCTTGCCCGGCCCCCATGGACGACTTCGTAGTCATCTTCATCACCTTGCCACCGATAGCCATACATGAAACCACGCAAGAGCAGGTGGTCCCGCACCTGCCCGGATTCCGGGTCCGCAATAAGGCTCTTCAGCTTGCATCTTTGACACGGACATCTTATCTCCGTCTCGTTCTTTTGAAGCATCTCGGCCTTCGCGGACCTCAAAAACCTATTCACGATGCCTTCGGTCATCGTGCGGACCATGGTCGCCTACGGGGTAGAGCAAAATGATATTTTAGAACCAAGAAAAATTTTGGCATGACTTTCCCTAAAAATAGGACCAAAAAGAATGCTTAATGCCAAAATTCTCGCCGAAACGGAAATGAATCAACATTCCGGCAAAATATTGGCAACTATCGCATTTCAAATGCCGGTACACCTCCAAACACAAACACATATGCAACACCACAAACATATGCAACACCACGAACATACATAGATCTAGCTAGGCCATAAAAAATGCATGTGCACATTGTTGTAGGGAGAACAACATAAATATAGCTTCCTCCCTTACTTACCTATCAAAACAAGGTAATTTAACCACTTAAATTGAATAATCTATGGTGGAAATGAGGTGAAAAAGAGGAGGCACCCGAGACAAGGAGGAGGTGGAGAGAATGAAGTGGGGAGAAAGTGAGTGTGGGTAGGAGAGGTTGTCCAAAATATCTTGTTGCTGCCCACTTACTAATGGCGCACCAACTCTAAATGCGCCATTAGTAATCCAGGTTACTAATGGTGCACCTTCTGGTGGTGCGCCATTAGTAGTTTTGTAAAAAAAACATACTAATGGCGCACTGTTCCACAGTGCGCCATTACTAGTTTAAACTAGTAATGGCGCACGGTCGAACAGTGCGCCATTAGTAGTTTTGCAAAAAAAGGAATAAAAAATATAATAAAAAAACAACATTAGTGGCACACTTTCCGACAGGTGCGCCATTACTAGTTACAACTAGTAATGGCGCACCATGTCTGGATGCGCCATTAGTATGTTTGGACAGGCGCACTAGTTCAAAAAAATTTTGATACTAATGGCGCACCCTGGGCCAGGTGCGCCATTAGTAGTTTCAGCTCTAATGGCGTATCAGAAGGTGGTGCGCTATTAGTATATACTAATGGCGCACCGCTTGTCTGGTGCGCCATTAGTGTCAATCCCATCTATAGCCCTTTTTCTAGTAGTGGGCTACTATATAGCCCATGTTGGCTCCGCATTCTCCCGAATTCGGGGTGCGTACGTGCCTGGCAGGGAAATGGCCCTTCGTTAAGGCGGAGGAATTCTAACATTCTGATAGGTCATCGAGTGGTTGACCAGTCTCACGCTATATCATGACAGTCAGTTTTCGGCTTTCTCTACTGAGGTGCTCGTCCGGATGACCCGGGGCACAATCGCAGTAGTTCTCCTAGTGCTACCTTAGCCGATAGAGCGGAACATAAGGTACCAAAACATAGGAGCCGGGCAAACCCAACATTTGACCAAAGACATGATTCGGAGCTGATGCATATAAGGCCAAACTCGCGACGCCGAACACTCCCTAAGGTATTCGGTCTTTATGGTAAAAACCGGGCCTAAATAGTGCCCTTTGTAAGAAGCCCCTTGTGTCCAGGTATGGGCGTCTATTCTGACGTGGCCACATGCCAAGACGTCAGCATCCTTCTCAATTGTATTTGAGAATGCGAGGGATGTGTATCAACAAGAGACAGTAAAAAAGGTTTACGCAGGGTCTTAATCTAAAAATAATCCTTGGAGCGGGTCCCTGCCGCACGTCTGCGCCTGTGTCTCCGTTGTGCCATATCCTGGACGTGTGTAGCACGATTGTCATCTGTAAAAGAGAGAAACTTAGGTGAAAAGTTGTTGTGCAAAAAGGTAGGTTTGAAGAAACCATGTATAATTCAAGATGAGTAAAAATTGCCACTTGTCTGCGCGTGTTGAGCCCCTTGTATTTGTAATAGGGGTGTGGCTTATCAAACCTGTGTGAGTTACATATAGCTGCGCCGGACTCGTCTAACCGTGTCCGTGGTCTTGATGACCTATCAAATGCTTTAGTTGGTGAGGCCCTTTTTAGTGTGCGGCTGCCAAGGCAGTCGCACTCTCTTCGGCGCGCAGGGATCGCTTAATATTTCTGTTCACTGTAATGATGCCACATGGACCGGGCATCTTAAGCGTAAGGGAAGTGTAATGCGGTATTGCATTAAAGTGAGCGAAAGCTTCGCGTCCAAGTAGTGCTTGATAGCCACTTTGGAACGAAGCAATGTGGAATGTTAAACTTTCGCTACGGAAGTTATCGGGGAAGCCGAATATAACCTCTAGTAGCAGGGAGCCCGTGCAATGAGCCCCTGGGCCTGGCGGTACTCCTTTAAGGGTAGTGTTGCTGTGGCAAATTTTCGTTGGGTCTATCCTCATTTTGCGGATTGTATCCTGGTATATCAGGTTTAAACTGCTGCCACCATCCATCAGTACTCGTGCAAAGTGGTATTCGTCAATTATTGGGTCTAATACCAGGGCAGCCTATCCTGCACGCCGGATACTTGTTGCGTAATCACGATGGTCGAAAGTGATCGGTTGAGACGACCATTGGCAGGACTTCGCGGTGATAGGCCCTTGGGCATATTTTTCTCGGAGTGCCGCTTTGTTTCTCCCCTTGATCATGTGTAACACGTTTACTGTTTTGACTTCTGGTGGAAATTTCCTTTGTTCCCCAGTGTCTTGCTTGAGAGGCTCATCCTCATCTTCGCTTGGTGTATCCTCCCCCTTGTGTATGGAGTTGAGCTTGCCGGACTGCTTGAAGACCCAACATTCTCTGTGGGTATGATTAGCGGGTTTATCGGGGGTGCTATGGATCTGACATATTTGGTCCAGAATTTTGTTGAGGCTGGACAGTTCATCTCTGGCGCCTTTAGAGGGTAGCTTTTGCTGACCTGGCCGAGAGCTTCTGAATCCGGCGTTTACCGTCGTGCTCTTCGGGTTGTCTTCTTTATTTCGACGCTTATTATTTTTGCTGCGTCGTGATTTCCCGTTTTCATCTCTAACTTCAGATGTACTTGGGTCGCTGGTGCTGCATCTGGCTAGCCAGCTGTCCTCACCCATGCAAAAGCGGGTCATGAGGCTTGTTAATGCTGCCATTGTTCTCGGCTTTTCTTGGCCGAGGTGTCTGGCAAGCCATTCGGCGCGGACGCTATGCTTAAAAGCTGCCGAGGCTTCGGCGTCTGGACAGTCAACTATTTGGTTCTTTTTAGTAAGAAACCTGTTCCAAAGCTTTTGGACTGACTCTCCGGGCTGTTGAGTTATATGACTCAAATCGTCCGCATTCGGGGGTCGGACATAAGTCCCTTGAAAATTTGCCCGAAAAGCGTCTTCGAGCTCTTCCCAGCTTCCAATGGAGTTTTTGGGGAGACTTTTAAGCTAGTACCGAGCTGGCCCTTTGAGCTTGAGGGGTAAGTACTTGATGGCGTGTAGATCATCTCCTCGAGCCATATGGATATGGAGGATATAGTCCTCAATCCAGACCCCAGGGTCTGTTGTTCCGTCGTATTCCTCTATATTTACGGGTTTGAATCCCTCTGGAAATTCATGATCCAGCACCTCATCGGTGAAACATAGGGGGTGTGCGGCACCCCTGTAACCGGGTGCACCGCGTTCTTCGGATGTTTGTTGTGTTGCGTTGTATGCTGGAGCGTGCTTACGTGGTCCATAGATGGATCTGGCTGTGTCGTCCTTTTGATGCGAGTCCTCGCGTGGATCGCGTATTGGCTTATGTGCGGCGTTGGTTGCCGCTCTAAGTTGGCCGTGAGGTCGCCTATCCGGCCAGATGGCTGTTTTGATTTTTGGTTGTGGGGGGATCTAAGGCCTCCTCATCGAATTTACATAGCAACTTCCGCTTCGGGTAGCTCTTGGTGGGGCGATTACTGCCGTACTTTGCTGCTGTGTTGAGTACTTTGCTCCATCTAATTTGGAGTGTGTCTTGCGCAGCTTTGAGGCCTTGATTCTGCTTTTTTAGACTCCTCGCGGTGGCAACGAGCCTTTGATGGGCATTCTGTTGCTCCGGGTGTCCGTCCCGTGTGGCGTCATCTGGACTATGATCTTTGACAGAGTTGGGTTGTTCGGTTTGATTCTCCGTATTGCCGTGATCCAGCGATGGTTCACCCTGCTCTAACGCTGGGTCTATATGATCGTTGTTTCTGTCGAGGCGGGATTTGGAGCAGCGCTTACGCCGCCGTTTTGACTGCTTCTTGAGGGGACAACCCTTCGTTGCGTCCTTCCGTTCCTCGTCATCGTTTTCTTTTGGTGTGTTCACCATGTATTCGTCATGTGGTGAAGTGGGCGTCCAGTGCCCTGGGGGCAGTGGTTCCTGTTCATCTCCTGCATCGTCGTCCATGCCGTCGATGTATTCGGAGTCGGAGTCGAGCTTGTCGGTTAAGTTATCGACAGTGGCTATTCAGTGGGTGGTGGGTGGGCCGCGAATTTCTTCGTCGTCCGTATCCTAGTCCTGTCGGACATAGTTCGGCCAGGATCCTCCTGACAAGGAGAGAGAGACCTTAATGAGTTCAGTATGTCACCAAAGGGCGAGTGCTGAAAAATATCCGCGGAGGTAAACTCCATGATCGGTGCCCAATCAGATTCGATAGGAACGGGCGCAGGCGACTCCGAGTCCGTGGCCGGAGAAGGATCCGGCAGTTTAACAACACGGGTCTCGTGTAAGGTAAGGTCGATGTTTGGCTTGATCGCCGCAGAGGGTAAGGCCTCCGTGGCGGGGTCCATCCACCCGTCCATGGACGGCAAAACTGGCTCCGAACACTGTCCGATGGTAGAGCTAAATCGTACTCATCGTGACCGCATGACGCACAAGGCAGAGGCTCGAATCCGTCAAAGATCAAGTCTCCACGGATATCGACCGTGTAGTTTAAGCTTCCAAACCTGACCTGGTGGCCAGGGGCGTAACTTTCAATCTGCTCCAGATGGCCAAGCGAATTGGCCCGCAGTGCAAAGCCGCCGAACACGAAGATCTGTCTGGGGAGACAAGTCTCACCCTGGACTGCATCGCTATCGATGATAGTAGGGGCCATCAAGCCTAACGGCGACGACACAGAGGAACTCTCAATGAAAGCACCAATGTCAGTGTCAAAACCGGCGGATCTCGAGTAGGGGGTCCCGAACTGTGCGTCTAAGGCGGATGGTAACAGGAGGCAAGGGACACAATGTTTTACCCAGGTTCGGGCCCTCTTGATGGAGGTAAAACCCTACGTCCTGCTTGATTAATATTGATGATATGGGTAGTACAAGAGTAGATCTACCACAAGATCGGAGAGGCTAAACCCTAGAAGCTAGCCTATGGTATGATTGTATGTTGTAGTTGTTGTGTCCTATGGACTAAAACCCTCCAGTTTATATAGACACCGGAGAGGGTTAGGGTTACACAAGGTCGGTTACAAAGGAGGAGATATCCATATCTGTACTGCCTAGCTTGCCTTCCATGCAAAATAGAGTCCCATCCGGACACGAGACGAAGTCTTCAATCTTGTATCTTCATAGTCCAACAGTCCAGCCAAATAATATAGTCCGGCTATCCGGAGACCCCCTAATCCAGGACTCCCTCAGCGGCTGAAGCCATTCGCCGCCGTGCCATCGCCTGGGAAGCGTTCGGCCATTCTATGAGCTGGAGACGACAAGAGGAGAGGGAGGAAGGGGAAGAAAGGTGGCGTCGGCGGTGGAGACTCTGTGCTTGCCACCGGTGCACTGGGGTCGGCTTTATGTAGGCGGAGGCGCCGCGCGAACTCATGGCATGCGAGGGGACGCGTGTCGTCTCGTTTTCACTGGACCGCCCGTGAGGCATCAATGGCAGAGGCTGACCGGCGCGGCAGCGCGCGGCAGCTTTGGCATTGATTCGCCGCGGGAAACGAGGCGATGAGGACGACGAATCGGCGAGAAGCGAGACGAGTCACTGGCAAGGAGGGCCCGTGGCTCTTTCGCGCCAAAAATGAGTCGCCCGGCGCCCCCGAGCGCCCCCAGCATGCCGAGGTCGGGTTGGATCCGCCAGCGCCAATTTCGGCCTGAGCCGGCGAAAATTGGGCCCTTGGGGCGCAACTGGGCCGATTTTTTGGTGCCGGCGGCAGAAAACACGCCTGGGGGGCCTTGTTGGGGGTGCGGCTGGAGATGCTCTTATACCTCCTTGTCACTAGAGCCTCTCTCTAGGGACGATTACTTTGACGGTCATTTGCACGAAACATTCAAGCTCTTTTCACGCATTCGGGTTGATTTCGCTTCGGTGGATCATCCCGAGATAAATGGGCAAGTTGAAAGGGCCAATGGAATGATACTGAAAGGGGTAAAAAAGAGACTTGAAAAGAGCACATGCTAGCCGGGTGAATGAACTTCCTTCTTTGCTATGGGGCCTACGAACCACTCCTAATTCCTCTACTAAATTGACAACATTCTTTATGGTGTATGGAGCTGAAGCGGTTATGTTGAGTAATAGCCTTCATGATTCACCCCTAGTGGTAGCTTGCACGAAAGCGGAAACTGAACAAGCGTGTCAAGATGAGTCTATCTTCTAGAGGAAGCCCGAAGCTCGCCTTAGCCCGTTTTGTTGTCTATGAGCTAAACATATCTCACTATCATACTGTACAGATACGGGGGTGCTTGAATCTTGGTAACTTTATGAATAAGCACAAGTTACCCCCCCCCCCCGAAGTGCTACACATCATCTCTAAGGTGTAGAACAATAGGGCAATGCGGTTGTACTATCTCAAGAAAAGCGTTGAGCTTGGAGCATGGAATGCTGATCTACTACGACAGTTTTACACATGAGTTTTTTCTTGTTTAGACTTGTTTAGTTGTGAAAGCACTTTGTGTTTGTTTCCCTGACTCTGTCTCAGATGAATAAAAGTTATTGTTCCTACAATTTGCATATCCAACTAATTATCATTACTTGTTCTTAGGACTGTAGAATCTTTGAAGGTGTGCCACACTCAGGGGCTAAACCAACTCTTCGCTCCGCCAGACCTAGGGGCCACGCCACACTCGGGGGCTGCATAACTTTGAAGATTCTGCAGTTCCCTTGGACATTAAGTTTAAAAAGTTTTTCCCGGATGGTTTTTGCCAAATTCCACCCAATATAAACCAACTCCAACTAGTCGGTTCATTGAAGACCGACTGGTTTCCATGGGCTTGGTGCTCAGAGAGCCAAGTCCATGAAGTTCAAGTTCAATTCATCTCTAACTAGCCGGTTCACCAGAAACCGACTAGTAGCCATGGGCTTGGTGCTCAGAGAGCCAATTCCATGAAGTTCAATATTAACCTACTCAAATAAGTCAGTTCATTGGAAACCTACTTGTTTCCATGGGCTTCATGCTCAGAGTGCCAACTCCACTAAGTTCAAGTTAAACTCATTTCGAACTAGTTGGTTTCATAAAAAAATTGATTGGTGTAATGAGCTTAATTCTCCAAGAGCCAATTCCATGAAGTTCAAGATTATGTAGTTATTTCTGAGACTTCATCCGACTGCAAGCAATCAATCGGAGGCTACACCTACTAGGTGCACTAAGCATGCCCCCACTAAAGCAAAAAAAATACAAGTTTAAGCAATTTAAGTTGATGATTCTATACCTACTAGCGAAAATGTGGAATACTAACTCTTGTTCTTTTGTGAATTTGGGAGCGAAGCTCGCTGTCATTCTTGTACATATCGTATTCATCAAGCGCATTTTCAGGGAGAGAACTCAAGCCAAGGTCTCCCACTTGGCGCCAACTTCACTAAGGGAAATAAAGCAGTCGTTCGACATCTCCACTTTGCCATTCCATATCCCATGTGCCACCACTGTGCGCATGCCATCCATGACGACAAGGAAGTCACAACACATCACGGTCTACCTGGGCTTCAGGGCCCTCAAGTTGCCCTACAAGAACGAAGTGGAACAACAAGCTACATTCTACATGCTAATCCTACTACCGGACAGCGACACTCTCAGTATCGCCGATCTCTACGACGAGATTGTGTCAGCTCTGGAATATTTCAAGAAGCTCACGCCGGCGGGGAAGGTTCCAGTCGGGAGGTTCATGGTCACCAAGTTCAACTTCATTTTGAGTTTGAGGCGCCATTGGACATGCGAAAGCTTGGTGCCAGTAAGGCTTTCGATGATGGTGACTTCTCTGGTATGGAGAGTAGTAGGGTATTGAGGAACGTAGTAATTTCAAAAAATTTCCTACGCACATGCAAGATCATGGTGATGCATAGCAACGAGGGGGAGAGTCTGATCTACGTACCCGTGTAGATCCCAACGGAAGCGTTGACACAACATAGAGGAAGTAGTCGTACGTCTTCTTCCTGATCCGACCGATCCAAGCACCGTTACTCCGGCACCTCCGAGTTCTTAGCACACGTACAGCTCGATGACGATCCCCGGGCTCCATCCAGCAAAGCTTTGGGGAGGAGTTCCATCAGCACGACGGCGTGATGACGATCTTGATGTTCTACCGACGCAGGGCTTCGCCTAAGCACTACAACAATATGATCGAGGTGGAATATGGTGGCAGGGGGCACCGCACACGGCTAAGGAACGATCACGTGGATCAACTTGTCTCTAGAGGTGCCCCATGCCCCCATATATAAAGGATCAAGGGGAGGAGGCCGGCCGGCCAGGTGTGGCGCGCCAAGGAGGAGTCCTCCTAGTAGGAGTAGGACTCCTACTAGGAGGGGGAAAGAGGTGGAGTGGGAGAAGGAAAGGGGGGGCGCCGCCCCCCTCCCCTAGTCCAATTCGGACTAGGGAGGAGGTGGCACGCGGCCCACCTCTGGCAGCCCTTCTCTCTCTCCACTAAAGCCCATATGGCCCATTACTTCTCCCGGTAGGGTTCCGGTAACCCTCCGGCTCTCCGGTTTTCTCCGAAATCACCCGGAACACTTCCGGTGTCCGAATATAGTCATCCAATATATCAATCTTTATGTCTCGACCATTTCGAGACTCCTCGTATTGTCCGTGATCACATCCGGGACTCCGAACTAACTTCGATACATCAAAATGCATAAACTCATAATAACTGTCATCGTAACGTTAAGCGTGCGGACCCTATGGTTCGAGAACAATGTAGACATGACTGAGACACATCTCCGGTCAATAACCAATAGCGGGACCTAGATGCCCATGTTGGCTCCTACATATTCTACGAAGATCTTTATCGGTCAGACCGCATAACAACATACGTTGTTCCCTTTGTCATCGGTATGTTACTTGCCCGAGATTCGATCGTCGGTATCCAATACCTAGTTCAATCTCGTTACCGGCAAGTCTCTTTACTCGTTCCGTAATACATCATCTCGCAACTAACTCATTAGTCACAATGCTTGCAAGGCTTATGTGATGTGCATTACCGAGAGGGCCCAGAGATACCTCTCCGACAATCGGAGTGACAAATCCTAATCTCGAAATACGCCGACCCAACATCTACCTTTGGAGACACCTGTAGTACTCCTTTATAATCACCCAGTTACGTTGTGACGTTTGGTAGCACCCAAAGTGTTCCTCCAGTAAACGGGAGTTGCATAATCTCATAGTCATAGGAACATGTATAAGTCATGAAGAAAGCAATAGCAACACTAAACGATCGGGTGCTAAGCTAATGAAATGGTCATGTCAATCAGATCATTCAACTAATGATGTGAACTCGTTAATCAAATAACAACACCTTGTTCATGGTTAGGAAACATAACCATCTTTGATTAATGAGCTAGTCAAGTAGAGGCTTAGTAGTGACACTAAGTTTGTCTATGTATTCACACATGTATTATGTTTCCGATTAATACAATTCTAGCATGAATAATAAACATTTATCATGATATAAGTAAATAAATAATAACTTTATTATTGCCTCTAGGGCATATTTCCTTCAGTCTCCCACTTGCACTAGAGTCAATAATCTAGATTACACAGTAATGATTCTAACACCCATGGAGCCTTGGTGCTGATCATGTTTTGCTCGTGGAAGAGGCTTAGTCAACGGGTCTGCAACATTCAGATCCGTATGTATGTTGCAAATCTCTATGTCTCCCACCTGGACTAGATCCCGGATGGAATTGAAGCGTCTCTTGATGTGTTTAGTCCTCTTGTGAAATCTGGATTCCTTTGCCAAGGCAATTGCACCAGTATTGTCACAAAAGATTTTCATTGGACCCGATGCACTAGGTATGACACCTAGATCGGATATGAACTCCTTCATCTAGACTCCTTCGTTTGCTGCTTCTGAAGCAGCTATGTACTCCGCTTCACATGTAGATCCTGCTATGACGCTTTGTTTAGAACTGCACCAACTGACAGCTCCACCGTTTAATGTAAACACGTATCCGGTTTGCGATTTAGAATCGTCCGGATCAGTGTCAAAGATTGCATCAACGTAACCTTTTACGGTGAGCTCTTTGTCACCTCCATATACGAGAAACATATCCTTTGTCCTTTTCAAGTATTTCAGGACGTTCTTGACCGCTGTCCAGTGATCCATTCCTGGATTACTTTGGTACCTCCCTGCCAAACTTATAGCAAGGCACACATCAGGTCTGGTACACAGCATTGCATACATGATAGAGCCTATGGCTGAAGCATAGGGAACATCTTTCATTTTCTCTCCATCTTCTGCAGTGGTCGGGCATTGAGTTTGACTCAACTTCACACCTTGTAACACAGGCAAGAACCCTTTCTTTGCTTGATCCATTTTGAACTTCTTCAAAATTTTGTCAAGGTATGTGCTTTGTGAAAGTCCAATTAAGCGTCTTGATCTATCTCTATAGATCTTTATGCCTAATATGTAAGCAGCTTCACCGAGGTCTTTCATTGAAAAACTCTTATTCAAGTATCCCTTTATGCTATCCAGAAATTCTATATCATTTCCAATCAGCAATATGTCATCCACATATAATATCAGAAATGCTACAGAGCTCCCACTCACTTTCTTGTAAATACATGCTTCACCAAAAGTCTGTATCAAAACCAAATGCTTTGATCACACTATCAAAACGTTTATTCCAACTCCGAGAGGCTTGCACCAGTCCATAAATGGATCGCTGGAGCTTGCACACTTTGTTAGCTCCCTTTGGATCGACAAAACCTTTCGGTTGCATCATACAACTCTTCTTCCAGAAATCCATTCAGGAATGCAGTTTTGACATCCATCTGCCAAATTTCATAATCATAAAACGCGGCAATTGCTAACATGATTCGGACAGACTTAAGCATCGCTACGGGTGAGAAGGTCTCATCGTAGTCAACCCCTTGAACTTGTCGAAAACCTTTTGCGACAAGTCGAGCTTTATAGACAGTAACATTACCGTCAGCGTCAGTCTTTTTCTTGAAGATCCATTTATTCTCAATTGCTTGCCGATCATCGGGCAAGTCAACCAAAGTCCATACTTTGTTCTCATACATGGATCCCATCTCAGATTTCATGGCTTCAAGCCACTTTGCGGAATCTGGGCTCACAATCGCTTCTTCATAGTTCGTAGGTTCATCATGATCTAGCAGCATGACTTCTAGAACTGGATTACCGTACCACTCAGGCGCGGATCTTGCTCTGGTTGATCTACGAGGTTCAGTAGTATCTTGTTCTGAAGTTTCATGATCATTATCATTAACTTCCTCACTTATTGGTGTAGGTGTCGCAGAAACAGTTTTCTGTGATGTACTAATTTCCAACAAGGGAGCAGGTACAGTTACCTCGTCAAGTTCTACTTTCCTCCCACTCACTTCTTTCGAGAGAAACTCCTTCTCAAGAAAGTTTCCGAATTTAGCAACAAAAGTCTTGCCTTCGGATCTGTGATAGAAGGTGTATCCAATAGTTTCCTTTGGATATCCTATGAAGACACATTTCTCCGATTTAGGTTCGAGCTTATCAGGTTGAAGCTTTTTCACATAAGCATCGCAGCCCCAAACTTTTAGAAACGACAACTTTGGTTTCTTGCCAAACCATAGTTCATAAGGCGTCGTCTCAACGGATTTTGATGGTGCCCTATTTAACGTGAATGCGGCCGTCTCTAGAGCGTATCCCCAAAATGATAGCGGTAAATCAGTAAGAGACATCATAGATCGCACCATATCTAGTAAAGTACGATTACGACGTTCGGACACACCATTACGCTGTGGTGTTCCGGGTGGCGTGAGTTGCAAAACTATTCCACAATTTTTTCAAATGTACACTAAACTCGTAACTCAAATATTCTCCTTCACGATCAGATCGTAGAAACTTTATTTTCTTGTTACGATGATTTTCCACTTCACTTTGAAATTCTTTGAACTTTTCAAATGTTTCAGACTTATGTCTCATTAAGTAGATATACCCATATCTGTATGTATGATTTCCAACAAATCTGTTGCTCTCTCCATAGTACCAGAGAACGGTGTTTTTAGTCATCTTGCCCATGAGGCACGGTTCGCAAGTAGCTAGTGATTCATAATCAAGTGGTTCCAAAACTCCATCAGTATGGAGTTTCTTCATGCGCTTTACACCGGTATGACCTAAACGGCAGTGCCACAAATAAGTTGCACTATCATTATCAACTCTGCATCTTTTGGCTTCTACATTATGAATATGTGTATCACTACTATCGAGATTCAACAAGAATAGACCACTCTTCTAGGGTGCATGACCATAAAAGATATTACTCATATAAATAGAACAACCATTATTCTCTGATTTAAATGAATAGCCGTCTCGCATTAAACAAGATCCAGATATAATGTTCATGCTCAATGCTGGCACCAAATAACAATTATTTAGGTCTAATATTAATCCCGAAGGTAGATGTAGAGGTAGCGTGTCGACCGCGATCACATCGACTTTGGAACCGTTTTCCACGCGCATCGTCACCTCGTGCTTAGCCAATCTTCGCTTAATCCGTAGTCCCTGTTTCGAGTTGCAAATATTAGCAACAGAACCAGTATCAAATACCCAGGTACTACTGCGAGCATTAGTAAGGTACACATCAATAACAAGTATATCACATATACCTTTGTTCACCTTGCCATCCTTCTTATCCGCCAAATACTTTGGGCAGTTCCGCTTCCAGTGACCAGTCTGTTGGGGAACGTAGTAATTTCAAAAAAAATCCTACGCACACGCAAGATCATGGTGATGCGTAGCAACGAGAGGGGAGAGTATGATCTACGTACCCTTGTAGATCGCAACGGAAGCGTTGACACAACGTGGAGGAAGTAGTCGTATGTCTTCTTCCCGATCCGACCGTTCCAAGCACCGTTACTCCAGCACCTCCGAGTTCTTAGCACACGTACAGCTCGATGATGATCCCCGGGCTCCGATCCAGCAAAGCTTCGGGGAGGAGTTCCGTCAGCACGACAGCGTGATGACGATCTTGATGTTCTACCGACGTAGGGCTTCGCGTAAGCACTACAACGATATGATCGAGGTGGAATATGGTGGCAGGGGGCACCGCACACGGCTAAGGAACGATCACGTGGATCAACTTGTGTGTCTTGGGGTGCCCCCTGCCCCCGTATATAAAGGAGCAAGGGGAGGAGGCCGGCCGGCCAGGTGTGGCGCGCCAAGGAGGAGTCCTCCTCCTAGTAGGAGTAGGACTCCTACTAGGAGGGGAAAGAGGTGGAGTGGGAGAAGGAAAAGGGGGGCGCCGCCCCCTCCCCTAGTCCAATACGGACCAGGGAGGAGGTGGCGCGCGGCCCACCTCTGGCAGCCCTTCTCTCTCTCCACTAAAGCCAATAAGGCCTATTACTTCTCCCGGTAGGGTTCCGGTAACCCTTCGGCTCTCTGATTTTCTCCGAAATCACCCGGAACACTTCCGGTGTCCGAATATAGTCATCTAATATATCAATCTTTATGTCTCGACCATTTCGAGACTCCTCGTCATGTCCGTGATCACATCCAGGATTCCGAACTAACTTCGGTACATCAAAATGCATAAACTCATAATAACTGCCATCGTAACGTTAAGCGTGCGGACCCTACGGTTCGTGAACAATGTAGACATGACTGAGACACATCTCCGGTCAATAACCAATAGCGGGACCTAGATGCCCATATTGGCTCCTACATATTCTACGAAGATCTTTATCGGTCAGACCGCATAACAACATACGTTGTTCCCTTTGTCATCGGTATGTTACTTGCCCGAGATTCGATCGTCGGTATCCAATACCTAGTTCAATCTCGTTACTGGCAAGTCTCTTTACTCGTTCTGTAATACATCATCTCACAGCTAACATATTAGTTGCAATGCTTGCAAGGCTTAGGTGATGTGTATTACCGAGAGGGCCCAGAGATACCTCTCCGACAATTGGAGTGACAATTCCTAATCTCGAAATACGCCAACCCAACATCTACCTTCGGAGACACCTGTAGTACTCCTTTATAATCACCCAGTTACGTTGTGACGTTTGGAAGTACCCAAAGTGTTCCTCCGGTAAACGGGAGTTGCATAATGTCATAGTCATAGGAACATGTATAAGTCATGAAGAATAGCAACAGCAACATACTAAACGATCGGGTGCTAAGCTAATGAAATGGGTCATGTCAATCAGATCATTCAACTAATGATGTGACCTCGTTAATCAAATAACAAGACCTTGTTCATGGTTAGGAAACATAACCATCTTTGATTAACGAGCTAGTCAAGTAGAGGCATACTAGTGACACTAAGTTTGTCTATGTATTCACACATGTATTATGTTTCCGGTTAATACAATTCTAGCATGAATAATAAACATTTATCATGATATAAGGAAATAAATAATAACTTTATTATTGCCTCTAGGGCATATTTCCTTCAGTCTCCCACTTGCACTAGAGTCAATAATCTAGTTCACATCGCCATGTGATTTAACAGCAATAGTTCACATCACCATGTGATTAACACCCATAGTTCACATCGTCATGTGACCAACACTCAAAGGGTTTACTAGAGTCAGTAATCTAGTTTATCTATGTGATTAACACCCAAAGAGTACTAAGGTGTGATCATGTTTTGCTTGTGAGATAATTTTAGTCAACGGGTCTGTCACATTCAGATCCGTAAGTATTTTGCAAGTTCTATGTCTACAATGCTCTACACGGAGCTACTCTAGCTAATTGCTCCCACTTTCAATATGTATCCAGATTGAGACTTTAGATTCATCTGGATCAGTGTCAAAAACTTGCATCGACGTAACCCTTTACGACGAACCTTTTTGTCACGTCCATAATCGAGAAACATATCCTTATTTCACTAAGGATAATTCTGACCGCTGTCCAGTGATCTACTCCTAGATCACTATTGTACTCCCTTGCCAAATCAATGCATGGTATACAATAGATCTGGTATACAGCATGACATACTTTATAGAACCTATGGCCAAGGCATAGGGAATGACTTACATTCTCTTTCTATCTTCTGACATGGTCGGGCTTTGAGTCTTACTCAACTTCACACCTTGTAATACAGGCAAGAACTCTTTCTTTGACTGCTCCATTTTGAACTACTTCAAAATCTTGTCAAGGTATGTACTCGTTGAAAAAACTTATCAAGCATCTTGATCTATCTCTATAGATCTTGAAGCTCAATATGTAAGCAGCTTTACGGAAGTCTTTCTTTAAAAAAAACTCCTTTCAAACACTCCTTTATGCTTTACAGAATAATTCTACATTATTTCCGATCAACAATATGTCATTCACATATACTTATTAGAAATGTTGTAGTGCTCCCACTCACTTTCTCGTAAATACTGGCTTCACCGCAAGTCTGTATAAAACTATATGCTTTGATCAACTCATCAAAGCGTATATTCCAACTCCGAGATGCTTGCACCAGTCCACAGATGGATCGCTGGAGCTTGCACATTTTGTTAGCACCTTTCAGATTGACAAAACCTTCTGGTTGCATCATATACAACTCTTCTTTAATAAATCCATTAAGGAATGCAGTTTGTTTATCCGTTTTCCAGATTTCATAAAATGCGGCAATTACTAACATGATTCGGACAGACTCAAGCATAGATACGAGTGAGAAGCTCTCATCGTAGTCAACACCTTGAACTTGTCGAAAACCTTTTGCGACAATTCTAGCTTTGTAGATAGTAACACCACTATCAGCGTCCATCTTCCTCTTGAAGATCCATTTATTTTCTATGTCTTGCCGATCATCGGGCAAGTCACCCAAAGTCCACACTTTGTTCTCATACATGGATCCCATCTCAGATTTCATGGCCTCAAGCCATTTCTCGGAATTTGGGCTCATCATCGCTTCCTCATAGTTCGTAGGTTTGTCATGGTCAAGTAACATGACCTCCAGAATAGGATTACCGTACCACTCTGGTGCGGATCTCACTCTGGTTTACCTACGAGATTTGGTAGTAACTTGATCTGAAGTTACATGATCATCATCATTAGCTTCCTCACTAATTGGTGTAGTAGTCACAGGAACAGATTTCTGTGATGAACTACTTTCCAATAAGGGAGCAGGTACATTTACCTCATCAAGTTCTACTTTCCTCCCACTCACTTCTTTCGAGAGAAACTCCTTCTCTAGAAAGGATCCATTCTTAGCAACAAATGTCTTGCCTTCGGATCTGTGATAGAAGGTGTACCCAACTGTCTCCTTTGGGTATCCTATGAAGACATATTTCTCCGATTTGAGTTTGAGCTTATCGAGATGAAACTTTTTCACATAAGCATCGCAACTCCAAACTTTAAGAAACGACAGCTTAGGTTTCTTGCCAAACCATAGTTCACACGGTGTCGTCTCAACGGATTTAGATGGTGCCCTATTTAACGTGAATGCAGCTGTCTCTAATGCATAACCCCAAAACGATAGTGGTAGATCGGTAAGATACATCATAGATTGTACTATATCCAATAAAGTACGGTTATGACGTTCGGACACACCATTATGCTGTGGTGTTCCAGGTGGCGTGCGTAGTGAAACTATTTCACATTGTTTTAACTGAAGACCAAACTCGTAACTCAAATATTTTACCTCTGCGATCATATCATAGAAACTTTTATTTTCTTGTCACAATGATTTTCCACTTCACTCTGAAATTCTTTGAACTGTTCAAATGTTTCAGACTTATGTTTCATCAAGTAGATATCCCCATATCTGCTCAAATCATCTTGTGAAGGTCAGAAAATAATGATACCTGCTGTAAGCCTTAGTATTCATCGGACCACATACATCAGTATGTATGATTTCCAACAAATCTGTTGCTTGCTTCATTGTTCCGGAGAACGGCGTTTTAGTCATCTTGCCCATAAGGCATGCTTCGCAAGCATCAAGTGATTCCAAAATCCCATCAGCATGGAGTTTCTTCATGCGCTTTACACCAATATGACCTAAACGGCAGTGCCACAAATAAGTTGCACTATCATTATTAACTTCGCATCTTTTGGTTTCAATATTATGAATATGTGTATCACTAAGATCGAGATCCAATGAACTATTTTCATTGGGTGTGTAACCATATAAGGTTTTATTCATGTAAACAGAACAACAATTTATTCTTTTACTTAAATGAATAACCGTATTACAATAAACATGATCAAATCATATTCATGCTCAACGCAAACACCAAATAACACTTATTTAGGTTCAACACTAATCCCGAAAGTATAGGGAGTGTGCGATGATGATCATATCAATCTTGGAACCACTTCCAACACACATCGTCACTTCACCCTTAACTAGTCTCTGTTCATTCTGCAACTCCCGTTTCGAGTTACTACTCTTAGCAACTGAACTAGCATCAAATACTGAGGGGTTGCTATAAACACTAGTAAAGTACACATCAATAACATGTATATCAAATATACTTATGTTCACTTTGCCATCCTACTTATCCGCCAATCACTTGGGGTAGTTCCGCTTCCAGTGACCAGTCCCTTTGCAGTAGAAGCACTTAGTCTCAGGCTTAGGATCAGACTTGGGCTTCTTCACTTGAGCAGCAACTTGCTTGCTATTCTTCTTGAAGTTCCCCTTCTTCCCTTTGCCCTTTTCTTGAAACTAGTGGTCTTGTCAACCATCAACACTTGATGTTTTTCTTGATTTCTACCTTCGTTTATTTCAGCATCACGATGAGCTTGGGAGTTGTTTCCGTTATCCCTTGCATATTATAGTTCATCACGAAGTTCTACTAACTTTGTGATGGTGACTAGAGAATTTTGTCAATCACTATCTTATTTGGAAGATTAACTCCCACTTGATTCAAGCGATTGTAGTACCCAGACAATCTGAGTACATGCTCACTAGTTCAGCGATTCTCCTACATCTTTTAGCTATAGAACTTGCTGGAGACTTCATATCTCTCAACTCGGGTATTTGCTTGAAATATTAACTTCAACTCCTGGAACATCTCATATGGTCCATGACGTTCAAAACGTCTTTGAAGTCCCGATTCTAAGACATTAAGCATGGTGCACTAAACTATCAAGTAGTCATCATATTGAGCTAGCCAAACGTTCATAACGTCTGCATCTGCTCCTGCAATAGGTCTGTCACCTAGCGGTGCATCAAGGACATAATTCTTCTGTGCAGCAATGAGGATAAACCTCAGATTACGGATCCAATCCGCATCATTGCTACTAACATCTTTCAACACAATTTTCTCTAGGAACATATCAAAATAAACACAGGGAAGCAACAACGCGAGCTATTGATCTACAACATAATTTGCAAAATACTACCAGGACTAAGTTCATGATAAATTTAAGTTCAATTAATCATATTACTTAAGAACTCCCACTTAGATAGACATCCCTCTAATCCTCTAAGTGATCACGTGATCCAAATCAACTAAACCATGTCCGATCATCACGTGAGATGGAGTAGTTTCAATGGAGAACATCACTATGTTGATCATATCTACTATATGATTCACGCTCGACCTTTCGGTCTCCGTGTTCCGAGGCCATATCTGTATATGCTTGGCTCGTCAAGTATAACCTTAGTATTCCGCGTGTGCAACTGTTTTGCACCCATTGTATTTGAACGTAGAGCCTGTCACACCCGATCATCACGTGGTGTCTCAGCACGAAGAACTTTCGCAACGGTGCATACTCAGGGAGAACACTTCTTGATAATTAGTGAGAGATCATCTTAAAATGCTACCGTCAAACTAAGCAAAATAAGATGTATAAAAGATAAACATCATATGCAATCAAAATATGTGACATGATATGGCCATCATCATCTTGCTTCTTTGATCTCCATCTCCAAAGTACTGTCATGATCTATATCGTCACCGGCATGACACCATGATCTCCATCATCTTGATCTATATCAATGTGTCGTCACGTGGTCGTCTCGCCAACACTTGCTCTTGCAACTATTGCTATCGCATAGCGATAAAGTAAAGCAATTATTGGGCGCTTGCATCTTATGCAATAGTCAGAAAACCATAAGGCTTTTGCCAGTTGCCGATAAGTTCAACAAAACATGATCATCTTATACAACAACTTATAACTCATCACGTTTTGACCATATCACATCACAACATGCCCTACAAAAACAAGTTAGACGCCCTCTACTTTGTTGTTGCAAATTTTACGTGGCTGCTATGGGCTTAAGCAAGAACCAATCTCACCTACGCATCAAAATCACAACGATAGTTTGTCAAATAGACTCCGTTTTAACCTTCGCAAGGACCGGGCGTAGCCACACTTGGTTAAACTAAAGTTGGAGAAACAGTCACCCGCAAGCCACCTTTGTGCAAAGCACGTCGGGAGAACCGGTCTCGCGTAAGCGTACGCGTAATGTCGGTCCGGGCCGCTTCATCCAACAATACCGCCGAACCAAAGTATGACATGCTGGTAGGCAGTATGACTTATATCACCCACATCTCACTTGTGTTCTACTCGTGCATATAACATCAAACCATAAAACCTAGGCTCGGATGCCACTGTTGGGGAACGTAGTAATTTCAAAAAATTTCCTACGCACACGCAAGATCATGGTGATGCATAGCAACGAGAGGGGAGAGTATGATCTACGTACCCTTGTAGATCGCAACGGAAGCGTTGACACAACATAGAGGAAGTAGTCGTACGTCTTCTTCCCGATCCGACCGATCCAAGCACCGTTACTCCGGCACCTCCGAGTTCTTAGCACACGTACAGCTCGATGACGATCCCCGGGCTCCGATCCAGCAAAGCTTCGGGGAGGAGTTCCGTCAGCGCGACGGCGTGATGACGATCTTGATGTTCTACCGATGCAGGGCTTCGCCTAAGCACTACAACGATATGATCGAGGTGGAATATGGTGGCAGGGGGCACCGCACACGGCTAAGGAACGATCACGTGGATCCACTTGTGTGTCTTGGGGTGCCCCCTGCCCCCGTATATAAAGGAGCAAGGGGAGGAGGCTGGCCGGCCAGGTGTGGCGCGCCAAGGAGGAGTCCTCCTCCTAGTAGGAGTAGGACTCCTACTAGGAGGGGGAAAGAGGTGGAGTGGGAGAAGGAAAAGGGGGGGCGCCGCCCCCCTCCCCTAGTCCAATTCGGACCAGGGAGGAGGTGGTGCGCGGCCCACCTCTGGCAGCCCTTCTCTCTCTCCACTAAAGCCCATAAGGCCCATTACTTCTCCCGGTAGGGTTCTGGTAACCCTTCGGCTATCCGGTTTTCTCCGAAATCACCCAGAACACTTTCGGTGTCCGAATATAGTCATCCAATATATCAATCTTTATGTCTCGACCATTTCGAGACTCCACGTCATGTCCGTGATCACATCCGGGACTCCGAACTAACTTCGGTCCATCAAAATGCATAAACTCATAATAACTGTCATCGTAACGTTAAGCGTGCGGACCCTATGGTTCGAGAACAATGTAGACATGACTGAGACACATCTCCGGTCAATAACTAATAGCGGGACTTGGATGCCCATATTGGCTCCTACATATTCTACGAAGATCTTTATCGGTCAGACCGCATAACAACATACGTTGTTCCCTTTGTCATCGGTATGTTACTTGCCCGAGATTCGATCGTCGGTATCCAATACCTAGTTCAATCTCGTTACTGGCAAGTCTCTTTACTTGTTCCATAATACAGCATCTCACAGCTAACATATTAGTTGCAATGCTTGCAAGGCTTAGGTGATGTGTATTACCGAGAGGGCCCAGAGATACCTCTCCGACAATCGAAGTGACAAATCCTAATCTCGAAATACGCCAACCCAACATCTACCTTTGGAGACACCTTTAGTACTCCTTTATAATCACCCAGTTACGTTGTGACGTTTGGTAGTACCCAAAGTGTTCCTCCGGTAAACGGGAGTTGCATAATCTCATAGTCATAGGAACATGTATAAGTCATGAAGAATAGCAACAGCAACATACTAAACGATCGGGTGCTAAGCTAATGAAATGGGTCATGTCAATCAGATCACTCAACTAATGATGTGACCTCGTTAATCAAATAACAAGACCTTGTTCATGGTTAGGAAACGTAACCATCTTTGATTAACGAGCTAGTCAAGTAGAGGCATACTAGTGACACTAAGTTTGTCTATGTATTCACACATGTATTATGTTTCCGGTTAATACAATTCTAGCATGAATAATAAACATTTATCGTGATATAAGGAAATAAATAATCACTTTATTATTGCCTCTAGGGCATATTTCCTTCACGGTCTGCTTGCAGTAGAAGCACTCAGTTTCAGGCTTAGGTCCAGACTTGGGTTTCTTCTCTTGAGCAGCAACTTGCTTGCCGTTCTTTTTGAAGTTCCCCTTCTTCTTCCCTTTGCCCTCTTTCTTGAAACTAGTGGTTTTGTTAACCATCAACACTTGATGCTCCTTTTTGATTTCTACCTCCGCAGCTTTCAGCATTGCGAAGAGCTCGGGAATAGTCTTGTTCATCCCTTGCATATTATAGTTCATCACGAAGCTCTTGTAGCTTGGTGGCAGTGATTGGAGAATTCTGTCAATGACACAATCATCTGGAAGATTAACTCCCAATTGAATCAAGTGATTATTATACCCAGACATTTTGAGTATATGCTCATTGAGAGAACCGTTCTCTTCCATCTTGCAGCTATAGAACTTATTGGAGACTTCATATCTCTCAATCCGGGCATTTGCTTGAAATATTAACTTCAACTCCTGAAACATCTCATATGCTCCATGACGTTCAAAACGTCATTGAAGTCCCGATTCTAAGCCGTAAAGCATGGCACACTGAACTATCGAGTAGTC
This sequence comes from Triticum monococcum, assembly GCA_034509565.1. Classification (NCBI taxonomy): domain Eukaryota; kingdom Viridiplantae; phylum Streptophyta; class Magnoliopsida; order Poales; family Poaceae; genus Triticum; species Triticum monococcum. The sequence continues at coordinate 665,750,336 of CM067845.1, read as the reverse complement.
ATCAGCTTTGCTCTGCCAGACGTTCATAACATCTGGTGTTGCTCAAGCAGCAGGCCTCAAGTTACGGACCCAGTCCGTGTAATTGCTACCATCATCTTTCAACTTTGCTTTCTCAAGGAACGCATTAGAATTCAACAGAACAACAGCACGAGCCATCTATCTACAATCAACATAAACAAGCAAGATACTATCAGGTACTAAGTTCATGATAAATTTAAGTTCAATTAATCATATTACTTAAGAACTCCCACTTAGATAGACATCCCTCTAATCCTCTAAGTGATCACGTGATCCAAATCAACTAAACCATGTCCGATCATCACGTGAGATGGAGTAGTTTCATCGGTGAACATCATTATGTTGATCATATCTACTATATGATTCACGCTCGACCTTTCGGTCTCCGTGTTCCGAGGCCATATCTGTATATGCTTGGCTCGTCAAGTATAACCTGAGTATTCCGCGTGTGCAATTGTTTTGCACCCGTTGTATTTGAACGTAGAGCCTATCACACCCAATCATCACGTGGTGTCTCAGCACGAAGAACTTTCGCAACGGTGCATACTCAGGGAGAACACTTCTTGATAATTTAGTGAGAGATCATCTTATAATGCTACCGTCAGTCAAGGCAAGATAAGATGCATAAAAGATAAACATCACATGCAATCAATATAAGTGATATGATATGGCCATCATCATCTTCTGCTTGTGATCTCCATCTCCGAAGCACCGTCATGATCACCATCGTCACCGGCGCGACACCTTGATCTCCATCGTAGCATCATTGTCGTCTCGCCAATCTTATGCTTCCACGACTATCACTACCGCTTAGTAATAAAGTAAAGCATTACATCGCGATTGCATTGCATACAATAAAGCGACAACCATATGGCTCCTGCCAGTTGCCGATAACTCGGTTACAAAACATGATCATCTCATACAATAAAATTTAGCATCATGCCTTGACCATATCACATCACAACATGCCCTGCAAAAACAAGTTAGACGTCCTCTACTTTGTTGTTGCAAGTTTTACGTGGCTGCTACGGGCTTTAAGCAAGAACCAATCTCACCTACGCATCAAATCCACAATGATAGTTTGTCAAATAGACTCCGTTTTAGACTTCTCAAGGACCGGGCGTAGCCACACTCGGTTCAACTAAAGTTGGAGAGACAGTCGCCCGCAAGCCATCTATGTGCAAAGCACGTCGAGGGAACCGGTCTCGCGTAAGCGTACGCGTAATGTTGGTCCGGGTCGTCTCGTCCAACAATACCGCCGAACCAAAGTATGACATGCTGGTAGGTAGTATGACTTATATCACCCACAACTCACTTGTGTTCTACTCGTGCAAATAACATCAAACCACAAAACCTAGGCTCGAATGCCACTATTGGGGAACGTAGTAATTTCAAAAAAAATTCCTACGCACACGCAAGATCATGGTGATGCATAGCACCGAGGGGGAGAGTCTGATCTACGTACCCTTGTAGATCGCAACGGAAGCGTTGACACAACGTAGAGGAAGTAGTCGTACGTCTTCTTCCCGATCCGACCGATCCAAGCACCGTTACTCCGGCACCTCCGAGTTCTTAGCACACGTACAGCTCGATGACGATCCCCGGGCTCTGATCCAGCAAAGCTTCGGGGAGGAGTTCCGTTAGCACGACGGCGTGATGACGATCTTGATGTTCTACCGACCCAGGGCTTCGCCTAAGCACTACAACGATATGATGGAGGTGGAATATGGTGGCATGGGGCACCGCACACGGCTAAGGAACGATCACGTGGATCAACTTGTGTCTAGAGGTGCCCCTGCCCCCGTATATAAAGGAGCAAGGGGAGGAAGCCGGCCGGCCAGGTGTGGCGCGCCAAGGAGGAGTCCTCCTCCTAGTAGGAGTAGGACTCCTACTAGGAGGGGGAAAGAGGTGGAGTGGGAGAAGGAAAGGGGGGGGCGCCGTCCCCTCCCCTAGTCCAATTCGGACTAGGGAGGAGGTGGCGCGCGGCCCACCTCTGGCAGCCCTTCTCTCTCTCCACTAAAGCCCATATGGCCCATTACTTCTCCCGGTAGGGTTCCGGTAACCCTCCGGCTCTCCGATTTTCTCCGAAATCACCCGGAATAGTTCCGGTGTCCGAATATAGTCATCCAATACATCAATCTTTATGTCTCGACCATTTCGAGAGTCCTCGTCATGTCCGTGATCACATCCGGGACTCCGAACTAACTTCGGTACATCAAAATGCATAAACTCATAATAACTGTCATCGTAACGTTAAGCGTGCGGACCCTACGGTTCGAGAACAATGTAGACATGACTGGAACACATCTCCGGTCAATAACCAATAGCGGGACCTGGATGCCCATATTGGCTCCTACATATTCTACGAAGGTCTTTATCGGTCAGACCGCATAACAACATACGTTGTTCCCTTTGTCATCGGTATGTTGCTTTCCCGAGATTCGATCGTCGGTATCCAATACCTAGTTCAATCTCGTTACCGGCAAGTCTCTTTACTCGTTCCGTAATACATCATCTCGCAACTAACTCATTAGTCGCAATGCTTGCAAGGCTTATGTGATGTGCATTACCGAGAGGGCCCAGAGATACCTCTCCGAGAATCGGAGTCACAAATCCTAATCTCGAAATACGCCAACCCAACATCTACCTTTGGAGACACCTGTAGTACTCCTTTATAATTACCCAGTTACATTGTGACGTTTGGTAGCACCCAAAGTGTTCCTCCGGTAAACGGGAGTTGCATAATCTCATAGTCATAGGAACATGTATAAGTCATGAAGAAAGCAATAGCAACATACTAAACGATCGGGTGCTAAGCTAATGAAATGGGTCATGTCAATCAGATCATTCAACTAATGAGGTGACCTCGTTAATCAAATAACAACACCTTGTTCATGGTTAGGAAACATAACCATCTTTGATTAACAAGCTAGTCAAGTAGAGGCTTACTAGTAACACTAAGTTTGTCTATGTATTCACACATGTATTATGTTTCCGGTTAATACAATTCTAGCATGAATAATAAACATTTATCATGATATAAGGAAATAAATAATAACTTTATTATTGCCTCTAGGGCATATTTCCTTCATAGGGATGGGGCGCTCGCTATCTCCGTGGTGTACCATAAGGCCACGATTGAGGTGGACAAGGTAGGCACCGTGGCCGCCACTGCCACGACAGCCATAATCGGGCGTACAACAACACTAAAGGCACCACAACATCTGATGGATTTTGTGGCGGATGGACCCTTCTTATTTGCTGTGGTTGAGGAGAGGACATATGCAATATTATTCCTTGGTCACGTGGTTGATCCTCTTACTTGCTAATTGGATAAATAGTTATTCTATAAAATGTGGAATCCTTTGGTGATTGAATGAACCATTGAAACATTGTTCCTCAATCATGTGGTTATTGTGGCACTTGATGCTAGGAGGACATGCCACAACTTTTGTCGACACTTGATCAGCGATGGTTGCTCTCATGATTTAGAGACAAAATAACACACAAATGTATGTGCATGGTGCTCCATAATCCCAACTCCCAACTCTGAAGAGTGTATGAGGCCGTCGGTATGCAAATGGTGATGGCAACAATGCGAAAGTTCATTAGTCCTCAGCATGTGCACCACATACTTCTACTATCATATTTAAGTTTCAAGCAACAAAATACAATGGCATTTGAAGCAATGTGTATATTTGTAATTATGTAGGAATGCAGAACCTCTTTGTGTAGGACATTCGACACGAGGAAACAAAGCGTCACGCAAAAGATACGATGAAATATCCGTGTCTCATTTTATATACTCTACAATCTTTTTTATCTTACCCTTGAGATAAACAATCGTACACCAAAAGCGTACATGAAGATGTTGTTGGGGATCGTTGCAGAAATTAAAAAATTTCTACGCATCACCAAGATCAATCTATGGAGAGACTAGCAATGAGAGAGAGGGAAATGCATCTTCATACCCTTGAAGATCGCGATGCGGAAGCGTTACAAGAACGCGGATGAAGGAGTCGTACTCGTAGTGATTCAGATCGCGGTTGATCCGATCTAGCGCCGAACGGACGGCACCTCCGTGTTCAACACACGTACAACCCAGGGACGTATCCTCCTTCTTGATCCAACAAGCGGAGAGGAGAAGTTGAGGGAGAACTCCGGCAGCACGAAGGCGTGGTGGTGGAGCTCGTGGTATTCCTGCAGGGCTTCGCCAAGCTCTATGGAGGAGAAGGAAGAGTTGGAGGAGGGAGGGGCTGCGCCAGGGAAGGGGTGCGGCTCCCATGCGCCTCCCCACTATATATAGGGGTGGAGGGGGCTGGTTTCTTGCCCTCCAAGTCCATTGGGGCGTTGGCAAAGGTGGGGGAAAGAAATCCCATCATTTCCTTTCCCCACCGATTGTTATCCCCCTTTTTAGGGATCTTGATCTTATCCCTTCGGGATATGATCTTATTCCTTCTAAGGGGGGATCTTGGTGCGCCTTGACCAGGGGTGTGGAGCCTTTCCCCCACCACCCACGTTCATGTGGGTCGCCCCATGCAGGTGGGCCCCACTCCGGAACCTTCTAGAACCTTCCCGGTACAATACCAAAAAATCCCGAACATTTTCCGGTGGCCAAAATAGGACTTTCCATATATAAATCTTACCTCTGGACCATCCCGGAACTCCTCGTGACGTCCCAGATCTCATCCGGGACTCCGAAAAACATTCGGTGACTGCACACTAATTCCCATAACAACTCTAGCGTCACCGAACCTTAAGTGTGTAGACCCTACGGGTTCGGGAATCATGCAGACATGACCGAGACAGCTCTCTGGCAAATAACCAACAGCGGGATCTGGATACCCATGTTGGCTCCCACATGTTCGACGATGATCTCATCGGATGAACCACGATGTCGGGGATTCAATCAATCATGTATACAATTCCCTTTGTCAACCGGCACGTTACTTGCCCGAGATTCGATCGTCGGTATCCCAATACCTCGTTCAATCTCGTTACCAGCAAGTCACTTTTACTCGTTCCGTAACACATCATCCCGTGATCAACTCTTTGGTCAAATTGAGCTCATTATGATGATGTCCTACCGAGTGGGCCCAGAGATACCTCTCTGTCACACGGAGTGACAAATCCCAGTCTCGATTCGTGCGAACCCAACAGACACTTTCGGAGATACCCGTAGTGTGCCTTCATAGCCACCCAGTTACGTTGTGACGTTTGGCACACCCAAAGCATTCCTACGGTATCCGGGAGTTGCACAATCTCATGGTCTAAGGAAATGATACTTGACATTAGAAAAGCTTTAGCAGACGAACTACACGATCTTGTGCTATGCTTAGGATTGGGTCTTGTCCATCACATCATTCTCCTAATGATGTGATCTGCTATCAACGACATCGAATGTCCATGGTCAGGAAACCGTAACCATCTATTGATCAACGAGCTAGTCAACTAGAGGCTTACTAGGGGCATATTGTGGTCTACGTATTCACACATGTATTACGATCTCCGGTTAATACAATTATAGCATGAACAATAGACAATTATCATGAACAAGGAAATATAATAATAACCATTTTATTATTGCCTCTAGGGCATATTTCCAACAGATGTTTGCTAGAACAGACACTTCAAGATCTTTGCCAAGATATTTAAGGGTATAAACATACCTCAACACACACACACACACACAGAGACTAGGTGGCACAAATTAATGCTTGTGATTTTTTCTAACAATATTATTCAAATATAATATTATACTGCATCACGCAAAGGGATAATAACTAGAGAAAAAATTAATCTACATTTTGGTTTCAAGGTTAGCGTATGTATGTTTCTTCAAAAAACTAATGACCCTTCATAAGATTTGAAGTTACCAAATATTAGACGAGAAACTTGTGTTATCTGAGATACAAGTGATATATTTCTAAAGCACTTCCATAGATACCTGTGTTGTACCTAGCGGGTGGTGTTGGAGGAGATCAATGATTGGAACTTAGTAGGTGCTGCTACCGCCTCTCTCCCATCTTCTACGTTGGAGATCAAAGATTGGAACTTAGAAGGTGCGGGAAGATATTTGATCGCATCTTTTGCGTTGGAGGAGATCAAAGATTGAAACTTAGCTGCTACTATGTAATCTTCCTACCCTATTAGCTGCTGCTACCTTTTGGTGATTGGTTGTGTGTTAATTTGGCAATGGTTAACTGTTACACGCATCCCCATGGGTGATGAATCTATTAGGGGGCGGGGATGTGCCAGCTTTAATGCCCATAGGGAAGCTGGTGGGTCAAATATCTTACCCAGCGTGCAAGACAGGGATGGGGATGGGATAGCATTACCCATGCCCCTTACCTGCCTTACCGATCAAGACCTTACATGTGGTCTCTAAAATTAGTACACCCCATCTAGTTCCCACCCTTACCGACCTATATTTCCTACCACCCCACCCATTTGGCCAAAAATCCATAAGAAAACCCTAACCTAGCCACAACATATTATTTACTGTGCTAAAATGCTATTTTTTCTACTGAAATGCTATCGAAAGTTGTTGTTGATTGCATGCATGGGTTTCCCCATGGGGATAAAAACCTGACGGGGATGGGAGTGAGAATATTTCTATCCCCGCAGACAGGTATGGGGATGGGAACGGGCATGGGAAGGCTTTCACGGGGATGGGAATGGGAGTCCAATACTTGCCTGGGTAATCCCCATTGCGAGCGTGAGTTGTGTGCATCTTAGTTATGGACATGTTGCATGTTACTAATCATGCTTTGTGTCCTCTTGATGCTACATCTTGAGATAACAAATGCGCCATTTGTCAAAAAAAATAGTTGTTGCTACCGCCTCCCTCTCATCCCCACTCTGGCACTAGTGATGCCTGACGCCTCGTCCAGTCTTGCAAGTGTGTGAGTTTTTCTGCATTTTTGTGGCAAAGAATAGTGAATTGAATCAATTGATGTCATTTACTTGCAGTCGGCTTGGCATTGTTTTACTTGTGTAGTCAGATCTCATATGTGTGACTCGATGCTATTTACTTCCTGAACCTGAATGTAAAGTTAATTTGGCATATGAATTGATGCCATTTACTTCTTGAACCTAAATGTGTGGTCAATTTTGCACTGTGATTGTGTAGTCACTGGTTACATGTATGAATTGATGCCATCGTGTAGTCACTAATCAACTATTGCGTATTGATGCTTATTTTTGATGTGCCTTTTTTGTAATAGTAGAACTGAATGTGAAGAGGAAGGGTGACATTATGTCATTTTTTGGAATTTTGCGGCTAGAACAAGGAAGGTTGTAGCCGAAGTGTAAACTGAAACTGAAGATACTGGAATACATTGTCCTGATTCCCTACCTCTAGTTCATTCTGATGTAGACATTGACATTGATAAATCGAGAATAGGATGTGAGAGTTTTCTTGGGGTTGTTCATGTTACCAATACATCTTCATTGCCACTTAAATATGCAATTCAAATCTTGCTTAAAGATCATCATTTGACTCCTAGTTAAATACGTGGGGAGGGATATGAAGGGGGTGGCAACAGATCATGGTTTATTCTCCCTCTGCGTATTACATAGATCATGTTAGATTCTCCCTTTGTGTATTACATCCATTGCTTTGCACATCAACTTCAATTGGTCTTATTGTGTGCCAACGGACAATGGATTATGTATGTGTGTGGTTTTTTTATCATATTTCTTACTTGCTCAATATTGTTGGGGTTTCTTGTAAGTGCCATGACTCATGACATGTTTCGAGATGCTATAGCTCAAACAGTTTTGGTACCACATATAGGTGAGGGTGGTTTTGATCCACCCTCGCGTGGTTTCAGACGATGCCCATCCATGGGCCCCGCGTAGTTTACGGCTTTGACCGACAACAAGATGGAATAGACCATGATGAATTACTCTTATTTTGTAATAGGGTAGGCCATGCATGGTGTCATGCCAGGCAAAGTTTAAGCAATACCCCACAACTTCAAAGTGGCAAAATGCTGGTAATTAATTGGACAGAGATCGTGAAATTGGAGCATCGAAAGGGTGATGAAACTAACCCAAACAGAATGGATAAGGAAAAGGAAAAGAAATAACATGCAATGCGCCACATTATAAATCATTTTTGCACTAAAAAATAGGTTTGGAAAAAATAGAGTACCTGTAAGCCGAGTGTCGTTTATCGGGTAACCACCTTACATCTAGCTCCATCATGAAGCTGTTTGCAGTCTACATGATCTCCACGTGGAAATGATCATTGTGCCCTAATTGCAAGCCGAGTGCATTTTTTCTATATGTTGAGTATTGTACAAAAGCCAAGAACCCTTTTTTACCCACTCGACTTATTTAGACATAAACCGAGTCGCTTTTTGTTGTTGTGTGTTTGCCATTCCATACTCGCTTATGTGAATGTAAGTCGAGTACCTGTGTTTCTACACTCGACTTACGGCATTGTAGTGGATACTATCCTAGCAGGGGGACTGCCAAAGTAATTTTACATGTCCTTGATGTTAATCTAAGATTATCTCAGCAGGCAAGATTATGCATGTCTATGTGTTACTCCCTCCGTTCCTAAATATAAGTCTGTTTAGATATTTTAATAAGACACTACATAAGAAGCAAAATGATTAAAATCTATATTCTAAAATATGTTTATATCCATTCGTATGTAGTTCATAATAGAATCTCTAAAAAAACTTATATTTAAAAAAAGGGAGTAGATGTGATAGATTGTCCTGCCGTATACATATGAAGACGCAACGGTCCATCTACAGAGATGAACAATGGAGGAAGTTGACGTCTGGAAGGAAGCGAGAAGCGGCTGAAGTCAGTCAAGTTTGTCCTTTCATCAAGGATAAGTCGGTTATTTCCTAAAAAAAAAGGATAAGTCAGTTAAGGTTTTATTTTTATTTTTAGGGAAGGGTTAAGTCGGTTAAGTGATGTTTCCATAAATAAATTGATAATTAGGCTAACAGCCTATTAGTAGTTCATTGTGCACCTGACGTCCTGACCCTAATCCAGACGCGAGATAGGAGAGGTGTTTAACTTGTACTCGTATTAGATTCTATCTCTTCTTCTGTTCTAACTCTTCTACCGAGCTTCTGTAATTCCATGATGAATCCTAAGCGATCTCCTTTCGTGTAAGCCACGGCTGTTCTCTTATTAATACAAACCACACGCGGCCCTCAGGGGTTACACGCTTCCATCATACTCCCTCCGTCCCAAAACAGCGATTCCGATGTCGCCCTTCGGGAAGTTCTTGTTCTGCTTGACCCTGCTCGCCGCATGGCGCCTCAGCTCGACCCTGTTCGCCGAGGCGCCTCCAGCTCCTGGTCTCGACTCCGCGTCCGCGATCGGGAACGCATCGTGCATGGCCCTCGCCAGGGAGGCCGGCGTCCGGGCGGAAGGTGGCACGGGGCGCAACTTCGTCATCTCGCCGCTGTCCATCCACGCGGCGCTCGCGAAGGTGGCCGCCGGCGCGCGGGGCGACACGCTTAGCGAGCTCCTGCGGTTCCTCGGGTCGGCGTCGCTCAACGAGCTGCACCGCGCGGCGGCGACCGAGCTCGTCGGAAGGCTCAACGGCCTAGCGCAGACGTCCTTCGCCAGCGGCGTGTGGGTGGACCGGATGCTGGCGCTCAAGCCAGAGTTCAGGGCCATCGCCGCGTCGTGGTACAACGCCACGGTAGAATCCGTGGACTTCGTGTCGGGGGCCGAGCAGGCGAGGCAGCGCGTGAACGCCTTCGTGGCGGACGCGACCAACAAGCAAATCCTCCAAGTCCTGCCTCCGGACTCCGTCAACTCCGGCACGGCGGTCGTCCTCGCCAACGCGCTCTACTTCAAAGGGGCGTGGACACAGCCGTTCGACGTCTCTACCGCGCCGTTCCACATCCCAAGCGGCACTACCGTGCGCGTGCCATCCATGACGACAAGCGAGTCACAGCAGATCGCGGTCTACCCGGGCTTCAGGGCCCTCAAGCTGCCGTACAAGAACGATGTGCAGCAGCAAGCTGAATTCTACATGCTTATCCTACTACCGGACAGCGAGACTGAGATCGTCGATCTGTACGACAAGGCTGTGTCGACGCCAGAGTTCATCAAGACGCACACGCCGACAAAGAAGGTTCCAGTCGGGCAGTTCATGGTCCCCAAGTTCAAGTTCACATCCGAGTTCGAAGTGTCATCCGACATGCGGAAGCTTGGTGTCACTAGGGCTTTCCAAGGCGGCGACTTCTCGGGCATGATGACCGGCGGGGAAGGGATTTCCATCGGCGGGGTGTACCATAAGGCCACTATCGAGGTGGACGAGGTAGGCACCGTGGCCGCCGCTGCCACGGCCGTCCTCTGCTTTGGTAGTGCGGCTCCTGGGGCACCACGGGATCTGGTCGATTTTGTGGCGGATCGACCTTTCTTATTTGCCGTGGTAGAGGAGGGGACAGATGCAGTTTTGTTTCTTGGTCACCTGGCTAATCCTCTCGCTCACTAGATGAATAGTAAATAATTATTCTATAAAATGTGGAATCCTTTGTACAGTATTGGAATCAAATCATTAGGGGTTTGATGTGCAGTATTGGAATCTTATGGGTTTTTTTTCTTCATAGAATTCATTTGTACTCTATTTTGATGGGGAAAATTTTCCTTCCAGTCAAACCTCTTGCAAAAATTTCTTTGTTTTTTCTGGGCTACCAAATACAATTTTATCCAAATTTCTTTAGTCTTGTAATCCTATATACAGAATACAAAAGGACATGTCACTCTACTCCCGCGTTTTTCCTATTCATGTATTTTGAAAATCCGGCAAATTACGACAGATAAAGAGAACCAAACATGGCACAAATTTTCCGTACAACAACAAAACAATTGATAGGTGATGATATATACAAAAACTAGCTGATCCGTGGAATGGAACACTCACTATCATTCTAGACTCTAGAGTCTAGACTGACGCAAAACCGCCGAAGGAGAGAACTTGTGAGTTGGGGGTAAAAAATCTCAGAGGAAAGGTTTCAACTAATCTATATCTATATGGGTCCAACTATGTTACATCTAGATGTGAGATGATATCTCACATCTAAGATGATGTCATGTGTTTTGTGATCCTCTTGCTGGCCTTTTTTGTTGTTTGTTCTCTAGCCTGTTTTCTTTATTGTTTGTTGTCGGGTTAAATACACACGGGCTGCATGGGAACGCCAGCGCTAGCTACACGAGCTAGACCCGGCTCCCAGCCCTCCCACACCGGCCTTGACTTGATTGATAGGTTGACGTCTTTCAGGTCAATTTACCCCATCCGCAAACATGAAAAATGTTTATGATTTTCCTAAATCACAATTTTGAAAAAATAATCTGGCAACTTAAAAAATATCAATCAATTTAAAAAATGTTCATGAATTCAAAAAATTCACAATGTTTGAGAAATTAAAAAGTATTCACAAATTGAACAAACATATTCGTGAATTAAAATGATTTTCATGAATTTGTTAAATTTTTTTGATTTCCTAAAAATATTCATGGACAAAAGAAATGTTCATGAATTGAAAAAAAGGTCATGAATTTTAAAAACTACATTGAAACAAAAAAATGGTCGAACCTAGTTGCGAGTTGATGTTCGACTTGCAATTGGGTTAAAAAATATCGATGCATGTTGCGAGTCAAGTGTGGACCTGCAACTGTGGTAAAGAAAAGGATCAATGGCCGAGTTGCATGTCAATGGTGGACTTGAAACTCGGATGGAAAAAATATATTTGAGCCCAGTTGCGAGTTGATGGTTGACTTGCAACTATAGCAAAAAAGGGTCAAACCCAGTGGTGAGTGGATGATTGATCTACAACTGAGACACAAAAAAGTTAGCCCTAGTTGCGAGTCAATGGTGGACTTGCAATTGAGGCAAAAATAAACGAGCCTAGTTGCGAGTCAAAGGGTGGGTTTGCAACTAGGGCAAAAAATGATCAAGTGCCCAGTTGCATGTCAACGGTGAACCTGCAACTGAAAAACAAAATTGTCTTCCGAGTTGCGAGTCGATATTGGATATGCGACTGGATAAAAAAAAGGGTCAAACACAGCAAGTCGATGGTGGACTTGCAATTAGGCCAAAAAAATGTCAGGTCTAGTTGTGAGTCATGGGTGGACATGCAATTGGGTTAAAAAAGATCAAAGACCCAATTGCATGTCAATGGTGGACTTGCAACTGAGACGGAAAAAGGGGCGGCGAAGTTGCGAGTCGATAGTTAACTTGCAACTGCAGCAAAATAAGATCAAGGGGCCTAGTTGTGAATTGATGGTTGTGTTGCTACTGGAATAACACAAGGGAAGACCCAGTTGCAAATCGATGGTTGACTTGCAACTGGAACAAAAAATTCAACCACTAATTGCGAGTTGGTGGTAGACTTGCAACCGAGTCGTCTATTTAAAATTTACTTACCAATAAAAATGTTTATCAATAGAAAATATGATCAAGTGTCCACTTGAATGTCAAAAAAATGATGGACGTGTGTTGGAAAAAATGGTCGGGCCTAGTTGCGAGTCGATGATTGACTTGCAACTGCAGAAAAAAAGATCAATGGGACAAGTTGGGAATCGATGATTGTCTTGCAACTGGAATAAAAGCAAGGGTGGACAAGTTACGAGTCTATGGTTGACTTACAACTGAAAAAAAACAAGTCAACCCCTAGTTGCGAGTTGGTGGTGTACTTGCAACTAAGGTGCGTATTCACAAATAGTTCATCAATAAAAATGTTTATAAAAAAAATTGATCAAGTGCCCACTTGCATGTCAACGATGGACTTGGAACTTGAAAAGAAAATTGTCGGGCCAGTTGTGAGTCGATAGTGGATTTGCAACTGGATAAAAAAAGACCGAACTCAGTTGCAAGTCGATCGTAGACTTGTAATCAAGTAAAACAAATTACTGGGTCCAGTTGCAAGTCTTGAGTGGACTTGTAATTGGGGCAAAAAAGATCAAGCACTAGTTGTATGTCAATGGTGGACTTGCAACTGGGACGGAAAAAGGTCAAGCACAATTACGAGTCGATGGTTGACTTGCAACTGCAGCTAAAAAAGATGAAAGGGGCAATTGTGAATCAATAGTTGTGTTGCAGGTAGAATAAAACAAGGTCAGGCCAGTTGCGAGTTAATGGTTGACTTGCAACTAGAACAAAAACGTCAACCCTAGATTATGAGTCGGTGGTGGACTTGCACTTGAGGCGTGTATTCAAAAATTGTTCATCAATAAAAATGTTTATCAAACAAATAAATGACAAAAATAAAAATTAATCATGCATTTTTAAAATTTTCAAATTTAATTAACTTTTGAAAAAATCGAACAACAAAAAATGTTTAATTAACTAAAAAAGATGATGTCCTTATGGCAAAAAGAATACAAAAAAATCTAATTACACTCTCTCCTCTGGAATGAACCCGCAACAAAATGTACAAGAAGAAAAGGTCCGACAAAAAAATGGACGCACAACATGAATAGGCCTATATGTGAACAAACAAATAAGATGACACGGGAATACACCGGCCGACGACACAAGATCAAGAGGTTGCGCGAAAAATTACTACAATAAAATCCAACGGACATCACCTTAGATAAGCCATTGATAAACCTGATCAAGATGAGATTTAGCAAATCCTATTTAAAAAATCATAAATTTCGAACGAACAAATGAGAAAAAAAGGAACAAGGAACAAGGAAAAGGAAAAGGAAACAGAAAGAAGAGAATGAGACGAATAGTTCTCCATCGAATGCACATACTGTTCACGTTTTTTTTTGGAACACCGCTCTTCACGTTCTCCCTGTAGCTTATATACATGAAAAAAACAACACAAAACTGAAACAAGGTTGGAAACAGTGACGCGATGGTTAAAGAAGTGGGAGAACGCACAGAAAACGGGCCAAAAGAAGAGCCCGGACGCAGGGATAGTGGGCCGACAAAAGACCTGACACAGTTCTAAAAAAATGGATAACGTGTGCAGGACACATAACGGGCTGAGGAAAAACACAACGACATCGCGGACGTGGCCAGGAACCGGAATCAACAGCTCGCACGAATAAACAAGCAACAGTAGATCAGACGGTAAGGGACTTAGATGTGACATAGTATTTCATATCTAGATGTGAAATAGCAAAACTGTATCTATATCTATATCTACTAATAAAGTATGGTGTGTTTCTCCAATTTTTTCATCCGTTCACCTTTGAAAGTATTTTTTTTATCCGAGGTGGTACTAAACTTTTGTGCATCTATCCGCTAGAAAGAAAAAAAATTGTCCAGGATTACGTATTTGGGCCACGCACGATCTGGCCCACCGATGCCAGCCGACTTATTATTGCCCACGTAGTTGGGAGGACCTTATTTGTCGCATCAGGCGATAAATAGTTGCAGCTGCCCACATGGCGCCTAAGACTAGGCCGGCCTGTTTGCCCTCTTTCGATGTCCTATTTCTATTTTTCTTTTTATGTTCCTTTCTCTTTATCTTTTATATTCCCTCCTCCTTTTCCATCTTTATTTTTATTTTTTCTGTTAAGTAAATATTTACAAAAATATTCAGAATTTCAATTTTTGTTCAAATATTCAAAAAATGGTCAGAATTCAAATTTTTTTCTTCCTGATTTGAAAAATGTTCAAAACTTTTAAAACAAATCATTTTTGTGTTTTTGAAAATTTCTTACAGATTTATTTAATAAAAATTATATTTGATCAAATGTTCCATATTTAAAAATATTCCTGTTTTAGTGACATGTTCACAAATCCAAAATAATATTTTCGTCTAAGAATTGTTTTTCAATGTTACCCATTTAAAAAGGTCAAAAAATCAAACTTTTTTGTGTTTTTATAAAAAATCATATTTTCAAAATATTGTTTGTGAATTTCAATAACTATTAATGTTTCTAATTTTCTCCTTTTTTCCAAATATATTGGAATTTCCCAAAAACAATTGTCGCATCTTTTGAAAATTGTTCGGGATTTAAAAAATTGTTCACGTTTCCAAGAATATTCGCCAATTCATATTTTTTTGAATGTCAAAAAAATATAAAAAATCTAATCTGACGCTATAGTATTTTATTAAATAATCGCGCTGGCCATTGGTTAGCGGTGCGTGGTCGTTTTATGCTGGTTGACTATAAATGAAAGAAATTGTGGGCACATGTTAATAAAATAGAATATGTTGTTTGGCTTTAATTATAGCAAAATTTGGGCACTTGAGCACTAAAATAATCAAAGAGAATAAACCCTAAAAAAGAAGGGACATTCATGCCTTAGTATGCTAATGAAACGGGATTGATGCGTTGCAATTAATAATCCACCTGGTTACGCCGGCGTAGGATACAGTGGTCGAAACAACCGTGTCCCGAAGGTCGCCGCGCAGCCACTAAATGAGTAGGCAGGCACAACCTGAAGATAGAGGCAGACCCAGATGGAAAAAAACATGAGTTGCGTGCTCGCCACCAATCCAACCAATCCCATCACTATTGAGATTTCCCTTGTCAAACATGCCTAGCGAGAAGACCATAACTCCTCTGTGAAGGAAAGATGCCCTAGAGGCAATAATAAAGATATTATTTATTTCCTTATTTCATGATAAATGTTTATTATTCATGCTAGAATTGTATTAACCGGAAACATAATACATGTGTGAATACATAGACAAAAAGAGTGTCACTAGTATGCCTCTACTTGACTAGTTCGTTGAATCACAGATGATGGTTAAGTTTCCTAGCCATAGACATGAGTTGCATTTGATTAACGGGGTCACATCATTTGAGAATGATGTGATTGACTTGACCCATTCCGTTAGCATAGCACTTGATCGTTTAGTTTGTTGCTATTGCTTTCTTCATGACTTATACATGTTCCTATGACTATGAGATTATGCAACTCCCGTTTACCGGAGGAACACTTTCTGTGCTACCAAACGTCACAACGTAACTGGGTGATTATAAAGGTGCTCTACAGGTGTCTCCAAAGATACTTGTTGGGTTGGCGTATTTCGAGATTAGGATTTGTCACTCCGATTGTCGGAGAGGTATCTCTGGGCCCTCTCGGTAATGCACATCACTTAAGCCTTGCAAGCATTGTAACTAATGAGTTAGTTGCGGGATGATGTATTACAGAACGAGTAAAGAGACTTGCCAGTAACGAGATTGAACTAGGTATTGAGATATCGACGATCAAATCTCGGGCAAATAACATACCGGTGACAAAGGGAACAACGTATGTTGTTATGCGGTCTGACCGATAAAGATCTTCGTAGAATATGTAGGAGCCAATATGAGCATCCAGGTTCTGCTATTGGTTATTGACCGGAGACGTGTCTCGGTCATGTCTACATAGTTCTCGAACCCGTAGGGTCTGCATGCTTAACGCTACGATGACAGTTATATTATGAGTTTATATGTTTTGATGTACCGAAGGTTGTTCGGAGTCCCAGATGTGATCACGGATATGACGAGGAGTCTCGATATGGTCGAGACATGAAGATTGATATATTGGAAGCCTATGTTTGGATATCGGAAGTGTTCCGGGTGAAATCGGGATTTTACCGGAGTACCGGGAGGTTACCGGAACCCCCCGGGGGCTTAATGGGCCTACATGGGCCTTAGTGGAAAAGGAGGGAAACAAGGGAAGTGTGGGGTGCGCGCCCCAAGGCCCAAACCGAATTGGTTTAGGGCAAAGGGGGCCGGCCCCCCTCTTTCCTTCTTCCCCCCTCCCAAGTCCTATTCCAACTAGGAAAGGGGGGAGTCCTACTCCCGGTGGGAGTAGTACTCCTCCTGGCGCGCCCCAAGGCTGGCCGCACCTCTCCCCCCTTGCTCCTTTATATACAGGGGCATGGGGGCACCTCTAGACACACAAGTTGATCTGTTGATCTCTCCCAGCCGTGTGTGGTTCCCCCCTTCACCATATTCCACCTCGGTCATATCGTAGCGGTGCTTAGGCGAAGCCCTGCGTCGGTAGCAACATCGTCACCGTCATCACGCCATCGTGCTGATGGAACTCTCCCGTGAAGCTCTGCTGGATCGGACTTCATGGGACATCATCGAGCTGAACGTGTGCTGAACTCGGAGGTGCCGTGCGTTCGGTACTTGGATCGGTCGGATTGTGAAGACGTATGACTACATCAATTGCGTTGTGCTAACGCTTTCGCTTTCGGTCTACGAGGGTACGTGGACA
The DNA here is from genome assembly GCA_034509565.1 of Triticum monococcum. Lineage (NCBI taxonomy): Eukaryota > Viridiplantae > Streptophyta > Magnoliopsida > Poales > Poaceae > Triticum > Triticum monococcum. Next base: position 665,733,154 of record CM067845.1, on the reverse strand, counting down.
ACACTCTCCCCTCTCATTGCTGTGCATCACCATGATCTTACGTGTGCGTAGGAAATTATTTGAAATTACTATGTTCCCCAACAGTGGTATCAGAGCCTGGTTTTATGCGTTGATGTAATATGCATGAGTAGAACACAAGTGAGTTGTGGGCGATATAAGTCATACTGCTTACCAGCATGTCACACTTTGGTTTGGCGGTATTGTTGGATGAAGCGGCCCGGACCGACATTACGCGTACGCCTACATGAGACTGGTTTTACCGCCGTGCTATGCACACAGGTGACTAGCGGGTGTCAGTTTCTCCAACTTTAGTTGAACCGTGTGGCTACGCCTGGTCCTTGAGAAGGTTAAAACAGCACTAACTTGACAAACTATCGGTGTGGTTTTGATGCGTAGGTAAGAACGGTTTTTCTTCAGCCCATAGCAGCCACGTAAAACTTACAACAACAAAGTAGAGGACGCCTAACTTGTTTTTGCAGGGCATGTTGTGATGTGATATGGTCAAGACGTGATGAGATATAAGTTGTTGTATAAGATGATCATGTTTTGTTGAAGTTATCGGCAACTGGTAGAAGCCTTATGGTTGTCTCTTTATTGCATAAGATGCAAGCACCAAATAATTGCTTTACTTTATCGCTATGCGATAGCAATAGTTGCAAAGAGCAATAGTTGGCGAGACGACCATGTGACGACACATTGATATAGATCAAGATGATGGAGATCATGGTGTCATGTCGGTGACGATGGAAATCATGACGATGCTTTGGAGACGGAGATCAAAGGCACAAGATGATGATGGCCATATCATGTCACATATTTTGATTGCATGTGATGTTTATATTTTATACATCTTATTTTGCTTAGTTCGACGGTAGCTTTATAAGATGATCTCTCACTAATTATCAAGGTACAAGTGTTCTCCCTGAGTATGCACCGTTGCGAAAGTTCTTCGTGCTGAGACACCACGTGATGATCGGGTGTGATAGGCTCTACGTTCAAATACAACGGGTGCAAAACAGTTGCACACGCGGAATACTCAGGTTAAACTTGACGAGCCTAGCATATAACAAATATGGCCTCGGAACACTGAGACCGAAAGGTCGAGCATGAATCATATAGTAGATATGATCAACATAGTGATGTTCACCATTGAAACTACTCCATCTCACATGATGATCGGACATGGTTTAGTTGATATGGATCACGTGATCACTTAGAGGATTAGAGGGATGTCTATCTAAGAGGGAGTTTTTAAGTAATATGATTAATTGAACTTAAATTTATCATGAACTTAGTACCTGATAGTATTTGCATATCTATGTTGTAGATCAATAGCTCACGTTATTGCTTCCCTATGTTTTATATGTGTTCCTAGAGAAAACTAAGTTGAAAGATGATAGTAGCAATGATGCGGACTGGGTCCGTGATCTGAGGTTTATCCTCATTGCTGCACAGAAGAATTATGTCCTTGATGCACCGCTAGGTGACTGACCTATTACAGGAGCAGATGCAGACGTTATGAACGTTTGGCTAGCTCAATATGATGACTACTTGATAGTTTAGTGCACCATGCTTAACAACTTAGAATCGGGATTTCAAAGACGTTTTGAACGTCATGGACCATATGAGATGTTCCAGGAGTTGAAATTAATATTTCAAGAAAATACCCGAGGTGAGAGATATGAAGTCTCCAACAAGTTCTATAGCTAGAAGATGGAGGAGAATAGCTCAAGCAGTAAGCATGTGCTTAGATTGTCTGGGTACTACAATCGCTTGAATCAAGTGGGAGTTAATCTTCCAGATAAAATAGTGATTGACAGAATTCTCTAGTCACCATCACCAAGTTAGTAGAACTTAGTGATGAACTATAATATGCAAGGGATGGCGAAAACAATTCCCAAGCTCTTCACGATGCAAAAATCGGCGAAGGTAGAAATCAAGAAAAACATCAAGTGTTGATGGTTGACAAGACCACTAGTTTCAAGAGAAAGGGCAAAGGGAAGAAGGGGAACTTCAAGAAGAACGGCAAACAAGTTGCTGCTCAACTGAAGAAACCCAAGTCTGGACCTAAGCCTGAGACTAAGTGCTTCTACTGCAAAGGGGCTGGTCACTAGAAGCGGAACTACCCCAAGTATTTGGTGGATAAGAAGGATGGCAAAGTGAACAAAGCTATATTTGATATACATGTTATTGATGTGTACTTTACTAGTGTTTATAGCAACCCCTCGGTATTTGATAATGGTTCAGTTTCTAAGAGTAGTAACTCGAAATGGGAGTTGCAACATAAACAGAGACTAATTAACGGTGAAGTGACGATGTGTGTTGGAAGTGGTTCCAAGATTGATATGATCATCATCGCACACTCCCTATACTTTCAGGATTAGTGTTGAATCTAAATAAATGTTAGTTGGTGTTTGCGTTGAGCATAAATATGATTGGATCATCTTTATTGCAATATGGTTATTCATGTAAGTCAGAGAATAATTGTTGTTCTGTTTACATGAATAAAACCTTCTATGGTCATACACCCAATGAAAATGGTTTGTTGGATCTCGATCATGGTGATACACATTTTCATAATATTGAAGCCAAAAGATACAAAGTTAATAATGATATTAGGGGTTAAACCTGAAAATTTTGCTATACTCAAATATTGCTATGATAATTATAAATAAAATTCCGATATTGATGCATTTATTGAGAAAGTGTCTACTGTCCAAGAAAAGACTAATATTTTGCAGGAGTCTATGGGAGAAGGAATTGATGAAACTGTGAGTTCACTGGATGAAAAAGATGATGAGGAGAGCGAAGAACAAGCGGGGGAAGGGCAGATTGATCACTCGTGCCCACCTCCTAATGAGAGTAACTCTTCAACTCATACATTGCTTAATTTCCCTTCGTTCTAATCGAAGGATGAATGATATGATAATTGCTATGATCCCGTTGATTCATTTGAAATACCACTTTTTGATGAACTTGATGCTTGCTATGCTTGTGGCCAGGATGCCAATATGAATTATGCTTATGGAGATGAACTTGCTATAGTTCCTTATATTAATAATGAAATTGTGGCTATTGCACCCACACATGATAGTCCTATTATCTTTTTGGATTCTCCCAACTACACTATATCGAAGAAGTTTGCTCTTATTAAGGATTACATTGATGGGTTGCCTTTTACCGTTGCACATGATGATTTTGATGAATATAATATGCATGTGCTTGCTGCTCCTACTTGCAATTTTTATGAGAGAGGAACAATATCTCCACCTCTCTATCTTTCCAACATGACAAAATTGCAAGAAACTGCATATGCTATGTATTGGCCTTTACTTGATGTGCATGAACTATTCTTGTATGACATGCCGATGCATAGGAAGAGAGTTAGACTTTGTCATTGCATGATATATATTGCTTTGTGCTCACTACTAAATGCCAAATCATTGTTAACTAAAATTGGCTTTGATATACCTTGGGATCCGGGTGGATCCATTACTTGAGCACCTTATGCCTAGTTTAATGGCTTTAAAGAAAGCGCTGCCAGGGAGACAACCCGGAAGTTTTAGAGAGTCATTTATTTCTATTGAGTGCTTTTATAAAGTTTTTTAAAAAAATATAGAGGGGAACTGAAAACTTCGCAAAAAGAAAAGTGACAGTGAGATAGAAGAGCATCGTGGAAGCGGGAGCATGCCTTGAACTTTGCTCATGCCCATGGAAACTTTGTGAATCTTGAATTGCAGAAACTTTTCAACAAAAATAATTATCCCCTTGTACAATTCCATTGTATTATAAAATTAATGTGCTAAGATTTGCCTTTAGGATGAGTAGACTGCTTGTTGGTATGTGTGGTGCAAAAACAGAAACTTTGGCTGTAGGGCATGCTTTTACATTTTTTACTGGAACGTCAAAAGCTTATGAAACTTTTTGCACAGTCTTTCTATACAAATTATTTATTTTTTCCTAATTGTTCAGAATTTTTGGAGTACCAGAAATATGGTGAATGTTCAGATTACTACAGACTGTCCTGTTTAAGACATATTCTATTTTTTGATGCACTGTTTTGCTTGTTTTGATGAAACTATCGATATTTATCGGTGGTGTAAGCCATGGAAAAGTTATATTACATTAGCTACAATTCAAAAAAATGAATTCGTTTGCAATAGTACTTAGAGTAGCGTTTTGCTTCATTATACTAACGGATCTTACCGAGCTTTCTATTGGGTTTTGTGTGGATGAAGTGATCAAAGATCGAGCAGGTCTCGATATGAGGAGAAGCAGGACAGGCAAGAGCTCAAACTTGGGGATGCCCAAGGCACCTGAAGTAAATATTCAAGGATACTCAAGCGTCTAAGCTTGGGGATGCCCCGGAAGGCATCCCATATTTCTTCAACAAGAATCGGTATGTTTTCGTTCTCGTTTCGTTCATGTGATATGTGTGAATCTAGGAGCATCTTTTGTGTTTATTTTTCATTTTTATTTTAAGCATCATGCTGGTATGAGATAGTCCATGGTTGATTTATAGAATGCTCATTGCACTTCACTTATATATTTTGAGTGTGGCTTTATAGAATGCTTCATGTGCTTCACTTATATCATTTGAAGTTTGGATTGTTTGTTTCTCTCTATATAGAAAACCGTTGTTTGAAGAATGCTCTTTTGCTTCACTTATATTTATTGGAGCATGGTCTTTTGTAGAAAGAATTACTCTTTTTCTTCACTTATATCTATTTAGAGAGTTAAAAGGAATTGATCAATTGCATGGTTAGTCATAAAATCCTACATAAAACTTATGGATCAGTGAATATGATATGTTTGATTCCTTGCAATAGTTTTGCGATATAGAGATGGAATATGTGGGAGGTACTAGTAGACAGTTGTGTTTAGTAAGAATATTGGTGTTAAGGTTTGTGATTCCCGAAGCATGCACGTATAGTCTCTCGTTATGCTATGAAGTTGGAGCATGATTTATTATTGATTATCTTCCTTATGAGTGGCGGTCGGGGATGAGCGATGGTCTTTTCCTACCAATCTATCCCCCTAGGGGCATGCGTAGTAGTATTTTGCTTCGAGGGGTAATAAAATTTTGCAATAAGTATATGAGTTCTTTATGACTAATCTGAGTCCATGGATTATACGCACTCTTACCTTTCCGCAATTTCCTAGCCTCCACGGTACCGTGCATGGCCCTTTCTCGCATCGAGACATGGTGCAAACTTCGCAGGTGCATCCAAACCCCGTGATATGATACGCTCTATCACACATAAGCCTTATTATATCTTCCTCAAAACAGCCACCATACATACCTATATTATGGCTTTTCCATGGCCATTCCGAGATATATTGTCATGCAACTTCCACCGCTTCCGTTTGATGACTTGAGCTTTCATTGTCATATTGCTTTGCAAGATCATATAACTGATATGTCTCCAATGTATCTATAATTTTTGATTGTTCCATGCTGTTATATTATCAATCTTGGATGTTTTATAATCATTTTATAGTCATTTTATATCATTTTTTGGTACCAACCTATTGACATAGTGCCAAGTGCCAGTTCTTCTTTTTTCCATGTTTTTTACATCGCAGAAAATCAATATCAAACGGATTCCAAATACCACAAAACTTTACAGAGAATTTTTATGGCCAAAAGGAACACAACAGGCCCTGGCTGCGCCTGGGGGAGCCCCGAGGGGAGCACAACCCACCAGGGCATGCCAGGAGACCCAGGCGCACCCTAGTGGGTTGTGCCCACCTCGGGAGCCCCCCGGACCGCCTCTTTGCTCTTTAAATACTCCAATATTCCCAAAACCCTAGGGAAATCGATGAAATATTGATCCAGCCGCCGCAGAGTTCAGAACCACCAGATCCAACCAAGACACCATCTCGGATGGGGTTCACCACCTCCATTGGTGCCTCTCTGATGATGCGTGAGTAGTTCTTTGTAGACCTTTGGGTCCGTAGTTAGTAGCTAGATGGCTTCATCTATCTCTCTTTCTTGATTATCAATACAATGGTCTCTTGGAGATCCATGTGATGCAACTCTTTTGCGGTGTGTTTGTTGGGATCGATGAACTTTGAGTTTATGATTAGATCTATTTTTTTATATCCATGAAAGTATTTGAGTTTCTTTGATCTCTTTTATGCATCATTGCTTATAGCCTCGTATTTCTTATCCGATATTTGGTTTTTTTGGCCAACTTGATCTATTTATCTTGCAATGGGAAGAGATGCTTTGTAGTGGGTTTGATCTTACGGTGCTTGATCCCAGTGACAGAAGAGGAACCGACACGTATGTATCATTGCTACTAAGGATAAAACGATGGGGTCTATCTCTACATAGATAGATCTTGTCTACACCATGTCATCGTTCTTATTGCATTACTCCATTTCTCCATGAACTTAATACACTAGATGCATGCTGGATAGCGGTCGATGTGTCGAGTAATAGTAGTAGATGCAGGCAGGAGTCGGTCTACTAATCTTGAATGTGATGCCTATGTAATGATCATTGCATGGATATCGTCATGAGTATTTGAAGTTCTATCAATTTTCCAACAGTAATTTGTTCACCCATCGTTTGCTATTTTTCTCGAGAGAAGCCACTAGTGAAAGCTACGGCCCCCGGGTCTCTTTCTCATATTATTTGCCTTTGCGATCTATTTTTATTTGCTTTTATTTTCAGATCTATTAATCCAAAAATCCAAAAATACTTTGCTACACTTTATTTTATTTGTAATCTATTTATTCAATCTATTACAACTTTTTCCCGTCACGCACCAATTTCTAGCACCGTTACCTGAAAGGGATTGACAACCCCTTTAACACGGCGGATTGCAATGATTTCTTATCTGTGTGCAGGGGCTGCTTACATTGCGTTGCTTGGTTCTCCTACTGGTTCAATAACCTTAGTTTCATATCTGAGGGAAATACCTACCACCACTGTGGTGCATCATCCCTTTCTCTTTGGGGAAATACCGACATAGCTTCAAGCGACATCAAAAGGAATCTCTGACACCGTTGTCGGGGAGAATCTTCAACATATACCAGGTTCCTAATCACAAATCTCATCTCCTTGCAATTTACATTATTTTCCATTTGACTCTCGTTTTCCTCTCCCCCGCTTCACAAAAAATTGCCGTTTTATTCACCTCTCTTTTTCATTCGCCGTTTTCTTGTTAGGTCTGTTTTTGAGTGCAATCTTCTTGTGTTGTCATCATTGAAGGAAATATGCCCTAGAGGCAATAATAAAGTTATTATTTATTTCCTTATATCATGATAAATGTTTATTATTCATGCTAGAATTGTATTAACCGGAAACATAATACATGTGTGAATACATAGACAAACTTAGTGTCACTAGTATGCCTCTACTAGACTAGCTCGTTAATCAAAGATGGTTATGTTTCCTAACCATAAACAATGTGTTGTTATTTGATTAATGAGGTCACATCATTAGTTGAATGATCTGATTGACATGACCCATTTCATTAGCTTAGCACCCGATCGTTTAGTATGTTGTTGTTGCTATTCTTCATGACTTATACATGTTCCTATGACTATGAGATTATGCAACTCCCGTTTATCGGAGGAACACTTTGGGTACTACCAAACGTCACAACGTAACTGGGTGATTATAAAGGAGTACTACAGGTGTCTCCAAAGGTAGATGTTGGGTTGGCGTATTTCGAGATTAGGATTTGTCACTCCGATTGTCGGAGAGGTATATCTGGGCCCTCTCGGTAATACACATCACATAAGCCTTGCAAGCATTGTGACTAATGAGTTAGTTGCGAGATGATGTATTACAGAACGAGTAAAGAGACTTGCCGGTAACGAGATTGAACTAGGTATTGATACCGACGATCGAATCTCGGGCAAGTAACATACCGATGACAAAGGGAACAACGTATGTTGTTATGCGGTCTGACCGATAAAGATCTTTGTAGAATATGTAGGAGCCAATATGGGCATCCAGGTCCCGCTATTGGTTATTGACCGGAGATGTGTCTCAGTCATGTCTACATTGTTCTTGAACTATAGGGTCCGCACGCTTAACGTTACGATGACAGTTATTATGAGTTTATGCATTTTGATGTACCGAAGTTAGTTCGGAGTCCCGGATGTGATCACGGACATGACGAGAAGTCTCGAAATGGTCGAGACATAAAGATTGATATATTGGATGACTATATTCGGACACCGGAAGTGTTCCGGGTGATTTCGGAGAAAATCGGAGAGCCTCTTTCCCCCACTCCACCTCCCACTCCACCTCTTTCCCCCTCCTAGTAGGAGTCCTACTCCTACTAGGAGGAGGACTCCTCCTTGGTGCGCCACACCTGGACGGCCGGCCTCCTCCCCTTGCTCCTTTATATACGGGGGCAGGGGCACCCCAAGGCACACAAGTTGATCCACGTGATCGTTCCTTAGCCATGTGCGGTGCCCCTTGCCACCATATTCCACCTCGATCATATTGTTGTAGTGCTTAGGCGAAGCCCTGCGTCGGTAGAACATCAAGATCGTCATCACGCCGTCGTGCTGACGGAACTCCTCCCTAAAGCTTTGCTGGATCGGAGACCGGGGATCGTCATCGAGCTGTACGTGTGCTAAGAACTCGGAGGTGTCGGAGTAAAGGTGCTGGGATCGGTCGGATCGGGAAGAAGACATACGACTACTTCCTCTACGTTGTGTCAACGCTTCCGTTGCGATCTACAAGGGTACGTAGATCAGACTCCCCCCCTCGTTGCTATGCATCACCATGATCTTGCGTGTGCGTAGGAAATTTTTTGAAATTACTACGTTCCCCAACAGTGGTATTAGGGCCTAGGTTTTATGGTTTGATGTTATATGCACGAGTAGAACACAAGTGAGTTGTGGGCGATACAAGGCATACTGCCTACCAGCATGTCATACTTTGGTTCAGCGGTATTGTTGGACGAGACGACCCGGACCAACCTTACGCGTACGCTTATGCGAGACCGGTTCCCTCGACGTGCTTTGCACATAGATGGCTTGCGGGCGACTGTCTCTCCAACTTTAGTTGAACCGAGTATGGCTACGCCCGGTCCTTGAGAAGGTTAAAACGGAGTCTATTTGACAAACTATCGTTGTGGTTTTGATGCGTAGGTGAGATTGGTTCTTGCTTAAGCCCGTAGCAGCCACGTAAAACTTGCAACAACAAAGTAGAGGACGTCTAACTTGTTTTTGCAGGGCATGTTGTGATGTGATATGGTCAAGACATGATGCTAAATTTTATTGTATGAGATGATCATGTTTTGTAACCGAGTTATCGGCAACTGGCAGGAGCCATATGGTTGTCTCTTTATTGTATGCAATGCAATCGCGATGTAATGCTTTACTTTATCACTAAACGGTAGCGATAGTCGTAGAAGCATAAGATTGGCGAGACGACAACGATGCTATGATGGAGATCAAGGTGTCGCGCCGGTGACGATGGTGATCATGACGGTGCTTCGGAGATGGAGATCACAAGCACAAGATGATGATGGCCATATCATATCACTTATATTGATTGCATGTGATGTTTATCTTTTTATGCATCTTATCTTGCTTTGATTGACGGTAGCATTATAAGATGATCTCTCACAATTATCAAGAAGTGTTCTCCCTGAGTATGCACCGTTGCGAAAGTTCTTCGTGCTGAGACACCACGTGATGATCGGGTGTGATAGGCTCTACGTTCAAATACAACGGGTGCAAAACAGTTGCACACGCGGAATACTCAGGTTATACTTGACGAGCCAAGCATATACAGATATGGCCTCGGAACACGGAGACCGAAAGGTCGAGCGTGAATCATATAGTAGATATGATCAACATAATGATGTTCACCGATGAAACTACTCCATCTCACGTGATGACCGGACATGGTTTAGTTGATTTGGATCACGTGATCACTTAGAAGATTAGAGGGATGTCTATCTAAGTGGGAGTTCTTAAGTAATATGATTAATTGAACTTAAATTTATGATGAACTTAGTACCTGATAGTATCTTGCTTGTTTATGTTGATTGTAGATAGATGGCTCGTGCTGTTGTTCCGTTGAATTTTAATGCGTTCCTTGAGAAAGCAAAGTTGAAAGATGATGGTAGCAATTACACGGACTGGGTCCGTAACTTGAGGATTATCCTCATTGCTACACAGAAGAATTACGTCCTGGAAGCACCGCTGGGTGCCAGGCCTGCTGCTGGAGCAACACCAGATGTTATGAACGTCTGGCAGAGCAAAGCTGATGACTACTCGATAGTTCAGTGTGCCATGCTTTACGGCTTAGAATCGGGACTTCAACGACGTTTTGAACGTCATGAAGCATATGAGATGTTTCAGGAGTTGAAGTTAATATTTCAAGCAAATGCCCGGATTGAGAGATATGAAGTCTCCAATAAGTTCTATAGCTGCAAGATGGAAGAGAACAGTTCTGTCAGTGAGCATATACTCAAAATGTCTGGGTATAATAATCACTTGATTCAATTGGGAGTTAATCTTCTAGATGATTGCGTCATTGACAGAATTCTCGAATCACTACCACCAAGCTACAAGAGCTTCGTGATGAACTATAATATGCAAGGGATGAACAAGACTATTCCCGAACTCTTCGCAATGCTGAAAGCTGCGGAGGTAGAAATCAAAAAGGAGCATCAAGTGTTGATGGTTAACAAAACCACTAGTTTCAAGAAAAAGGGCCAATGGAAGAAGAAAGGGAACTTCAAGAAGAACGGCAAGCAAGTTGCTGCTCAGGAGAAGAAACCCAAGTCTGGACCTAAGCCTGAAACTGAGTGCTTCTACTGCAAGCAGACTGGTCACTGGAAGCGGAACTGCCCCAAGTATTTGGCGGATAAGAAGGATGGCAAGGTGAACTAAGGTATATGTGATATACATGTTATTGTTGTGTACCTTACTAATGCTCGCAGTAGCACCTGGGTATTTGATAATGGTTCTGTTGCTAATATTTGCAACTCGAAACAGGGACTACGGATTAAGCGAAGATTGGCTAAGGACGAGGTGACGATGCGCGTGGGAAACGGTTCCAAAGTCGATGTGATCGCGGTCGGCACGCTACCTCTACATCTACCTTCGGGATTAATATTAGACCTAAATAATTGTTATTTGGTGCCAGCGTTGAGCATGAACATTATATCTGAATCTTGTTTAATGCGAGACGGTTATTCATTTAAATCAGAGAATAATGGTTGTTCTATTTATATGAGTAATATCTTTTATGGTCATGCACCCTTGAAGATGAAGGAAATATGCCCTAGAGGCAATAATAAAGTTATTATTTATTTCCTTATATCATTATAAATGTTTATTATTCATGCTAGAATTGTATTAACCGGAAACATAATACATGTGTGAATACATAGACAAACAGAGTGTCACTAGTATGCCTCTACTTGACTAGCTCGTTAATCAAAGATGGTTAAGTTTCCTGAACATGAACAATGTGTTGTTATTTGATTAATGAGGTCACATCATTAGTTGAATGATCTGATTGACATGACCCATTTCATTAGCTTAGCACTCGATCGTTTAGTATGTTGCTATTGCTTTCTTCATGACTTATACAAGTTCCTATGACTAAGAGATTATGCAACTCCCGTTTGCCGGAGGAACACTTTGGGTGCTACCAAACGTCACAACGTAACTGGGTGATTATAAAGGAGTACTACAGGTGTCTCCAAAGGTAGATGTTGGGTTGGCGTATTTCGAGATTAGGACTTGTCACTCCGATTGTCGGAGAGGTATCTCTGGGCCCTCTCGGTAATGCACATCACTTAAGCCTTGCAAGCATTGCAACTAATGAGTTAGTTGCGGGATGATGTATTACGGAACGAGTAAAGACACTTGCCGGTAACGAGATTGAACTAGGTATTGGATACCGACGATTGAATCTCGGGCAAGTAACATACCGATGACAAAGGGAACAACGTATGTTGTTATGCGGTCTGACCGATAAAGATCTTCGTAGAATATGTAGGAGCCAATATGGGCATCCAGGTCCCGCTATTGGTTATTGACCGGAGACGTCTCTCGGTCATGTCTACATTGTTCTCGAACCGTAGGGTCCGCACGCTTAAGGTTTCGATGACAGTTATATTATGAGTTTATGAGTTTTGATGTACCGAAGGAGTTCGGAGTCCCGGATGAGATCGGGGACATGACGAGGAGTCTCGAAATGGTCGAGACGTAAAGATCGATATATTGGACGACTATATTCGGACTTCGGAAAGGTTCCGAGTGATTCGGATATTTTTCGGAGTACCGGAGAGTTACGGGAATTCGCCGGGGAGTATATGGGCCTTATTGGGCCATACGGGAATAGAGGAAAGAGTCCAAAAGGAAGGAGGCCTGCGCCCCACCTCTGGTCCGAATTGGACAAGGGGCGCAGCCCCCTTTTCCTTATTCCTCTCCCCCTCTTTCCCTTTCTCCTACTCCAACAAGGAAGGAGGGAGTCCTACTCCCGGTGGGAGTAGGACTCCCCTTGGCGCGCCAACTCCTAGGCCGGCCGCTCCTCCTCCCTTACTCCTTTATATACGGGGGCAGGGGGCACCCCATAGACACACAAGTTGATCCTCGGTGATCGTTCCTTAGCCGTGTGCGGTGCCCCCTGCCACCAAATTCCACCTCGATCATATTGTTGCAGTGCTTAGGCGAAGCCCTGCGTCGGTAGTACATCAAGATCGTCACCATGCCGTCGTGCTGACGGAACTCCTCCCCGACGCTTTGCTGGATCGGGGCCCGGGGATCGTCGAGCTGTACGTGTGCTAAGAACTCGGAGGTGCCGGAGTAACGGTGCTTGGATCGGTCGGATCGGGAAGACGTACGACTACTTCCTCTACGTTGTGTGATCGCTTCCGCAGTCGGTCTGCGTGGGTACGTAGACAACACTCTCCCCTCTCGTTGCTGTGTATCACCATGATCTTGCGTGTGCGTAGGAAATTTTTGAAATTACTACATTCCCCAACAGTGGCATCCGAGCCTAGGTTTTATGGTTTGATGTTATATGCACGAGTAGAACAAAGTGAGTTGTGGGCGATACAAGTCATACTGTCTACCAGCATGTCATACTTTGGTTCAGCGGTATTGTTGGACGAGACGACCCGGACCAACCTTACACGTACGCTTACGCGAGACCGGTTCCCTCGACGTGCTTTGCACATAGATGGCTTGCGGGCGACAGTCTCTCCAACTTTAGTTGAACCGAGTATGGCTACGCCCGGTCCTTGAGAAGGTTAAAACGGAGTCTATTTGACAAACTATCATTGTGGTTTTGATGCGTAGGTGAGATTGGTTCTTACTTAAAGCCCTTAGCAGCCACGTAAAACTTGCAAACAACAAAGTAGAGGACATCTAACTTGTTTTTGCAGGGCATGTTGTGATGTGATATGGTCAAGGCATGATGCTAAATTTTATTGTATGAGATGATCATGTTTTGTAACCAAGTTATCGGCAACTGGCAGGAGCCATATGGTTGTCGCTTTATTGTATGCAATGCAATCGCGATGTAATGCTTTACTTTATTACTAAGCGGTAGTGATAGTCGTGGAAGCAAAAGATTGGCGAGACGACAACGATGCTACGATGGAGATCAAGGTGTCGCGCCGGTGACGATGGTGATCATGACGGTGCTTCGGAGATGGAGATCACAAGCACAAGATGATGATGGCCATATCATATCACTTATATTGATTGCATGTGATGTTTATCTTTTTATGCATCTTATCTTGCTTTGATTGACGGTAGCATTATAAGATGATCTCTCACTAAATTATCAAGAAGTGTTCTCCCTGAGTATGCACCGTTGCAAAAGTTCTTCGTGCTGAGACACCACGTGATGATTGGGTGTGATAGGTTCTACGTTCAAATACAACGGGTGCAAAACAGTTGCACACGCGGAATACTCAGGTTATACTTGACGAGCCAAGCATATACAGATATGGCCTCGGAACACGGAGACCGAAAGGTCGAGCGTGAATCATATAGTAGATATGATCAACATAGTGATGTTCACCAATGAAACTACTCCATCTCACGTGATGATCGGACATGGTTTAGTTGATTTGGATCACGTGATCACTTAGAGGATTAGAGGGATGTCTATCTAAGTGGGAGTTCTTAAGTAATATGATTAAATTGAACTTAAATTTATCATGAACTTAGTCCTGGTAGTATTTTGCAAATTATGTTGTAGATCAATAGCTCGCGTTGTTGCTTCCCTATGTTTATTTTGATATGTTCCTAGAGAAAATTGTGTTGAAAGATGTTAGTAGCAAAGATGCGGATTGGATCCGTGATCAGAGGTTTATCCTCATTGCTGCACAGAAGAATTATGTCCTTGATGCACCACTAGGTGAAAGACCTATTGCAGGAGCAGATGCAGACGTTATGAACGTTTGGCTAGCTCAATATGATGACTACTTGATAGTTTAGTGCACCATGCTTAATGGCTTAGAATCGGGACTTCAAAGACGTTTTGAACATCATGGAGCATATGAGATGTTCCAGGAGTTGAAGTTAATATTTCAAGCAAATACCCGAGTTGAGAGATATGAAGTCTCCAACAAGTTTTATAGCTAAAAGATGGAGGAGAATCGCTCAACTAGTGAGCATGTGCCCAGATTGTCTGAGTACTACAATCACTTGAATCAAGTGGGAGTTAATCTTCCAGATAAGATAGTGATTGACAGAATTCTCTAGTCACCATCACCAAGTTAGTAGAACTTCGTGATGAACTATGATATGCAAGGGATAACGGAAATGACTCCCAAGCTCTTCGTAATGCGGAAATTGACGAAGGTAGAAATCAAGAAAAACATCAAGTGTTGATGGTAGACAAGACCACTAGTTTCAAGAAAAGGGCAGAGGGAAGAAGGGGAACTTCAAAAGAATGGCAAGCAAGTTGCTACTCATGTGAAGAAGCCCAAGTCTGGTCCTAAGCCTGAGACAAAGTGCTTCTACTGCAAAGGGACTGGTCACTGGAAGCGGAACTACCCCAAGTGATTGGCGGATAAGAAGGATGGCAAAGTGAACATAAGTATATTTGATATACATGTTATTGATGTGTACTTTACTAGTGTTTATAGCAACCCCTCAGTATTTGATGCTAGTTCAGTTGCTACGATTAGTAACTCGAAACGGGAGTTGCAGAATAAACAGAGACTAGTTAAGGGTGAAGTGACGATGTGTGTTGGAAGTGGTTCCAAGATTGATATGATCATCATCGCACACTCCCTATAATTTCGGGATTAGTGTTGAACCTAAATAAGTGTTATTTGGTGTTTGCGTTGAGCATGAATATGATTTGATCATGTTTATTGTAATATGGTTATTCATTTAAGTAAGAGAATAAATTGTTGTTCTGTTTACATGAATAAAATCTTATATGGTTACACACCCAATGAAAATAGTTCGTTGGATCTCGATCATAGTGATACACATAATCATAATATTGAAACCAAAAGATGCAAAGTTAATAATGATAGTGCAACTTATTTGTGGCACTGCCGTTTAGGTCATATTGGTGTAAAGCGCATGAAGAAACTCCATGCTGATGGGCTTTTGGAATCACTTGATTATGAATCAGTTGATGCTTGCGAACCATGCCTTATGGGCAAGATGACTAAAACGCCGTTCTCCGGAACAATAAAGCAAGCAACAGATTTGTTGGAAATCATACATACTGATGTATGTGGTCCGATGAATATTAAGGCTTGCAGCAAGTATCATTATTTTCTGACCTTCACAAATGATTTGAGCAGATATGGGGATATCTACTTGATGAAACATAAGTCTGAAACATTTGAAAAGTTCAAAGAATTTCAGAGTGAAGTGAAAAATCATCGTAACAAGAAAATAAAGTTTCTATGATCTGATCATAGAGAAGAGTATTTGAGTTACGAGTTTGGTCTTCAGTTAAAAAATGTGAAATAGTTTCACTACTCACGCCGCCTGGAACACCACAAGATAATGGTGTGTCCGAATGTCATAACCGTACTTTATTGGATATAGTACAATCTATGATGTTTCTTACCGATCTACCAATATCGTTTTGGCATTACGCATTAGAGACAGCTGCATTCACGTTAAAATGGGGCACCATCTAAGTCCGTTGAGATGACACAATCTGAACTGTGGTTTAGCAAGAAACCAAAGTAGTCGTTTCTTAAAGTTTGGGGTTGTGATGCTTATGTGAAAAAGTTTCATCCTGATAAGCTCAAAACCAAATCGGAGAAATATGTCTTCATAGGATACCCAAAAGGAGACTGTTGGGTACACCTTCTATCACAGATCCTAAGGCAAGACATTCTTTGCTTATAATGGACACTTTCTAGAGAAGGAGTTTCTCTCGAAAGAAGTGAGTGGGAGGAAAGTAGAACTTGATAAGGTAATTGTACCTTCTCCTTTATTGGAAAGTAGTTCATCACAGAAATCTGTTCTTGTGACTCCTACACCAATTAGTGAGGAAGCTAATGATAATGATCATGAAACTTCAGATCAAGTTACTACCGAATCTCGTAGATAAACTAGAATGAAATCCGCACCAGAGTGGTACGGTAATCTTGTTCTGGAGGTCATGTTGCTTGACCATGACGAACCTACGAACTATGAGGAAGCGATGATGAGCCCAAATTCCGCGAAATGGTTTGAGGCCATGAAATCTGAGATATGATCCATGTATGAGAACAAAGTATGGACTTTGATGGATTTGCCCAATGATCGGCAAGCCATAGAAAATAAATGGATCTTCAAGAGGAAGACGGACGTTGATAGTAGTGTTACTATCTACAAAGCTAGAATTGTCGCAAAAGGTTTTTGACAAGTTCAAAGTGTTGACTACGATGAGAGTTTCTCACCCGTATCTATGCTTAAGTCTGTCCGAATCATGTTAGCAATTGCCGCATTTTATGAAATCTGGCAAATGGATATACAAAACTGCATTCCTGAATGGATTTCTTAAAGAAGAGTTGTATATGATGCAACCAGTAGGTTTTGTCAATCCTAAAGGTGCTAACAAAATGTGCAAGCTCCAGCGATCCATTTGTGGACTGGTGCAAGCATCTCGGAGTTGGAATATACGCTTTGATGAGTTGATCAAAGCATATAGTTTTATACAGACTTGCGGTGAAGCCTGTATTTACAAGAAAGTGAGTGGGAGCACTACAACATTTCTAATAAGTATATGTGAATGACATATTGTTGATCGGAAATAATGTAGAATTATTCTGTAAAGCATAAAGGAGTGTTTGAAAGGAGTTTTTCAAAGAAAGACTTCGATGAAAGCTGCTTACATATTGAGCTTCAAGATCTATAGAGATAGATCAAGACGCTTGATAAGTTTTTTCAATGAGTACATACCTTGACAAGATTTTGAAGTAGTTCAAAATGGAGCAGTCAAAGAAAGAGTTCTTGCCTGTATTATAAGGTGTGAAGTTGAGTAAGACTCAAAAGCATGACCACGGCAGAAGATAGAAAGAGAATGAAAGTCATTCCCTATGCCTTGGCCATAGGTTCTATAAAGTATGTCATGCTGTATACCAGATCTATTGTATACCCTGCACTGATTTGGCAAGGGAGTACAATAGTGATCTAGGAGTAGATCACTGGACAGCGGTCAGAATTATCCTTAGTGAAATAAGGATATGTTTCTCGATCATGGACGTGATAAAAAGGTTCGTCGTAAAGGGTTACGCCGATGCAAGTTTTGACACTAATCTAGATGACTCTAAGTCTCGGTCTAGATACATATTGAAAGTGGGAGCAATTAGCTAGAGTAGCTCCATGCAGAGCATTGTTGACATAGAAATTTGCAAAATACGTGTGGATCTGAATGTGGCAGACCCGTTGACTAAGATTCTCTCACAAGCAAAACATGATCACACCTTAGTACTCTTTGGGTGTTAATCACATAGCGATGTGAACTAGATTACTGAATCTAGTAAACCCTTTGGGTGTTGGTCACATGGCGATGTGAACTATGGGTGTTAATCACATGATGATGTGAACTATCAATATTAATCACATGGTGATGTGATCTAGATTATTAACTCTAGTGCAAGTGGGAGACTGAAGGAAATATGCCCTAGAGGCAATAATAAAGTTATTATTTATTTCCTTATATCATGATAAATGTTAATTATTCATGCTAGAATTGTATTAACCGGAAACATAATACATGTGTGAATACATAGACAAACAGAGTGTCACTAGTATGCCTCTACTTGACTAGCTCGTTAATCAAAGATGGTTAAGTTTCCTGACCATGAACAATGTGTTGTTATTTGATTAACGAGGTCACGTCATTAGTTGAATGATCTGATTGACATGACCCATTTCATTAGCTTAGCACTCGATCGTTTAGTATGTTGCTATTGCTTTCTTCATGACTTATACAAGTTCCTATGACTATGAGATTATGCAACTCCCGTTTGCCGGAGGAACACTTTGGGTGCTACCAAACGTCACAACATAACTGGGTGATTATAAAGGAGTACTACATGTGTCTCCAAAGGTAGATGTTGGGTTGGCGTATTTCGAGATTAGGATTTGTCACTCCGATTGTCGGAGAGGTATCTCTGGGCCCTCTCGGTAATGCACATCACTTAAGCCTTGCAAGCATTGCAACTAATGAGTTAGTTGCGGGATGATGTATTACGGAACGAGTAAAGAGACTTGCCGGTAACGAGATTGAACTAGGTATTGGATACCGACGATCGAATCTCGGGCAAGTAACATACCGATGACAAAGGGAACAACGTATGTTGTTATGCGGTCTGACCGATAAAGATCATCGTAGAATATGTAGGAGCCAATATGGGCATCCAGGTCCCGCTATTGGTATTGACCGGAGACGTGTCTCGGTCATGTCTACATTGTTCTCGAACCGTAGGGTCCGCACGCTTAAGGTTTCGATGACAGTTATATTATGAGTTTATGAGTTTTGATGTACCGAAGGAGTTCAGAGTCCCAGATGAGATCGGGGACATGACTAGGAGTCTCGAAATGGTCGAGACGTAAAGATCGATATATTGGACGACTATATTCGGACTTCGGAAAGGTTCCGAGTGATTCGGGTATTTTTCAGAGTACCGGAGAGTTACGGGAATTCGCTGGGGAGTATATGGGCCTTATTGGGCCATACGGGAATAGAGGAAAGAGTCCAAAAGGAAGGAGGCCTGCGCCCCACGTCTGGTCCGAATTGGACAAGGGGCGCAGCCCCCTTTTTCTTATTCCTCTCCCCCTCTTTCCCCTTCTCCTACTCGAACAAGGAAGGAGGGAGTCCTACTCCCGGTGGGAGTAGGACTCCCCTTGGCGCGCCAACTCCTAGGACGGCCGCTCCTCCTCCCTTGCTGCTTTATATACGGGGGGAGGGGCACCCCATAGACACACAAGTTGATCCTTGGTGATCGTTCCTTAGCCGTGTGCGGTGCCCCCTGCCACCAAATTCCACCTCGATCATATTGTTGCAGTGCTTAGGCGAAGCCCTGCGTTGGTAGTACATCAAGATCGTCACCACGCCGTCGTGCTGACGGAACTCCTCCCAGACGCTTTGCTGGATCGGAGCCCGGGGATCGTCATCAAGCTGTACGTGTGCTAAGAACTCGGAGGTGCCGGAGTAATGGTGCTTGGATCGGTCGGATCGGGAAGACGTACGACTACTTCCTCTATGTTGTGTGATCGCTTCCGCAGTCGGTCTGCGTGGGTACGTAGACAACACTCTCCCCTCTCGTTGCTGTGCATCACCATGATCTTGCGTGTGCGTAGGAAATTTTTTAAATTACTACGTTCCCCAACAGAAGAGTGGTCTATTCTTGTTAAATCTCGATAGTAGTGATACACATATTCATAATGTAGAAGCCAAAAGATGCAGAGTTGATAATGATAGTGCAACTTATTTGTGGCACTGCCGTTTAGGTCATATCGGTGTAAAGCGCATGAAGAAACTCCATACTGATGGACTTTTAGAACCACTTGATTATGAATCACTTGGTACTTGCGAACCGTGCCTCATGGGCAAGATGACTAAAACACCGTTCTCCGGTACTATGGAGAGAGCAACAAATTTGTTGCAAGTCATACATACAGATGTATGCGGTCCGATGAATATTGAGGCTCGTGGCGGATATCGTTATTTTCTCACCTTCACAGATGATTTAAGCAGATATGGGTATAGCTACTTAATGAAACATAAGTCTGAAACATTTGCAAAGTTCAAAGAAGTTCAGAGTGAAGTGGAAAATCATCGTAACAAGAAAATAAAGTTTCTACGATCTGATCGTGGAGGAGAATATTTGAGTTACGAGTTTGGTGTACATTTGAAAAATTGTGGAATAGTTTCGCAACTCACGCCACCCGGAACACCACAGCGTAATGGTGTGTCCGAACATCGTAATCGTACTTTACTAGATATGGTGCGATCTATGATGTCTCTTACTGATTTACCGCTATCGTTTTAGGGATACGCTCTAGAGACGGCCGCATTCACGTTAAATAGGGCACCATCAAAATCCGTTGAGACGACGCCTTATGAACTATGGTTTGGCAAGAAACCAAAGTTGTCGTTTCTAAAAGTTTGGGGCTGCGATGCTTATGTGAAAAAGCTTCAACCTGATAAGCTCGAACCCAAATCAGAGAAATGTGTCTTCATAGGATATCCAAAGGAAACTATTGGATACACCTTCTATCACAAATCCGAAGGCAAGACTTTTGTTGCTAAATTCGGAAACTTTCTTGAGAAGGAGTTTCTCTCGAAAGAATTGAGTGGGAGGAAAGTAGAACTTGACGAGGTAACTGTACCCGCTCCCTTATTGGAAAGTAGTACATCACAGAAAACTGTTTCTGCAACACCTACACCAATAAGTGAGGAAGCTAATGATAATGATCATGAAACTTCAGAACAAGATACTACTGAACCTCGTAGATCAACCAGAGCAAGATCCGCGCCAGAGTGGTACGGTAATCCAGTTCTGGAAGTCATGCTGCTAGATCATAATGAACCTACGAACTTTGAAGAAGCGATGGTGAGCCCAGATTCCGCAAAGTGGCTTGAAGCCATGAAATCTGAGATGGGATCCATGTATGAGAACAAAGTATGGGCTTTGGTTGACTTGCCCGATGATCGGCAAGCAATTGAGAATAAATGGATCTTCAAGAAAAAGACTGACGCTGATGGTAATGTTACTGTCTATAAAGCTCGACTTGTTGCAAAAGGTTTTCGACAAGTTCAAGGGGTTGACTACGATGAGACCTTCTCACCCGTAGCGATGCTTAAGTCTGTCCGAATCATGTTAGCAATTGCCGCATTTTATGATTATGAAATATGGCAAATGGATGTCAAAACTGCATTCCTGAATGGATTTCTGGAAGAAGAGTTGTATATGATGCAACCAGAAGGTTTTGTCGATCCAAAGGGAGCTAACAAAGTGTGCAAACTCTAGCGATCCATTTATGGACTGGTACAAGCATCTCGGAGTTGGAATAAACGCTTTGATAGTATGATCAAAGCATTTGGTTTTATACAGACTTTTGGAGAAGCCTGTATTTACAAGAAAGTGAGTGGGAGCTCTGTAGCATTTCTGATATTATATGTGGATGACATATTGCTGATTGGATAGCATAAAGGGATACTTGAATAAGAGTTTTTCAATGAAAGACCTCGGTGAAGCTGCTTACATATTGGGCATTAAGATCTATAGAGATAGATCGAGACGCTTAATTGGACTTTCACAAAGCACATACCTTGACAAAATTTTGAAAAAGTTCAAAATGGATCAAGCAAAGAAAGGGTTCTTGCCTGTGTTACAAGGTGTAAAGTTGAGTCAGACTCAATGCCCGACCACTGCAGAAGATAGAGAGAAAATGAAAGATGTTCCCTATGCTTCAGCCATAGGCTCTATCATGTATGCAATGCTGTGTACCAAACCTGATGTGTGCCTTGCTATAAGTTTAGCAGGGAGGTACCAAAGTAATCCAGGAATGGATCACTGGACAGCGGTCAAGAACATCCTGAAATACCTGAAAAGGACTAAGGATATGTTTCTCGTATATGGAGGTGAAAAAGAGCTCACTGTAAGAGGTTACGTTGATGCAAGCTTTGACACTGATCCGGACGATCCTAAATCGCAAACCGGATACGTGTTTACATTAAACGGTGGAGCTGTCAGTTGGTGCAGTTCTAAACAAAGCATCATAGCAGGATCTACATTTGAAGCGGAGTACATAGCTGCTTCGGAAGCAGCAAACGAAGGAGTCTAGATGAAGGAGTTCATATCCGATCTAGGTGTCATACCTAGTGCATCGGGTCCAATGAAAATCTTTTGTGACAATACTGGTGCAATTGCTTTGGCAAAGGAATCCAGATTTCACAAAAGGACCAAACACATCAAGAGACGCTTCAACTCCATCCGGGATTTAGTCCAGGTGGGAGACATAGAGATTTGCAAGATACATACGGATCTGAATGTTGCAAACCCGTTGACTAAGCCTCTTCCACGAGCAAAACATGATCAGCACCAAAGCTCCATGGGTGTTAGAATCATTACTGTGTAATCTAGATTATTGACTCTAGTGCAAGTGGGAGACTGAAGGAAATATGCCATAGAGGCAATAATAAAGTTATTATTTATTTCCTTATATCATGATAAATGTTTATTATTCATGCTAGAATTGTATTAATCGGAAACATAATACATGTGTGAATACATAGACCAACTTAGTGTCACTAGTATGCCTCTACTAGACTAGCTCGTTAATCAAAGATGGTTATGTTTCCTAACCATAAACAATGTGTTGTTATTTGATTAATGAGGTCACATCATTAGTTGAATGATCTGATTGACATGACCCATTTTATTAGCTTAGCACCCGATCGTTTAGTATGTTGCTGTTGCTATTCTTCATGACTAATACATGTTCCTATGACTATGAGATTATGCAACTCCCGCTTACCGGAGGAACACTTTGGGTACTACCAAACGTCACAACGTAACTGGGTGATTATAAAGGAGTACTACAGGTGTCTCCAAAGGTAGATGTTGGGTTGGCGTATTTCGAGATTAGGATTTGTCACTCCGATTGTCGGAGAGGTATCTCTGGGCCCTCTCGGTAATACACATCACATAAGCCTTGCAAGCATTGTGACTAATGAGTTAGTTGCGAGATGATGTATTACGGAACGAGTAAAGAGACTTGCCGGTAATGAGATTGAACTAGGTATTGATACCGACGATCGAATCTCGGGCAAGTAACATACCGATGACAAAGGGAACAACGTATGTTGTTATGCGGTCTGACCGATAAAGATCTTCGTAGAATATGTAGGAGCCAATATGGGCATCCAGGTCGCGCTATTGGTTATTGACCGGAGATGTGTCTCATTCATGTCTACATTGTTCTCGAACCGTAGGGTCCGCACGCTTAACGTTACGATGACAGTTATTATGAGTTTATGCATTTTGATGTACCGAAGTTAGTTTGGAGTCCCGGATGTGATCACGGACATGACGAGGAGTCTCGAAATGGTCGAGACATAAAGATTGATATATTGGATGACTATATTCGGACACCGGAAGTGTTCCGGGTGATTTCGGAGAAAACCGGAGAGCCGAAGGGTTACCGGTGTTGGGGAACGTAGTAATTTCGAAAATTTTCCTACGCACACGAAAGATCATGGTGATGCATAGCAACGAGGGGGAGAGTATTGTCTACGTACCAACGCAGACCGACTGCGGAAGCGATCACACAATGTAGAGGAAGTAGTCGTACGTCTTCTTCCCGATCCGACCGATCCAAGCACCGTTACTCCGGCACCTCCGAGTTCTTAGCACACGTTCAGCTCGATGATGATCCTCGGGCTCCGATCCAGCAAAGCGTCGAGGAAGAGTTCTGTCAGCACGACGGCGTGGTGACGATCTTGATGTTCTACCAACGCAGGGCTTCGCCTAAGGTCTACAACGATATGACCGAGGTGGAATTTGGTGGCAGGGGGCACCGCACACAGCTAAGGAACGATCAACAATTATCAACTTGTGTGTCTATGGGGTGCCCCCTGCCCCCGTATATAAAGGAGCAGGGGGAGGGGTTCGGCCGGCTAGGGAGAGGGCGCGGGAGGAGTCCTACTCCTACCGGGAGTAGGACTTCCCCCCTCAATCCTATTCCAACTAGGACTCTCAAGGGGGAAAGGAGAGAGAGGGGGGCCGGCCCCTTCTCCTAGTCCTACTAGGACTTGGGGAAGGGGGGGGCGCGGCCAGCTGTGGGCTGTCCCTTTTCTCTTTTCCACTAAGGCCCAATAGGCCCATTAGCCTCCCGGGGGGTTCCGGTAACCCTCCCAGTATTCCGGTAAAATCCCGATTTCACCCGGAACACTTCCGGTGTCCAAACATAGGCTTCCAATATATCAATATTTACGTCTCGGCCATTTCGAGACTCCTCGTCATGTCCGTGATCACATCCGGGACTCCAAACAACCTTCGGTACATCAAAATGCATAAACTCATAATAACTGTCATCGTAACGTTAAGCGTGCGGACCCTACGGTTCGAGAACAATGTAGACATGACCGAGACATGTCTCCGGTCAATAACCAATAGCGGGACCTGGATGCCCATATTGGCTCCTACATATTCTACGAAGATCTTTATCGGTCAGACCGCATAACAACATACGTTGTTCCCTTTGTCATCGGTATGTTACTTGCCCGAGATTCGATCGTCGGTATCCAATACCTAGTTCAATCTCGTTACTGGCAAGTCTCTTTACTCGTTCCGTAATACATCATCTCATAACTAACATCTTAGTTATTATGCTTGCAAGGCTTATGTGATGTGTATTACCGAGAGGGCCCAGAGATACCTCTCCGACAATCGGAGTGACAAACCCTAATCTCGAAATACGCCAACCCAACATCTACCATTGGAGACACCTGTAGTACTCCTTTATAATCACCCAGTTACGTTGTGACGTTTGGTAGTACCCAAAGTGTTCCTCCGGTAAACGGGAGTTGCATAATCTCATAGTTATAGGAACATGTATAAGTCATGAAGAAAGCAATAGCAACATACTAAACGATCGGGTGCTAAGCTAATGGAATGGGTCATGTCAATCAGATCATTCAACTAATGATGTGACCTCGTTAATCAAATAACAACTCTTTGTTCATGGTTAGGAAACATAACCATCTTTGATTAACGAGCTAGTCAAGTAGAGGCATACTAGTGACACTCTGTTGGTCTATGTATTCACACATGTATTATGTTTCCGGTTAATACAATTCTAGCATGAATAATAAACATTTATCATGATATAAGGAAATGAATAATAACTTTATTATTGCCTCTAGGGCATATTTCCTTCAGCCTCCCACTTGCACTAGAGTCAATAATCTAGATTACACAGTAATGATTCTAACACCCATGGAGCTTCGGTGCTGATCATGTTTTGCTCGTGGAAGAGGCTTAGTTAACGGGTCTGCAACATTCAGATCCGTATGTATCTTGCAAATCTCTATGTCTCCCACCTGGACTAAATCCCGGATGGAGTTGAAGCGTCTCTTGATGTGTTTGGTCCTTTTGTGAAATCTGGATTCCTTTGCCAAAGCAATTGCACCAGTATTGTCACAAAAGATTTTCATTGGACCCGATGCACTAGGTATGACACCTAGATCGGATATGAACTCCTTCATCCAGACTCCTTCGTTTGCTGCTTCCGAAGCAGCTATGTACTCCGCTTCACATGTAGATCCCGCTACGACGCTTTGTTTAGAACTGCACCAACTGACAGCTCCACCGTTTAAAGTAAACACGTATCCGGTTTGCGATTTAGAATCGTCCGGATCAGTGTCAAAGCTTGCATCAACGTAACCTCTTACGGTGAGCTCTTTGTCACCTCCATATACGAGAAACATATCCCTAGTCCTTTTCAGGTATTTCAGGATGTTCTTGACCGCTGTCCAGTGATCCACTCCTGGATTACTTTGGTACCTCCCTGCTAAACTTATAGCAAGGCACACATCAGGTCTGGTACACAGCATTGCATACATGATAGAGCCTATGGCTGAAGCATAGGGAACATCTTTCATTTTCTCTCTATCTTCTGCAGTGGTCGGGCATTGAGTCTGACTCAACTTCACACCTTGTAACACAGGCAAGAACCCTTTCTTTGCTTGATCCATTTTGAACTTTTATTCAAGTATCCCTTTATGCTATCCAGAAATTCTATATCATTTCCAATCAGCAATATGTCATCCACATATAATATCAGAAATGCTACAGAGCTCCCACTCACTTTCTTGTAAATACAGGCTTCTCCAAAAGTCTGTATAAAGCCAAATGCTTTGATCACACTATCAAAGCGTTTATTCCAACTCCGAGATGCTTGCACCAGTCCATAAATGGATCGCTGGAGTTTGCATACTTTGTTAGCTCCCTTTGGATCGACAAAACCTTCTGGTTGCATCATATACAACTCTTCTTCCAGAAATCCATTCAGGAATGCAGTTTTGACATCCATCTGCCATATTTCATAATCATAAAATGCGGCAATTGCTAACATGATTCTGACGGATTTAAGCATCGCTACGGGTGAGAAGGTCTCATCGTAGTCAACCCCTTGAACTTGTCGAAAACCTTTTGCGACAAGTCGAGCTTTATAGACAGTAATATTACCGTCAGCGTCAGTCTTTTTCTTGAAGATCCATTTATTCTCAATTGCTTGCCGATCATCGGGCAAGTCAACCAAAGTCCATACTTTGTTCTCATACATGGATCCCATCTTAGATTTCATGGCCTCAAGCCACTTTGCGGAATCTGGGCTCACCATCGCTTCTTCATAGTTCGTAGGTTCATCATGATCTAGTAGCATGACTTCCAGAACTGGATTGCCGTACCACTCTGGTGCGGATCTCGCTCTGGTTGATCTACGTGGTTCAGTAGTATCTTGCCCTGAAGTTTCATGATCATCATCATTAGCTTCCTCACTAATTGGTATAGGTGTCGCAGAAACAGTTTTCTGTGATGTACTATTTTCCAATAAGGGAGCAGGTACAGTTACCTCGTCAAGTTCTACTTTCCTCCCACTCACTTCTTTCGAGAGAAACTCCTTCTCTAGAAATGATCCATTCTTAGCAACGAATGTCTTGCCTTCGGATCTGTGATAGAAGGTATACCCAACAGTTTCCTTTGGGTATCCTATGAAGACACATTTCTCCGCTTTGGGTTCGAGCTTATCAGGTTGAAGCTTTTTCACATAAGCATCGCAGCCCCAAACTTTAAAAAACGACAACTTTGGTTTCTTGCCAAACCATAGTTCATAGGGCGTCGTCTCAACGGATTTTGATGGTGCCCTATTTAACGTGAATGCGGCCGTCTCTAAAGCATAACCCCAAAATGATAGCGGTAAATCAGTAAGAGACATCATAGATCGCACCATATCTAGTAAAGTGCGATTACGACATTCGGACACACCATTACGTTGTGGTGTTCCGGGTGGCGTGAGTTGCGAAACTATTCCACAATTTTTCAAATGTACACCAAACTCGTAACTCAAATATTCTCCTCCACGATCAGATCGTAGAAACTTTATTTTCTTGTTACAATGATTTTCAACTTCACTCTGAAATTCCTTGAACTTTTCAAATGTTTCAGACTTATGTTTCATTAAGTAGATATACCCATATCTGCTTAAATCATCTGTGAAGGTGAGAAAATAACGATATCCGCCACGAGCCTCAATATTCATCAGACCACATACATCGGTATGTATGATTTCCAATAAATCTGTTGCTCTCTCCATAGTACCGGAGAACGGTGTTTTAGTCATCTTGCCTATGAGGCACGGTTCGCAAGTACCAAGTGATTCATAATCAAGTGGTTCCAAAAGCCCATCAGTATGGAGTTTCTTCATGCGCTTTACACCGATATGACCTAAACGGGAGTGCCATAAATAAGTTGCACTATCATTATCAACCCTGCATCTTTTGGCTTCTACATTATGAATATGTGTATCACTACTATCGAGATTCAACAAAAATAGACCACTCTTCAAAGGTGCATGACCATAAAAGATATTACTCATATAAATAGAACAACCATTATTCTCTGATTTAAATGAATAACCGTCTCGCATCAAACAAGATCCAGATATAATGTTCATGCTCAACGCTGGCACCAAATAACAATTATTTAGGTCTAAAATTAATCCCGAAGGTAGATGTAGAGGTAGCGTGCCGACCGCGATCATATCGACTTTGGAACCGTTTCCCACGCGCATCGTCACCTCGTCCTTTGCTAGCGTCCGCTTATTCCGTAGTCCCTGTTTCGAGTTGCAAATATTAGCAACAGAACCAGTATCAAATACCCAGGTGCTACTGCGAGCTCTAGTAAGGTACACATCAATAACATGTATATCACATATACCTTTGTTCACCTTGCCATCCTTCTTATCCGCCAAATACTTGGGGCAGTTCCGCTTCCAGTGACCAGTCTGCTTGCAGTAGAAGCACTCAGTTTCAGGCTTAGGTCCAGACTTGGGTTTCTTCTCCTGAGCAGCAACTTGCTTGCTGTTCTTCTTGAAGTTCCCCTTCTTCTTCCCTTTGCCCTTTTTCTTGAAACCAGTGGTTTTGTTAACCATCAACACTTGATGCTCCTTCTTGATTTATACCTCCGCAGCTTTCAGCATTGCGAAGAGCTCGGGAATAGTCTTGTTCATCCCTTGCATATTATAGTTCATCACGAAGCTCTTGTAGCTTGGTGGCAGTGATTGGAGAATTCTGTCAATGACGCAATCATCTGGAAGATTAACTCCCATCTGAATCAAGTGATAATTATACCCAGACATTTTGAGTATATGCTCACTGACAGAACTGTTCTCCTCCATCTTGCAGCTATAGAACTTATTGGAGACTTCATATCTCTCAATTCGGGCATTTGCTTGAAATATTAACTTCAACTCCTGGAACATCTCATATGCTCCATGACGTTCAAAACGTCGTTGAAGTCCCGATTCTAAGCCGTAAAGCATGGCACACTGAACTACCGAGTAGTCATCAGCTTTGCTCTGCCAGATGTTCATAACATCTGGCGTTGCTCCAGCAGCAGGCCTGGCACCCAGCGGTGCTTCCAGGACGTAATTCTTCTGTGCAGCAATGAGGATAATCCTCAGGTTACGGACCCAGTCCGTGTAATTGCTACCATCATCTTTCAACTTTGCTTTCTCAAGGAACGCATTAAAATTCAACGGAACAACAACACGAGCCATCTATCTACAATCAACATAAACAAGCAAGATACTATCAGGTACTAAGTTCATGATAAGTTTAAGTTCAGTTAATCAAATTACATAGGAACTCCCACTTAGATAGACATCCCTCTAATCCTCTAAGTGATCACGTGATCCAAATCAACTAAACCATAACCGATCATCACGTGAGATGGAGTAGTTTTCAATGGTGAACATCGTCATGTTGATCATATCTACTATATGATTCACGCTCGACCTTTCGGTCTCTGTGTTCCGAGGCCATATCTGCATATGCTAGGCTCGTCAAGTTTAACCTGAGTATTCTGCGTGTGCAAAACTGGCTTGCACCCGTTGTAGATGGACGTAGAGCTTATCACACCCGATCATCACGTGGTGTCTGGGCACGACGAACTTTGGCAACGGTGCATACTCAGGGAGAACACTTCTTGATAATTTAGTGAGAGATCATCTTATAATGCTACCGTCAATCAAAGCAAGATAAGATGCATAAAAAGATAAACATCACATGCAATCAATATAAGTGATATGATATGGCCATCATCATCTTGTGCTTGTGATCTCCATCTCCGAAGCACCATCATGATCACCATCGTCACCGGCGCGACACCTTGATCTCCATCGTAGCATCGCTGTCGTCTCGCCAATCTTATGCTTCCATGACTATCACTACCGCTTAGTAATAAAGTAAAGCATTACATCGCGATTGCATTGCATACAATAAAGCGACAACCATATGGCTCCTGCCAGTTGCCGATAACTTGGTTACAAAACATGATCATCTCATACAATAAAATCAGCATCATGCCTTGACCATATCACATCACAACATGCCCTGCAAAAACAAGTTAGACGTCCTCTACTTTGTTGTTGCAAGTTTTACGTGGCTGCTACGGGCTTAAGTAAAACTCATCTCACCTACGCATCAAAACCACAATGATAGTTTGTCAAATAGACTCCGTTTTAACCTTCTCAAGGACCGGGCGTAGCCACACTTGGTTCAACTAAAGTTGGAGAGACAGTCTTCCGCAAGCCATCTGTGTGCATAGCACGTCGAGGGAACCGGTCTCGCGTAAGAGTACGCGTAAGGTTGGTCCGGATCGTCTCATCCAACAATACCGCCGAACCGAAGTATGACATGCTGGTAGGCAGTATGACTTGTATCGCCCACAACTCACTTGTGTTCTACTCGTGCAAATAACATCAAACCATAAAACCTAGGCTCGGATGCCACTGTTGGGGAACGTAGTAATTTCGAAAATTTTCCTACGCACACGCAAGATCATGGTGATGCATAGTAACGAGGGGGAGAGTATTGTCTACGTACCAACGCAGACCGACTGCGGAAGCGATCACACAACGTAGAGGAAATAGTCGTACGTCTTCTTCCCGATCCGACCGATCCAAGCACCGTTACTCCGGTACCTCCGAGTTCTTGGCACACGTTCAGCTCGATGACGATCCTCGGGCTCCGATCCAGCAAAGCGTCGAGGAAGAGTTCCGTCAGCACGACGGCGTGGTGACGATCTTGATGTTCTACCGACGCAGGGCTTCGCCTAAGCTCTACAACGATATGACCGACGTGGAATTTGGTGGCAGGGGACACCGCACACGGCTAAGGAACGATCAACAATGATCAACTTGTGTGTCTATGGGGTGCCCCCTGCCCCCGTATATAAAGGAGCAGGGGGAGGGGTTCGGCCGGCTAGGGAGAGGGCGCGGGAGGAGTCCTACTCCTACCGGGAGTAGGACTCCCCCCCTCAATCCTATTCCAACTAGGACTCTCAAGGGGGAAAGGAGAGAGAGGGGGGTTGGCCCCTTCTCCTAGTCCTACTAGGACTTGGGGAAGGGGGGGTGCGCGGCCAGCTGTGGGCTGCCCCTTTTCTCTTTTCCACTAAGGCCCAATAGGCCCATTAGCCTCCCGGGGGGTTCCGGTAACCCTCCCGGTATTCCGGTAAAATCCCGATTTCACCCGGAACACTTCCGGTGTCCAAACATAGGCTTCCAATATATCAATCTTTACGTCTCGACCATTTTGAGACTCCTCGTCATGTCCGTGATCACATCCGGGACTCCGAACAATCTTCGGTACATCAAAATGCATAAACTCATAATAACTGTCATCGTAACGTTAAGCGTGCGGACCCTACGGTTTGAGAACAATGTAGACATGACCGAGACATGTCTCCGGTCAATAACCAATAGCGGGACCTGGATGCCCATATTGGCTCCTACATATTCTACGAAGATCTTTATCGGTCAGACCGCGTAACAACATACGTTGTTCCCTTTGTCATCGGTATGTTACTTGCCCGAGATTTGATCGTCGGTATCCAATACCTAGTTCAATCTCGTTACTGGCAAGTCTCTTTACTCGTTCCGTAATACATCATCTCATAACTAACATCTTAGTTATTATGCTTGCAAGGCTTATGTGATGTGTATTACCGAGAGGGCCCAGAGATACCTCTCGACAATCGGAGTGACAAACCCTAATCTCGAAATACGCCAACCCAACATCTACCATTGGAGACACCTGTAGTACTCCTTTATAATCACCCAGTTACGTTGTGACGTTTGGTAGTACCCAAAGTGTTCCTCTGGTAAACGGGAGTTGCATAATCTCATAGTTATAGGAACATGTATAAGTCATGAAGAAAGCAATAGCAACATACTAAACGATCGGGTGCTATGCTAATGGAATGGGTCATGTCAATCAGATCATTCAACTAATGATGTGACCTCGTTAATCAAATAACAACTCTTTGTTCATGGTTAGGAAACATAACCATCTTTGATTAACGAGCTAGTCAAGTAGAGGCATACTAGTGACACTCTGTTGGTCTATGTATTCACACATGTATTATGTTTCCGGTTAATACAATTCTAGCATGAATAATAAACATTTATCATGATATAAGGAAATAAATAATAACTTTATTATTGCCTCTAGGGCATATTTCCTTCAGTCTCCCACTTGCACTAGAGTCAATAATCTAGATCACACCACCATGTGATTAACATCGATAGTTCACATCATCATGTGATTAACACCCATATTTCACATCGCCATGTGACCAATACCCAAAGGGTTTACTAGATTCAGTAATCTAGTTCACATCGCTATGTGATGAACACCCAAAGAGTACTAAGGTGTGATCATGTTTTGCTTGTGAGAGGATCTTAGTCAACGGGTCTCCCACATTCAGATCCACATGTATTTTGCAAATTTCTATGTCAACAATGCTCTGCATGGAGCTACTCTAGCTAATTGCTCCCACTTTCAATATGTATCTAGACCGAGACTTAGAGTCATCTAGATTAGTGTCAAAACTTGCATCGGCGTAACCCTTTACGACGAGCCTTTTGTCACGTCCATAATCAAGAAACATATCCTTATTTCACTAATGATAATTCTGACCGCTGTCCAGTGATCTACTCCTAGATCACTATTGTACTCCCTTGCCAAATCAGTGTAGGGTATACAATAGATCTGGTACACAGCATGGCATACTTTATAGAACCTATGGCTGAGGCATAGGGAATGACTTTCATTCTCTTTCTATCTTCTGCCGTGGTCGGGCTTTGAGTCTTACTCAACTTCACACCTTGTACTACAGGCAAGAACTCTTTCTTTGACTGCTCCATTTTTGAACTACTTCAAAATCTTGTCAAGGTATGTACTCATTGAAAAAAAAACTTATCAAGCGTCTTGATCTATCTCTATAGATCTTGGAGCTCAATATGTAAGCAGCTTCACCGAAGTCTTTCTTTGAAAAACTCCTTTCAAACACTCCTTTATGCTTTACAGAATAATTCTACATTATTTCCGATCAACAATTCACATATACTTTATCAGAAATGTTGTAGTGCTCCCACTCACTTTCTTGTAAATACAGGCTTCACCGCAAGTCTGTATAAAACTATATGCTTTGATCAACTTATTAAAGTGTGTATTCCAACTCTGAGATGCTTGCACCAGTCCATAGATGAATCGCTGGAGCTTGCATATTTTGTTAGCACCTTTAGGATTGACAAAACCTACTGGTTGCATCATATACAACTCTTCTTTAAGAAATCCATTAAGGAATGCAGTTTTGTTTATCCATTTGCCAGATTTCATAAAATGCGGCAATTGCTAACATGATTCGGACAGACTTAAGCATAGATACGGGTGAGAAACTCTCATCGTAGTCAACACTTTGAACTTGTCGAAAACCTTTTGCGACAATTCTAGCTTTGTAGATAGTAACACTACTATCAGCGTCCGTCTTCCTCTTGAAGATCCATTCATTCTCAATTGCTTGCTGATCATCGGGCAAGTCAACCAAAGTCCAAACTTTGTTCTCATACATGGATCATATCTCAGATTTCATGGCCTCAAACCATTTCGCGGAATCTGGGCTCATCATCGCTTCCTCATAGTTCGCAAGTTCGTCATGGTCTAGTAACATGACTTCCAGAACAGGATTACCGTACCACTCTGGTGCGGATCTCACTCTGGTTTACCTACGAGATTTGGTAGTAACTTGATCTAAAGTTATATGATCATCATCATTAGCTTCCTCACTAATTGGTGTAGGTGTCACAGAAACTGGTTTCTGTGATGTACTACTTTCCAATAAGGGAGAAGGTACAATTACCTTATCAAGTTTTCCACTTTCCTCCCACTCACTTCTTTCGAGAGAAACTCCTTTTCTGGAAAGGATCCATTCTCGGCAACGAATATCTTGCCTTCGGATCTGTGATAGAAGGTGTACCCAACAGTCTCCTTTTGGGTATCCTATGAAGACATATTTCTCCGATTTGGTTTTGAGCTTATCAGGATGAAACTTTTTCGCATAAGCATCACAACCCCAAACTTTAAGAAACGACTACTTTGGTTTCTTGCTAAACCACAGTTCAGATTGTGTCGTCTCAACGGACTTAGATGGTGCCCATTTTTTTAACGTGAATGCAGCTGTCTCTAATGCATAACCCCAAAACGATAGTGGTAGATCGGTAAGAGACATCATAGATCGCATTGTATCTAATAAAGTACGGTTATGACATTCGGACACACCATTACACTATGGTGTTCCATGTGGCATGAGTAGTGAAACTATTTCACATTGTTTTTAACTGAAGGCCAAACTCGTAACTCAAATACTCTTCTCTACGATCAGATCATAGAAACTTTATTTTCTTGTTACGATGATTTTCTTCACTTCACTCTGAAATTCTTTGAACTTTTCAAATGTTTCAGACTTTATGTTTCATCAAGTAGATATACTCATATCTACTCAAATCATCTGTGAAGATCAGAAACTAATGATACCTGTCGCGAGCC
The DNA here is from genome assembly GCA_034509565.1 of Triticum monococcum. Lineage (NCBI taxonomy): Eukaryota > Viridiplantae > Streptophyta > Magnoliopsida > Poales > Poaceae > Triticum > Triticum monococcum. The sequence goes on along the minus strand of CM067845.1, from coordinate 665,698,560 downwards.
TCAATATTCATCGGACCACATACATCAGTATGTATGATTTCCAACAAATCTGTTGCTCGCTCCATTGTTCCGAAGAACAGAGTCTTAGTCATCTTGCCCATGAGGCATTGTTCGCAAGCATCAACTGATTCATAATCAAGTGATTCCAAAAGCCCATCAGCATGGAGTTTCTTCATGCGCTTTACACCAATATGACCTAAACGGCAGTGCTACAAATAAGTTGCACTATCATTATTAACTTTGCATCTTTTGGTTTCAATATTATGATTATGTGTATCACTACGATCGAGATCCAACAAACTATTTTCATTGGGTGTGTAACCATATAAGGTTTTATTCATATAAACAGAACAACAATTTATTCTCTTAAATGAATAACTGTATTACAATAAACATGATCAAATCATATTCATGCTCAACGCAAACACCAAATAACACTTATTCAGGTTCAACACTAATCCCGAAAGTATAGGGAGTGTGCGATGATGATCATATCAATCTTGGAACCACTTCCAACACACATCGTCACTTCACCCTTAACTAGTCTCTGTTCATTCTGCAACTCCCGTTTCGAGTTACTAATCTTAGCAACTGAACTAGTATCAAATACTGAGGGGTTGCTATAAACATTATTAAAGTACACATTAATAACATGTATATCAAATATACTTATGTTCACTTTGCCATCCTTCTTATCTGCCAATCACTTGGGGTAGTTCCGCTTCCAGTGACCAGTCCCTTTGCAATAGAAGCACTTAGTCTCAGGCTTAAGATCAGACTTGGGCTTCTTCACTTGAGCAGCAACGTGCTTGCTGTTCTTTTTGAAGTTCCCCTTCTTCCCTTTGCCCTTTTCTTGAAACTAGTGATCTTGTCAACCATCAACACTTGATGCTCTTTCTTGATTTCTACCTTCATTGATTTCATCATCATGAAAAGATCGGGAGTCTTTTTTGTTATCCCTTGCATACTATAGTTCATCACGAAGTTCTACTAACTTGGTGATGGTGACTAGAGAATTCTGTCAATCACTATCTTATCTGGAAGATTAACTCCCTCTTGATTCAAGCGATTGTAGTACCCAGACAATCTGAGCACATGCTCACTAGTTGAGCGATTCTCCTCCTTCTTTTTGCTATAGAACTTGTTGGAGACTTCATATCTCTCAACTCGGGTATTTGCTTGAAATATTAACTTCAACTCCTGGAACATCTCATATGGTCCATGACGTTCAAAACGTCTTTGAAGTCCCGATTCTAAGCCGTTAAGCATGGTGCACTAAACTATCAAGTAGTCATCATATTGAGCTAGCCAAACGTTCATAACGTCTGCATCTGCTCCTGCAATAGGTCCGTCACCTAGCGGTGCATCAAGGACATAATTCTTCTGTGCAACAATGAGGATAAACCTCAGATCACGGATCCAATCCGCATCATTGCTACTAACATCTTTCAATATAATTTTCTCTAGGAACATATCAAAGTAAACACAGGGAAGCAACAACGCGAGCTACTGATCTACAACATGATTTACAAAATACTACAAGGACTAAGTTCATGATAAATTTAAGTTCAATTAATCATATTACTTAAGAACTCCCACTTAGATAGACATCCCTCTAATCCTCTAAGTGATCACGTGATCCAAATCAACTAAACCATGTCCGATCATCACGTGAGATGGAGTAGTTTCAATGGTGAACATCACTATGTTGATCATATCTACTATATGATTCACGCTCGACCTTTCGGTCTCCGTGTTCCGAGGCCATATCTGTATATGCTTGGCTCGTCAAGTATAACCTGAGTATTCCGCGTGTGCAACTGTTTTGCACCCGTTGTATTTGAACGTAAAGCCTATCACACCCGATCATCACGTGGTGTCTCAGCACGAAGAACTTTCGCAACGGTGCATACTCAGGGAGAACACTTCTTGATAATTAGTGAGAGATCATCTTAAAATGCTACCGTCGAACTAAGCAAAATAAGATGTATAAAAGATAAACATCATATGCAATCAAAATATGTGACATGATATGGCCATCATCATCTTGCTTCTTTGATCTCCATCTCCAAAGTATTGTCATGATCTATATCGTTACTGGCATGACACCATGTTCTCCATAATCTTGATCTATATCAATGTGTCGTCACGTGGTCGTCTCGCCAACACTTGCTCTTGCAACTATTGCTATCGCATAGCGATAAAGTAAAGCAATTATTGCATGCTTGCATCTTATGCAATAGACAGACAACCATAAGGCTTTTGCCAGTTGCCGATAAGTTTAACAAAACAAGATCATGTTATATAACAACTTATAACTCATCACGTTTTGACCATATCACATCACAACATGCCCCGCAAAAACAAGTTAGACGTCCTCTACTTTGTTGTTGCAAATTTTACGTGGCTGCTACGGGCTTAAGCAAGAACCAATCTCACCTACGCATCAAAACCACAACGATAGTTTGTCAACTAGACTCCATTTTAACCTTCGCAAGGACCGGGCGTAGCCATACTCGGTTCAACTAAAGTTGGAGAAACAGTCACCCGCAAGTCACCTATGTGCAAAGCACGTCGGGGAAACCGGTCTCGCGTAAGCGTACGCGTAATGTCGGTCCAGGCCGCTTCATCCAACAATACCGCCGAACCAAAGTATGACATGCTGGTAGGCAGTATGACTTATATCACCCACAACTCACTTATGTTCTACTCGTGCATATAACATCAAACCATAAAACCTAGGCTCGGATGCGACTGTTGGGGAACGTAGTAATTTCAAAAACAATTCTACGCACACGCAAGATCATGGTGATGCATAGCAACGAGGGGGAGAGTCTGATCTACGTACCCTTCTAGATCGCAACGGAAGCGTTGGCACAACATAGAGGAAGTAGTCATACGTCTTCTTCCCGATCTGACCGATCCAAGTACCGTTACTCCGGCACCTCCGAGTTCTTAGCACACGTACAGCTCGATGACGATCCCCGGGCTCCGATCCAGCAAAGCTTCAGGGAGGAGTTCCGTTAGCACGACGGCGTGGTGACGATCTTGATGTACTACCGACGCAGGGCTTCGCCTAAGCACTGCAACAATATGATCGAGGTGGAATTTGGTGGCAGGGGGCACCGCACACGGCTAAGGAACGATCACCAAGGATCAACTTGTGTGTCTAGAGGTGCCCCCTGCCCCCGTATTGAAGGAAATATGCCCTAGAGGCAATAATAAAGTTATTATTTATTTCCTTATATCATGATAAATGTTTATTATGCATGCTAGAATTGTATTAACCGAAAACATAATACATGTGTGAATACATAGACCAACAGAGTGTCACTAGTATGCCTCTACTTGACTAGATCGTTAATCAAAGATGGTTATGTTTCCTAACCATGAACAAAGAGTTGTTATTTGATTAACGAGGTCACATCATTAGTTGAATGATCTGATTGACATGACCCATTCCATTAGCTTAGCACCCGATCGTTTAGTATGTTGCTATTGCTTTCTTCATGACTTATACATGTTCCTATAACTATGAGATTATGCAACTCCCGTTTACCGGAGGAACACTTTGGGTACTACCAAATGTCACAACGTAACTGGGTGATTATAAAGGAGTACTACAGGTGTCTCCAATGGTAGATGTTGGGTTGGCGTATTTCAAGATTAGGGTTTGTCACTCCGATTGTCGGAGAGGTATCTCTGGGCCCTCTCGGTAATACACATCACATAAGCCTTGCAAGCATAATAACTAAGATGTTAGTTATGAGATGATGTATTACGGAACGAGTAAAGAGACTTGCCAGTAACGAGATTGAACTAGGTATTGGATACCGACGATCGAATCTCGGGCAAGTAACATACCGATGACAAAGGGAACAACGTATGTTGTTATGCGGTCTGACCGATAAAGATCTTCGTAGAATATGTAGGAGCCTATATGGGCATCCAGGTCCCGCTATTGGTTATTGACCGGAGACATGTCTCGGTCATGTCTACATTGTTCTCGAACCATAGGGTCCGCACGCTTAACGTTACGATGACAGTTATTATGAGTTTATGCATTTTGATGTACCGAAGGTTGTTCGGAGTCCCCGATGTGATCACGGACATGACGAGGAGTCTTGAAATGGTCGAGACGTAAAGATTGATATATTGAAAGCCTATGTTTGGACACCGGAAGTGTTCCAGGTGAAATCGGGATTTTACCGGAATACCGGGAGGGTTACCGGAACCCCCCGGGAGGCTAATGGGCCTATTGGGCCTTAGTGGAAAAGAGAAAAGGGGCAGCCCACAGCTGGCCGTGCCCCCCCCCCCTTCCCCAAGTCCTAGTAGGACTAGGAGAAGGGGCCGGCCCCCCTCTCTCTCATTTCCCCCTTGAGAGTCCTAGTTGGAATAGTATTGACGGGGGGAGTCCTACTCCCGGTAGGAGTAGGACTCCTCCCGCGCCCTCTCCCTAGCCGGCCGAACCCCTCCCCCTGCTCCTTTGTATACAGGGGCAGGGGGCACCCCATAGACACACAAGTTGATCATTGTTGATCGTTCCTTAGTCGTGTGCGGTGCCCCCTGCCACCAAATTCCACCTCGGTCATATCGTTGTAGAGCTTAGGAGAAGCCCTGCGTCGGTAGAACATCAAGATCATCACCACGCCGTCGTGCTGACGGAACTCTTCCTCGACGCTCTGTGGATCGGAGCCCGAGGATCGTCATCGAGCTGAACGTGTGCTAAGAACTCGGAGGTGCCGGAGTAACGGTGCTTGGATCGGTCGGATCGGGAAGAAGACGTACGACTACTTCCTCTACGTTGTGTGATTGCTTCCGCAGTCGGTCTGCGTTGGTACGTAGACAATACTCTCCCCCTCGTTGCTATGCATCACCATGATCTTGCATGTGCGTAGGAAAATTTTCGAAATTACTACATTCCCCAACAGTGGCATCCGAGCCTAGGTTTTATGCTTTGATGTTATTTGCACGAGTAGAACACAAGTGAGTTGTGGGCGATACAAGTCATACTGCCTACCAGCATGTCATACTTCGGTTCGGCGGTATTGTTGGACGAGACGATCCGGACCAACCTTACGCGTACTCTTACGCGAGACCGGTTCCCTCGACGTGCTATGCACACAGATGGCTTGCGGAAGACTGTCTCTCCAACTTTAGTTGAACCAAGTGTGGCTACGCCCGGTCCTTGAGAAGGTTAAAACGGAGTCTATTTGACAAACTATCGTTGTGGTTTTGATGCGTAGGTGAGATGAGTTCTTACTTAAGCCCGTAGCAGCCACGTAAAACTTGCAACAACAAAGTAGAGGACGTCTAACTTGGTTTTGCAGGGCATGTTGTGATGTGATATGGTCAAGGCATGATGCTGATTTTATTGTATGAGATGATCATGTTTTGTAACCAAGTTATCGGCAACTGGCAGGAGCCATATGGTTGTCGCTTTATTGTATGCAATGCAATCGCGATGTAATGCTTTACTTTATTACTAAGCGGTAGTGATAGTCATGGAAGCATAAGATTAGCGAGACGACAACGATGCTACGATGGAGATCAAGGTGTCGCGCCGGTGACGATGGTGATCATGATGGTGCTTCGGAGATGGAGATCACAAGCACAAGATGATGATGGCCATATCATATCACTTATATTGATTGCATGTGATGTTTATCTTTTTATGCATCTTATCTTGCTTTGATTGACGGTAGCATTATAAGATGATCTCTCACTAAATTATCAAGAAGTGTTCTCCCTGAGTATGCACCGTTGCCAAAGTTCGCCGTGCCCAGACACCACGTGATGATCGGGTGTGATAAGCTCTACGTCCATCTACAACGGGTGCAAGCCAGTTTTGCACACGCAGAATACTCAGGTTAAACTTGACGAACCTAGCATATGCAGATATGGCCTCGGAACACAGAGACCGAAAGGTCAAGCGTGAATCATATAGTAGATATGATCAACATGACGATGTTCACCATTGAAAACTACTCCATCTCACGTGATGATCGGTTATGGTTTAGTTGATTTGGATCACGTGATCACTTAGAGGATTAGAGGGATGTCTATCTAAGTGGGAGTTCCTAAGTAATTTGATTAACTGAACTTAAACTTATCATGAACTTAGTACCTGATAGTATCTTGCTTGTTTATGTTGATTGTAGATAGATGGCTCGTGTTGTTGTTCCGTTGAATTTTAATGCGTTCCTTGAGAAAGCAAAGTTGAAAGATGATGGTAGCAATTACACGTACTGGGTCCGTAACCTGAGGATTATCCTCATTGCTGCACAGAAGAATTACGTCCTGGAAGCACCGCTGGGTGCCAGGCCTGCTGCTGGAGCAACGCCAGATGTTATGAACGTCTGGCAGAGCAAAGCTGATGACTACACGATAGTTCAGTGTGCCATGCTTTACGGCTTAGAATCGGGACTTCAACGACATTTTGAACGTCATGGAGCATATGAGATGTTCCAGGAGTTGAAGTTAATATTTCAAGCAAATGCCCGAATTGAGAGATATGAAGTCTCCAATAAGTTTTATAGCTGCAAGATGGAGGAGAACAGTTCTGTCAGTGAGCATATACTCAAAATGTCTGGGTATAATAATCACTTGATTCAGATGGGAGTTAAATTTCCAGATGATTGCGTCATTGACAGAATTCTCCAATCACTGCCACCAAGCTACAAGAGCTTCGTGATGAACTATAATATGCAAGGGATGAACAAGACTATTCCCGAGCTCTTCGCAATGCTGAAAGCTGCGGAGGTACAAATCAAGAAGGAGCATCAAGTGTTGATGGTTAACAAAACCACTGGTTTCAAGAAAAAGGGCAAAGGGAAGAAGAAGGGGAACTTCAAGAAGAACAGCAAGCAAGTTGCTGCTCAGGAGAAGAAACCCAAGTCTGGACCTAAGCCTGAAACTGAGTGCTTCTACTGCAAGCAGACTGGTCACTGGAAGCGGAACTGCCCCAAGTATTTGGCGGATAAGAAGGATGGCAAGGTGAACAAAGGTATATGTGATATACATGTTATTGATGTGTACCTTACTAGAGCTCGCAGTAGCACCTGGGTATTTGATACTGGTTTTGTTGCTAATATTTGCAACTCGAAACAGGGACTACGGAATAAGCGGACGCTAGCAAAGGATGAGGTGACGATGCGCGTGGGAAACGGTTCCAAAGTCGATGTGATCGCGGTCGGCACACTACCTCTACATCTACCTTCAGGATTAATTTTAGACCTAAATAATTGTTATTTGGTGCCAGCGTTGAGCATGAACATTATATCTGGATCTTGTTTGATGCGAGACGGTTATTCATTTAAATCAGAGAATAATGGTTGTTCTATTTATATGAGTAATATCTTTTATGGTCATGCACCTTTGAAGAGTGGTCTATTTTTGTTGAATCTCGATAGTAGTGATACACATATTCATAATGTAGAAGCCAAAAGATGCAGGGTTGATAATGATAGTGCAACTTATTTATGGCACTCCCGTTTAGGTCATATCGGTGTAAAGCGCATGAAGAAACTCCATACTGATGGGCTTTTGGAACCACTTGATTATGAATCACTTGGTACTTGCGAACCGTGCCTCATAGGCAAGATGACTAAAACACCGTTCTCCGGTACTATGGAGAGAGCAACAGATTTATTGGAAATCATACATACCGATGTATGTGGTCTGATGAATATTGAGGCTCGTGGCGGATATCGTTATTTTCTCACCTTCACAGATGATTTAAGCAGATATGGGTATATCTACTTAATGAAACATAAGTCTGAAACATTTGAAAAGTTCAAGGAATTTCAGAGTGAAGTTGAAAATCATCGTAACAAGAAAATAAAGTTTCTACGATCTGATCGTGGAGGAGAATATTTGAGTTACGAGTTTGGTGTACATTTGAAAAATTGTGGAATAGTTTCGCAACTCACGCCACCCGGAACACCACAACGTAATGGTGTGTCCGAATGTTGTAATCGCACTTTACTAGATATGGTGCGATCTATGATGTCTCTTACTGATTTACCGCTATCATTTTGGGGTTATGCTTTAGAGACGGCCGCATTCACGTTAAATAGGGCACCATCAAAATCCGTTGAGACGACGCCCTATGAACTATGGTTTGGCAAGAAACCAAAGTTGTCGTTTTTTAAAGTTTGGGGCTGCGATGCTTATGTGAAAAAGCTTCAACCTGATAAGCTCGAACCCAAAGCGGAGAAATGTGTCTTCATAGGATACCCAAAGGAAACTGTTGGGTATACCTTCTATCACAGATCCGAAGGCAAGACATTCGTTGCTAAGAATGGATCATTTCTAGAGAAGGAGTTTCTCTCGAAAGAAGTGAGTGGGAGGAAAGTAGAACTTGACGAGGTAACTGTACCTGCTCCCTTATTGGAAAATAGTACATCACAGAAAACTGTTTCTGCGACACCTATACCAATTAGTGAGGAAGCTAATGATGATGATCATGAAACTTCAGGGCAAGATACTACTGAACCACGTAGATCAACCAGAGCGAGATCCGCACCAGAGTGGTACGGCAATCCAGTTCTGGAAGTCATGCTACTAGATCATGATGAACCTACGAACTATGAAGAAGCGATGGTGAGCCCAGATTCCGCAAAGTGGCTTGAGGCCATGAAATCTAAGATGGGATCCATGTATGAGAACAAAGTATGGACTTTGGTTGACTTGCCCGATGATCGGCAAGCAATTGAGAATAAATGGATCTTCAAGAAAAAGACTGACGCTGACGGTAATATTACTGTCTATAAAGCTCGACTTGTCGCAAAAGGTTTTCGACAAGTTCAAGGGGTTGACTACGATGAGACCTTCTCACCCGTAGCGATGCTTAAATCCGTCAGAATCATGTTAGCAATTGCCGCATTTTATGATTATGAAATATGGCAGATGGATGTCAAAACTGCATTCCTGAATGGATTTCTGGAAGAAGAGTTGTATATGATGCAACCAGAAGGTTTTGTCGATCCAAAGGGAGCTAACAAAGTATGCAAACTCCAGCGATCCATTTATGGACTGGTGCAAGCATCTCGGAGTTGGAATAAACGCTTTGATAGTGTGATCAAAGCATTTGGCTTTATACAGACTTTTGGAGAAGCCTGTATTTACAAGAAAGTGAGTGGGAGCTCTGTAGCATTTCTGATATTATATGTGGATGACATATTGCTGATTGGAAATGATATAGAATTTCTGGATAGCATAAAGGGATACTTGAATAAAAGTTCAAAATGGATCAAGCAAAGAAAGGGTTCTTGCCTGTGTTACAAGGTGTGAAGTTGAGTCAGACTCAATGCCCGACCACTGCAGAAGATAGAGAGAAAATGAAAGATGTTCCCTATGCTTCAGCCATAGGCTCTATCATGTATGCAATGCTGTGTACCAGACCTGATGTGTGCCTTGCTATAAGTTTAGCAGGGAGGTACCAAAGTAATCCAGGAGTGGATCACTGGACAGCGGTCAAGAACATCCTGAAATACCTGAAAAGGACTAGGGATATGTTTCTCGTATATGGAGGTGACAAAGAGCTCACCGTAAGAGGTTACGTTGATGCAAGCTTTGACACTGATCCGGACGATTCTAAATCGCAAACCGGATACGTGTTTACTTTAAACGGTGGAGCTGTCAGTTGGTGCAGTTCTAAACAAAGCGTCGTAGCGGGATCTACATGTGAAGCGGAGTACATAGCTGCTTCGGAAGCAGCAAACGAAGGAGTCTGGATGAAGGAGTTCATATCCGATCTAGGTGTCATACCTAGTGCATCGGGTCCAATGAAAATCTTTTGTGACAATACTGGTGCAATTGCTTTGGCAAAGGAATCCAGATTTCACAAAAGGACCAAACACATCAAGAGACGCTTCAACTCCATCCGGGATTTAGTCCAGGTGGGAGACATAGAGATTTGCAAGATACATACGGATCTGAATGTTACAGACCCGTTGACTAAGCCTCTTCCACGAGCAAAACATGATCAGCACCAAAGCTCCATGGGTGTTTGAATCATTTCTGTGTAATCTAGATTATTGACTCTAGTGCAAGTGGGAGACTGAAGGAAATATGCCCTAGAGGCAATAATAAAGTTATTATTTATTTCCTTATATCATGATAAATGTTTATTATTCATGCTAGAATTGTATTAACCGGAAACATAATACATGTGTGAATACATAGACCAACAGAGTGTCACTAGTATGCCTCTACTTGACTAGCTCGTTAATCAAAGATGGTTATGTTTCCTAACCATGAACAAAGAGTTGTTATTTGATTAATGAGGTCACATCATTAGTTGAATGATCTAATTGACATGACCCATTCCATTAGCTTAGCACCCGATCGTTTAGTATGTTGCTATTGCTTTCTTCATGACTTATACATGTTCCTATAACTATGAGATTATGCAACTCCCGTTTACCGGAGGAACACTTTGGGTACTACCAAACGTCACAACGTAACTGGGTGATTATAAAGGAGTACTACAGGTGTCTCCAATGGTAGATGTTGGGTTGGCGTATTTCGAGATTAGGGTTTGTCACTCCGATTGTCGGAGAGGTATCTCTGGGCTCTCTCGGTAATACACATCACATAAGCCTTGCAAGCATAATAACTAAGATGTTAGTTATGAGATGATGTATTACGGAACGAGTAAAGAGACTTGCCAGTAACGAGATTGAACTAGGTATTGGATACCGACGATCGAATCTCGGGCAAGTAACATACCGATGACAAAGGGAACAACGTATGTTGTTATGCGGTCTGACCGATAAAGATCTTCGTAGAATATGTAGGAGCCAATATGGGCATCCAGGTCCCGCTATTGGTTATTGACCGGAGACATGTCTCGGTCATGTCTACATTGTTCTCGAACCGTAGGGTCCGCACGCTTAATGTTACGATGACAGTTATTATGAGTTTATGCATTTTGATGTACCGAAGGTTGTTCGGAGTCCCGGATGTGATCACGGACATGACGAGGTGTCTCGAAATGGTCGAGACGTAAAGATTGATATATTGGAAGCCTATGTTTGGACACCGGAAGTGTTCCGGGTGAAATCGGGATTTTACCGGAATACCGGGAGGGTTACCGGAACCCCCCGGGAGGCTAATGGGCCTATTGGGCCTTAGTGGAAAAGAGAAAAGGGGCAGCCCACAACTGGCTGCGCCCCCCCCCCCCCCTTCCCCAAGTCCTAGTAGGACTAGGAGAAAGGGCTGGCCCCCCTCTCTCTCCTTTCCCCCTTGAGAGTCCTAGTTGGAATAGGATTGAGGGGGGGAGTCCTACTCCCGGTAGGAGTAGGACTCCTCCCGCGCTCTCTCCCTAGCCGGCCGAACCCCTCCCCCTGCTCCTTTATATACGGGGGCAGGGGGCACCCCATAGACACACAAGTTGATCATTGTTGATCGTTCCTTAGCCGTGTGCGGTGCCCCCTGCCACCAAATTCCACCTCGGTCATATCGTTGTAGAGCTTAGGCGAAGCCCTGCGTCGGTAGAACATCAAGATCGTCACCACGCCGTCGTGCTGACGGAACTCTTCCTCGACGCTTTGCTGGATCGGAGCCCGAGGATCGTCATCGAGCTGAACGTGTGCTAAGAACTCGGAGGTGCCGGAGTAACGGTGCTTGGATCGGTCGGATCGGGAAGAAGACGTACGACTACTTCCTCTACGTTGTGTGATCGCTTCCGCAGTCGGTCTGCGTTGGTACGTAGACAATACTCTCCCCCTCGTTGCTATGCATCACCATGATCTTGCGTGTGCGTAGGAAAATTTTGAAATTACTACGTTCCCCAACACGTATATAAAGGATCCAAGGGGGAGGGGCTGGCCGGCCAAGGGGGGAGGCGCAGGAGAGTCCTACTCCCACTGGGAGTAGGATTCCCCCTCCAATCCTAGTCCAACTAGGATTCCTCGGAGGGGAAAAGAGGAGGAGGTGGCCGGCCACCCTTTCGTAGTCCTAATAGGACTAGGGGAAGGGGGATGCGCGCAGCCCATCTAGGGCAGCCCCTTCTCTTTTCCACTAAGGCCCATTATGGCCCATTTAGCTCCCGGGGGGTTCCGGTAACCCTCCCGGTATTCCGGTAAAATCTCGATTTCACCCGGAACACTTCCGATGTCCAAACATAGGCTTCCAATATATCAATCTTTATGTCTCGACCATTTCAAAACTCCTCGTCATGTCCGTGATCATATCCGGGACTCCGAACAACCTTCGGTACATCAAAATGCATAAACTCATAACAACTATCATCGTAACGTTAAGCGTGCGGACCCTACGGTTCGAGAACAATGTAGACATGACCGAGACACGTCTCCGGTCAATAACCAATAGCGGGACCTGGATGCCCATATTGGCTCCTACATATTCTACGAAGATCTTTATCGGTCAGACCGCATAACAACAACGTTGTTCCCTTTGTCATCGGTATGTTACTTGCCCGAGATTCGATCGTCGGTATCCAATACCTAGTTCAATCTCGTTACTGGCAAGTCTCTTTACTCGTTCCGTAATACATCATCTCACAACTAACATCTTAGTTATAATGCTTGCAAGGCTTGTGTGATGTGTATTACCGAGAGGGCCCAGAGATACCTCTCCGACAATCGGAGTGACAAATCCTAATCTCGAAATACGCCAACCCAACATCTACCTTTGGAGACACCTGTAGTACTCCTTTATAATCACCCAGTTACGTTGTGACGTTTGGTAGTACCCAAAGTGTTCCTCCGGTAAACGGGAGTTGCATAATCTCATAGTCATAGGAACATGTATAAGTCATGAAGAAAGCAATAGCAACATACTAAACGATCGGGTGCTAAGCTAATGGAATGGGTCATGTCAATCAGATCATTCAACTAATGATGTGACCTCGTTAATCAAATAACAACTCTTTTGTCTATGGTTAGGAAACATAACCATCTTTGATTAACGAGCTAGTCAAGTAGAGGCATACTGGTGACACTCTGTTTCTCTATGTATTCACACATGTATTATGTTTCCGGTTAATACAATTCTAGCATGAATAATAAACATTTATCATGATATAAGGAAATAAATAATAACTTTATTATTGCCTCTAGGGCATATTTCCTTCACGGGAATCATGCAGACATGACCGAGACAGCTCTCTGGCAAATAACCAACAGCGGGATCTGGATACCCATGTTGGCTCCCAAATGTTCGACGATGATCTCATCGGATGAACCACGATGTCGGGGATTCAATCAATCATGCAAAATTCCGTTTGTCAACCGGTACGTTACTTGCCTGAGATTCGATCGTCGGTATCCCAATACCTCATTCAATCTCGTTACCAGCAAGTCACTTTTACTCGTTCCGTAACACATCATCTCGTGATCAACTCTTTGGTCACATTGAGCTCATTATGATGATCTCCTACCAAGTGGGCCCAGAGATACCTCTCCGTCACACAGAGTGACAAATCCCAGTCTCGATTCGTGCCAACCCAACAGACACTTTCGGAGATACCCGTAGTGTGCCTTCATAGCCACCCAGTTACGTTGTGACGTTTGGCACACCCAAAGCATTCCTACGGTATCCGGGAGTTGCACAATCTCATGGTCTAAGGAAATGATACTTGTCATTAGAAAAGCTTTAGCAGACGAACTACACGATCTTGTGCTATGCTTAGGATTGGGTCTTGTCCATCACATCATTCTCCTAATGATGTGATCTGTTATCAACGACATCGAATGTCCATGGTCAGGAAACCGTAACCATCTATTGATCAACGAGCTAGTCAACTAGAGGCTTACTAGGGGCATATTGTGGTCTACGTATTCACACATGTATTACGATCTCCGGTTAATACAATTATAGCATGAACAATAGACAATTATCATGAACAAGGAAATATAATAATAACCATTTTATTATTGCCTCTAGGGCATATTTCCAACAAATGTTTGCTAGAATAGACACTTCAAGCTCTTTGCCAAGATATTTAAGGGTATAAACATACCTGAACACACACACACAGAGACTAGGTGGCACAAATTAATGCTTGTGATTTTTTCTAACAATATTATTCAAATATAATATTATACTGCATCACGCAAAGGGATAATAACTAGAGAAAAAATGAATCTACATTTTGGTTTCAAAGTTAGCGTATGTATGTTTCTTAAAAAAACTAATGACCCTTCATAAGATTTGAAGTTACCAAATATTAGACGAGAAACTTGTGTTATCTGAGATACAAGTGATATATTTCTAAAGCACTTCCATAGATACCAGTGTTGTATCTAGCGGGTGGTGTTGGAGGAGATCAATGATTGGAACTTAGTAGGTGCTGCTACCGCCTCCCTCCCATCTTCTACGTTGGAGATCAAAGATTGGAACTTAGAAGGCGCAGGAAGATATTTGATCGCATCTTTTGCGTTGGAGGTGATCAAAGATTGAAAATTAGCTGCTACTATGTAATCTTCCTACTCTATTAGCTACTGCTACCTTTTGGTGATTGGTTGTGTGTTAATTTGGCAATGGTTAACTGTTACACGCATCCCCATGGGTGATGAATCTATTAGGGGGCGGGGATGTGCCAGCTTTAATGCCCATAGGGAAGCTGGTGGGTCAAATATCTTACCCAGCGTGCAAGACAGGGATGGGGATGGGATAGCATTACCCATGCCCCTTACCTGCCTTACCGATCAAGACCTTACATGTGGTCTCTAAAATTAGTACACCCCATCTAGTTCCCACCCTTACCGACCTATATTTCCTACCACCCCACCCATTTGGCCAAAAATCCATAAGAAAACCCTAACCTAGCCACAACATATTATTTACTGTGCTAAAATGCTATTTTTTTTCTACTGAAATGCTACCGAAAGTTGTTGTTGATTGCATGCATGGGTTTCCCCATGGGGATAAAAACCTGACGGGGATGGGAGTGCGAATATTTCTATCCCCGCAGACAGGTATGGGGATGGGAACGGGCATGGGAAGGCTTTCACGGGGATGGGAATGGGAGTCCAATACTTGCCTGGGTAATCCCCATTGCGAGCGTGAGTTGTGTGCATCTTAGTTATGGACATGTTGCATGTTACTAATCATGCTTTGTGTCCTTTTGATGCTACATCTTGAGATAACAAATGCGCCATTTGTCAAAAAAAATAGTTGTTGCTACCGCCTCCCTCTCATCCCCACTCTGGCACTAGTGATGACTGACGCCTCGTCCAGTCTTGCTAGTGTGTGAGTTTTTCTGCATTTCTGTGGCAAAGAATAGTGAATTGAATCAATTGATGTCATTTACTTGCAGTCGGCTTGGCATTGTTTTACTTGTGTAGTCAGATCTCATATGTGTGACTCGATGCTATTTACTTCCTGAACCTGAATGTAAAGTTAATTTGGCATATGAATTGATGCCATTTACTTCTTGAACCTAAATGTGTGGTCAATTTTGCATTGTGATTGTGTAGTCACTGGTTACATGTATGAATTGATGCCATCGTGTAGTCACTAATCAACTATTGCGTATTGATGCTTATTTTTGATGTGCCTTTTTTGTAATAGTAGAACTGAATGTGAAGAGGAAGGGTGACATTATGTCATTTTTTGGAATTTTGAGGCTAGAACAAGGAAGGTTGTAGCCGAAGTGTAAACTGAAACTGAACATACTGGAATACATTGTCCTGATTCCCTACCTCTAGTTCATTCTGATGTAGACATTGACATTGATAAATCGGGAATAGGATGTGAGAGTTTTCTTGGGGTTGTTCATGTTACCAATACATCTTCATTGCCACTTAAATATGCAATTCAAATCTTGCTTAAAAATCATCATTTGACTCCTAGTTAAATACGTGGGCAAGGATATGAAGGGGGTGGCAACAGATCATGGTTTATTCTCCCTCTGCGTATTACATGGATCATGTTAGATTCTCCCTTTGCGTATTACATCCATTGCTTTGCACATCAACTTCAATTGGTCTTATTGTGTGCCAACGGACAATGGATTATGTATGTGTGTGGTTTTTTTTATCATATTTCTTACTTGCTCAATATTGTTGGGGTTTCTTGTAAGTGCCATGACTCATGACATGTTTCGAGATGCTATAGCTCAAACAGTTTTGGTACCACATGTAGGTGAGGGTGGTTTTGATCCACCCTCGTGTGGTTTCAGGCGATGCCCATCCATGGGCCCCGCGTAGTTTATGGCTTTGACCGACAACAAGATGGAATAGACCATGATGAATTACTCTTATTTTGTAATAGGGTAGGTCATGCATGGTGTCATGCCAGGCCAAGTTTAAGCAATACCCCACAACTTCAAAGTGGCAAAATGCTGGTAATTAATTGGACAGAGATCGTGAAATTGGAGCATCGAAAGGGTGATGAAACTAACCCAAACAGAATGGATAAGGAAAAGGAAAAGAAATAACATGCAATGCGCCACATTATAAATCATTTTTGCACTAAAAAATAGGTTTGGAAAAAATAGAGGACCTGTAAGCCGAGTGTCGTTTATCGAGTAACCACCTTACATCTAGCTCCATCATGAAGCTGTTTGCGGTCTACATGATCTCCACGTGGAAATGATCATTGAGCCCTAATTGCAAGCCGAGTGCATTTTTTCTATATGTTGAGTATTGTACAAAAGCCAAGAACCCTTTTTTACCCACTCGACTTATTTAGACATAAACCGAGTCGCTTTTTGTTGTTGTGTGTTTGCCATTCCATACTCGCTTATGTGAATGTAAGTCGAGTACCCGTGTTTCTACACTCGACTTACGGCATTGTAGTGGATACTATCATAGCAGGGGGCTGCCAAAGTAATTTTACATGTCCTTGATGTTAATCTAAGATTATCTCAGCAGGCAAGATTATGCATGTCTATGTGTTACTCCCTCCGTTCCTAAATATAAGTCTGTTTAGATATTTTAATAAGACACTACATAAGAAGCAAAATGATTAAATCTATATTCTAAAATATGTTTATATCCATTCGTATGTAGTTCATAATAGAATCTCTAAAAAAACTTATATTTAAAAAGAGGGAGTAGATGTGATAGATTGTCCTGCCGTATACATATGAAGATGCAACGGTCCATCTACAGAGATGAACAATGGAGGAAGTTGACGTCTGGAAGGAAGCGAGAAGCGGCTGAAGTCAGTCAAGTTTGTCCTTTCATCAAGGATAAGTCGGTTATTTCCTAAAAAAAAGGATAAGTCGGTTAAGGTTTTATTTTTATTTTTAGGGAAGGGTTAAGTCGGTTAAGTGATGTTTCCATAAATAAATTGATAATTAGGCTAACAGCCTATTAGTAGTTCATTGTGCACCTGACGTCCTGACCCTAATCCAGACGCGAGATAGGAGAGGTGTTTAACTTGTACTCGTATTAGATTCTATCTCTTCTTCTGTTCTAACTCTTCTACCGAGCTTCTGTAATTCCATGATGAATCCTAAGCGATCTCCTTTCGTGTAAGCCACGGCTGTTCTCTTATTAATACAAACCACACGCGGCCCTCAGGGGTTACACGCTTCCATCATACTCCCTCCGTCCCAAAACAGCGATTCCGATGTCGCCCTTCGGGAAGTTCTTGTTCTGCTTGACCCTGCTCGCCGCATGGCGCCTCAGCTCGACCCTGTTCGCCGAGGCGCCTCCAGCTCCTGGTCTCGACTCCGCGTCCGCGATCGGGAACGCATCGTGCATGGCCCTCGCCAGGGAGGTCGGCGTCCGGGCGGAAGGTGGCACGGGGCGCAACTTCGTCATCTCGCCGCTGTCCATCCACGTGGCGCTCGCGAAGGTGGCCGCCGGCGCGCGGGGCGACACGCTTAGCGAGCTCCTGCGGTTCCTCGGGTCGGCGTCGCTCAACGAGCTGCACCGCGCGGCGGCGACCGAGCTCGTCGGAAGGCTCAACGGCCTAGCGCAGACGTCCTTCGCCAGCGGCGTGTGGGTGGACCGGATGCTGGCGCTCAAGCCAGAGTTCAGGGCCATCGCCGCGTCGTGGTACAACGCCACGGTAGAATCCGTGGACTTCGTGTCGGGGGCCGAGCAGGCGAGGCAGCGCGTGAACGCCTTCGTGGCGGACGCGACCAACAAGCAAATCCTCCAAGTCCTGCCTCCGGACTCCGTCAACTCCGGCACGGCGGTCGTCCTCGCCAACGCGCTCTACTTCAAAGGGGCGTGGACACAGCCGTTCGACGTCTCTACCGCGCCGTTCCACATCCCAAGCGGCACTACCGTGCGCGTGCCATCCATGACGACAAGCGAGTCACAGCAGATCGCGGTCTACCCGGGCTTCAGGGCCCTCAAGCTGCCGTACAAGAACGATGTGCAGCAGCAAGCTGAATTCTACATGCTTATCCTACTACCGGACAGCGAGACTGAGATCGTCGATCTGTACGACAAGGCTGTGTCGACGCCAGAGTTCATCAAGACGCACACGCCGACAAAGAAGGTTCCAGTCGGGCAGTTCATGGTCCCCAAGTTCAAGTTCACATCCGAGTTCGAAGTGTCATCCGACATGCGGAAGCTTGGTGTCACTAGGGCTTTCCAAGGCGGCGACTTCTCGGGCATGATGACCGGCGGGGAAGGGATTTCCATCGGCGGGGTGTACCATAAGGCCACTATCGAGGTGGACGAGGTAGGCACCGTGGCCGCCGCTGCCACGGCCGTCCTCTGCTTTGGTAGTGCGGCTCCTGGGGCACCACGGGATCTGGTCGATTTTGTGGCGGATCGACCTTTCTTATTTGCCGTGGTAGAGGAGGGGACAGATGCAGTTTTGTTTCTTGGTCACCTGGCTAATCCTCTCGCTCACTAGATGAATAGTAAATAATTATTCTATAAAATGTGGAATCCTTTGTACAGTATTGGAATCAAATCATTAGGGGTTTGATGTGCAGTATTGGAATCTTATGGGTTTTTTTTCTTCATAGAATTCATTTGTACTCTATTTTGATGGGGAAAATTTTCCTTCCAGTCAAACCTCTTGCAAAAATTTCTTTGTTTTTTCTGGGCTACCAAATACAATTTTATCCAAATTTCTTTAGTCTTGTAATCCTATATACAGAATACAAAAGGACATGTCACTCTACTCCCGCGTTTTTCCTATTCATGTATTTTGAAAATCCGGCAAATTACGACAGATAAAGAGAACCAAACATGGCACAAATTTTCCGTACAACAACAAAACAATTGATAGGTGATGATATATACAAAAACTAGCTGATCCGTGGAATGGAACACTCACTATCATTCTAGACTCTAGAGTCTAGACTGACGCAAAACCGCCGAAGGAGAGAACTTGTGAGTTGGGGGTAAAAAATCTCAGAGGAAAGGTTTCAACTAATCTATATCTATATGGGTCCAACTATGTTACATCTAGATGTGAGATGATATCTCACATCTAAGATGATGTCATGTGTTTTGTGATCCTCTTGCTGGCCTTTTTTGTTGTTTGTTCTCTAGCCTGTTTTCTTTATTGTTTGTTGTCGGGTTAAATACACACGGGCTGCATGGGAACGACAGCGCTAGCTACACGAGCTAGACCCGGCTCCCAGCCCTCCCACACCGGCCTTGACTTGATTGATACAAGTATGTGTATACAATGAAAAAGCAGCTCGTATCCTTTACCTTTTTTGCAAAGTGACCGGCTTGTCCCTAGGTTGACGTCTTTCAGGTCAATTTACCCCATCCGCAAACGTGAAAAATGTTTATGATTTTCCTAAATCACAATTTTGAAAAAAATAATTTGGCAACTTAAAAAATATCAATCAATTTAAAAAATGTTCATGAATTCAAAAAATTCACAATGTTTGAGAAATTAAAAAGTATTCACAAATTGAACAAACATATTCGTGAATTAAAATGATTTTCATGAATTTGTTAAATTTTTTGATTTCCTAAAAATATTCATGGACAAAAGAAATGTTCATGAATTGAAAAAAAGGTCATGAATTTTAAAAACTACATTGAAACAAAAAAATGGTCGAACCTAGTTGCGAGTTGATGTTCGACTTGCAATTGGGTTAAAAAATATCGATGCATGTTGCGAGTCAAGTGTGGACCTGCAACTGTGGTAAAGAAAAGGATCAATGGCCGAGTTGCATGTCAATGGTGGACTTGAAACTCGGATGGAAAAAATATATTTGAGCCCAGTTGCGAGTTGATGGTTGACTTGCAACTATAGCAAAAAAGGGTCAAACCCAGTGGTGAGTGGATGATTGATCTACAACTGAGACACAAAAAAGTTAGCCCTAGTTGCGAGTCAATGGTGGACTTGCAATTGAGGCAAAAATAAACGAGCCTAGTTGCGAGTCAAAGGGTGGGTTCGCAACTAGGGCAAAAAATGATCAAGTGCCCAGTTGCATGTCAACGGTGAACCTGCAACTGAAAAACAAAATTGTCTGCCGAGTTGCGAGTCGATATTGGATATGCGACTGGATAAAAAAAGGATCAAACACAGTTGCAAGTCGATGGTGGACTTGCAATTGGTTCAAAAAAATGTCGGGTCTAGTTGTGAGTCATGGGTGGACATGCAATTGGGTTAAAAAAAGATCAAAGACCCAATTGCATGTCAATGGTGGACTTGCAACTGAGACAGAAAAAGGGGCGGTGAAGTTGCGAGTCGATAGTTAACTTGCAACTGCAGCAAAATAAGATCAAGGAGCCTAGTTGTGAATTGATGGTTGTCTTGCTACTGGAATAACACAAGGGAAGACCCAGTTGCAAATCGATGGTTGACTTGCAACTGGAACAAAAAATTCAACCACTAATTGCGAGTTGGTGGTAGACTTGCAACCGAGTCGTCTATTTAAAATTTACTTACCAATAAAAATGTTTATCAATAGAAAATATGATCAAGTGTCCACTTGAATGTCAAAAAAATGATGGACGTGTGTTGGAAAAAATGGTCGGGCCTAGTTGCGAGTCGATGATTGACTTGCAACTGCAGAAAAAAAGATCAATGGGACAAGTTGGGAATCGATGATTGTCTTGCAACTAGAATAAAAGCAAGGGTGGACAAGTTACGAGTCTATGGTTGACTTACAACTGAAAAAAACAAGTCAACCCCTAGTTGCGAGTTGGTGGTGTACTTGCAACTAAGGTGCGTATTCACAAATAGTTCATCAATAAAAATGTTTATCAAAAAAATTGATCAAGTGCCCACTTGCATGTCAACAATGGACTTGGAACTTGAAAAGAAAATTGTCGGGCCAGTTGTGAGTCGATAGTGGATTTGCAACTGGATAAAAAAAGACCGAACCTAGTTGCAAGTCGATCGTAGACTTGTAATCAAGTAAAACAAATTACTGGGTCCAGTTGCAAGTCTTGAGTGGACTTGTAATTGGGGCAAAAAAGATCAAGCACTAGTTGTATGTCAATGGTGGACTTGCAACTGGGACGGAAAAAGGTCGAGCACAATTACAAGTCGATGATTGACTTGCAACTACAGCTAAAAAAGATGAAAGGGGCAATTGTGAATCAATGGCTGTGTTGCAGGTAGAATAAAACAAGGTCAGGCCAGTTGCGAGTTAATGGTTGACTTGCAACTATAACAAAAAAGTCAACCCTAGATTATGAGTCGGTGGTGGACTTGCACCTGAGGCGTGTATTCAAAAATTGTTCATCAATAAAAATGTTTATCAAACAAATAAATGACAAAAATAAAAATTAATCATGCATTTTTAAAAATTTTAAATTTAATTAACTTTTGAAAAAATCGAACAACAAAAAATGTTTAATTAACTAAAAAAGATGATGTCCTTATGCAAAAAAGAATACAAAAAAATCTAGTTACACTCTCTCCTCTAGAATGAACCTGCAACAAAATGTACAAGAAGAAAAGGTCCGACAAAAAATGGACGCACAACATGAATAGGCCTATATGTGAACAAACAAATAAGATGACACGGGAATACACCGGCCGACCACACAAGATCAAGAGGTTGTGCGAAAAATTACTACAATAAAATCCAACGGACATCACCTTAGATAAGCCATTGCTAAACCTGATCAAGATGAGATTTGGCAAATCGTATTTAAAAAATCATAAATTTCGAACGAACAAATGAGAAAAAAAAGGAACAAGGAACAAGGAAAAGGAAAAGGAAACAGAAAGAAGAGAATGAGACGAATAGTTCTCCATCGAATGCACATACTGTTCACGTTTTTTTTTTGGAACACCGCTCTTCACGTTCTCCCTGTAGCTTATATACATGAAAAAAAACAACACAAAACTGAAACAAGGTTGGAAACGGTGACGCGATGGTTAAAGGAGTGGGAGAACGCACAGAAAAATGGGCCAAAAGAAGAGCCCGGACGCAGGGATAATGGGCCGACAAAAGACCTGACACAGTTCTAAAAAAATGGATAACGTGTGCAGGACACATAACGGGCTGAGGAAAAACACAACGACGTCGCGGACGTGGCCAGGAACCCCGGAATCAACAGCTCGCACGAATAAACAAGCAACAGTAGATTGGACGGTAAGGGACTTAGATGTGACATAGTATTTCATATCTAGATGTGAAATAGCAAAACTGTATCTATATCTATATCTATTAATAAAGTAAGGTGTGTTTCTCCAATTTTTTCATCCGTTCACCTTTGAAAGTATTTTTTTTATCCGAGGTGGTACTAAACTTTTCTGCATCTATCCACTAGAAAGAAAAAAAAATTGTCCAGGATTACGTATTTGGGCCACGCACGATCTGGCCCACCGATGCCAGCCCACTTATTATTGCCCACGTAGTTGGGAGGACCTTATTTCTCGCATCAGGCGATAAATAGTTGAAGCTGCCCACATGGCGCCTAAGACTAGTCCGGCCTGTTTGCCCTTTTTCGATGTCCTATTTCTATTTTTCTTTTTATGTTCCTTTCTCTTTACCTTTTATATTCCCTCCTCCTTTTCCATCTTTATTTTTATTTTTTCTGTTAAGTAAATATTTACAAAAATATTCAGAATTTCAATTTTTGTTCAAATATTCAAAAAATGTTCAGAATTCAAATTTTTTTCTTCCTGATTTGAAAAATGTTCAAAACTTTTAAAACAAATCATTTTTGTGTTTTTGAAAATTTCTTACAGATTTATTTAATAAAAATTATATTTGATCAAATGTTCCATATTTAAAAATATTCCTGTTTTAGTGACATGTTCACAAATCCAAAATAATATTTTCGTCTAAGATTTTTTTAGAATGTTACCCATTTAAAAAGATCAAAAATCAAACTTTTTTGTGTTTTTATAAAAAAATCATGTTTTCAAAATGTTGTTTGTGAATTTCAAAAACTATTAATGTTTCTAATTTTCTCCTTTTTTCTAAATATATTGGAATTTCCCAAAAACAATTGTCGCATCTTTTGAAAATTGTTCGGGATTTAAAAAATTGTTCACGTTTCCAAGAATATTCGCCAATTCATATTTTTTTCGAATGTCAAAAAAATATTAAAAAAAATCTAATCTGACGCTATAGTATTTGATTAAATAGTCGCGCTGGCCATTGGTTAGCGGTGCGTGGTCGTTTTATGCTGATTGACTATAAATGAAAGAAATTGTGGGCACATGTTAATAAAATAGAATATGTTGTTTGGCTTTAATTATAACAAAATTATGGGCACTTGAGCACTAAAATAGTCAAAGAGAATAAACCCTAAAAAAGAAGGGACATTCATGCCTTATTATGCTAATGAAACGGGATTGATGCGTTGCAATTAATAATCTACCTGGTTACGCCGGCGTAGGATACAGTGGTCGAAACAACCGTGTCCCGAAGGTCGCCGCGCAACCACTAAATGAGTAGGCAGGCACAACCTGAAGATAGAGGCAGACCCAGATGGAAAAAAACATGAGTTGGGTGCTTGCCACCAATCCAACCAATCCCATCACTATCGAGATTTCCCGTGTCAAACATGCCCAGCGAGAAGACCATAACTCCTCTGTGAAGGAAATATGCCCTAGAGGCAATAATAAAGATATTATTTATTTCCTTATTTCATGATAAATGTTTATTATTCATGCTAGAATTGTATTAACCGGAAACATAATACATGTGTGAATACATAGACAAAAAGAGTGTCACTAGTATGCCTCTACTTGACTAGCTCGTTGAATCACAGATGATGGTTTAGTTTCCTAGCCATAGACATGAGTTGTCATTTGATTAACAGGGTCACATCATTTGAGAATGATGTGATTGACTTGACCCATTCCGTTAGCATAGCACTTGATCGTTTAATTTGTTGCTATTGCTTTCTTCATGACCTATACATGTTCCTATGACTATGAGATTATGCAACTCCCGTTAATCGGAGGAACACTTTGTGTGCTACCAAACGTCACATTGTAACTGGGTGATTATAAAGGTGCTCTACAGGTGTCTCCAAAGGTACTTGTTGGGTTGGCGTATTTCGAGATTAGGATTTATCACTCCGATTGTCGAAGAGGTATCTCTGGGCCCTCTCGGTAATGCACATCACTTAAGCCTTGCAGCCATTTGTAACTAATGAGTTAGTTGCGAGATGATGTATTACGGAACGAATAAAGAGACTTGCCAGTAACGAGATTGAACTAGGTATTAAGATATCGACGATCGAATCTCGGGCAAATAACATAACGGTGACAAAGGGAACAACGTATGTTGTTATACGGTCTGACCGATAAAGATCTTCGTAGAATATGTAGGAGCCAATATGAGCATCCAGGTTCCGCTATTGGTTATTAACCGGAGACGTGTCTCGGTCATGTCTACATAGTTCTCGAACCCGTAGGGTCCGCACGCTTAACGCTACGATGACAGTTATATTATGAGTTTATATGTTTTGATGTACCGAAGGTTGTTCGGAGTCCCAGGTATGATCACGGACATGACGAGGAGTCTCGATATGGTCGAGACATGAAAATTGATATATTTGAAGCCTATGTTTGGATATCGGAAGTGTTCCGGGTGAAATCGGGACTTTACCGGAGTACCGGGAGGTTACTGGAACCCCCCGGGGGCTTAATGGGCCTACATGGGCCTTAGTGGAAAAGGAGGGAAACAAGGGAAGTGTGGGGTGCGCGCCCCAAGGCCCAAACCGAATTGGTTTAGGGCAAAGGGGGTCGGCCCCCCTCTTTCCTTCTTCCCCCCTCCCAAGTCCTATTCCAACTAGGAAAGGGTGGAGTCCTACTCCCGGTGGGAGTAGGACTCCTCCTGGCGCGCCCCAAGGCTGGCCGCACCTCTCCCCCCTTGCTCCTTTATATACAGGGGCAGGGGGGCACCTCTAGACACACAAGTTGATCTATTGATCTCTCCCAGCCGTGTGTGGTTCCCCCCTTCACCATATTCCACCTCGGTCATATCGTAGCGGTGCTTAGGCAAAGCCCTGCATCGGTAGCAACATCATCACCATCATCACGCCATCGTGCTGACGGAACTCACCCGTGAAGCTCTGCTGGATCGGACTTCATGGGACGTCATCGAGCTGAACGTGTGCTGAACTCGGAGGTGCCGTGCGTTCGGTACTTGGATCGGTCGGATCGTGAAGACGTATGACTACATCAACCGCGTTGTGCTAACGCTTCCGCTTTCGGTCTACGAGGGTACGTGGACAACACTCTCCCCTCTCATTGTTGTGCATCACCATGATCTTACGTGTGTGTAGGAAATTATTTGAAATTACTATGTTCCCCAACAGTGGTATCAGAGCCTGGTTTTATGCGTTGATGTAATATGCACGAGTAGAACACAAGTGAGTTGTGGGCGATATAAGTCATACTGCTTACCAGCATGTCACACTTTGGTTCGGCGGTATTATTGGATGAAGCGGCCCGGACCGACATTACGCGTACGCTTACGTGAGACTAGTTTTACCGCCGTGCTATGCACACAGGTGACTAGCGGGTGTCAGTTTCTCCAACTTTAGTTGAACCGTGTGGCTACACCCGGTCCTTAAGAAGGTTAAAACAGCACTAACTTGACAAACTATCAGTGTGGTTTTGATGCGTAGGTAAGAACGGTTCTTGCTCAGCCCGTAGCAGCCACGTAAAACTTGCAACAACAAAGTAGAGGACGTCTAACTTGTTTTTGCAGGGCATGTTGTGATGTGATATGGTCAAAATGTGATGAGTCATAAGTTGTTGTATAAGATGATCATGTTTTGTTGAAGTTATCGGCAACTGGCAAAAGCCTTATGGTTGTCTGTCTATTGCATAAGATGCAAGCGCCCAATAATTGCTTTACTTTATCGCTATGCGATAGCAATAGTTGCAAGAGCAATAGTTGGCGAGACGACCATGTGACGACACATTGATATAGATCAAGATGATGGAGATCATGGTGTCATGTCGGTGACGATGGAAATCACGACGATGCTTTGGAGATGGATATCAAAGGCACAAGATGATGATTGCCATATCATGTCACATATTTTGATTGCATGTTATGTTTATATTTTATACATCTTATTTTGCTTAGTTCGACGGTAGCTTTATAAGATGATCTCTCACTAATTATCAAGGTACAAGTGTTCTCCCTGAGTATGCACCGTTGCGAAAGTTCTTCGTGCTGAGACACCACGTGATGATCGGGTGTGATAGGCTCTACGTTCAAATACAACGGGTGCAAAACAGTTGCACACGCGGAATACTCAGGTTAAACTTGACGAGCCTAGCATATAACAAATATGGCCTCGGAACACTGAGACCGAAAGGTCGAGCATGAATCATATAGTAGATATGATCAACATAGTGATGTTCACCATTGAAACTACTCCATCTCACGTGATGATCAGACATGGTTTAGTTGATATGGATCACGTGATCACTTAGAGGATTAAAGGGATGTCTATCTAAGAGGGAGTTCTTAAGTAATATGATTAATTGAACTTAAATTTATCATGAACTTAGTACCTGATAGTATTTGCATATATATGTTGTAGATCAATAGCTCACGTTATTGCTTCCCTATGTTTTATATGTGTTCCTAGAGAAAACTAAGTTGAAAGATGATAGTAGCAATGATGCGGACTGGGTCCGTGATATGAGGTTTATCCTCATTGCTGCACAGAAGAATTATGTCCTTGATGCACCCCTAGGTGACTGACCTATTACAGGAGCAGATGCAGACGTTATGAACGTTTGGCTAGCTCAATATGATGACTACTTGATAGTTTAGTGCACCATGCTTAACAACTTAGAATCGGGATTTCAAAGACGTTTTGAACGTCATGAACCATATGAGATGTTCCAGGAGTTGAAATTAATATTTCAAGAAAATACCCGAGGTGAGAGATATGAAGTCTCCAACAAGTTCTATAGCTAGAAGATGGAGGAGAATAGCTCAAGCAGTAAGCATGTGCTCAGATTGTCTGGGTACTACAATCGCTTGAATCAAGTGGGAGTTAATCTTCCAGATAAAATAGTGATTGACAGAATTCTCTAGTCACCATCACCAAGTTAGTAGAACTTAGTGATGAACTATAATATGCAAGGGATGATGAAAACAATTCCCAAGCTCTTCGCGATGCAAAAATCGGCGAAGGTAGAAATCAAGAAAAACATCAAGTGTTGATGGTTGACAAGACCACTAATTTCAAGAGAAAGGGCAAAGGGAAGAAGGGGAATTTCAAGAAGAACGGCAAACAAGTTGTTGCTCAAGTGAAGAAACCCAAGTCTGGACCTAAGCCTAAGACTAAGTGCTTCTACTGCAAAGGGGCTGGTCGCTAGAAGCGGAACTACCCCAAGTATTTGGTGGATAAGAAGGATGGCAAAGTGAACAAAGCTATATTTGATATACATGTTATTGATGTGTACTTTACTAGTGTTTATAGCAACCCCTCGGTATTTGATACTGGTTCAGTTTCTAAGAGTAGTAACTCGAAATGGGAGTTGCAAAATAAACAGAGACTAGTTAAGGGTGAAGTGACGATGTGTGTTGGAAGTGGTTCCAAGATTGATATGATCATCATCGCACACTCCCTATACTTTCGGGATTAGTGTTGAACCTAAATAAATGTTATTTGGTGTTTGCGTTAAGCATAAATATGATTGGGTCATCTTTATTGCAATACGGTTATTAATGTAAGTTAGAGAATAATTGTTGTTCTGTTTACATGAATAAAACCTTCTATGGTCATACACCCAATGAAAATGGTTTGTTGGATCTCGATCGTGGTGATACACATTTTCATAATATTGAAGCCAAAAGATGCAAAGTTAATAATGATATTAGGGGTTAAACCTGAAAATTTTGCTATACTCAAATATTGCTATGATAATTATAAATAAAATTCCGATATTGATGCATTTATTGAGAAAGTGTCTGTTGTCCAAGAAGAGACTAATATTTTGCAGGAGTCTATGGGAGAAGGAATTGATGAAACTGTGAGTTCATTGGATGAAAAAGATGATGAGGAGAGTGAAGAACAAGCGGGGGAAGGGCGGATTGATCACTCGTGTCCACCTCCTAATGAGAGTAACTCTTCAACTCATACATTGCTTAATTTCCCTTCGTTCTTACCGAAGGATGAATGATATGATAATTGCTATGATCCCGTTGATTCATTTGAAATACCACTTTTTGATGAACTTGATGCTTGCTATGCTTGTGGCCAGGATGCCAATATGAATTATGCTTATGGAGATGAACTTGCTATAGTTCCTTATATTAATAATGAAATTGTGGCTATTGCACCCACACATGATAGTCCTATTATCTTTTTGGATTCTCCCAACTACACTATATCGGAGAAGTTTGCTCTTATTAAGGATTACATTGATGGGTTGCCTTTTACCGTTGCACATGATGATTTTGATGAATATAATATGCATGTGCTTGCTGCTCCTACTTGCAATTTTTATGAGAGAGGAACTATATCTCCACCTCTCTATCTTTCCAACATGATAAAATTGCAAGAAACTGCATATGCTATGTATTGGCCTTTACTTGATGTGCATGAACTATTCTTGTATGACATGCCAATGCATAGGAAGAGAGTTAGACTTCGTCATTGCATGATATATATTGCTTTGTGCTCACTACTAAATGCCAAATCATTGTTAACTAAAATTGGCTTTGATATACCTTGGGATCCGGGTGGATCCATTACTTGAGCACCTTATGCCTAGTTTAATGGCTTTAAAGAAAGCGCTGCCAGGGAGACAACCCGGAAGTTTTAGAGAGTCATTTATTTCTATTGAGTGCTTTTATAAAGTTTTTTAAAAAATATAGAGGGGAACTGAAAACTTCACAAAAAGAAAAGTGAAAGTGAGATAGAAGAGCATCGTGGAAGCGGGAGCATGCCTTGAACTTTGCTCATGCCCATGGAAACTTTGTGAATCTTGAATTGCAGAAACTTTTCAACAAAAATAATTATTCCCTTGTACAATTCCATTGTATTATAAAAATAATGTGCTAAGATTTGCCTTTAGGATGAGTAGACTGCTTGTTGGTATGTGTATTGCAAAAATAGAAACTTTGGCTGTAGTGCGTGCTTTTACATTTTTTACTGGAACGTCAAAAGCTTATGAAACTTTTTGCACAGTATTTCTATACAAATTATTTATTTTTTCCTAATTGTTCAGAATTTTTGGAGTACCAGAAATATGGTGAATGTTCAGATTACTACAGACTGTCCTGTTTAAGACATATTCTATTTTTTGATGCACTGTTTTGCTTGTTTTGATGAAACTATCGATATTTATTGGTGGTGTAAGCCATGGAAAAGTTATATTACATTAGCTACAATGCAAAAAAATGAATTGGTTTGCAACAGTACTTAGAGTAGCGTTTTGCTTCATTATACTAACGGATCTTACCGAGCTTTCTATTGGGTTTTGTGTGGATGAAGTGATCAAAGATCGAGCAGGTCTCGATATGAGGAGAAGGAGGACAGGCAAGAGCTCAAACTTGGGGATGCCCAAGGCACCTGAAGTAAATATTCAAGGATACTCAAGCGTCTAAGCTTGGGGATGCCCCAGAAGGCATCCCATCTTTCTTCAACAAGAATTGGTATGTTTTCGTTCTCATTTCGTTCATGTGATATGTGTGAATCTTGGAGCGTCTTTTGTGTTTATTTTTCATTTTTATTTTAAGCATCATGCTGGTATGAGATAGTCCATGGTTGATTTATAGAATGCTCATTGCACTTCACTTATATATTTTGAGTGTGGCTTTATAGAATGCTTCATGTGCTTCACTTATATCATTTGAAGTTTGGATTGTTTGTTTCTCTTTACATAGAA
The DNA here is from genome assembly GCA_034509565.1 of Triticum monococcum. Classification (NCBI taxonomy): domain Eukaryota; kingdom Viridiplantae; phylum Streptophyta; class Magnoliopsida; order Poales; family Poaceae; genus Triticum; species Triticum monococcum. The sequence goes on along the minus strand of CM067845.1, from coordinate 665,668,365 downwards.
AACCGTTGTTTGAAGAATGCTCTTTTGCTTCACTTATATTTATTGGAGCATGGTCTTTTGTAGAAAGAATTACTCTTTTTCTTCACTTATATCTATTTAGAGAGTTAAAAGGAATTGATCAATTGCATGGTTAGTCATAAAATCCTACATAAAACTTATGGATCAGTGAATATGATATGTTTGATTCCTTGCAATAGTTTTGCGATATAGAGATGGAATATGTGGGAGGTACTAGTAGACAGTTGTGTTTAGTAAGAATATTGGTGTTAAGGTTTGTGATTCCCGAAGCATGCACGTATAGTCTCTCGTTATGCTATGAAGTTGGAGCATGATTTATTATTGATTGTCTTCCTTATGAGTGGCGGTCGGGGACGAGCGATGGTCTTTTCCTACCAATCTATCCCCCTAGGGGCATGCGTAGTAGTATTTTGCTTCGAGGGCTAATAAAATTTTGCAATAAGTATATGAGTTCTTTATGACTAATCTGAGTCCATGGATTATACGCACTCTTACCTTTCCGCAATTTCCTAGCCTCTACGGTACCGTGCATGGCCCTTTCTCGCATCGAGACATGGTGCAAACTTCACAGGTGCATCCAAACCCCGTGATATGATACGCTCTATCACACATAAGCCTTATTATATCTTCCTCAAAATAGCCACCATACATACCTATATTATGGCTTTTCCATGGCCATTCCGAGATATATTGTCATGCAACTTCCACCGCTTCCGTTTGATGACTTGAGCTTTCATTGTCATATTGCTTTGCAAGATCATATAACTGATATGTCTCCAATGTATCTATAATTTTTGATTGTTCCATGCTGTTATATTATCAATCTTGGATGTTTTATAATCATTTTATATCATTTTTTGGTACCAACCTATTGACATAGTGCCAAGTGTCAGTTCTTCTTTTTTCCATGTTTTTTACATCGCAGAAAATCAATATCAAACGGAGTCCAAATACCACAAAACTTTACAGAGAATTTTTATGGCCAAAAGGAACACAACGGGCCCTGGCTACGCCTGGGGGAGCCCCGAGGGGAGCACAACCCACCAGGGCATGCCAGGAGGCCCAGGCGCACCCTAGTGGGTTGTGCCCACCTCGGGAGCCCCCCAGACCGCCTCTTTGCTCTATAAATACTCCAATATTCCCAAAACCCTAGGGAAATCGATGAAATATTGATCCAGCCACCGCAGAGTTCAGAACCACCAGATCCAATCTAGACACCATCTCGGATGGGGTTCACCACCTCCATTGGTGCCTCTCTGATGATGCGTGAGTAGTTCTTTGTAGACCTTCAGGTCCGTAGTTAGTAGCTAGATGGCTTCATCTATCTCTCTTTCTTGATTATCAATACAATGGTCTCTTGGAGATCCATATGATGCAACTCTTTTGCGGTGTGTTTGTTGGGATCGATGAACTTTGAGTTTATGATTAGATCTATTTTTTATATCCATGAAAGTATTTGAGTTTCTTTGATCTCTTTTATGCATCATTGCTTATATCCTCGTATTTCTTATCCGATATTTGGTTTTTTGGCCAACTTGATCTATTTATCTTGCAATGAGAAGAGATGCTTTGTAGTGGGTTTGATCTTACGGTGCTTGATTCCAGTGACAGAAGAGGAACCGACACGTATGTATCGTTGCTACTAAGGATAAAACGATGGGGTCTATCTCTACATAGATAGATCTTGTCTACACCATGTCATCGTTCTTATTGCATTACTCCGTTTCTCCATGAACTTAATACACTAGATGCATGCTGGATAGCGGTCGATGTGTCGAGTAATAGTAGTAGATGCAGGCAGGAGTCGGTCTACTAATCTTGAATGTGATGCCTATGTAATGATCATTGCGTGGATATCGTCATGAGTATTTGAAGTTCTATCAATTTTCCAACAGTAATTTATTCACCCATCGTTTGCTATTTTTCTCGAGAGAAGCCACTAGTGAAACCTACGGCCCCCGGGTCTCTTTCTCATATTATTTGCCTTTGCGATCTACTTTTATTTGCTTTTATTTTCAAATCTATTAATCCAAAAACCCAAAAATATTTTGCTACACTTTATTTTATTTGTGATCTATTTATTCAATCTATTACAACTTTTTCCCGTCACGCACCAATTTCTAGCACCGTTACCTGAAAGGGATTGACAACCCCTTTAACACGGCGGATTGCAATGATTTGTTATCTGTGTGCAGGGACTGCTTACATTGCATTGCTTGGTTCTCCTACTGGTTCAATAACCTTAGTTTCATATCTAAGGGAAATACCTACCACCGCTGTGTTGCATCATCCCTTTCTCTTTGGGGAAATACCGACATAGCTTCAAGCGACATCAAAAGGAATCTCTGGCACCGTTGCCGGGGAGAATCTTCAACATATACTAGGTTCCTAATCACAAATCTCATCTCCTTGCAATTTACATTATTTTCCATTTGACTCTCGTTTTCCTCTCCCCCGCTTCACAAAAAATTACCGTTTTATTCACCTCTCTTTTTCATTCGCCGTTTTCTTGTTGGGTCTGTTTTTGAGTGCAATCTTTTTGTGTTGTCATCATGACTCAAGAGAACACCAAATTATGTGATTTCTCAAATACCAACAACAATGATTTTATTGGCACTCCACTTTCTCCTCCCACCACTAGTGCAGAGACTTTTGATATTAATACTTCTTTGCTGAATCTTGTCAATGTGCACAATGGCGGTGCCACGATGGGAGGCGGTCATCACCATCACCCGGGTGTACCATAAGGCCACCATCGAGGTGGACGAGGTAGGCACTATGGCTGCTACTGCCACGGCCGTCGTAATGGGGCTTACTAGTGCGGGACCACGGCATGTAGTAGATTTTTTGGCGGATCAGCCTCAGCGCGGCCCAAAAGGTGCCCCTCTTTTTGTCGATGTGCACAATGGCGGCGCCACAGTGGGAGGCGGTCATAACCACCACCCTGGTGTACCATAAGGCCACCATCGAAGTGGACAAGGTAGGCACCATGGTCGCCGCTGCCACGAACGCCGTAATGGGGCTTACTAGTGCGGGACCACGACATGTAGTAGATGTTTTAGCGGACCGGCCCTTCTTATTTGTGGTGGTTGAGGAGAGGACATATGCAGTGTTGTTCCTTGGTCACGTGGTTAATCCTCTCGCTAGCTGAATGAATAAATAATTATTCTATGAAAGGTGGAATCCTTTGGTTGTCGAATGAATTATTGAAACTGGTTAAAAAATTGATGTTACAATCACCGCGGCGCAATCAGTTCGCCTGACCACACTGGGCCCAGTATATCTCCTCCTGCTCTAGGAGATTCTCTATCAACATCGAGAGATCCTGCTGTTTTGCCTCCACCTCTGAACTATATGGCTCTCTCATGAGCATATCTAGATGCCGCTGAGCTCAACATAACCTATGGAGCGTTCCCTTGAAAACCTTGTGATCCCACGTATCAAGTTCTGTATGGACAACAGCAGGTTTATCGCTGGCCATAGGACAAAGCCCACGAGTAACCGCCTTTAGCCATGCAGTTTTTACCACTTCCTCAACCGCTACTTCTGCTAGCCATCTTGATTCGAACTTGCGACCAGCACTAGGGCTCGGTGAAGCTACACCGGCCAAATACTCAGTATCCAAGCAGATAGGTCTGTGATCCGACTTGCCCATTTTTAAGTTACTCAATCTGCATAATGGGTGCATCTCCATACAGTCTGCATTCGACACCGCTCGGTCGAGCAATTCCCTTAATTCTCCTCTGCAAAAGGTGAACTTATCACCATGGTAGCCAATATCCTCGAGGGAACCGTCCATAAGCGCATCCTAAAAATCTTGCATCTGACTGTGTTGCCGAGGGGCTCCTCCATCCTTTTCCGACGAGAATAGAATCTCATTAAAATCACCAATCACCACCCACGGGAGAGTGGACTGAGCATGGAGATCGCGCAAGAGATGATACGTCCTCTCCTAATTGTCCCAGTTTGGTTCACCATACACTCCCGTTAACCTCCACATTTTGCCATCACTTTCCTCCACCGACACATCAATGCAGCTAAACCACCCTTCTTCCGGACTAATAGCAAACCATCCTTCCTTCCATTCCCATCCTCCTCATCAGAGCCTCTGCCTTATCCTCATTGAAGTGCGTCTCAGACCAAAAAAAAGCATCCGCATTATTTTGCCTTTGGATGTCCAGAAGCGAGCGAACTGTCGGGGCACCGAGGAGGCCCTGACAATTCCAACTTACGAGCTTCATTGTTTCCTGGAACTAGTTGACTTTGCAGACGAACAAAACCTGTCGTAATCAGAATGATACGAAGGTGCAGAAAAACGATCACAACACCTTGCTAGGCAATGGAGTTGCGCCGGGACAGAATACAAATTGTCTCAGAAAAAAAAAGATAAACGGTTATGTGTCGTAGCGTAATCTGATTACGCGAGAATTAGACACGAGTCCGTCCCGTCCTAGGAGAGAACATCTTGTACAACAAGAAACAATCCTCAACGACGGCATATACATACTCCCTCCGTAGGGAGTACATAGCATAGCCTCCTCGATCGGCTTCTGTACCCAAGTACTGCCACCCTCCTCCCGATCTAAACCATCTTGATAAGCCAGCACGTTCCATCCTCCTCACGACGACGATGGGCAGCGAGTCGATCATGGAGTCGTCGGACCAGACGGCGGCGATAGTTGACGAGAAGTTCTACGCGCCGACCAAGACGGAGTTCACGGTGACCAAATGCTTCACCTCCAAGGGTGCCGGATTCACCGTCACGGACTCCGCCGGCGCCGCGGCCGTGATGGAGGTGGAGACCACCGAAGTGGGCGTCCGCAACCTAAGCTGCCTGCTCTGCCGCGACGCTGCCTCACCCAGCCCGCTGATCACCCTCCAGGAGGCCATGATCAGCAGCATGGGTCAGCGGCAGTGGAAGGCGTTCAGGGGGCACGGCACCAACGGGAGCGATTTGCTGTTCGTCGCCGTGGACATGACGCGGTTTTTCTAGATGGGGATCACGCTCCACGTGTTCCGTGCCGGCAACAGCCCCCGCGACGAGAAACCCGATTTCGTCGTCCGTGGCAGCTACTACCGCGGCGCCATGACCGTGTCCCGCCGCAACGAAAAAGATAACTACATTGACATTGCCGACATTGCGGAGATCGGCAGGGAGAGTTCTCTGTGGTGCGCGATGCTTGGACATAATACGTATACTGTAAGTATCAGCCAGGAAGTCGACCAGGCGTTCGTCCTGGCGCTCACCGTGATCTTCGACCAGACGTATAGCCCTAAGCTCAACTCATGTTGCTGTGCTTGTGACCATTCATCTCCATATGGGAGAGATTGCCGCCGTAGACATAATCGTTCAATAGATATGTGAGCATAGGCTTAGGTTTGTGGTGACTTGCGTTGTCATTCTAGTCAATTTGGAGTCGGAGTTGGGAGCATGTGATGACGTAGTCGCAACGCCTTAGGTTTCTTGTGTTTGAGTCTAAAAACTGGAGCTGTACTAGGTCGCGTCGTGTTGGGCATTAGTTGAGTCGTTTTGGAGTTGACATGTATCTTCTTTATCTATTACTCGCTCGGTTCGAAAATACTTGTTGGAAAAATAGATGTGTCAAGATAAAATGAAATAAATTATTTTTTAAATATAGTACACATGTAAGTGCTCATACATACGCGCCTACACTCATCCCTATCAACATATACACGCACACCCTACCCATGAGAGCATCTTCAAGAGACTGAGGCGGGATATTATTTTGAGATTTACGAAGTCACCAATGAGACATCTCCTCTGACTCAAAGTGCATCGCGGAGTTCCTGAAATAAATTCCGAAATAATCCGAGCACCTAGACTTCAATCCTGGTGGTGGCAACTGAGCTCGTTGGCAGGCTCAACGGCATAGTGCAGACATCCTTCGCCAGCGGGTGTGGGTGGACCGGAGGCTGGCGCTCAAAGCCAGAGTTCACGGCCACCGCCACGTCACCGTACAACGCCGCGGCGGAATCAGTGGACTTCATGACGGGGGCCGAGCAGGCGAGGCAGAGCGTGAACGCCTTCGTGGCAGACGCGACCAACAAGCACATCCGCGAAGTCCTCCCTCCTGGCTCCGTCGACTCGTCCACGTACGGAGTTTGTTCTTGCGAACGCGCTCTACGTCAAAGGGCCATGGTCACGGCCGTTCGACGTCACCACCGTGCGCGTGCCATCCATGACCACAAGCCGGTCAGGTTGCCGTACAATAACGACGTGCAGCAGCAAGCTGAATTCTACTACATGCTTATCCTACTACCGGACAGGGACACTGTTAGTCTCGCCGATCTGTACGACAAGGCCGTGTCGACACGGGAGTTCATCAAGACGCACAGGCCGACAGGGAAGGTTCCAGTCGGGCGGTTCATGGTCCCCAAGTTCAAGTTCACGTCCGAGTTCGAAGCGTCATCCGACATGCGGAAGCTTGGTGTCACTAGGGCTTTCGAAGGCGGCGACTTCTCGAGGATGATGACTGGCGGGGAAGGGCTTTTCATCAATGGGTCTACCATAAGGCCACTATCGAGGTGGACGAGCTAGGCACCGTGGCCGCCGCTGCCACGGCCAGCGCCGGGTTTGGTAGTGCAGGACCGGGGCATGGGGAAGATTTTGTGGCGGATCGGCCTTTCTTATTTGCCGTGGTAGAGGAGGGGACAGACGCAGTGTTGTTTCTTGGTCACGTGGCTAATTAATCCTCTCGCTCGCTAAATGAATAAATAATTATTTTAGAAAATGTAGAATACTTTGATTGTCAAATGAATTATCTATGAATTATTGTAACATTGTTCGTCGGTTATGCGATTAATCGTGCCACCTGATGCGGAAGACATGCGACAAAGCTGTGTCCCACGAACCGTTACGCCATATCTGCAAAAAGTGAGACCCATTTCTCATGAACGTGCTCAATATACTCTCATCCACCAACCAATGGTTTACGCAAAAAAAATTACTGTAAAATAGTGTTATTGCCAGTAAAATTCGTAAAGTCATGTTTTCCGATCTTACTTCGTTAATAAACCAATCAGCCAAAAAAAAACAGTTTTGGGAGGATTCAAATCCATAGGGATTTGATGCCCATTATTGGAATCTTGCGGGTTTTTTTTCATAGAATTCATTTGTACTCTATTTTGATGGGAAAAAAAATCCATCCACTCAAACCTCTTGCAAAAATTTCTTTGTTTGTCTGGGCTATCAAATTCATTTCTATCTAAATTTCTGTAGTTTTGTAATCCTACAGAATATAAAAGGACATGTTACTCTACTCCGGCATTTTTCCTTTTCATGTATTTTGAAAAAACGACAAATCAAAGAGGGCATCATTTCCTAGCAGGAAAACTGCCCCGCTCCGCCGCGACCGCCGCCTTCGGCCCCGCCCCGCCGCGGTCGCCGCCCCCGGCCATGGCCCTGCCCCGCCGTGGCCGCCGCCCTCGGTCCCGGCCCCGCCTCGCTGCCGCCGCCGGACCTAGGTCCCATGTGGCTGGCGATGTTGCCATGCGCGCCGCACTGGCGTGCTATGGCCCTGTTGCGGCCTCATCCGCCCTCACACCGCGGGAACCACGTGTCCCCGTCGGTCCCGTTGGAGATCAGATCGGGAAGGAAATCATGTGCTGCTCCAAGTACAAACGACGGCAGGAATCCGGCAAGGGTTGCGATGGGAAGACGTGCGCTGGTGTAAGGAACCCTTGGGCGATCAAAGAGCCTAAGCCCAAGGCATGCGATCCTCCTGACCGGCCTCGTGCACCAGTTCAGCGATTTGTGAACACGAATAGAGCGGTGGCACTGGCCCACCTTGTGCTACCCATGGGGATCGTGTCCGGGGCCTCTACGAACCTGAGGGCTAGTGGGGGCGATTATGGGGCTCCCTTTGAGGACGCTGCCCGCCCGAAGCTGACCGACGGGGAACATATGTGGATCTTGCGACGGAGAACCCGGATGCAGTTGCTGTCGATATAACTGAGCAGTGGACGGACAAGGCAATACAGACTGCACATGATGAGGTGCCGGCGTTGCCGAGCCAGGAAGAGTTTGAGCCTGAATGTAGCCTTGAGCAACAGATCAGAGTCTTCATTCAAAAGAAGGATGGAAACAACGCCAAACCAGAAAGATTTCAAAATTGTGCCACACCCTTTTGGGAAGCAGATACAGAGATGATAGCTGATTTGCAGCCGGACTATGGTGTTGTAAGGCTAGTGGATGAGGAGGTCAACAGGGTGTGTGAGGTGGATATGGAGGCAACCGGCCTAGGGGCCGCCGGTAAACTGACGGGGCCGTATGTGGCGCCCCGTCAGGAGCAATGAATTGCCTAAGCTGGAACTGTCGGGGGGCGGCCAACAAACCAACAGTTCGTGAGTTAGTTGGCATGGTTAAATCATCTCAAGCTAAGATAGTCTTTTTATGTGAAACTAGGCAGAGTTCTGAAAAAGTGAAGCGCTTGCGTGGTAGGTTAGGTCTAAGAGGTTTCTCTGGTGTTAGCTCTAATGGCCTTAGTGGAGGTCTAGCTCTTTTTTGGTGTGATAGTCTGCATGTAGAAGTTCAGTCATCTAACGAAAGATATATTGATGCATATGTGAGGCTTTCTGATCATGTTCCTTTGTGGCGGTTGACGTGTGTCTATGGCGAACCACGAACAGAAAACCGTCACAACATGTGGACAATTATGCAAAATCAGAAACAACAGTCTGAACTTCCATGGTGTGTCATTGGGGATTTTAACGAGGCACTGTGGTCTTTTGAACACTTTTCCGCGACACCACGTAATGAAGCTCAGATGTTGGCTTTCCGGGATACCCTCGAGGTATGTGGTTTAATTGATCTTGGTTTTTCTGGCTTACCATTTACATATGAAAATAAGCAGAAGGGACACAAGAATGTACGGGTACGGCTGGATAGAGCAGTTGCCGACAACCGGTGGCGGGATATTTTCTCTGAAGCTCGTGTGGTACACAAGGTTTCTCCATGTTCTGATCATAGTCCACTTATGTTGAAGTGCATAAAGGAGGAACGAAACAACATCCGTACTAACTTTCGGCGATATGAAACCTATTGGGAAAGAGATGAGAGCTTACCTGAACGGGTTGCTGCGGCATGGGAAAAGGCTGGACATAAATTCAGTCTAGGGGACATCCGGTCTAGCCTTGCAAAAATTATGATGGAGCTCCACGCGTGGGGTAAGGAAAAATTTGGGAATATTATTAAGGAACTTGAGCAGTCCAGAACACGTTTGGAGGAACTTATGAGGATGAATGCTAATAGAAATGAGATAAGGAAGGTTAGCGATCATATGCAGGAGCTGCTGTACCGCGAGGAGATGTTATGGATGCAACGGAGTCGGGTTGATTGGCTGCGCGAGGGAGACCGAAATACCAAATTTTTTCAGAGCCGCGAGGTGTGGCAAGCGCGCAAGAACAAAGTGAAACGATTAATTGATGATGAGGGCTGTAGCCATGGTGATCATAAGGTAATGAGCAGCATGGTCACGTCCTATTTTCAAACTTTGTTTACTTGTGATACCACTCTTGAGCAGCAATCACTACTGGACCTATACGAGGAGAAGGTTACACCCAGTATGAATGAACAATTATGTGTAGAGTTTAGTGAGAAGGAGATATCTGATAGTCTCTTTCAAATGGGGCCTCTAAAAGCACCAGGGAAGGATGGATTTCCAGCAAGGTTCTTCCAAAGAAATTGGCTAGTTATGAAGGTGGAAATTGTGAAGGCGGTACAGGAGTTTTTTCGGACTGGTTGCATGCCTGAGGGGGTGAATGAGACGGTAATTGTGCTTATCCCTAAGGTGGATGACCCGGTCCGCCTCACTGATTTCAGACCTATAAGTCTCTGTAACGGCATTTACAAAATTGTGGCCAAATGTTTGGTGAATAGCCTCCGTCCCATACTGGATGATATTATCTCTCCGTACCAGAGTGCGTTTGTCCCAGGGCATTTGATCATTGATAATGCCCTGCTAGCTTTTGAGTGTCTACATTTTCTTCAGCATGAGAAAAATCCCGAGAACAATTTTTGTGCATACAAGCTTGATCTATCAAAGGCATATGACAGGGTGGATTGGGGGTTCTTGAAGCAGGTGATGGAAAAGTTGGGCTTCTCTCATCAATGGGTTCAGTGGATAATGACATGTGTAACCTTGGTGAGATATTCAGTTAAATTCAATGGAGCCATTTGGGATTCGTTTGCACCGACGCGTGGGCTTCGGCAAGGTGATCCCCTATCCCCTTTCTTGTTCCTCTTTGTTGCTGATGGACTATCTGCACTGTTGCGACAGGGAGTGGAGTTACAGGAGTTCCAACCTCTCAAAATATGCAACCGAGGACTGGGAATTTCACACCTTTTATTCGCAGATGATACGCTTCTGTTCTTTAAGGCAAATACTACTCAGGCTACCTATGTCAAGAGCATCATCTAGAGATACACGCAGGCTACTGGTCAGCTCATCAACCCGCAGAAATGTACCATACAATTCGGTAATAACTGTCCTGTGGACACACAAAATGAGATTGGGCAAGTGCTACAGGTTCAAAAAATGGAGTTTGAAGGGAAGTACCTTGGATTGCCAACACCAGATGGTCGCATGCATAAAGGAAAATTTCAGATGCTGCAGGCGAGTTTGACCAAGCGCATAATGGCATGGTGTGACACCCTATCTCAAGCTGGTAAGGAGACGTTGATCAAATCTATCTTGCAGGCAATACCCACGTATATCATGGGGGTGTTTAAACTGCCTGCTTCAGTGTGCGATGATCTCACACGCCTGGTGAGGAACTTTTGGTGGGGCTCAAAACAGGGACAACGGAAAACGCATTGGCGAGTCTGGGAGAAAATTATCCAACCCAAGGGGAAGGGAGGACTTGGCTTTCGTGACTTCCGCATCTTCAACCAAGCCTTGCTTGCTCGCCAGGCTTGTCGTTTGCTTACCCGGCCGGCCTCCCTATGCTCTCAGGTATTGAAGGCAAGGTATTATCCTAATGGGTCCCTAGAGGACACTGTATTTTCAGGAAACGCTTCTCCCACGTGGCATGCTATTTAGCATGGCCTTGATCTTCTCAAGCAAGGACTAATCTGGCGGGTGGGCAATGGTGAAAGTATCCGCATTTGGCGGGACCCGTGGTTACCACGACCGATGACCTACAGGCCTATCACGCCACGTGGCACATGCCGGCTACTACGAGTGTCCGAGCTCCTGGACGGAAACGGCCGGTGGCAGGTGGATCTTATACAGCAACACTTCACCGTCTCGGACGTTGAGTGCATACTGACGATCAAGGCCAGCCCACGGGGTTTGGAGGATGTCCTAGCTTGGGCGCCAGACAACCGCGGCATCTTCAGTGTACGTAGTGCGTACAAAACCGCCATGGAGGGGCAAACAGGCACTTCCATGTGCGCCACGAGCAGGGCACCGGACGGCACGCGTGCCGTCTGGAAGGCAGTGTGGGGGTTTCCTGCTCCCCCAAAGGTACGAGTATTTGCATGGCGTGTGACCACAAATTCTTTGGCTACTCTTGATAATAAGCATAAGTGGAAGCTCGAGATTTCTGACATGTGTGCTTTATGTGGTATGGAACGAGAGGACACATTCCATGCCTTATGCAGATGCCCTCTTGCTTGGCTATTGTGGAAGGAGATGACCAAGTTTTGAACCATGCCCAAGTTGGAAACCGTCGTCAACACCGGAACCGAGTGGATTATCCATCTCCTTGACTGATGTACCCATGATGAGCGCCTCCCTGTGTTGATGACACTATGGCGAAGTTGGTACGTACGGAATGAGGTGTACCATGCAAAGCCGGCACCTCCAGTTGAGGCATCTAGCAGATTCCTATGCGGCGACATCAATACGTTGCTTAATATTCAACAACACCCCAAGGCGGACGTCGCCAAAGGGAAAAACGATTACATCCTACGGAGGGAGACGAGGAAGCAGTCCACATGAACTGGCGGCCTCGCGAGGGCGCCCTCCGGAGCGATGGAGCAAACCATCGGTGGGATGGGTCAAGCTGAACATCAACGGGTCATGGAGCGGTGAGGATGGCACAAGAGGTGCCGGAATGGTGCTCCGGGATCACACTGGATCCATTATCTTCACGTCCTGCAGGTTTATCCAAAGGTGTGTGAATGCCCTAGAGGCTGAAGCTGCAGCTCTCATGGAGGGGGTTGACTTCGCTCTTGCACAGAGTTCCGAGAACCTTATTGTGGAGTCGGACTACGCTATGCTAGTTCGCATGTTCAAGGAACCTGAGGTGAACAGATCGCAGATAGCAGCAATGCTTGCGAGTACTAAGAAGCAGCTGGCCTCACGCCAGCATGAAATAAAAATCGTCACACGCGACCAAAATAAAGTCAGCCATTCTCTTGCGCTGATGGGTAGAACATTGCCCAAAACTGCTGTGTGGTTACGTTCTGCCGCTGACGATGTTGACGTGTTGTGTAAAGTGTTTGATCCACATAATTGAACACTGTCTGTTAGTCAGAACTCTAGAGTTTAGACTCACGCAAAACTGCTTAAGGAGATAACTTGTGGGTTGAGGGTAAAAAATCTCAAGAGAAAAGATTTCAACTATAAGAAGTTGACGGAAGGTAAGGCTACAATGTCACATAGTAATAGCTACCGAATTACGACATATGTGAGCTATAAAAGGTAATGCATGGTTCGATGCATTCTCATCATGGCCAAAATAGAACCTAACTTTTTTTAAGCTGACGCCCTTCGGCACTTTATTCAATAGGCGAAAGCATGTCAGACTGCACACACTCAATTAGGCAGCCAATGATTACATCGAAAAACTGAGAAATAATAGAAATGGCTAAAGCATGCATAGCTAAGCGGGGAGCCACCGAATTACCGAATTAGTGAGACGACTAGAGAACCGCAGCTCATAAGCCTGGAACAAAAGCACTGACTTCCTTCATCTCCCTTAGAATATGGACGCCGATTGATTTCTGGGGTGACTCCCAGAGTCGTTGGACTTCCGGGCATGTTTCAAGCACCACCCTACGTAGCCCATGTCAGGTGCCACAATAGAACCAAACTAGAGACACGTTAATTCTACACATGAAGAAGAAGAAGAGTACACAACCATGCAGTGAAGAAGAAGAAGAAGAAGAAGAAGAAGAAGAAGAAGAAGAAGAGTCCGCGACCATGCAGGTTTGTATCGTGAAGATTTGTCTGTAAAAATTTCATGTATAAGTCAAATTTGTACCGGAAAGAAGAAGAAGAGTCTGCGACCATGCAGTTTAAAGCTATGTCAACGGGCAGCGAGAGGGGGTAGACCATGATGAATTCCTCTTAGTTTGTTATAGGGTAGGTCATGGTGACATACCAGACCAAGTTTGAGCAATAACCCACAACTTTAAAGTGGCAAAAATGGTGTTATTCATTGGAGAGAGATGGTGAAATTGGACCATCAGAAGGGAGATGAAAACTAACCCAACAGACTGGATAAGGAAAAGGAAAATAAATAACATGCAACGAGTAAATATAAATGCAATGCACCACATTATATATCTTTTCTTGCACTACAAAATAGGTTTGCAAAAAATGGAGTACCTGTAAGCTGAGTGCCGTTTATCGGGTACTCGCCTTACATCTAGCTCCGTCATGGAGCTGCTTGTGGTCTACATGATCTCCACGTGGAAATAATAGTTGCCGAGCCGTAACTCTAAGCCGAGCGCATTTGTTCTATGTGTCGAGTATTGTACGCAAGTTGAGAAACTTTTTTCGACCCACTCAACTTATTTGGACATAAGCCGAGTCACTTTTTTTTGCCGTGTGTTTGCCATTCCATACTCGGCTTATGTGAATGTAAGTTGAGTACCCGTGTATCTGCACTCAGACTTACGGCCTGCCATACGGCAACATGTGACTTCCCTGTAGTGAATACTATCATAGAAGGGAGCTGCCAAACTAATTTTACATGTCCTTGACGTTTATGTGACCTTATCTCAACAGGCAAGATTAATGCATGTCTATGTGTTAGACGTGATAGGTTGTCCTGCCGTATATACATATGAAGATGCCACAGGCGATCTCCTGCCTTCTCTCAACGACAGTGATGCCACGGGTCCTCGTCCTCTCCATCTGCCGCTCTAGTGGCGGGAGCGGGTGGGGACCCGATGATCTTCTTGGTACGTAGATAGGATAGGCATAGTTTTCTGTCACAGGTACTGCATCAATGGTGAAGACGGCGCCGCGTTAATAATCTGCTTCTACTCTTCCTCCATCTTGGTGATGTTCTAATGGGCGGCACCGAGGAGCAGGTGGCTCGCTCTTCTTGCCAGCCTCTAGTTCCGGTGAGATTTGTGTCCGCTGGATGACGCACGAGGGTGGCGTTGGTTGGTATCGACCATTGCAGTTGTGTTTGGTGTCTTGCAGTGGGGTGCATGCATGGAGACAAGCAGTGACATTCATTTTCTTCGACCACATTTGATGAAGTTAACAGCGCTGGGATTTAGCGGACACGGGGAAGAACTTGGCCGACGTGCCACAAAGTCTCGATCTCGTCGCTAGCGGCGGTCCGTTTCATCGGCTCGAAAAGCATTATTGTAAGTGAAGGTGCTCCTACAGGTCTGGATATAACGACAACTCCTCTCTTTCTTCAGTGTTGCCTCGGTGACTGTGGAAGGTGAAGATGGACGATGTTTCGGCATGGCACAAGATTCTGCGGGGTGAAATTTTAGTTTTACTTCCTGTGGAGTCTTTGATGTAAAACTGCAATACATTTATGTATGTCTCTTGTGGTGATGTAATCTTTGTAGTCCGTTTTTCTCGTGAAATATATGTGGCTACTTCAAATCAAAAAGTTGACGCAGCAAAGCTCGTGACAAACTTTCTACTCCAGTACAGATGAATCGTGGGGGAAGCTGACGTCCGGAAGGAAGCGAGAAGCCGCTCAAGTCGGTCAAGTTTTTCCTTTCAAGGATAAGTCGGTTAAGTATTTTTTTAGGGAAGTGTTAAGTCGGTTAAGTGTGTTTCCATAAATAAATTGATAATTAGCTCAACAGCATATTAGTAGTTCATTGTGCACCTAACCCTAACCCAGACGCGTGGTCGCTCGCAGGGACTCTGCCCGCCGCCTGTCTCCTGATTTATGTCTGAATCTGATCGTCTTCAACATCTTTTCGAGCTGTGGTCCCTTCGGAATCTTACCGCGAAGGCGCGATCAAGCACACGGCCAAGCGCAGCGATTCCGATGTCGCCCATCGGGAGGTTCGTGCTCTTCTTGACCCTGTTTGGTGCATGGCGCCTCCGCTCGACCCTGTTCGCTGAGGCGCCTCCAGCTCCTGGTGTCGACTCCGCGTCCGCGATCGGGAACGCATCGTGCGTGGCCCTCGCCAGGGAGGCCGGCGTCCGGGCGAAAGGCGGCACGGCGCGCAACTTCATCATTTCGCCGCTGTCCATCCACGCGGCGCTCGCGAAGGTGGCCGCCGGCGCGCGGGGCGACACGGTTAACGAGCTCCTGCGGTTCCTCGGGTCGGCGTCGCTCAACGAGCTGCACCGCGCGGCGGCGACCGAGCTCGTCGGCAGGCTCAACGTCCTAGCGCAGACGTCCTTCGCCAGCGGCGTGTGGGTGGACCGGATGCTGGCGCTAAGGCCAGAGTTCACGGCCATCGCCGCGTCGCGGTACAACGCCACGGCAGAATCCGTGGACTTCGTGTCGGGGACCGAGCAGGCGAGGCAGCGCGTGAACGCCTTCGTGGCGGACGCGACCAACAAGCACATCCTCGAAGTCCTGCCTCCGGGCTCCGTCAACTCCGGCACGGCGGTCGTCCTCGCCAACGCGCTCTACTTCAAAGGGGCGTGGTCACAGCCGTTCGACGTCTCCACCGTGCCGTTCCACATCCCAGCCGGCGGCACCACCGTGCGCGTGCCATCCATGACCACAAGCCGGTCACAGCACATCGCGGTCTACCCGGGCTTCAGGGAATCAGGGCCCTCAAGCTGCCGTACAAGAACGACGTGCAGCAGCAAGCTGAATTCTACATGCTTATCCTATTACCGGACAGGGACACTGTTAGTCTCGCCGATCTGTACGACAAGGCCGTGTGGACGCCAGAGTTCATCAAGACGCACACACCGACAGGGAAGGTTCCAGTCGGGCGGTTCATGGTCCCCAAGTTCAAGTTCACGTCCGAGTTCGAAGCGTCATCTGACATGCGGAAGCTTGGTGTCACTAGGGCTTTCGAAGGCGGCGACTTCTCGGGCATGATGACCGGCGGGAAAGGGCTTTCCATCAACGGGGTGTACCATAAGGCCACTATCGAGGTGGACGAGGTAGGCAGCGTGGCCGCCGCTGCCACGGCCGTCGTCGGGTTAGGTAGTGCAGGACCAGGGCATGGAGTAGATTTTGTGGCAGATCGGCCTTTCTTATTTGCCGTGGTAGAGGAGGGGACAGACGCAGTGTTGTTTCTTGGTCACGTGGCTAATCCTCTCGCTCGCTAAATAAATAAATAATTATTTTATAAAATGTTGAATCCTTTGATTGTCGGCAGAATTATTGTAACATTGTTCGGTGGTCATGTGATTAATCGTGTCACCACATGATGCGCAGAACATGCCACAATGCTATCTCTCGCGACCGTTACGCCATATCGGCAAAAGGTGGAACCCTTTTTTTTTGAGAGACAAAAGGTGGAACCCTTGTGGCATCAACGTGCTCAATATTTTCATCCGCTGATCAGTGGTTTGTAGAAAAGGTTTACTGTACATATAGTTTTTTAATCAATAATTTGTAAAGTCATGTTTTTCTGCTAACCTAACCCTCAGTTTTTTGTTGTTAACTAGTAAGTGTGCACGTGCAACGCACGTTTCAACTAATATTACAAGCAGATCTGAGAGCTCACATTAAGACTTCATATCATATTTTGTGATGATCCAATTGCGCGACAGAAACACAAACTACCGAGCCAAAACTATATATTCAAATCTTGAACCCAGAATAGAATAGATATGGCAACACATATATTCCACTTGATTTACAACAGTGATATACAGTTTGATGTTTGAATGGTTGAAGAAATAATGTACCTAAACATTAGCTCATATACTTCAGCTTCACATATGCCTTCTCAATTAAATTATTAATTGCTTCCTTCTCCCAGTTCAGTACATACTACAGAACGAAATGGAAAGTTATTTGGTGAGAATCAACACAAGCCATCTCTTCAAGTGCATTCTCTATTTTATTAACCTGGCCTTATAAACATAACATAATTCTACCATCCAAATCCCAAGCTTCTACCAGCGCCACAACAGCTGTAGCATCTATATCAAGCATCCGTCTTTCCTCATCGTCACTTGTCTTAACCCTCCGTTGCATCACGATGACAACTCAGTCATCCCAATCTTAAACCAATGTTAAACAATCTGAGACATGTTGTGATTACCAAAAATAGACTGATCAGGCATGAACAACTTTGATTGCAAGACTTTAGGCTTCATGTGTGCATTGAGTGGGAAAAAATAGCAGACCACACTCATTATGTAATGCCTTTTAGGAACCAAAAAATACATCTTACATACACCAAAACACATATCTAATTTTCTTCAACTCATAAAGACAACAAACAACGTTCTTGATACATATAGCATAAAGGGGGGGGGGGGGGGGGCATATGCATACCCGCTTTTCTGGATACTCAACATATGTCTCAAAGCAACATAAATCGCAATTTCAACTACTCTTTAGGGGATTGAACAATAAAAATGGTTTTAATTGAAACGATATGCATATTTGGTACGGAAATAACTGTATAGAAATGATATGAACTACCAGTTTTCAAACCATTGAAGTTTGCTAGTGTGAAAAAATCATTTCCAGTTTAACAAAGAACATTCTGCACCTTCAACTTCTTAGCCATTTATACATATTTTAATGTGTTAGGTGCAACAGTATATTGGTTAGCAAACTACACTGGTTCTATAAATGTCAAAATAAAATACATACGGCAGAAATATGTAACAAATATTGGTTAGGAAAAAATCTAAGTGAACCTCACATATGATATTTGTTTATGATTACTGTGGTGACTTTTCCTTCATGGCTTCTTTCTCGGTCTCTCTGTCTGAAGTTTTTCTTCTTAGATGGACTTGTTGAAGTGTAAAAGGTTATACAGAAAAGCTAGAGAACGTGAAACATCAGATTTGCTGCTTCTTTTACCCTTTATCGCAAGAACAGGCTAACACTCCATGGAAGAATCGCATGCACCGATGAAATTATTGAAGGGAAAAAAATACCAAGACCTATGGCCCCACATCATCTCTTGTACAAATAATCAATGCCAATGGAAACATCATACAAATATTAAATGGAAAGGTAAGTGAAGAGATTAATTAGAAGGAGAATGGAGATAAAATAATTAGGCCATTGGTCGTATGAAACATAACTGGTTTCTTTGGAAAGATTATACATTTGTGTAGTTAATGATAAGAAGACCCATTCTAACTGGGCGTCAGAAATATTAAGAGCTTGAGAACTGCACACAACATAATTTGTACACAGAAAACAGAATAGACTACATCATACACACTGTGATATGATCTTAAATTAATTAACATCTGTTGATGCATTGTTCTTAAATTCCATGTGCCAGATCCTGCAAATGGGTTATAAACATGTCTGCCATTTACCAAAACAGGGTGCTTTTTTGGGTGATGAAAGAAACTGTAGCAAAGTGGCACCGTCTTTGGCAATAATACAAAAGAGGGGGGTAGTTGATAATTGGAAATACCATTGACGCAGGCTTGATACACAAGTGGATTATAGATCTGAAAGTCTACATTACCAACTATTATAAGCAGTTGTTTGGTCCCCCGGAAGAAAATTTTGTGTCCTTAGATGAGTCGAGGGTTGAGGATGTTCCTCAACTTGAGACTGCCGAGAATGAGCTCCTAACTGCTCCTTTCTCTGAGAAAGAGGTGTTTGACGCCATTGCACAAATGGAGAATAACAAGGCTCCAGGACCGGATGGGTTTCCGGCGGAGTTCTACAAAAAGTGCTGGCATTTTATTAAGGGTGATCTGATGCCCATGTTCCAGGAGTTCTTTGAGGGTCAGCTTCAGTTGTTTAAGCTGAATTTTGGAACGATAACCCTTCTGCCTAAGAAGATGGACGCGGTTCGTATTGAGCAGTTCAGACCGATATGTCTGCTTAATGTAAGTTTCAAAATTTTCACCAAGGTCGGGACGAATAGACTAACGCAGATTGCGCACTCTGTGGTTCACCCGTCCCAGACTGCTTTCATGCCTGATAGAAACATCCTTGAAGGGGTTGTGGTCTTGCATGAAACGCTCCATGAAATCCATTCAAAAAAACTTGATGGTGTAGTTTTTAAAGTGGATTTTGAAAAAGCATATGATAAAGTTAAATGGCCTTTCCTTCAACAAGCGTTGCGTATGAAAGGTTTTGATCTGGCATGGAGAAACCAGATTGATTCCTTTACGCAAAAAGGGAGTGTAGGGATTAAAGTGAATGATGACATAGGTCACTATTTCCAAACACACAAGGGGCTAAGGCAAGGAGATCCGATGTCACCGATCCTATTTAATATAGTGGCTGATATGCTCACTATCTTAATAGGCAGGGCAAAGGATGCAGGGCAGGTAGGTGGCCTGGTCCCGCATCTAGTTGACGGAGGGATTTCCATTCTTCAGTATGCTGATGATACTATCATCTTTATGGAGCACGACCTGGCGAAAGCAAGAAACATGAAGCTGTTGTTATGCTTATTTGAACAATTGTCTGGTCTCAAAATTAACTTCCACAAGAGTGAATTGTTTTGCTTTGGACGAGCAAAGGACGACCAGGACACGTATAAACAATTGTTCGGATGTGAATTGGGTTCCTTACCGTTTACGTATTTAGGTATACCCATTCATCATCGTAAGCTGACTAACTTGGAGTGGAAATGCATCGAGGATCGCTTTGAAAAGAAACTGAGCTGTTGGAAAGGGAAGCTCATGTCATACGGAGGACGATTGATTCTAATCAATTCGGTCCTTACTAGTATGCCTATGTTTCTCCTATCCTTTTTCCAGGTTCCGGTGGGAGTCAGGAAAAGGTTAGATTTCTATCGATCTAGATTTTTTTGGCAGCATGACGAGTTCAAACAAAAATATAGGCTTGCTAAGTGGGATATTATCTGTAGGCCGAAGGACCAAGGGGATCTAGGTATTGAAAATTTGGAAGTCAAAAATATATGTCTCCTTAGCAAGTGGCTTTTTAAACTGTCATCTGAGACGGAAGCTACTTGGGCACAGATTTTGCGTAATAAGTATCTTTATGCTAAAACCTTGGCTCAGGTAAATGTGAGGCCTTCCGACTCACCCTTTTGGAAGGGTTTGATGCGAGTTAAACAAATTTTTTTCAACAAGTCAAGATTTATTGTTGGGAATGGTGCCTCTACGAGGTTTTGGGAGGATACGTGGCTTGGGGAGACCCCCCTTGCACTTCAATATCCTACCTTGTACAACATCGTGCGACGTCGAGAAGCTTTCGTTGCAACTGTTTTACAATCCACTCCTCTCAATATTAGTTTTCGGAGAACGCTAGTTGGAAATCGTTGGGAGGCCTGGCTCCACCTTGTTAGACGCTTAATGCAGGTGCAGCTGACCCAGCAACCAGATAAGCTGTCTTGGAAACTTACTAGGAATGGTGTGTTCTCAGTAAAGTCCATGTATCTGGATGTCATTAACTCTAGCGTTGTTCCTTCCTCGATTCACGTTTGGAGAGTTAAGGTTCCCTTACGTATCAAAGTGTTTATGTGGTTTGTGCATAAACAAGTCATTCTGGCTAAGGATAACCTGGCAAAACGCAATTGGGTGGGCTCCTCTAGGTGTAGCTTTTGCGATCATAACGAAAACATCAAACACCTCTTTCTCGATTGTCCGTTGGCTAAGATTCTATGGCGGTCAATCAATATTGCGTTTAATATTAATCAGCCCACCTCTATCAATATGTTATTTGGAACATGGCTTGATGGGGTGGTTTCCGATACTGCAAGACACACTCGTGTTGGCGTTTGTGCTTTACTTTGGGAAGTATGGAACTGCAGAAATGACTTGGTTTTTAACAGATCAACAAACATTCACTTTTTGCAGGTTATCTTCAGAGCCACGGCTTTCATCCGTATGTGGTCGCTACTCACTCCGACGGAGGCCAGGGAGCGTTTGGTTACTGCGTCTACCCGATGGGAGATGGTAGCGCGGAATATTTTCAACCGGTTTGGATGACGGTCATGTAATAGGATAGGCATGTAGTGCTCCTATTGTGCTTGCCAGCCGGTTGTGGCTTCGGGTTTGAGCTCTTTCGAGCTTTTTGTCTTGTTTTTGCTTCTCGATACTTGACGACTTTGTTACTGGATTGGCTTTTAATAATATGAGCCGTATATATGCATCTTTCTGATGCAGAGGCTGGGGTAAACCCCTTTTCGAAAAAAAAAGATCAGTTATCTCCTAATGTCAGTAACACCATGATCTTGTATTTGCTTTTTGAAAATCATGGACCAACAACCTGTGATCTAGTACCAATGTTTGTCACAACCACGATCTCCGAAAGTCACTCGCTCGAGTGGTTTATGCTTTCCGACAGATACGTACTCCCTTCGTCCGAAAATACTTGTCATCAAAATGGATAAGAAGGGATATATCTATAACTAAAATACGTCTAGATACATCTCTTTTTATTTATTTTGGTGACAAGTATTTCCGGACGGAGGGAGTACATTGAAGATGGATTTCTTGTAAAACGACTGGAAGCCTACGGCAACATGGACGTGCACAAGGGCTTGCCCAACCATGCAGGTAGATGGATAATAGACGTCATGTTGATGCTGGTCCAAGGGTGTAATATCCACGACCGAGCGCAACGTGGGTGGATAGATGTATTTTCTCTTGGGTTCAGAAATTTTCAAAAAAGGGGATAGGGGAAACAAGAGGGGAGCTGCGCGTTGGATGTTTGAAGGCGAGAGGATCCACTACGTAGATGTGACGCCACCGGCTGCGCGTACCAGATTCTCTTGAGGACGAATAGGGTTGGCGGTGTTGGGCGTCACCGTCGCCGGCGTCGTGGGTAGGAGGATTGCAGACACGACGGTGGGCTGCCTCGATGGGCTGGAACGCCACCTCGGCACCTCGCTCGTCCGCGGCCTCCCAGTAAAAATCGTCGGCGTCGTGGGCAGCATGGCCACCGGACCGCGGACCTAGGGCAGCAGGACGCCGGGGGCGCAGGTCGGGCGTCGCGCGAGGAGGCCGCGGGGCTGGGGCGTCGTGTGGAAATCGATGTGTCAATCATTATCCAGATCGTGTGAGGCTATTTTTTTTCGGACTGGGCGTGGCCTGAGAGTTCTCGTCCGGTGGAGTATGGTCAGTCAAAGGTAATTGCTACATGCAATTGTTGCCTCTATCAGATCTATTTAGCCCGTCAGATCTCATTAAGTGGAATAATCCGACGGCAGAAATTAGTCTGGGTACATAAAACGGGGTGGTTATAGAAAAGAAAATGTTCGATTGTTTAATAGTAGTATAGATATAGATAATCCGACGGCAGAAATTAGTCTGGGTACATAAAACAGGGTGGTTATAGAAAAGAAAATGTTCGATTGTTTAATAGTAGTATAGATTCAATGAGGACTGACGCCATCGCTGAGAAGAGAACTCTTCTCATAGAACTCCATATAATCTAAAGATAACAAAACAATTATATGCAATGTTATATCTTGTTCCTCTAGTGGTAATAACAAATGCTCTATAGAGTTAATTTAGCCTGATATTTGCCATAGCATGATATTTGAAACTTTGATTAAGCACAACAAGATTTTAAAATTTAGACCGTGCTATGTGGGAGAGAGAGACGGGAAGCATCGCACAGGAATAGTGTTCTTATTTTATGGGCCTATAGTGTTTCGCAGTTTGTTGGCCCAATTAACAGGAGAGAGCCCAAGTAGGTCTGCGGAGCAGTGGCCCAGATACGGGGGACGCGATTGGCACAATGACTGAAAAATTAGGTGCGTTGAACTGCGTGATCCGGTGGCTGAGAGACTTGAAGCGTTGTAAAGGCTCTTGGCTAGCTTAGAGCATCTCCAGCCATTGCGCCTCTCAGGAGGCATTTTTTCAGCCTCCTGGGGAGGTGCCAGCGAACATATTTGCGTGGGGGTGGAATTTCTTCCAGCCGTGCCCCCACCCAACAACAGCTGGGAGGAGCTCCTACGGCGGCCACCCTGTCCCGCGCCCATGCCTCGCCGCCACGGCCATGACCACGCCTAGAGCGACCAACAAACAGCAGCGGCAAGTGGCGGCGGCAGCTATGCAGCGGCAGCAGCAGCAAGAAGTAGCAGTAGCAAGAAGGCAACAGCAACAGAGCTTTAGCGGCAAAGTAGTAGGCTACGGCCACGAGCAGCAGCAGTTGCCCCCGCGCACGGGCAAGGGCAGCTGCGGGCGCAGCGCATGACGACGGGAGCAGCGGGGTGCGGCCAGGGGACGGCCGCCTCGCGGCCGGACGCGAGGCGCGGGCGCGCATCGCGGCCAACAGCCGGAGCTTGGGCCGCGGCAAAAGCAGGGGTGCGGCCGGCGAGTGGATGCAGGACGCGGGCAAGGATGGGCGTGGCGCGGGCGCAGGCAGGAGAGCCCAGGGGCGCGCTGAGCGCGGCGACAACAGGCAGGGCATGCGGGATCGAAGCACCGTCTGTGGCAGCCTCGTTGGGTGGGTGCGACTACGACGACAGGTCAAGGTTGATGAAGGGGTCAAGGCGAGGAGGAGCGCCCGTTCCCGTGCCTGGCCGGCTCCGATGCCGCCTCCCGCCGCGGCCGGCGCCGTGGACAGGACGCCATGGACGAGCAGGACGCCATGGACGAGCTCCCCGCCTCCCAACTCCGGCGCCCTTCCCGCGAGCTCCGACACCCGCCCGCCGTGACGCCCCCCGTGCCCCAGCTCCGGCGCCCCACTCGCCGCGCCCGTCCCGTCCCGTGCGCGCATGCTTCAGTGGGTGGGGGATGGGGGAGTGTGAGCACATGGGTGGGCCTATAGAAAAGAGAGGGAGAGAGAGAGAGAGGAGAGAGGCAATTGAGACACTGAAAGTGGGCCATTTTGCATGCAAAGTAAGAGTGGCGGCGTCCCCAGCTGCCTCTTGGGGGGCTCGATTTCACCTACGCGCGCCGGCCGTATTTTTTCTCAAATCCGGCGAAAACTGGGTGGAAGGAATTTTACTTGCCGGCGGTGAAAAAGTGCCCGGGAAGGCTTCTTGGGGGGGGGGGGGGGGGGGAGGGGGGGGGGGGCTAGTGGAGATGCTCTTAGTTATACTGTTTAGTAATCGGAACTGCAGGCCACACCTTGTCCTCTCCCACGGGTAGCAACGAACCTGGCCACCTTCGCCGCGAGCATTATCGCACCGCCGTGCCGGGAGTAGTTGCCCGCTTTCCACCCTCGCGCCTCCTCGCGGGCGCGCACGGATGCAATCAGCAGCATGGGAAACAACGTGGTTCCACCAGAGCCTGGCACGAGCAACAGCTTCAACCGGCCGGTACTTGAACACCGCCATGTCGTCTTGTCCTACTTTGTTGGCATGTACCAGCAACTCGAGAGCATGCGGTAGACACCGTCATGAACATGGCGTTCCCCCGCAGTTTGGGTGATGGGGCGTGCATGACGTACGCCACAACGGCAACAGCATGAAGGAAGTGCCAAAGAATCGATCGAGAGCAAAGCTAGATCCAGGCAAGTCAAGTACGTATTCTGCCGCTGCTAGTAAATTGATCAAGATTCTTCGGTCTAGCCTTGCGCTTTTTTGCTGCTAGCTGAAACAATCCAGGCTAGAAAACTTTCAAACCGGCGGCATTTAGAGTGTTAGATGGAAGCGTTCCTACTCCTCGTGAGAGGAGCCACGGTTTATATATTAATATGAGGTAGGAACAACCCCTGCCGTGGCATACAAGGAAGAACCGATCGCTAGGATTCGGTAGTTATAGAGAGGAAGATAGATACGAGAGGGAGAGAGAGGATAGAGTCTGTTGAGATTACAATAGAAGATTTATCTTTATTCCTAACACCCTCCCTCAATCTCAACTATCCTCTATTAAGATTTCTCTTGAACTCCTCAAATGGTTTGACCGACAGTGTTTTAGTAAAGCCATCTGCTACCTGATCTTTAGAGGCAATGAACCTAATCTCGAGTTTCTTCTCTGCAACCCTTTCTCTCACAAGATGAAAGTCAATTTCAATATGTTTGGTTCTGCCATGAAAAACCGGATTAGCACAGAGATAGGTAGCTACTTGTGACGCCCCCGATTCAATCGTATACTAATCATACACGCAAACGTGTATGATCAAGATCAGGGACTCACGGGAAGATATCACAACACAACTCTACAAATAAAAAAAAGTCATACAAGCATCATATTACAAGTCAGGGGCCTCGAGGAATCGAATACAAGAGCTCGATCATAGACAAGGCAGTGGAAGCAACAATATCTGAGTACAGACATAAGTTAAACAAGTTGCCTTAAAAGGCTAGCACAAACTGGGATACAGATTGAAAGAGGTGCAGGCCTCCTGTCTGGGATCCTCCTAAACTACTTCTGGTCATCGTCAGTGGGCTGCACGTAGTAGTAGGCACCTCCCGAGTAGTAGTAGTCGTCATCGACAGTGGTGCCTGGCTCCTGGGCTCCAACTTCAGGTCGCAGCAATTGAGTATAGAAAAGGGGAAAAGGGGGGGAGCAAAGCAACCGTGAGTACTCATCCAAAGTACTCGCAAGCAAGGATCTACACTACATATGTATGCATTGGTATCAAATGGAAAAGGGGTATCATATGCGGACTGAACTGCAGAATGCCGACTTAAGAGGGGGATAGCTAGTCCTTTCGAAGACTACGCTTCTGGTAACCTCCATCTTGCAGCATAAGAAGAGAGTAGATGGTAAGTTCACCAAGTAGCATCACATAGCATAATCCTACCCGGCGATCCCCTCCTCGTTGCCCTGTTAGAGAGCGGTCACCGGGTTGTATTTGGCACTTGGAAGGGTGTGTTTTATTAATTATCCGGTTCTAGTTGTCATAAGGTCAAGGTACAACTCCAAGTCGTCCTGTTACCAAAGATCACGGCTATTCGAATAGATTAACTTCCCTACAGGGGTGCACCACATTTCCCAACACGCTCGATCCCCTTTGTCCGGACACACTTTTCTGGGTCATGCCCGGCCTCGAAAGATCAACACGTCGCAACCCTACCTAGGCACAACAGAGAGGTCAGCACGCCGGTCTAAATCCTATGGCGCAGGGGTCTGGGCCCATCGCCCGTTGCACACCTGCACATTGCGAGGGCGGCCGAAGAGCAGACCTAGCAACCTCCATTACAAAGGAAGTTGCGTTACGCGGTCCAACCCGGCGCGAGCTGCTCAGTCGCTGACGTCACGACGACTTCGGCTGATACCACGACGTTGAGTGCCCATAACTGTTCCCGCGTAGTTGGTTAGTGCGTATAGGCCAGTAGCCAGACTCAGATCAAATACCAAGATCTCGTTAAGCATGTTATCTTGAAGTCAACGCGAACGTCGACCAGGGCCAGGCCCACCTCTCAATTGGGTGGTCTCAACCTGCCCTGTCGCTCCGCCACAAAGAACGTCAAGGCCGAGCCCGCGGCGGAGATGCCGCTCGGCCGACGCACTCGCAGCGCCGGCATCGTCATCAACGAGGGCGGCCGGCGCGCCTTCCCCTCGTCGGCTCCTCCGCGCTTCATCAAGCCAAAGACGGAGCCGGGGCTGGTGCCGGTGAAGGCAGAGCCGGGGCTGGCGCCGGTGAAGGAGGAGTTCGGGGACGACGACGCGGCCCTAGAATGGGCGCGCCAGGACTCCATTGCGATGGAGAAGGCGCGCCGGGAGAAGGCGAAGGAGCGCCAGTGCGCCGCCCTACGCCGCTTCGAGGAGCGCTGACGCAGCCGCGATGAAGGCAGGGTCGTCGTCTTATGTGACAGCGACGACGACGATGACGTGCCGCCGCCAGTCCGCCATGGCGACGCCGGGCAGGGGTCCAGCAGGGGCGCCCGCGTCAAGGAGGAGAAGGCCGCCGACGATGATGGCGGCGACGGCGGCGACGACTTCAGCCCCTTTCTTTTTTTAGATTAGGTTAATGTAATGAAAATGCGCGAATTTCGCCAAAATTTGCCATGTTTGGCCGAAATTTAACTAGTTTTTATCATAACTTCGCCGAACGGTCCTTTTTTTTAATGCGCGCCTGGGGGCGGCCCTGGGGTCCGACGGCTGGGGACCGACTCGCCCCCAGGGCCATTTTTTGCATCGGCTCACCCCCAAGCGGCGCTTTTTGACGCCCCCTGGGGGGCCAACGGCTGGAGATGCCCTTAGCATTATCCTGCTGAATGTAGATGGTTTGTCCAGCATCACCTTCGGGCCAAACAACTTGTATTGCTGGCAAGACCTTCTCTATTAGGAACTCCCTCATCACTTTTCTGTCGACTTTTATTGATTTTGTCTCTATTGTACCTCTGGGCCTGTTGTCGCTTCTCCTTTGAGCAGGAACTTCCTTCACGAATGGCCAGATACCAATTTTCCCAGAGAAGGTCATGTTTCCTTCACTGTCCCACCTCGGCCTAGCAACGGCTGTCAAGAACATCACCTTGCCAATACAGTTTCCATGTATAGGCCTCATAGGCTCTTCCTCCCCATCCAATAGATAATATGTTTTATTCTTCTTTGTCATGTTAAACCACTTTTTGTCGATATGGACAACATTATGCATAGTATTGAACTTATTAGGCCTTTCCGTTGCTGTTGTTGCCTCATCAAGCATCGACAAACAAAATTTCATCCTATCTTTTTTA
The DNA here is from genome assembly GCA_034509565.1 of Triticum monococcum. NCBI lineage: Eukaryota > Viridiplantae > Streptophyta > Magnoliopsida > Poales > Poaceae > Triticum > Triticum monococcum. The sequence goes on along the minus strand of CM067845.1, from coordinate 665,640,497 downwards.
TTCTGGTCCTTTAGAGTTGGCTTCACCCAGTTTGTATGCCTCCTTATCAAGTTTAACATTAACTTTCTATGAAGCTGAAGGAAATATGCCCTAGAGGCAATAATAAAGTTATTATTTATTTCCTTATATCATGATAAATGTTTATTATTCATGCTAGAATTGTATTAACCGGAAACATAATACATGTGTGAATACATAGACAAACAGAGTGTCACTAGTATGCCTCTACTTGACTAGCTCGTTAATCAAAGATGGTTATGTTTCCTAACCATGAACAAAGAGTTGTTATTTGATTAACGAGGTCACATCATTAGTTGAATGATCTGATTGACATGACCCATTCCATTAGCTTAGCACCCGATCGTTTAATATGTTGCTATTGCTTTCTTCATGACTTATACATGTTCCTATAACTATGAGATTATGCAACTCCCATTTACCGGAGGAACACTTTGGGTACTACCAAACGTCACAACGTAACTGGGTGATTATAAAGGAGTACTACAGGTGTCTCCAATGGTAGATGTTGGGTTGGCGTATTTCGAGATCAGGGTTTGTCACTCCGATTGTCGGAGAGGTATCTCTGGGCCCTCTCGGTAATACACATCACATAAGCCTTGCAAGCATTATAACTAAGATGTTAGTTGTGAGATGATGTATTACGGAACTAGTAAAGAGACTTGCCAGTAACGAGATTGAACTAGGTATTGGATACCGACGATCGAATCTCGGGCAAGTAACATACCGATGACAAAGGGAACAACGTATGTTGTTATGCGGTCTGACCGATAAAGATCTTTGTAGAATATGTAGGAGCCAATATGGGCATCCAGGTCCCGCTATTGGTTATTGACCGGAGACGTGTCTCGGTCATGTCTACATTGTTCTCGAACCGTAGGGTCCGCACGCTTAAGGTTTCGATGATAGTTATATTATGAGTTTATGAGTTTTGATGTACCGAAGGAGTTCAGAGTCCCGGATGAGATTGGGGACATGACGAGGAGTCTCGAAATGGTCGAGACGTAAAGATCGATATATTGGACGACTATATTCGGACATCGGAAAGGTTCCGAGTGATTCGGGTATTTTTCGGAGTACCGGGTAGTTACGGGAGAAGTAATGGGCCTTGATGGGCTTTAGTGGGAAGAGGAAAAAGGATGCTGCGCCCCCCCTCCCCTTTGGTCCGAATTGGACTAGGGAAAAGGGGGCCGGCCACCTCTCCTTCTCCTCCACTTCCTTCTCCCTTCCTCCCCTCTTGATGGACTCCTACTAGGACTTGGAGTCCTAGTAGGACTCCCATCCTGGCCGCACCAATAGCCTTGGCCGGCCTCCCCCTCCTCCATCCTTTATATACTGAGGCAGGGGGCACCCCATAGACACACAAGTTGATCCTTGGTGATCGTTCCTTAGCCGTGTGCGGTGCCCCCTGCCACCAAATTCCACCTCGATCATATTGTTGCAGTGCTTAGGCGAAGCCCTGCGTCGGTAGTACATCAAGATCGTCACCACGCCGTCGTGCTGACGGAACTCTTCCTCGACGCTTTGCTGGATCGGAGCCCGAGGATCGTCATCGAGCTGAACGTGTGCTAAGAACTCGGAGGTGCCGGAGTAACGGTGCTTGGATCGGTCGGATCGGGAAGACGTACGACTACTTCCTCTATGTTGTGTGATCGCTTCCGTAGTCGGTCTGCGTTGGTACGTAGACAACACTCTCCCCTCTCGTTGCTATGCATCACCATGATCTTGCGTGTGCGTAGGAATTTTTTTGAAATTACTACGTTCCCCAACAGAAGCGTGGTAGGGCTACATCCTAGTTGCTAGGCAAGTGACCTAATGGTAGACCTTTTGTTTAATGGGATTGTTAGGATTTTTTCTAGGTTAATGTCCTTAGGCTTTCTTCCAGAATTTCCTTTTTTATTAGAAACATCCACCTCTTTACCTTCGCTAATTTGCTTCATTGCTTTCCTCCAAATTCTTTGTATATTCCAAACACCCACTCCAAAAAAATTTGCAATGTCTTGCTTATCAATTCCCAAAAAGTGCCTCCTCTACTCATACACAGTGTATGTATTGCTACATAAGCAGCAAATTTTTGCTGGTCATTGAGGGTTTTATATTTCCTAGCAACTTGCCCAACACCTGTACCAAGACATATAATAGAGAAATGATTAAATGAAATGATCAAGTGATGAAGTGATGGAATGATCAAGTGACGAAATGATGAAATGATCAGCTGTAACTGTACCTGGATTTTGAACAATTTCATCTCCTTCCATCCCCTCTCCGGCATCTCCTTCCATATCATCTCGTACATGTCCTTCCATTTCATTTTCTCCATCTTCATCCATTTCATCCACATCTTCTGCAGGTGGAGTGAAGTTGAGGTCTGGGAGATCCATTTTCTCCTGAAGATATGAATATGTAATATGAAGTATAAGTAGAAGTACAAGAAGAAGTACATATAAATTCAGTCTGTTTACTATCAATTGCTGTCTGTTTACTGTCAAAGCAAGAATTAGTTTCCTAGGTTAATAGCCATAATTAGTTTTCTGTATCTTAATTAACTCTAAACATTTTGCCTGAAAACTGAATGTACAATGTTTCTGTAGATAATTTGATCGAAAAGGGACGGCATGCTGAGGTGTACAAAGGACAGCTTGCTGATGGACAGTTTGTGGCAGTGAAGAGGTTAACAAAAATACTTAACCAAGCATGCTGAGGTGAGCAGAGTAGAGACTGTCTGCAATCATGATCTAGAGTAGCATGGAGTAAAATGTTTGCAAGAGTATAATTACAGGCATGAGTATAATGAATTAACCAATTGTTGTCAGTTGAAACTTAAAGTTCAGACAGGAAGTAGTCTTAGAGACCCGTGTACTCCTTGTATTCATGAGTACAGTAAGAAGTAGATAGTGCACTTTGCCAGCTGCTCTTTTCTTTGCTTTTACCCCAGGATAACACACTAAGATCAGTACTGTACATTATTTTGTTTGACAGGAGTACATTATCTACATTATTTTGTTTGAGGAGTATAGTATATGTGTAATGCATGAAGACCCTTAAGCCCTCTCTGACAGGAAGATCATTCATTGGCACAAAAGGGGTACCACGAAAAGAAAAGAAATATTTGTTTATTCAGCCCTCTTTTCTCTCCATCTCTAGTTCTTCAGTTTTCTGTGTCTTTAGAATTTTTATTTTCAGTGTTTCTGTAGTCCAGTCTTCAGTTTTCAGTACCTTTCTACTCCTAATAATCATTACTGTTTTTAGTGCAGGAGTATAATTTTGTTTCAGTCATTAGTGTTTTAGTTTTCATTACCTAATAATCAGACCTTAGCTCGTTCTCTTTAATCAGTACCCGTGCTAGTATTTTCTTAGTATGTGAGCTTGCATCATTGTTCAGTCACACTAAATTTTGTCAAGTCTGCATAGCTAGTGATTCAGTTCTTGGTTTCTTTTTAGTTTTTCAATTTTGATCCTTCCTCACCTAAGTTCTTCACTTTGTGTCTTAGTTTGTGAGCTTCCATCATTGTTCCGTCTACTAGTCTATCAGTCTAAGTCCCTAGTGCTTACTCACTCTGTCATTTTCCAGTAAGTCCCTGCTCATTTTGATGTGTTCCTCAACTGATTTTGCACTCAACTGTTTCAGTATCATTGGCTTTGGCGACATTGATCCTTCTTCACGTATGCTGGTTGTTGCATTTGAATTTAGGTTAGTTTGCCAAAGGAAAGTTTCAGTCATTCTTCCGTGTGAACAAGAGCATGATCGATGCGAGTGTGATTCGTTGTTTATTCACGACAGTCGTTTTACAATAGTTTGTGCATCATGCTCTTGTTCACGTGGTCAGGTTTTCTTGTAATTTTGCTTGCTGTAGATATATATGATTGGGCTACATGTACATGTTCTCCTAAGCAAAAGAAAACTGAAGCTAAGCTAGCTAGCAATGGTGGTGACTACTATGCTTTTAGTCTATTCTTTGTTGAGAATTTTCATGCAATATGCCTGTTTCATCACATGACATTTGACTATGAATGAACTTGGGTAACGCCGTTGAAGTTGGTATCTTTCTTGTTTCCAAGTCTTGCGGTTGTACATGATGGTTTCATCAGATGGATGTGAACTGAATGTATGTCCAGTTTACACCGATGTAACCTGATTCTAAAGAAAAGAATGCCACATACAGATGGCGTCGACCTTGGCCTCCTCGTCGATCTGACTCTGCATTAAGAAAACTTGTTGGGATCAAGTGTCCCCCTTCCTCCACCGGCAGCCTTCCATCGAATTCACATCAGAACACTTCATTCATTCACCCAGAAAAAATAACTGACATTGCCAACATCTCACAAGAAAGAAGAGAGCAGAGTTGAAGTTGCCAGCCTGTTTACTTGTGTTCTTATTCTTCTTCTTCTTCACAGAATCAATCATGTTTACTTGCAGCCTTACTCACTTTGCGTCTTAGCTAATCAAATTCCTCAATTGAGGAACACATGGACTTGTCATTCCGGTCTTGGGATCAAAAGTAGCATATGGACTTATCATTCTGGTTTTTGGATGATTTAGTTAATCAAACTGACATCAATTGACCTGTTTTTTGGATCAATTGCAGATTCTCTTGATTGGAGTGGAGAGGAGCAGAGACGAGAGGAGCAGCAGAAGTGGACAGCGCAGCGGCTGACCTCGAGCTCTTGATTGGAGTGGGGAGAGGCGGCCGACGAAGGATCTGTGGCCAGCAGTGATGGATCCAGAGTTGTGGCGGAGGAGGAAGCCGGCGGGAATGGCGGCCGGTGAGGGAGCTGCAGACCGCGGCAGGGAAGGGCGACCGATGAGGGAGCTGCGGACCATGGCGAGGAAGGGTAGTCGGCCGGCGAGGGAGCTGCGGACCGCGACACGGAAGGACGCCAGAGATGCGGACGACGGAGGAGCCCGGCGAAAGGGAGCAGCGATGGCGGAGAAGCCTGATGGAGGGGAGGAGCGACGGAGGAAGATGCCTCCCGATCGATTTCAAATCAGGGGTAGTATCGTACTTTCATATAGTTTCACCGGGTCAGAACGATGCACCCAGCGGCAATTATTTCCGAATGGAGGGTGTAGCTAATAACTATGGACCCGTAGGTCTGAAGTAAACTACTCACACATCACCGGAGAGGCCATGGAGTTGATGTTGAGGCCCTCCGTGATCAATGGCCCCTCCGGTGGAGCTTCAGAAAAGGCCCCAAGATGGGATCTCTCGGGTACAGAAGTTTGCGGCGGTGGAATTAGGTTTTCGTGATTCTCCTAGATGTTTGGGGGGGTACGTGGATATATATAGGAGGAAGAAGTATGTCGGTGGAGCAACGGAGGGCCCACGAGGGTGGAGGGCACGCCCAAGGGGGTAGGCGTGCCTCCCTGCGTCGTGCCTTCCTCCCTTGTTTCTTGATGGCCACTCCAAGTCTCCTGGATCACGTTTGTTGAGAAAATCAAGTTCCCGAAGGTTTCATTCCGTTTGGACTTCGTTTGATATTCCTTTTCTTCGAAACCCTAAAATAGGCAAAAAAACATCAATTTGGGCTGGGCCTCCGGTTAGTAGGTTAGTCCCAAAAAATGATATAAAAGTGTAAAATAAAGCCCATTAACATCCAAAATAGATAATATAATAGCATGGAGCAATCAAAAATTATAGATACGTTGGAGACGTATCAAGCATCCCCAAGCTTAATTCCTGCTCGTCGTCGAGTAGGTAAATGATAAAAGAAGAATTTTTGATGTGGAATGCTTTCTAACATATTTCTCAAAGTAATTTTTCTTTATTGTGGCATGAATGTTCAGATCCGAAAGATTCAAGATAAAAGTTTAATACTGACATAAAAATAATAATATTCAAGCATACTAACTAAGTAATTATGTCTTCTCAAAATAACATGGCCAAAGAAATTTATCCCTACAAAATCATATAGTCTGGCTATGCTCTATCTTCACCACACAAAATATTTAAATCATGCACAGCCCCAATGACAAGCCAAGCAATTGTTTCATACTTTTGATATTCTCAAACTTTTTCAATCTTCACGCAATATATGATCGTGAGTCATGGTTATAGCACTATGGTGGAATAGAATGGTGGTTGTGGAGAAGACAAAAAGGAGAAGATAGTCTCACATCAACTAGGCATATCAACAGGCTATGGAGATGCCCATCAATAGATATCAATGTGAGTCAGCAGGGATTGCCATGCAACGGATGCACTAGAGCTATAAGTATATGAAAGGTCAACAAAAGAAACTAAGTGGGTGTGCATCCAACTTGCTTGCTCACGAAGACCTAGGGCATTTTGAGGAAGCCCATCATTGGAATATACAAGCCAAGTTCTATAATGAAAAATTCTCACTAGTATATGAAAGTGATATCATAGGAGACTCTCTATATGAAGAACATGGTGCTACTTTGAAGCACAAGTGTGGAAAAAGGATAGTAACATTGTCCCTTCTGTCTTTTTCTCTCATTTTTTTATTTGGGCCTTCTTTCTTTCCTTTTTTGACCTCTTTTCTTTCTTTTTTTTCGTCCGGAGTCTCATCCCGACTTGTGGGGGAATCATAGTCTCCATCATCCTTTCCTCACTTGGGACAATGCTCTAATAATAATGATCATCACACTTTTTTTACCTACAACTCAATACTTAGAACAAAATATGACTCTATGTGAATGCCTCTGGCGGTGTACCGGGATGTGCAATGATGCATGAGTGACATGTATGAAAGAATTATGAACGGTGGCTTTGCCACAAATACGATGTCAACTACATGATCATGCAAGCAATATGACAATGATGAAGCGTGTCATAATAACGGAACGGTGGAAAGTTGCATGGTAATATATCTCGGAATGACTATGGAAATGCCATAATAGGTAGGTATGGTGGCTGTTTTGAGGAAGGTATATGGTGGGTTTATGGTACCAGCGAAAGTTGCGCGATATTAGAGAGGCTAGCAATGGTGGAAGGGTGAGAGTGTGGATAATCCATGGACTCAACATTATTCATAAAGAACTCACATACTTATTGCAAAAATCTATTAGTTATCGACGCAAAGTATTACACGCATGCTCCTAGGGGGATAGATTGGTAGGAAAAGATCATCGCTCGTCCCCGACCGCCACTCATAAGGAAGACAATAAATAAATAAATCATGCTTCGACTTCATCACATAACGGTTCACCATACGTGCATGCTACGGCAATCACAAACTTCAACACAGGTATTTCTCAAATTCACAACTACTCAACTAGCATGACTCTAATATCACCATCTCCATATCTCAAAACAATTATCAAGTATCAAACTTCTCATAGTATTCAATGCACTTATATGAAAGTTTATATTATTGCCATGTTGTTCTAAAGGACTCCCAAAATATTATAAGTGAAGCATGAGAGAACAATAGTTTCTATAAAACAAATCCACCACCGTGCTCTACAAGATATAAGTGAAGCACTAGAGCAAAAACTATATAGCTCAAAACATATAAGTGAAGGACATAGAGTATTCTAATAAATTTCAAACCATGTGAGTCTCTCTCAAAAAGTGTGTACAGCAAGGATGATTGTGGTAAACTAAAAAGCAAAGACTCAAATCATACAAGACGCTCCAAGCAAAACACACATCATGTGGTGAATAAAAATATAGCTCCAAGTAAAGTTACCGATAGACGAAGACGAAAGAGGGGATGCCTTTAGGGGCGTCCCCAAGCTTAGGCTTTTTGGTGTCCTTGAATTTTACCTTGGGGTGCCATGGGCATCCCCAATCCTAGGCTCTTTCCACTCTTTGTTCCATAATCCATCAAATCTTTATCCAAAACTTGAAAACTTCACAACACAAAACTCAAAATAGAAAATCTTGTGAGCTCCGTTAGCGAAATAAAACAAAACACCACTTCAAGGTACTGTAATGAACTCATTATTTATTTATATTGGTGTTAAACCTAATGTATTCCAACTTCTCTATGGTTTATAAACTCTTTTACTTGCCATAGATTCATCAAAATAAGCAAACACAAAAAAAACAGAATCTGTCAAAAACAGAACAGTCTGTAGTAATATGTAGCTAACGCAAGTTCTGGAACCCCAAAAATTCTAAAGTAAATTTCTGGATGTGAGAAATTTATCTATTAATCATCTGGAAAAAGAATTAACTAAATATCACCTTCCAAATAAAAATGGCAGCAATTCTCGTGAGCACTAAAGTTTCTATTTTCTACAGCAAGATCAAAAAGACTTTCCCCAGTCTTCCCAACAGTTGTACTTGGCACAAACACTAATTAAGCACAAAAAACACAAACAAAACATAGGCTAGATAAATTATTTATTACTAAATAGGAGCAAAAATCAAGGAATAAAAATAAAATTGGGTTGCCTCCCAACAAGTGCTATCGTTTAACGCCCCTAGCTAGGCATAAAAGTGAAGATAGATCTAGGTATTGGCATCTTTGGTAGTCAATTCTAAAACACCCTCGATGCGGCTATATCTCCCACGTGTCGAAGCATGACTTATAGGCATAACCGCATTGAAAGCAATGTCGCAAGTGAGGTAATCTTCACACAACCCATGTAATACATAAGGGAAAGAGGTACATAGTTGGCTTACAATCGCCACTTCACACAATACATAAATAAAGCATTATATCATCCAGATACAATCAAGGTCCGACTACGGAACCAAAATAAAAGAAGAACCCCAAATGTGACAAGGCCCCCGATCGGCCCAAACTGGGCTCCACTACTGATCAACTAGAACGAAACAACACAAAGGACAAGATCTTCATCGAGCTCCTCCTGAGCTTGGTTGCGTCGTCTGCACGGACTCATCGGCACCTGCAAGCTGGTTTTGGAAGTATCTGTGAGCCACAGGGACTCGGCAATCTCGCACCCTTGCGATCAAGACTATTTAAGCTTATGGTTAAGGTAAAGGTATGAGGTGGAGCTGCAGCAAGCGACTAGCATATATGATGGCTAACATATTCGCAAAAGAGAGCGAGACGAGAAGGCAAAGCGCGGTCGAGAAACTATGATCAAGAAGTGATCCTAGAACAACCTACGTCAAGCATAACTCCAACACCGTGTTCACTTCCCGGACTCTACCGGAAAGAGACCATCACGGTTACACACGTGGTTGATGTATTTTTAATTAAGGTCAACTTCAGGTTTTCTACAACCGGACGTTAACAAATTCCCATATGCCCATAACTGCAGGCACGGCTTTCGAAAGTTCAAATCCCTGCAGGGGTGTCCCAACTTAGCCCATCACAAGCTCTCACGGTCAACGAAGGATATTCCTTCTAGCGGGAAGACCCGATCAGACTTGAAATCCCGGTTACAAGACATTTCGACGAGGTAAAACTAAACCAGCAACACCGCCCGAATGTGTCGACAAATCCCGATAGGAGCTGCACATATCTCTTTCTCAGGGCACACCGGATTGTCTAAACTTCCGGTAGGCCAGCCCAGAGTTGCCCCTGGTGGCCACCGACGGGTGACGAGGTGGACCAACACTCAGAGGAGCACTGGCCCGGGGGGTTAAAATAATGATGACCCTTAGGAGCGCGACTCCCAAGGGAAAAGAAAAGGCTAGGTGGCAAATGGTAAAACCAATGTTGGGCATTGCTGGAGGAGTTTTACTCAAGGCGAACTGTCAAGGGGTTCCCATAATAGCCCAACCGCGTAAGGAACGCAAAATCCGGGAACATAACACCGATATGACGGAAACTAGGGGCGGCAAGAGTGGAACAAAACACCAGGCATAAGGCCGAGCCTTCCACCCTTTACCAAGTATATAGATGCATTAATTAAATAAGATATATTTTGATATCCCAACAAGTAAAACATGTTCCAACAAGGAACAACATCTCCATGTTCCAACAAGTAACAAACTTCAATCTTCACCTGCAACTAACAACGCTATAAGAGGGGCTGAGCAAAGCGGTAACATAGCCAAACAACGATTTGCTAGGACAAGGTGGGTTAGAGGCTTGGTTCAACAATATAGGAGGCATGATAAGCAAGTGGTAGGTATCGCAGCATAGGCATAGCAAAAGAGCGAGCATCTAAGCAAGCGAAGATAGAAGTGATTTCGAGGGTATGATCATCTTGCCTGAAATCCCGCAAGGAAGAATAACGAGTCCATGAAGAAGACAAACGGACGTAGTCGAATGGGTCCTCACAAATGCGATGTTACCGGATCCAACCTGAAGAAGCAAACACCGGAAAGAAGCACACAACATAGTAAACAACCAACACAAGAACATGATATAATATGCGGGATGCGGTATGCAATGCATATGCATGATTTACAAGGGAATGAATGAACCTGGCCTCAACCTGGAAATCCAAGTGTGCCACTTGAAAGGTGAGATGAAATCGCTTGAAAACGATATAAAGATCACCGGAATCAGAGTTACGGTTTGGAAATGGCAATCAATTCAAATATGGCACCGGTCTGCGATATACAGCAAGTAGCCATCTAAATGCAACAAGATGAACATGCTATAGCATCCAAACATGGCAACAAAATACATGGCAGGGATCCATTCATGATGCTTCACAAAAGACTAGCACTGAGCTACGGCCAATTCATCCATTAACAGGTTCAAACAAGCATGGCAAAAGTGCAATTGGTAAACAGGTTTCAGACTTAGTGAAATTAACACAAGCCTGGAATTTCAGATCAGGTAGCACACTTTGGAGCATGAAAACTATAACCTACTGGGCCTGAACATGGCAAAGTAAAGCATGTCATGGAGCTACTCAAAGAGCTTAACAAAAGTCCCTTAGTGATCTTGAGCCAAAAGGGATCAGAAAATAAAATTGCAAGCATGTGAACATGGCAAAAACATAATCAGGTTACAGACTTAGTGGAAAACTGGAGCATGCAAAATCAGATATCAAGTAGGCATGTTTACGAGCTCGATGCACTCACTACAGAGCAAGTCATGACAATTTAAGCATACACCCATCAATAATACACATTATACAAGCTAGACATGGCAAGAACAATAACATAGATTGCACGGATCAACTACAACATCCTCGGCAAAATCGCTAACAAGTAGACAATCTGCCCAGATTCACGAAATAGCAAAAGTAGAGCTCGATTGACTCAAGCTAGGTTGCTCCATAATTGCAAACAAAGACATGGATGGATAGAGCACTACAAGATTAACAAATCATCCTTACTGATCATCCTCAAAAGAGGCACGGATCACTAGGAAACAACATGAACATATGGCATATTGAGATAAACAGATCAATGACTTAGTGGAAATGCTAAGTCCCTGAAATCAGCATTAACGAATGCACCACTTTGCAAGCTTGTGCTAGTCACCACACACATCACAAAAATACATGGGTTGCACCTCTAGATAGATAGCAAAACATATAACAAAATACATGTAGAGCTCAGGGGCATATCATGCACACAACAATCATGGCAAAAATGACAAATAGCTATTTGGAGCAGCAGATCTGACACTTAACTCAAATAGCACTCTTCCAACAGCAATTCGGGCATCAAGATGAACTCAAATGAAAATGATGCAATGAGATGAAATGATGTACTCTCTGAGGTGAACATTTTGATATGCTATATGCGCAAAACGGAGCTACGGATGCAAAGTTACGACATGATGAATATGGGCATATGAAACATGGAAATCTCGGGGACTTAGTGGAATTTTACCTCCGCGAAAGTCAACCCGGGACGGAGATATCCGGGACGAGGAGATCCGGATCGAGGGAAAGACGTTTGGATCGAGGGAGTGGTGGATCTCATCCCACTCCCCGGATCGGATCCGGCCAGAGTGGAGGAAGACACCGGCGAGGTCGGCGCGATCTCCGGCGAGCGGTGGAGCTCCGGCGAGGCGCGGTGGAGCTCCGGCGGTGGGGAGCCTCGGTGGCGGCGGCGGGGCCGCGCCGGCAAAGGGCGGTGCCAGCAGGAAGGAGCGGTGGCGGTGGAGCAACGGCCGGGCGGCGAGCTCGCGCGGCGGCGGCGAATATGGCGGCGCGGTGGCGTGCGGCGGCTGGCGGCGAAGGCGCGCGGGCGCGGGCGGCGGCTCGGGCGTCCAGGCGGCGGCGCGGCGACCGGGCACAGAGGGCTTCGCGCGGCGACCGGGCCCAGCGGGCCGGCGGGAAGGAGAGAGGGCGCGGGATGATGTGGCGGCGACTGAGGGGGTGCGGGAGGCGGCGGCACTGACGTGGCACTCCCTCATTGGGCGGGGTGAGGTGTCCGGCTGGGTGGACGCGTCCACCGGCGGGCGGACATGTCAGGCGGCGCGGAGAGAGGTAAGATCTAGGGTTTGTACCGCGATTTTTGGGAAGGGGATCACATATATATAGGTAGAGGGAGCTAGGAGTGTCCAAATGAGGTGTGGTTTTCGGTCACGCGATCGTGATCGAACGACCGAGATGATGGATTAGGTTTAAGTGGGTTTTGGGCCAAATTGGAGGGGTGTTGGGCTGCAACACACATGAGGCCTTCTCGGTCCCTCGGTTAACCGTTGGAGTATCAAACGAAGTCCAAATGGTACGAAACTTGACAGGCGGTTTACCGGTAGAAAACCAAGGCCGCTTGGCAAGTCTTGGTCCAATCCGGAAATGTTTAATCCCCACACACGAGAAGAAGGTAGAAATGACCACCGGAGGAGAACGGAGCGCCGGAATGCAAAACGGACAACGGGGAAAATGCTCGGATGCATGAGACGAACACGTATGCAAAAGAAAAGCACAGGATGACATGATATGCAATGCATGACACACAAGCAATGACAAGGCAACAACAGCGAATAACTGGAGGACACCTGGCACAACAGTCTCGGGGCGTTACAAATTCATAAGTGGATCTCATAATAGATTCATATGGTAATTTAATTTTCTTTCTAGGGAAGTGTTCCATGCCTTTCCTTAATGGAAATTGGAATCTAATATTCCCTTCCTTCATATCAATAATTGCACCAATCGTTCTAAGGAAAGGTGTACCAATAATAATAGGACATGAAGGATTGCAATCTATATCAAGAACAATGAAATCTACGGGCAGATAGTTCCTATTTGCAACAATAAGAACATCATTAATTCTTCCCATAGGTTTCTTAATAGTGGAATCCGCAAGGTGCAAGTTTAAAGAACAATCATCAAAATCACGGAAACCTAGCAAATCACACAAAGTTTTTGGAATCGTGGAAACACTAGCACCCAAATCACATAAAGCATAGCACTCATGATCTTTAATTTTATTTTTTATTGTAGGTTCCCACTCATCATAAAGTTTTCTAGGGATAGAAACTTCCAGCTCAAGTTTTTCTTCATAAGATTGCATCAAAGCATCAACGACATGTTTAGTAAAAGCTTTATTTTGACTATAAGCATGAGGACAATTTAGCATGGATTGCAACAAGGAAATACAATCTATCAAAGAGCAATTATCATAATTAAATTCCTTGAAATCCAAAATAGTGGGTTCATTGATATTTAAAGTTTTAACCTCTTCAATCCCAGTTTTAACAATTTTAGCATCAAGATCTAAAGACTCCGAATTTTTGGAACGCCTTCTAGGTAAAGGTGGCCCATCTTCAATCTCATCATTATCAAGATTCTTATTGCAAAACAAAGATTTAATAGGAGACACATCAATAACTTTTAGATATTCATCTTCATTATAATGAAAACTAGAAGAACACGCTTTTATAAAGCAATCTTTCTTAGCACGCATCCTAGCAGTTTTTTCTTTGCACTCATCAATGTAAATTCTCATGGCTTTGAAAGACTCATTGATATCATGCTTAGGTGGAATAGATCTAAGTTTCAAAGAAACAACATCAAGAGAAATTCTATCAATGTTCCTAGCCAATTCATCAATTTAAACAATTTTTCTTCAATCAAAGCATTGAAACTCTTTTGCGAAGTAATAAATTCTTTAATATTAGATTCAAAATTAGAGGGCATCTTATTATAATTTCCATAGGAATTGTTGTAGGAATTACAATAATTATTAGAGGAATTACTAGGAAACGGCCTAGAATTAAAATTACCTCTATACACGTTATTACCAAAATTGTTCCCACCAACAAAATTCACATCCATAGATTCATTATTATTCTCAATCAAGGTAGACAAAGGCATATCATTAGGATCATTAGGAGCACTCTTATTAGTAAAAAAATTCATAAGTTCATCCATCTTTCCACTCAAAACATTAATCTCTTCAATTGCATGCACTTTTTTATTAGTAGATCTTTCGGTGTGCCATTGAGAATAATTTACCATAATATTATCTAGGGGTTTCGTAGCTTCTCCTAAAGTGATTTCCATAAAAGTGCCTCCCGTGGCCGAATCTAAAAGATTTCTAGAAGCAAAATTCAATCCGGCATAAAAGTTTTGTATAATCATCCAAAGATTTAAACCATGTGTAGGGCAATTACGTATCATTAATTTCATCCTCTCCCAAGCTTGTGCAACATGTTCATGATAAAGTTGCTTAAAATTCATAAAATCGTTTCTAAGAGAGATGATCTTAGCGGGAGGAAAATACTTAGAGATAAAAGCATCTTTGCACTTATTCCATGAATCAATACTATTTTTAGGCAAAGACGAAAACCAAGCTTTAGCACGACCTCTAAGCGAAAATGGGAATAGCTTCAATTTAACAATATCATTATCCACATCTTTCTTCTTTTGCATATCACACAAATCAACAAAGTTGTTTTGATGGGTGGCGGCATCTTCACTAGGAAGGCCGGCGAATTGATCATTCATGACGAGATTCAACAAAGCAGCATTAATTTCACAAGATTCAGCATCGGTAAGAGGAGCAATCAGAGTGCTAAGAAAATCATTGTTGTTGGTATTGGCAAAGTCACACAATTTAGTTTTATCTTGAGCCATCATGACAAGCAAGCAATCCAACACACAAGCAAAAACATGGGCAAAAAGAGGCAAATAGGGAAAGTGAAGGGGGATGGCGAGAGAGAGGGCGAATAAAACTGCAAGGGTGAAGTGGGGGGGGGGAGGAAAATGAGAGGCAAATGGCAAACAATGTAATGCGAGGGATAAGAGTTTGTGATGTGTACTTGGTATATTTTGACTTGGTAATGGTGCCCGAAATGACTTGTTGTGGGAGTCAAATCTTGACTTGACTTGGCGCGAATCTCCCCGGCAACGGCGCCAGAAATCCTTCTTGCTACCTCTTGAGCACTGCGTTGGTTTTCCCTTGAAGACGAAAGGGTGATGCAGCAACGTAGCATAAGTATTTCCCTTAGTTTTTGAGAACCAAGGTATCAATCTAGTACGAGATCACACTCAAGTCCCACGCACCTACACAAACAAATAAGAACCTCGCAACCAACGCGATAAAGGGGTTGTCAAGCCCTTCTCGGTCACTTACGAGAGTGAGATATGATAGATATGATAAGATAATATTTTTGGTATTTTTATGATAAAGAGAAATAAAGATGCAAAGTAAAATAAAAGGCAAAGGAAATAACTAAGTGTTGGAAAATATGAGGAAAGATAGACCCGGGGGCCATAGGTTTCACTAGTGGCTTCTCTCAAGAGCATAGGTATTACGGTGGGTAAATGAATTACTGTCGATTAATTGATAGAATTGAGCATAGTTATGAGAATATCTAGGTGTGATCATGTATATAGGCATCATGTCCAAGACAAGTAGACCGAAAAGATTCTGCATCTACTACTATTACTCCACACATCGACTGCTATACAACATGCATCTAGTGTATTAAGTTCATAAGAACAGAGTAATGCTTTAAGGAACATGACATGATGTAGAGGGATAAACTCATGCAATATGATATAAACCCCATCTTTTTATTCTCGATGGCAACAATACAATACGTGGCGGTTCCCTTTCTGTCACCGGGATCGAGCACCGCAAGATTGAACCCAAAGCTAAGCACTTCTCCCATTGCAAGGAAGATCAATCTAGTAGGCCAAACCAAACTGATAATTCGAAGAGACTTACAAAGATAAAACAATCATACATAAAAGAATTCAGAGGAGAATCAAATATTGTTCATAGATAAAGTGGATCATAAACCCACAATTCATCGGATCTCGACAATCAGACCGCAAAAGAAGATTACATCGAATAGATCTCCAAGAAGATCGAGGAGAACTTTGTATTGAGATCCAAAGAGAGAGAAGAAGCCATCTAGCTAATAACTATGGACCCGTAGGTCTGAAGTAAACTACTCACACATCACCGGAGAGGCCATGGAGTTGATGTAGAGGCCCTCCGTGATCAATGCCCCCTCCGGCAGAGCTCCGGAAAAGGCCCCAAGACGGGATCTTTCGGGTACAAAAGGTTGCGACAGTGGAATTAGGTTTTCGTGGAGCTCCTGGATGTTTGGGGTACGTGGATATATATAGGAGGAAGAAGTACGTCGGTGGAGCAATGGATGGCCCACGAGGGTGGAGGGCGCGCCTAGGGGGTAGGCGCGCCCCTGCCTCGTGTCTTCCTCCCTTGTTTCTTGATGGCCACTCCAAGTCTCCTAGATCACGTTTGTTGAGAAAATCACGTTACCGAAGGTTTCATTCCGTTTGGACTCCGTTTGATATTCCTTTTCTTCGAAACCCTAAAATAGGCAAAAAAACAGCAATTTGGGCTGGGCCTCCGGTTAGTAAGTTAGTCCCAAAAAATGATATAAAAGTGTAAAATAAAGCCCATTAACATCCAAAATAGATAATATAATAGCGTGGAGCAATCAAAAATTATAGATACGTTGGAGACATATCAAGTTCCCATCTTGGGACCTTTTCCGGAGCTCCACCGGAGGGGGACTTGATCATGGAGGGCCTCTACATCAACTCCGTGGCCTCTCCGGTGATGTGTGAGTAGTTTACTTCAGACCTCCGGGTCCATAATTATTAGCTTCATGGCTTCTTCTCTCTCTTCGGATCTCAATACAAAGTTCTCCTCGATTTTCTTGGAGATCTATTCGATGTAATCTTCTTTTGCGGTGTGTTTCTCGAGATCCGATGAATTGTGAGTTTATGATCAAGTTTATCTATGAACAATATTTGAATCTTCTCTGAATTCTTTTATGTATGATTGGTTTATCTTTGCAAGTCTCTTCGAATTATCAGTTTGGTTTGGCATACTAGATTGATCTTTCTTGCAATGGGAGAAGTGCTTAGCTTTGGGTTCAATCTTGCGGTGTCCTTTCCCAATGATAGTAGGGGCAGCAAGGCACGTATTGTATTGTTGCCATCGAGGATAAAAAGATGGGGTTTATATCATATTGCATGAGTTTATCCCTCTACATCATGCCATCTTGCTTAAGGTGTTACTCTGTTCTTATGAACTTAATACTCTAGATGTATGTTGGATAGCGGTCGATGTGTGGAGTTATAGTAGTAGATGCAGAATCGTTTCGGTCTACTTGTCTCGGATGTGATGCCTATATAGATGATCATACCTAGATATTCTCATAATACTTATGCTCTTGAGAGAAGCCACTAGTGAAACCTATGGCCCTCGGGTCTATCTTCCATCATATTAATCTTCCAACACTTAGTTATTTCTATTGCCGTTTATTTAACTTTGCATTGTTATTTCTCTTTATCATAAACATACCAAAAATAGTATCTTATTATATCTATTAGATCTCACTCTCGTAAGTGACGGTGAAGGGATTGACAACCCCTTTTATCGCGTTGGTTGCGAGGTTCTTATTTGTTTATGTAGGTGCTTGGGACTCGAGCATGATCTCCTACTGGATTGATACCTTGGTTCTCAAAAACTAAGGGAAATACTTACGCTACTTTACTGCATCACCCTTTCCTCTTCAAGGGAAAACCAACGCAGTGCTCAAGAGGTAGCAGGCACCCTCACGGTATCTGTCACACCGGCCCCCTTCAATAAATGTATAATCTCCCGTTTTCGTTGCCTTTCGGATGTCTCACGTCGCAGACTTTTCTTTGCAGGCCGATGAAACACCATGCACCGTATTGTACACCATCGGCGACCAGAAGGTGGAATGGGGAAGGCGACGATAATGGAGCAAAGGAACCATTGTTCCACAGCCGGCCGATCCCCCTGGACGTCTTCAAGGTTTCCGTGGCTAGTGTCAAACCGGGCCACGAGAATTTGGCTCCTTTGGTACTGGTGGGGGATGACGACGAGACCCCGTGGCGGCTTGGTGATTGTTGCAATGGGTGGGTATTGTTGTGGCCAAAGAGTTGCTTCGTCTAGAGGCGGCCGGGAGCACACCCACGAGCATGCAGTTAGGTATGCACATCAACACCTCACCTACCCAATTAGCGTCGGCTGTCGTGCTGGGTGATAGCGGAGGGGGTGAGAAAGAGGCTCCATTAGTCGCTGGAGACGTCGCCATAGATGAGGATCAGGATGACGATGACACTTAAGAGTATGTCAATACTGGCGCCTACTTAGGGTTGAGCGTCATGAGTCGGTGCCTGAATTGCCACCTCCGGAGTCTAAACGTATTATGGACAACCTTTGTTGGGGAATGTAGTAATTTCAAAAAAATTCCTACGCACACGAAAGATCATGGTGATGCAAAGCAACGAGAGGGGAGAGTGTCGTCCACGTACCCTCATAGACCGTAAGAGGAAGCGTTATGAGAATGCGGTTGATGTAGTTGTACGTCTTCACGATCCGACCGATCCAAGTACCGAACGTATGGCACATCCGAGTTCAGCACACGTTCAGCTCGGTGATGTCCCACGAACTCCGATCCAGCAGAGCTACGAGGGAGAGTTCCGTCTGTACGATGGCGTGATGACGGTGATGATGATGCTACCGACACAGGGCTTCGCCTAAGCACTGGTATGATATGACCGAGGTGGATTATGGTGGAGGGGGGCACCTCACACGGCTAAAAGATCAATTTATCAACTTGTGTGTCCATGGGGTGTCCCCCTCCCCCGTATATAAAGGAGTGGAGGAGGGAGAGGGCCGGCCCTCTACTATAGCGCGCCCTGGGGGTCCTACTCCCACCGGGAGTAGGGTTCCCCCCTTCCATCTAGTAGGAGTAGGAGAGAAGGAAAGGGAAAAGAGAAGAGAAGGAAGGAGGGGGCGCCGCCCCTCCCCTAGTCCAATTCGTACTTGGCCTTGGGGGCACACAGCCTCCCCTCTCTCTTTCCCCTAAAGCACAATAAGGTCCATGTACTCCCTGGCGAATTCCCGTAACTCTCCGGTACTCCGAAAAATACCTGAATCACATGGAACCTTTCCGATGTCCGAGTATAGTCGTCCAATATATTGATCTTTACGTCTCGGCCATTTCAAGACTCCTCGTCATGTCCCCGATCTCATCCGGGACTCCGAACTACCTTCGGTACATCAAAACACATAAACTCATAATATCGATTGTCACCGAACGTTAAGCGTGCGGACCCTACGGGTTCGAGAACTATGTAGACATGACCGAGACTCATCTCTGGTCAATAACCAATAGCGGAACCTGGATGATCATATTGGTTCCTACATATTCTACGAAGATCTTTATCAGTCAAACCACATAACAACATACGTTGTTCCCTTTGTCATTAGTATGTTACTTGCCCGAGATTCGATCGTCGGTATCTCAATACCTAGTTCAATCTCGTTACTGGCAAGTC
This sequence comes from Triticum monococcum, assembly GCA_034509565.1. NCBI lineage: Eukaryota > Viridiplantae > Streptophyta > Magnoliopsida > Poales > Poaceae > Triticum > Triticum monococcum. Next base: position 665,620,879 of record CM067845.1, on the reverse strand, counting down.
TCTTTACTAGTTCCGTAATGCATCATTCCACAACTAACTCATTAGTTACATTGCTTGCAAGGCTTATAGTGATGTGCATTACCGAGAGGGCCCAGAGATACCTCTCCGACAATTGGAGTGACAAATCCTATTATTGATCTATGCCAACTCAACAAGTACCATCGGAGACACCTGTAGAGCACCCTTATAATCACCCAGTTACGTTGTGACGTTTGGTAGCACACAAAGTGTTCCTCCGGTATTCGGGAGTTGCATAATCTCATAGTCATAGGAACATGTATAAGTCATGTAGAAAGCAATAGCAACAAACTAAACGATCATCGTGCTAAGCTAACGGATGGGTCAAGTCAATCACATCATTCTCTAATGATGTGATCCCGTTAATTAAATGACAACTCATGTCTATGGCTAGGAAACTTAACCATCTTTGATTCAACGAGCTAGTCAAGTAGAGGCATACTAGTGACACTCTGTTTGTCTATGTGTTCTCACATGTACTAAGTTTCAGGTTAATACAATTCTAGCATGAATAATAAACATTTATCATGATATAAGGAAATATACATAACAACTTTATTATTGCCTCTAGGGCATATTTCCTTCAGTCTCCCACTTGCACTAGAGTCAATAATCTAGTTCACATCGTTATGTGATTTAACACCAATAGTTCACATCTTTATGTGATTAGTTCACATCTCCATGTGACTAACACCCAAAGGGTTTACTAGAGTCAATAATCTAGTTCACGTCGCTATGTGATTAACACCCAAAGAGTGATCATGTTTTGCTTGTGAGAGAAATTTAGTCAATGGGTCTGCCACATTTAGAGCCATATGTATTTTGCAAATTTTCTATGTCTACAATGCTTTGCACGGAGCTACTCTTGCTAATTGCTCCCACTTTCAATATGTGTCTAGATCTAGACTTAGAGTCATCCAGATCGGTGTCAAAGCTTACATCAACGTAACTCTTTATGACGAACTCTTTGTCAACTCCATAAACGAGAAACATTTCCTTATTCCACTAAGGATATTTTTAACCGTTGTCCAGTGATCCACTCCTGGATCACTATTGTACCCTCTTGCCAAACTTATGGTGAGGTATACAATAGGTTTGGTACACAGCATAGCATACTTTGTAGAACCTATGACTGAGGCATAGGGAATGACTTTGCATTCTCTTTCTATTTTCTGCCGTGGTCGGGTTTTGAGTCTTTACTCAACTTCACACCTTGCAACACAGGCAAGAACTCCTTCTTTGACCGTTCCATTTTGAACTACTTCAAAATCTTGTCAAGGTATGTACTCATTGAAAATATATCAAGCGTCTTGATCTATCTCTATAGATCTTGATGCTCAATATGTAAGTAGCTTCACCGAGGTCTTTCTTTGAAAAACTCCTTTCAAACATTCCTTTATCCTTTCCAGAAAATTCTACATTATTTCACATCAACAATATGTCATTCACATATACTTACCAAAAATTTTGTAGTGCTCCCACTCACTTTCTTGTAAATACAGGCTTCACCGCAAGTCTGTATAAGACCATATGCTTTGATCACTTTATCAAAGTATATATTCCAACTTCGAGATGCTTGCACCAGTCCATAGATGGATCGCTGGAGCTTGCTCACTTTGTTAGCACCTTTAGGGTCGACAAAACCTTCTGGTTGCATCATATACAACTCTTCTTTGAGAAATCAATTAAGGAATACAGTTTTGACATCCATTTGCCAGATTTCATAAAATGCGGCAATTGCTAACATGATTCAGACAGAATTTTAAGCATTAGTACGAGTGAGAAAATCTCATCATAGTCAACACCTTGAACTTGTCAAAAACATTTTTACGACAATTCGAGCTTTGTAGATAGTAACACTACTATCAGCGTCTGTCTTCCTCTTGAAGATGCATTTATTCTTAATGACTCACCGATCAACGGGTAAGTCAATCAAAGTCCATACTTTGCTCTCATACATGGATCCCATCTCATATATCATGGCCTCAAGCCATTTCACGGAATCTGGGCTCATCATCACTTCATCATAGTTCGTAGGTTCGTCATGGTCTAGTAACATGACTTCCAGAAAGGATTACCGTGCCACTCTGGTGCGGACCATACTCTGGTTGTCCTACGAGGTTCCGTAGTAACTTGATCTGAAGTTTCATGATCATCATCATTAGTTTCCTCACTAATTGGTGTAGAGATCACTAGAACTGATTTCTGTGATGAACTACTTTCCAATTCGGGAGAAGGTACAATTACCTTATCAAGTTCTACATTCCTCCTAATCACTTTTTTCGAGAGAAACTCCTTCTCTAGAAAGGATCCATTCTTAGCAACGAATGTCTTGCCTTCGGATCTGGGATAGAAGGTGTACCCAACAGTCTCCTTTGGTATCCTATGAACACACATTTCTCCGATTTCGGTTCGAGCTAATCTGGTTGAAGCTTTTTCAACTAAGCATCGCATCCCCAAACTTTAAGAAACGACAGCTTTGCTTTCTTGCCAAACCATAGTTCATATGGTGTCATCTCAACGAATTTAGATGGTGCCCTATTTGTCGTGAATGCAGCTGTCTCTAATGCATAACCCCAAAACGAGAGCGGTAAATCAGTAAGAGACATCATAGATCGCACCATATCTAGTAAAGTGCAATTACGACGTTCAGACACACTATTACGCTGTGGTGTTCCAGGTGGCATGAGTTGGGAAACTATTTCGCATTATTTCAAATGAAGACCAAACTCGTAACTCAAATATTCTCCTCCACGATCAGATCGTAGAAACTTTATTTTCCTTTTACGATGATTTTCCACTTCACTCTAAAATTCTTTAAACTTTTCAAATGTTTCAGACTTATGTTTCATCAAGTAGATATAACCATATCTGCTCAAATCATCTGTGAATGTCAGAAAATAATGATACCCACCGCGAGCCTCAACACTCATCGGACCACATACATCAGTATGTATTATTTACAATAAGTCAGTTACTCGCTCCATTGTCTTGAGAACGGAGTCTTAGCATCTTGTCCATGAGGCATGGTTCGCAAACATCAAGTGATTCATAATCAAGTGATTCCAAAAGCCCATCAGCATGGAGTTTCTTCATGCGCTTTACACCAATATGACCTAAACGGCAGTGCCACATATAATTTGCACTATCATTATTAACTTTGCATATTTTGGCTTCAATATTATAAATATGTGTATTACCATGATCGAGATTCAATAAACCATTCACCATGGGTGTATGAGCTCAGAAGGTTTTATTCATGTAAACAGTATAACAATTATCCTTGACTTAAATGCATAACCGTATTGCAATAAACATGATCCAATCATATTATGCTTTACGCGAACACTAAATAACATTTATTTTAGGTTTAACAATAATCCCAAAGGTAAAGGGAGTGTGTGATGGTGATCTTATCAACCTTGGAATCACTTCCAACTCACATCATCACCCCGCCCTTAACTAGTCTCTATTTTTTTTGCAACTCCCGTTTCGAGTTACTACTTTTAGCAACTGAACCAGTATCAAATACTGAGGGGTTTTCTATAAACACTAGTAAAGTACACATCAATAACATGTATATCAAATATACCTTTGTTCAATTTGCCATCCTTCTTATCCGCCAAGTATCTAGGGCAGTTCCACTTCCAATGACCATTTCCTTTGCAGTAGAAGCACTCAGTTTCAGGCTTGGGTCTAGCTTTGGGCTTCTTCATGGGAGTGGCAACTTGCTTGCCATTATTCTTGAAGTTGTCTTTCTTTCCCTTGCCCTTTTACTTGAAACTAGTGGTCTTGTCAACCATCAACACTTGATGCTTCTCTTGATTTCTACCTTCATCGATTTCAGCATCATAAAGAGCTTGGGAATCGTTTACGTTATCCCTTGCATTTTATAGTTCATCACAAAGTTCTAATAACTTGGTGATAGTGACTAGAGAACTCTGTCGATCACTATCTTATATGGAAGATTAACTCCCACTTGATTCAAGTGATTGTAGTACTCAGACAATCTGAGCACATGCTCACTAGTTGAGCTATTCTCCTCCATCTTGTAGGCAAAGTACTTGTCAGAGGTCTCATACCTCTCTACTCAGGCATGAGTCTGAAATACCAATTTCAGCTCTTGGAACATCTTATATGCTCCATGGTATTCAAAATGTTTTTGACGTCCCGGTTCTAAGCCGTAAAGCATGGTGCACTAAACTATCAAGTAGTCATCATACCGAGCTTTGTCAAACATTGATAATGTTTGTATCTGCTCCTGTAATAGGTCCGTCACCTAGTGGTGCATCAAGGACATAATACTTCTGTGCAGGAATGAGGATAACCCTCAGATCACGGAGCTAGTCCGCATCATTTCTACTAACATCTATCAGCTTATTTTTCTCTAGGAACATATCAAAAATAAACAGGGAGCTACATCGCAAGCAATTGATCTACAATATAGATATGCAAATACTATCAGGACTAAGTTCATGATAAATTAAAGTTCAATTAATCATATTACTTAAGAAATCCCACTTAGATAGACATCCCTCTAGTCATCTAAGTGATCACGTGATCCAAATCAACTAAACAATGTCCGATCATCACATGAGCTGGAGTAGTTTTCAATGGTGAACATCACTATGTTGATCATATCTACTACATGTTTCACGCTTGACCTTTCGGTCTCTAGTGTTCCGAGACCATATCTGCATATGCTAGGCCCATCAAGTTTAACCCGAGTATTCTACGTGTGCAAAACTGGCTTGCACCGTTGTATGTGAACGTAGAGCTTATCACACCCGATCATCACGTGGTGTCTCGGCACGACGAACTTTCGCAACGGTGCATACTCAGGGAGAACACTTATACCTTGAAATTTAGTGAGAGATCATCTTATAATGTTACTGTAAAACTAAGCAAAGTAAGATGCATAAAGGATAAACATCACATGCAATCAATATAAGTGATATGATATGGCCATCATCATCTTGTGCCTATGATCTCCATCTCCAAAGCACCGTCATGATCACCATCGTCACCGGCTTGACACCTTGATCTCCATCGAAGTATCGTTGTCGTCATGCCAACTATTGCCTCCACGACTATCGCTACCGCTTAGTGATAAAGTAAAACAATCACATGGCGATTGCATTTCATGCAATAAAGCGACAACCATATGGCTCCTGCCAGTTGCCGAGAACTTGTGTTACAAAACATGATCATCTCATACAATAAAATTTAGCATCATGTCTTGACCATATCACATCACAACATTGTAACTCCCTCGATGCAGCTATATCTCCCACGTGTCGAAGCACGACTTAGAGGCATAACCGCATTGAAAGCAATGTCGCAAGTGAGGCAATCTTCACACAACCCATGTAATACATAAAGGGAAAGAGATACATAGTTTGCTTACAATCGCCACATCACACAGTTACATGAATAAAGCATTATATCAACCAGATACAAGCAAAGTCCGACTACGGAACCAAAATAAAAGAAGACTACCCCAAATGCTACACAGATGCCCGATCGACCCCAACTGGGCTCCACTTCTGATCAACTAGAACGAAACAACACAAAGGACAAGATCTTCATTGAGCTCCTCCTTGAGCTTGGTTGCATCATCTACACGATATCATCGGCACTTGCAAGCTGGTTTTGGAAGTATCTGTGAGTCACGGGGACTCAGCAATCTCACACCCTCGCGATCAAGACTATTTAAGCTTATGGGAAGGGTAAAAGGTATGAGGTGGAGCTGCAGCAAGCGACTAGCATATATGGTGGCTAACATACGCAAATGAGAGCGAGAAGAGAAGGCAAAGCACGTTCGAGAATCTATGATCAAGAAGTGATCCTAGAACAACCTACGTCAAGCATAACTCCAACACCGTGTTCACTTCCCGGACTCCGCCGGAAAGAGACCATCACGGTTACACACGCGATTGATACATTTTAATTAAGATCAACTTCAGGTTTTCTACAACCGGACATTAACAAATTCCCATCTGCCCATAACCGCGGGCACGGCTTTCGAAAGTTCAAAACCCTGCAGGGGTGTCCCAACTTAGCCCATCACAAGCTCTCACGGTCAACGAAGGATATTCCTTCTCCCAAGACAATCCGATTAGACTCGGCATCCCGGTTACAAGACATCCTTGATAATGGTAAAAACAAGTCCAGCAACACTGCCCGAATGTGCCGACAAATCCCGATAGGAGCTGCACATATCTCGTTCTCAGGGCACACTCAGATGAGCCAGACGTTGGGTAGGCCAGCCCATAGTTGCCCCTGGTAGCTCCGGACATCGCTCAGTTGGACCAACACTTAGAGAAGCACTGGCCTGGGGGGTTGTAAATAAAGATGACCCTTGAGTCTGCAAAACCCAAGGAAAAGAAAAGGCGAGGTGGCGAATGGTAAAACCAATGTTGGGCATTGCTGGAGGAGTTTTATTCAAGGCGAACTGTCAAGGGGTTCCCATTATAACTCAACCACGTAAGGAACGCAAAATCCGGGAACATAACACCGATATGACAGAAACTAGGGCGGCAAGAGTGGAACAAAACACCAGGCATAAGGCCGAGCCTTCCTCCCTTTACCAAGTATATAGATGCATTAATTAAATAATAAATATTGTGATATCCCAACAAGTAAACATGTTCCAACAAGGAACAACATCTCCATGTTCCAACAAGGAACAAACTTCATATTCACCTGCAACTAACAACACTATAAGAGGGGCTGAGCAAAGCGGTAACATAGCCAAACAACGGTTTGCTAGGACAAGGTGGGTTAGAGGCTTGGTTCAACAATATGGGAGGCATGATAAGCAAGTGGTAGGCATCGCAGCATAGGCATAGCAAAAGAGCGAGCAACTAGCAAGCAAAGTGAAGGAAATATGCCCTAGAGGCAATAATAAAGTTATTATTTATTTCCTTATATCATGATAAATGTTTATTATTCATGCTAGAATTGTATTAACCGGAAACATAATACATGTGTGAATACATAGACCAACAGAGTGTCACTAGTATGCCTCTACTAGACTAGCTCGTTAATCAAAGATGGTTAAGTTTCCTAACCATGAACAAAGAGTTGTTATTTGATTAACAAGGTCACATCATTAGTTGAATGATCTGATTGACATGACCCATTCCATTAGCATAGCACCCGATCGTTTAGTATGTTGCTATTGCTTTCTTCATGACTTATACATGTTCCTATAACTATGAGATTATGCAACTCCCGTTTACCGGAGGAACACTTTGGGTACTACCAAACGTCACAACGTAACTGGGTGATTATAAAGGAGTACTACAGGTGTCTCCAATGGTAGATGTTGGGTTGGCGTATTTCGAGATTAGGATTTGTCACTCTGATTGTCGGAGAGGTATCTCTGGGCCCTCTCGGTAATACACATCACATAAGCCTTGCAAGCATAATAACTAAGATGTTAGTTATGAGATGATGTATTACGGAACGAGTAAAGAGACTTGCCAGTAACGAGATTGAACTAGGTATTGGATACCGACGATCGAATCTCGGGCAAGTAACATACCGATGACAAAGGGAACAACGTATGTTGTTATGCGGTCTGACCGATAAAGATCTTCGTAGAATATGTAGGAGCCAATATGGGCATCCAGGTCCCGCTATTGGTTATTGACCGGAAACATGTCCCGGTCATGTCTACATTGTTCTCGAACCGTAGGGTCCGCACGCTTAACGTTACGATGACAGTTATTATGAGTTTATGCATTTTGATGTACCGAAGGTTGTTCGGAGTCCCGGATGAGATCACGGACATGACGAGGAGTCTCGAAAAGGTCGAGACGTAAAGATTGATATATTGGAAGCCTATGTTTGGGCACCGGAAGCGTTCCGGGTGAAATCGGGATTTTTCCGGATTACCGGGAGGGTTACCGGAACCCCCCGGGAGGTAAATGGGCCTATTGGGCCTTAGTGGAAAAGAGAGAAGAGGCAGCCCACACCTGGCCGGCGCCCCCCACCTTTCCCAAGTCCTAATAGGACTAGGAGAGGTGGGCCGGCCCCCTCTTTCTCCTTCTTCCCCAAGAATCCTAGTTGGAATAGGATTGGGGGGAAGGAGTCCTACTCCCGGTGGGAGTAGGACTCCTCCCTGCGCCTCCCTCCTAGCCGGCCGAACCCCCTGCCCCTGGCCTTTATATACGGGGGCAGGGGGCACCACAAGACACACAAGTTAATCGTTCCTTAGCCGTGTGCGGTGCCCCCTGCCACCAAATTCCACCTCGATCATACCGTTACAGTGCTTAGGCGAAGCCCTGCGTCGGTAGTACATCAAGATCGTCACCACGCCGTCGTGCTGACGGAACTCTTCCTCGACGCTTTGCTGGATCGGAGCCCGAGGAACGTCATCGAGCTGAACGTGTGCTAAGAACTCGGAGGTGCCGGAGTAACGGTGCTTGGATCGGTTGGATCGGGAAGAAGACGTACGACTACTTCCTCTACGTTGTGTGATCGCTTCCGTAGTCGGTCTGCGTTGGTACGTAGACATCACTCTCCCCTCTCGTTGCTGTGCATCACCATGATCTTGCGTGTGCGTAGGAAAATTTTTGAAATTACTGCGTTCCCCAACAGTGGTATCAGAGCCTAGGTTTTTATGGTTTGATGTTATTTGCACGAGTAGAACACAAGTGAGTTGTGGGCGATACAAGTCATACTGCCTACCAGCATGTCATACTTTGGTTCGGCGGTATTGTTGGACGAGACGATCCGGACCAACCTTACGCGTACTCTTACGCGAGACCGGTTCCCTCGACGTGCTATGCACACAGATGGCTAGCGGAAGACTGTCTCTCCAACTTTAGTTCAACCAAGTGTGACTACGCCCGGTCCTTGAGAAGGTTAAAACAGAGTCTATTTGACGAACTATCGTTGTGGTTTTGATGCGTAGGTGAGATGAGTTCTTACTTAAGCCCGTAGCAGCCACGTAAAACTTGCAACAACAAAGTAGAGGACGTCTAACTTGTTTTTGCAGGGCATGTTGTGATGTGATATGGTCAAGGCATGATGCTGATTTTATTGTATGAGATGATCATGTTTTGTAACCGAGTTATTGGCAACTGGCAGGAGCCATATGGTTGTCGCTTTATTGTATGCAATGCAATCGCGATGTAATGCTTTATTTTATTACTAAGCGGTAGTGATAGTCATGGAAGCATAAGATTGGCGAGACGACAACGATGCTACGATGGAGATCAAGGTGTCGCGCCGGTGACGATGGTGATCATGACGATGCTTCGGAGATGGAGATCACAAAGCACAAGATGATGATGGCCATATCATATCACTTATATTGATTGCATGTGATGTTTATCCTTTTATGCATCTTATCTTGCTTTGATTGACGGTAGCATTATAAGATGATCTCTCACTAAATTATCAAGAAGTGTTCTCCCTGAGTATGCACCGTTGCAAAAGTTCTTCGTGCTGAGACACCACGTGATGATCGGGTGTGATAGGCTCTACGTTCAAATACAACGGGTGCAAAACAGTTGCACGCGCGGAATACTCAGGTTATACTTGACGAGCCAAGCATATACAGATATGGCCTCGGAACACGGAGACCGAAAGGTCGAGCGTGAATCATATAGTAGATATGATCAACATATTGATGTTCACCATTGAAAACTACTCCATCTCACGTGATGATCGGTTATGGTTTAGTTGATTTGGATCACGTAATCACTTAGAGGATTAGAGGGATGTCTATCTAAGTGGGAGTTCTTAAGTAAATTAACTGAACTTAACATTATCATGAACTTAGTACCTGATAGTATCTTACTTGTTTATGTTGATTGTAGATAGATGGCTCGTGCTGTTGTTCCGTTGAATTTTAATGCGTTCCTTGAGAAAGCTAAGTTGAAAGATGATGGTAGCAATTACACGGACTGGGTCCGTAACCTGAGGATTATCCTCATTGCTGCACAGAAGAATTACGTCCTGGAAGCACCGCTGAGTGCCAGGCCTGCTGCAAGAGCAACACCAGAAGTTATGAACGTCTGGCAGAGCAAAGCTGATGACTACTCAATAGTTCAGTGTGCCATGCTTTACGGCTTAGAACCGGGACTTCAACGACGTTTTGAACATCATGGAGCATATGAGATGTTCCAGGAGTTGAAGTTAATATTTCAAGCAAATGCCCGGATTGAGAGATATGAAGTCTCCAATAAGTTCTATAGCTGCAAGATGGAGGAGAACAGTTCTGTCAGTGAGCATATACTCAAAATGTCTGGGTATAATAATCACTTGATTCAATTGGGAGTTACACTTCCGGATGATTGCGTCATTGACAGAATTCTCCAATCACTGCCACCAAGCTACAAGAGCTTTGTGATGAACTATAATATGCAAGGGATGAACAAGACTATTCCCGAGCTCTTCGCTATGCTGAAAGCTGCGGAGGTAGAAATCAAGAAGGAGCATCAAGTGTTGATGGTTAACAAAACCACTAGTTTCAAGAAAAAGGGCAAAGGGAAGAAGAAAGGGAACTTCAAGAAGAACGGCAAGCAAGTTGCTGCTCAAGAGAAGAAACCCAAGTCTGGACCTAAGCCTGAAACTGAGTGCTTCTACTGCAAGCAGACTGGTCACTGGAAGCGGAACTGCCCCAAGTATTTGGCGGATAAGAAGGATGGCAAGGTGAACAAAGGTATATGTGATATACATGTTATTGATGTGTACCTTACTAATGCTCGCAGTAGCACCTGGGTATTTGATACTGGTTCTGTTGCTAATATTTGCAACTCGAAACAGGGACTACAGAATAAGCGGACACTAGCAAAGGACGAGGTGACGATGCGCGTGGGAAACGGTTCCAAAGTCGATGTGATCGCGGTCGGCACGCTACCTCTACATCTACCTTCGGGATTAATATTAGACCTAAATAATTGTTATTTGGTGCCAGCGTTGAGCATGAACATTATATCTGGATCTTGTTTGATGCGAGACGGTTATTCATTTAAATCAGAGAATAATGGTTGTTCTATTTATATGAGTAATATCTTTTATGGTCATGCACCCTTGAAAAGTGGTCTATTCTTATTGAATCTCGATAGTAGTAATACACATATTCATAATGTTGAAGCCAAAAGATGCAGAGTTGATAATGATAGTGCAACTTATTTGTGGCACTGCCGTTTAGGTCATATCGGTGTAAAGCGCATGAAGAAACTCCATGCTGATGGGCTTTTGGAACCACTTGATTATGAATCACTTGGTACTTGCGAACCGTGCCTCATGGGCAAGATAACTAAAACACCGTTCTCCGGTACTATGGAGAGAGCAACAGATTTATTGGAAATCATACATACCGATGTATGTGGTCCGATGAATATTGAGGCTCGTGGCGGATATCGTTATTTTCTCACCTTCACAGATGATTTAAGCAGATATGGGTATATCTACTTAATGAAACATAAGTCTGAAACATTTGAAAAGTTCAAAGAATTTCAGAGTGAAGTTGAAAATCATCGTAACAAGAAAATAAAGTTTCTATGATCTGATCGTGGAGGAGAATATTTGAGTTACGAGTTTGGTGTACATTTGAAAAATTGTGGAATAGTTTCGCAACTCACGCCACCCGGAACACCACAACGTAATGGTGTGTCCGAACGTCGTAATCGTACTTTACTAGATATGGTACGATCTATAATGTCTCTTACTGATTTACCGCTATCATTTTGGGGTTATGCTTTAGAGACGGCCGCATTCACGTTAAATAGGGCACCATCTAAATCCGTTGAGACGACGCCTTATGAACTATGGTTTGGCAAGAAACCAAAGTTGTCGTTTCTTAAAATTTGGGGCTGCGATGCTTATGTGAAAAAGCTTCAACCTGATAAGCTCGAACCAAAATCGGAGAAATGTGTCTTCATAGGATATCCAAAGGAAACTATTGGATACACCTTCTATCACAGATCCGAAGGCAAGACTTTTGTTGCTAAATTCGGAAACTTTCTTGAGAAGGAGTTTCTCTCGAAACAAGTGAGTGGGAGGAAAGTAGAACTTGACGAGGTAACTGTACCTACTCCGTTATTGGGAAATAGTACATCACAGAAAACTGTTTCTGTGAGACCTACACCAATAAGAGAGGAAGTTAATGATGATTATCATGAAACTTTAGATCAAGATACTACTGTACCTCGTAGATCAACCAGAGTAAGATCCGCACCAGAGTGGTACGGTAATCCTGTTCTGGAAGTCATGCTACTAGATCATGATGAACCTACGAACTATGAAGAAGCGATGGTGAGCCCAGATTCCGCAAAGTGGCTTGAAGCCATGAAATCTGAGATGGGATCCATGTATGAGAACAAAGTATGGACTTTGGTTGACTTGCCCGATGATCGGCAAGCAATTGAGAATAAATGGATCTTTAAGAAAAAGACTGACGCTGATGGTAATGTTACTGTCTACAAAGCTCGACTTGTCACAAAAGGTTTTCGACAAGTTCAAGGAGTTGACTACGATGAGACTTTCTCACCCGTAGCGATGCTTAAGTCTGTCAGAATCATGTTAGCAATTACCGCATTTTATGATTATGAAATTTGGCAAATGGATGTAAAAACCGCATTCCTGAATGGATTTCTGGAAGAAGAGTTGTATATGATACAACCAGAAGGTTTTGTCGATCCAAAGGGAGCTAACAAAGTATGCAAACTCCAGCGATCCATCTATGGACTGGTGCAAGCATCTCGGAGTTGGAATAAACGCTTTGATAGTGTGATCAAAGCATTTGGGTTTATACAGACTTTTGGAGAAGCCTGTATTTTGAGTGGGAGCTCTGTAGCATTTCTAATATTATATGTGGATGACATATTACTCATTGGAAATGATATAGAATTTCTGGATAGCATAAAGGGATACTTGAATAAAAGTTTTTCGATGAAAGACCTCGGGGAAGCTGCTTACATATTAGGCATAAAGATCTATAGAGATAGATCAAAACGCTTAATTGGACTTTCACAAAGCACATACCTTGACAAGATTTTGAAGAAGTTCAAAATGGATCAAGCAAAGAAAGGGTTCTTGCCTGTATTGCAAGGTGTGAAGTTGAGTCAGACTCAATGCCCGACCACTGCAGAAGATAGAGAGAAAATGAAAGATGTTCCCTATGCTTCAGCCATAGGCTCTATCATGTATGCAATGCTGTGTACCAGACCTGATGTGTGCCTTGATATAAGTTTAGCAGGGAGGTACCAAAGTAATCCAGGGGTGGATCACTGGACAGCGGTCAAGAACATCCTGAAATACCTGAAAAGGACTAAGGATATGTTTCTCGTATATGGAGGTGACAAAGAGCTCACCGTAAGAGGTTACGTTGATGCAAGCTTTGACACTGATCCGGACGATTCTAAATCGCAAACCGGATACGTGTTTACTTTAAACGGTGGAGCTGTCAGTTGGTGCAGTTCTAAACAAAGCGTCGTAGCGGGATCTACATGTGAAGCGGAGTACATAGCTGCTTCGGAAGCAGCGAACGAAGGAGTCTGGATGAAGGAGTTCATATCCGATCTAGGTGTCATACCTAGTGCATCGGGTCCAATGAAAATCTTCTGTGACAATACTGGTGCAATTGCCTTGGCAAAGGAATCCAGATTTCACAAAAGAACCAAACACATCAAGAGACGCTTCAACTCCATCCGGGATTTAGTCTAGGTGGGAGACATAGAGATTTGCAAGATACATACGGATCTGAATGTTGCAGACCCGTTGACTAAGCCTCTTCCACGAGCAAAACATGATCAGCACCAAGACTCCATGGGTGTAAGAATCATTACTGTGTAATCTAGATTATTGACTCTAGTGCAAGTGGGAGACTGAAGGAAATATGCCCTAGAGGCAATAATAAAGTTATTATTTATTTCCTTATATCATGATAAATGTTTATTATTCATGCTAGAATTGTATTAACCGGAAACATAATACATGTGTGAATACATAGACCAACAGAGTGTCACTAGTATGCCTCTACTAGACTAGCTCGTTAATCAAAGATGGTTAAGTTTCCTAACCATGAACAAAGAGTTGTTATTTGATTAACAAGGTCACATCATTAGTTGAATGATCTGATTGACATGACCCATTCCATTAGCATAGCACCCGATCGTTTAGTATGTTGCTATTGCTTTCTTCATGACTTATACATGTTCCTATAACTATGAGATTATGCAACTCCCGTTTACCGGAGGAACACTTTGGGTACTACCAAATGTCACAACGTAACTGGGTGATTATAAAGGAGTACTACAGGTGTCTCCAATGGTAGATGTTGGGTTGGCGTATTTCGAGATTAGGATTTGTCACTCTAATTGTCGGAGAGGTATCTCTGGGCCCTCTCGGTAATACACATCACATAAGCCTTGCAAGCATAATAACTAAGATGTTAGTTATGAGATGATGTATTACGGAACGAGTAAAGAGACTTGCCAGTAACGAGATTGAACTAGGTATTGGATACCGACGATCGAATCTCGGGCAAGTAACATACCGATGACAAAGGGAACAACGTATGTTGTTATGCGGTCTGACCGATAAAGATCTTCGTAGAATATGTAGGAGCCAATATGGGCATCCAGGTCCCGCTATTGGTTATTGACCGGAAACATGTCTCGGTCATGTCTACATTGTTCTCGAACCGTAGGGTCCGCACGCTTAACGTTACGATGACAGTTATTATGAGTTTATGCATTTTGATGTACCGAAGGTTGTTCGGAGTCCCGGATGAGATCACGGACATGACGAGGAGTCTCGAAAAGGTCGAGACGTAAAGATTGATATATTGGAAGCCTATGTTTGGGCACCGGAAGCGTTCCGGGTGAAATCGGGATTTTTCCGGATTACCGGGAGGGTTACCGGAACCCCCCGGGAGGTAAATGGGCCTATTGGGCCTTAGTGGAAAAGAGAGAAGAGGCAGCCCACACCTGGCCGCCCCCCACCTTTCCCAAGTCCTAATAGGACTAGGAGAGGTGGGCCGGCCCCCTCTTTCTCCTTCTTCCCCAAGAATCCTAGTTGGAATAGGATTGGGGGGAAGGAGTCCTACTCCCGGTGGGAGTAGGACTCCTCCCTGCGCCTCCCTCCTAGCCGGCCGAACCCCCTGCCCCTGGCCTTTATATACGGGGGCAGGGGGCACCACAAGACACACAAGTTAATCGTTCCTTAGCCGTGTGCGGTGCCCCCTGCCACCAAATTCCACCTCGATCATACCGTTACAGTGCTTAGGCGAAGCCCTGCGTCGGTAGTACATCAAGATCGTCACCACGCCGTCGTGCTGACGGAACTCTTCCTCGACGCTTTGCTGGATCGGAGCCCGAGGAACGTCATCGAGCTGAACGTGTGCTAAGAACTCGGAGGTGCCGGAGTAACGGTGCTTGGATCTGTTGGATCGGGAAGAAGACGTACGACTACTTCCTCTACGTTGTGTGATCGCTTCCGCAGTCGGTCTGCGTTGGTACGTAGACATCACTCTCCCCTCTCGTTGCTGTGCATCACCATGATCTTGCGTGTGCGTAGGAAATTTTTTGAAATTACTGCGTTCCCCAACACAAAGATAGAAGTGATTTCGAGGGTATGGTCATCTTGCCTGAAATCCCGCAAGGAAGAAGACCGAGTCCATGAAGAAGACAAAGCGGACGTAGTCGAACGAATCCTCACAACTCCGGAACGAAACCGAAGCTAACGCGAGAAGCAACCCAGAAATAAGCACACAACATAGTAAACAACCAACACATAAACATGGCATGATGCACAACCAAGTATGATGCATGTCCGGTTTAATGAAGCATGGCATGGTCAAGTGCACAAAAAATACTACAAATTAAGTGGAGCTCAATATGCAATGAGTTTCATATTGACGAATCACCACATGACTGATTTAGTTCACTCTCGGTTAGGTACTCAACAATATTAAATGTTGGTTAACATGGCAAGAGGTGAAGCATAACACAACTATATCATCTAAACAATTTAAATGTGGCCGGATATAACAAATAACAAATCCGGTAAATCCCCATATGCATTTAGTAATTAATTGCAACAACAATTTAAACATTTTAATTGTTGTAATCATGATGCAGATGACATGAACAAGTTTATGCAATTTTTATTAAAAGTTGACAAGAGCATTAAGAAGCATTTGTCACCGTGGTGGAAAGAAAAGAGGTGCCACGACAATGATAACGGTAACTGTGCCACGGCAACGTTCCGGTTCCGGTACTCGATTGAGATGCCGGGGAAAAAAAGGAAGTGTGACGAGAGTGTGTCATGCAAGATGATGGGGCACGCCCGGATACCGGGTGTCCCATGAGTCGACGATGCTGACAAGGCAAGAGAGGGGCAACGTGCACCGATAATTCAAGCATGGAACAAGCACGAGCATCTCATACATCACCCATGCATTAGTTCACGGGCGGCCGTCTTTGCGGTTATACCTTTCGGAGCGTGCATAGGGGACGGTTCTCTTTCGTAGAGGGAAGTAGGCGTTCTCGCGATGACGGTAGTGGAAGTAGTCGATCTCGCATGCTCTAGGGTCGACGGTAGAGGTTCTTGCGATCTCGACGATGGTAGTGGTACATGTTTATCGGTAGTCGAACATGACGATCCGGAGAGTGTACTTGGCAACATGCGCATCGTCGGTAGTTGTACACAAACGTTGTCGGACTTGATGGGTTCGCGGTCTCAGGACGTAGTGGTACACGTTCACGGAGTAGGTCGTACACGTCATCGGTAGATGTTCACTTGACGGCCTTCAACGGCGGTAGTTGTTCTTGTTTCGTCATGGAAGTAGTTGCACATCTCATAGCGGTACTTGACGATTTTGGAGACGGCGAAAGACGAACTTGGCGGTCCTTGTCGTCCTGGTACTTGGCGTTATTTCTGGTTCGGTGATCGTTTTAGGCATCAGGCGTCGTGGAGGAACTTGACGTTCTTAGCGATTCCGAAGACGACAGTAGTGGAAGTAGTGGTTCCCGTTCCATAGTCGAACTTGTCGAATCCGAACTCTTCGAGGGTCGTCGTGGTACTTGACGATATCCAGGACAAACTTGTGACTTGCCGATCTTCGTCGGGGTACTTTGTCTCGGGTTTTGGCGACGGTAGCGGAACTGCATCGGTCGAAGAGGAACTTGGCGTATCCATGCGTAGGAGTACGTGGCAATCGACGGATGTCGTGGTACTTGTCGGTCCGGGTCTTGGCGTAACCGGTGCACACAAACATTCCCACTCGGGCTTCATGGAGGCATCGGTACAAGCTGCTCCTGCTCGGGAGGACGCACTGGAAGCGTGCAACAGCTAAAGAGCCCCTGGTCTTGGTGTTCAGCGGCAGCAACATGGATGGCCGGACGGATGCAGGGAGCAGAAGGGGAGGCCGCAGAGACGAGGTGGAGGAGCTGCAGGTGGGGCGGACAGTGCGGAGCGGCGACCTGCTGCTGGTCGCCAGCGCGGGCGAGTCAAGGGGCAGCGGAGCGTCATGGATGAGGGAGCAGAGAAGGGGCCGAAGTAGAGGAGGAGGCTAGCGGGCGGTGGCGCTAGCCCACGATAGCTGGAAGGCGACGAACGCGCAGGGGACGGCGGAGGATGAAGCGGCAACAGGGCGGCAGCGACGGGACGTGAGGTGCAGAGGCGAGGCCATGGCAGGAGCGGCGCGGGTCATGGTTGCCGGCGGCGACCGGACGCAGCGGCGGGATGGCGAGGTGGGAGCGAGCACGAGGGCGCGGCGCTGGTCTCTCTCTTCCTCTCCAGCGGCGCATCGAGGGAGGAGGGATCGAGCAGGGGCTGCGTTGGAGGGAGATCGAGAGAGAGGTCGGGATCGAAGGAAATGGGCAGGTGGGAGAGAGATGGGATCGAGGGAGCATCTCCCCGAGCTGACGGCGCGAGGAGGAAATGAAGGGGAGGAGGGGGTCGATCGGGATGGGGTCTCGCTCGGGCCTAGGGTTACCGGGGGCGTGGTTAGGCCTTGGAGGCTGGCCCAAAAGAGAGGGGGGCTGCGCCTAGGCACAGATGGCCTGCCTGAGATCTAGGCTGGGCTGGCTCTCTCTCTCACTCTAGAACAAAAAAACGGAGAAGAAAAAAAACAAGAAAGAAAGAAAAGAGAGAAAAGAAGATGGTAGGAGAAAGAATATATTCTCAAACTCATAAAAATGAGTCTAATCCAAGAAAATAGGAGTGGGCATGGATGCGAGGTTTAGATTCAAACACATTTGAATTAAATTCAAATGGGTGAATAGGAAGTGGAGGTTTGGAAGGTCAAAAAATGTTCGGTTTTTAGAGGAACCTTGATAAAAGAGATACTGGATTGTGGACAAGATTTGAAGGTCAAACTCGAAGTGGAAATAGGCATGAGGATTATTTTTGCACGTGTGTTATGGTGAATATCAAATTAAAGAAATATTGAATATAGCTCCCTACTATCGGGAGGATAGGTTATAAAGAGAAACCACCATGTGAGTTCCCTCGATTTAAATAGATCAACAATCTATGCAATTTATTTAAGTGAGATGCGAAAGATTTATGAAATGATGGCATGAAGACAAGATGCAATGCACATGATGCAAAGATGAATGCAACAAACCAACAACTCACACGATGAAAACTCGGAAACCATGAAAGGCGTCTGAAACTCTGGTCTTGGGGCGTTACAACACTCCACCACTACGAGAGGATCTCGTCCCGAGATCTAGGATGGCACTGGAGAGAAATGGAAGAGGAAGAGAAGAGGTAAAACTAAGTTGCTTCTTTGACAAACGAGTGAAACCAAAGAACCTTGAAGAGGTTAAGCCATTGAAAGAAAGAATGCAACGAAGAAGAACAAAGTTGAAAGCACTCCGGTAGGGAAGAGGAACAAGGAAGAACAAATTCGGGCAGCACTCCGATTGAAAAGAAAAGGAATTGAATAAGAACTTGGTAAGATGAGAAGATACTTGATGAAATCACAACACACTGCCTCTGAAACTATTGAATGAATGTAACAAGGGGTAAGAAAGATCTCAGACAGCACTCCAGTTGAGAAGAGATGAAAGGCTTGATAAGGCGAAAAGAGTTTGAGAAAAAGGGACACAACACTCCGGTTAAATGGATAAACCAAGAAAAGAACACGATCCTGACAAAACGAAAAGATGGGTTGAAGAGAGCAACATTGCAAAGTCTCCGGAACAAAAGTAAGAACGGAATGGAATGAACGAAGGTAAACAAGATCTTGAGGGAGCACGCTTGCAACAAATGCTAGAACGGAGTTGTTGGAAAACCAACAACGAAAAGAATAAGCTTGATATGGTCTTATGGAATACATCTCAAATTATGAGATGACAACCCGCCACTCATGGAAAAAAGAATTGGATTGATAAGAACAAGGAGACGAGAAACTTATCTCACCGGAAGGATAAATGAAGAACTTGGATCATTTATAAGCACCATAATTAGCAACAATCCTTAGGGAAGGATTTAGGTGAAATATAACCCAAGATAACTCCAATGATGAGATTGATGGATTTAAAATACCTCATTCTTAACAACATGCGAATCATGACACATGAGCTCAAATTATGAAGAATGACATAATACCACCTGAAATGGTACGGTAGGAAGAATTGCACTTCAGATTGCAAGATGAAGAATGCTTGAGCTCCTCTGAAAAGAATCTTGATGAACACTTCGAGAAGGAATTAAATCCTTGATGAACCATCATGTAGAATCTCCATGAAGTACTCCGGTACAAAAGAATAACGAAAAGAAGAGAAGATGAAAACACAAGGTGAAACCTTGTAACGATTTAGATGAATCTCCGTGGTGAAATAATTGAAAAAGGTTGGAACTCTGGGAAAAAGAGAAGATGAACAATTGACAACGAGAATTAGTCATTGTGAATGAACTCCGGAGGAACGAGTCCATCATTTGGATGAAGCAAGAATAAGAATTATATTATGCGTATCCTTCACCAATTGAAGTTGATGACAAGCAACGGATTTGGCATACTACTTATTCTCGAAGAAAAGATTAAGATAGATATCGCGCCAACTTGGGAAAGTATTGAACGAACCACCGGAAGGATTGAAACAACGTATAAATTGATAAAGAAGAGAAATCTTGAACGAACCACCATAAGAATTGGAAATGAACGAAGTAAAAGGGATGAATCACCGGTAAGAATTAGAGAATGAATGAGGATACTTGAGGGGATTTGTATACAACTGAAACGAAGAGATCAGGCGCTGATAAGAGAATACTTGAATGATGCACCGGTAAGAACGGAGAATGATAACTGAAAGCTGAGAATGAATAAACCTGAATTGATAGCCTCTGGAGAAACAAACTGAAAGTGCTCTGAATTACTCTGGATGGGTGAAAAGAATATCTCACAATCGAAAAATAATTATGAGAGGATGGCAGCAAGCTAGAATCACGAATCTTGAAGAGACAAGAACAAGATTGAGAGAAAAATATTCTTCGGTCTTCAAATGATGAGAATGACAACGAGAAACACCACCAATAATTATTGAGGCACACTGGAATGAAGAATTGAAAAGTTGAGCCAATGATGAAAAGAATTTGACAGATCTTTGGAGAAATACCGATGACTGATGATGAATCATTGTTACGTCAAACTTTGAAATGAATTTGAGAATAACTACGGAAAAATTAGAAGAGTCAGGTAAGATCCTGGGAAAAGACCTGTGGGTTAGAGCCCACTCAAAAGATACACCATTGAAGAAAATTGCTTGAAAAGAGAGATTGCACTGGTTGAATTAAATGGCTTGAATGAGATACCAATCTTGAAATAGGTTGACCGAATGCAGAGTGGAAACACGAATCTTCGAGATATCTTCAGCACTCCGTAACAAATGAATAGCGAGAAGTGAATGAATATGAGGAGCACCGGCATGAGAGGGTATTTGAAATGAGGAAAAAGATATGATCAATAACGCTTGAATTTAAACCACCGGAGAAGAAAAATGAGTGAAGAGTGACAAACATGAAGCTCCGTTAGAATCTTCATGAGAATCACCGGATACGAACATTGAAAGAAAAGAATGGAAAGACTTCCATCGAACATGGATACTTGATTAAGGAATCTGAGTCCTTAAAGAAACAAGGGTGGGAGGGAGGGACAACAAAGACAACTTGGGATGGATGAACGAACACCATTTAGAAAGCTGAGATTGAATCTTGTGGATGTTGAAAATGAACGGATCCGCTTGACGAGAGACACACTGGTTGAAAAGGATTGACATGACAATCTCGATGAACAAGAAGGATTAGTATTCACATAGGAGTATGAGAACACCACTTAGGAAAAGGCATGGAATCAACACTTGACATTGAAGCAACTCGAATTTCACAACTCAAAACAAAACAAAGGATTGGCTGGCGGAATAAGCCAGAACAAACATATGATAGAGATTTCGTCCGAAGTTTTCATGGTGGGGCCTACACGGGCTCGATCGTACAGTACCATCATGTACAAGGCAGTGCACATGACATACGAAGCGTCCCCGAGTCGGCATAGCCAAGGACTCTTTAAGACACAACAAGACCACTGTAAAACCAACCGTGGATAGGCGGACCACTAGATGTCGAACCCCAATTTCATATCATACATCTATCGGAAAGATATCCTACGAGCTACTTGAATTCCCACTTATAAACTCCCGAAACTTTCCGGTTATACAATCAGGTGTTGGGGATATAGGGGAAGCATAATATCTCACCCAAAACTAGCAAATCCTACATCCAGCTGTATCCATCCTTCAACACATAACCAAGAAACCTTCAGAAATCGTTTACCTCAACCTTCGAAAAGCATCCGTTATACGAGTTATGGCAATACTCCCGAACTCCCGCCCAGTACTAGGTGGCATCGAGGTTATCTTACCAACAACTGCATAAAAGAGATTTTCGATGTCGGCGAAATCATGTATTCCAGAACTGCAACGATAAAATTGTGACGACAACACCTCGGAGCTCAACTCCCCGGGACACTGCCACAACCCCTAAATGACAGGAGGCACCAAGAACAATGTTCTCGTCACAAAACCATCGGAACGATTCCAAGATATCCGCGTGATCCTAAAAAAATTTAGTGAAATTTGAGAAGAGAAGAGTCAAAACTCTATGTCAAGATGCCTCACCAGAGTGACGAAGGGACTGAGGAGTAAAAAGAATCCTACCGTCCGATATATATAATCCTAAATGACTCAAAACATTTTTCTAGACTGAACAACGCCAGCGATTCGATCAAGCAGGGGGGCTCCTAAGGTCATGGAAGGCTCTGATACCAACTTGTAACACCCTCGATGCGGCTATATCTCCCACGTGTCGAAGCACGACTTAGAGGCATAACTGCATTGAAAGCAATGTCCCAAGTGAGGTAATCTTCACACAACCCATGTAATACATAAAGGGAAAGAGATACATAGTTGGCTTACAATCGCCACATCACACAATTACATGAATAAAGCATTACATCAACCAAATACAATCAAGGTCCGACTACAGAACCAAAATAAAAGAAGACTACCCCAAATGCTACATAGATCACCGATCGACCCCAACTGGGCTCCACTACTGACCAACTAGAACGAAACAACACAAAGGACAAGATCTTCATCGAGCTCCTCCTGAGCTTGGTTGCGTCGTCTACATGGACTCGTCGGCACCTGCAAGCTGGTTTTGGAAGTATCTGTGAGCCACGGGGACTTGGCAATCTCGCACCCTCGCGATCAAGACTATTTAAGCTTATGGTTAAGGTAAAGGTATGAGGTGGAGCTGCAGCAAGCGACTAGCATATATGGTGGCTAACATACGCAAATGAGAGCGAGAAGAGAAGGCAAAGCACGTTCGAGAATCTATGATCAAGAAGTGATCCTAGAACAACCTACGTCAAGCATAACTCCAACACCGTGTTCACTTCCCGGACTCCACCGGAAAGAGACCATCACGGTTACACACGCGGTTGATGCATTTTAATTAAGATCAACTTCAGGTTTTCTACAACCGGACATTAACAAATTCCCATCTGCCCATAACCGCGGGCATGGCTTTCGAATGTTCAAAACCCTGCAGGGGTGTCCCAACTTAGCCCATCACAAGCTCTCACGGTCAACAAAGGATATTCCTTCTCCCAAGACAATCCGATCAGACTCGGCATCCCGGTTACAAGACATCCTCGACAATGGTAAAAACAAGTCCAGCAACACCGCCCGAATGTGCTGACAAATCCCGATAGGAGCTGCACATATCTCGTTCTCAGGGCACACTCAGATGAGCCAGACGTCGGGTAGGCCAGCCCATAGTTGCCCCTGGTAGCTTCGGACATCGCTCAGTTGGACCAACACTTAGAGAAGCACTGGCCTGGGGGGTTTAAATAAAGATGACCCTTGAGTCTGCAAAACCCAAGGGAAAGAAAAGGCTAGGTGGCGAATGGTAAAACCAATGTTGGGCATTGCTGGAGGAGTTTTATTCAAGGCGAACTGTCAACGGGTTCCCATTATAACTCAATCGCGTAAGGAACGCAAAATCCGGGAACATAACACCGATATGACGGAAACTAGGGCGGCAAGAGTGGAACAAAACACCAGGCATAAGGCCGAGCCTTCCACCCTTTACCAAGTATATAGATGCATTAATTAAATAAGAGATATTGTGATATCCCAACAAGTAAACATGTTCCAACAAGGAACAACATATCCATGTTCCAACAAGGAACAAACTTCATATTCACCTGCAACTAACAACGCTATAAGAGGGGCTGAGCAAAGCGGTAACATAGCCAAACAACAGTTTGCTAGGACAAGGTGGGTTAGAGGCTTGGTTCAACAATATGGGAGGCATGATAAGCAAGTGGTAGGTATCACAGCATAGGCATAGCAAAAGAGCGAGCAACTAGCAAGCAAAGATAGAAGTGATTTTGAGGGTATGGACATCTTGCCTGAAATCCCGCAAGGAAGAAGACTGAGTCCATCAAGAAGACAAAGCGGACGTAGTTGAACGAATCCTCACAACTCCGGAATGAAACCGAAGCTAACGCGAGAAGCAACCCGGAAATAAGCACACAAAATAGTAAACAACCAACACATAAACATGGCATGATGCACAACCAATTATGATGCATGTCCTGTTTAATGAAGCATGGCATGGTCAAGTGCACAAACAATACTACAAATTAAGTGGAGCTCAATATGCAATGAGTTGCATATTGACGAATCACCACATGACTTATTTAGTTCACTCTCGGTTAGGTACTCAACAATATTAAATGTTGGTTAACATGGCAAGAGGTGAAGCATAACAAAACTATATCATCTAAACAATTTAAATGTGGCCGAATATAACAAATAACAAATCCGGTAAATTCCCATATGCATTTAGTAATTAATTGCAACAACAATTTAAACATTTTAATTGTTGTAATCATGATGAGGATGACATGAACAAGTTTATGCAATTTTTATTAAAAGTTCACAAGAGCATTATGAAGCATTTGTCACCATGGTGGAAAGAAAGGTGGTGCCATGGCAACGATAACGGTAATTGTGCCACGGCAACGTTCCGGTTCTGGTACTCGATTGAGATGCCGGGGCAAAAAAAAGGAAGTGTGACGAGAGCGTGTCATGCAAGATGATGGGGCATGCCCGGATACCAGGTGTCCCATGAGTCGACGATGGTGACAAGGCAAGAGAGGGGCAACGTGCACCGACAATTTGAGCACGGAGCAAGCACGAGCATCTCATACATCACCCATGCATTAGTTCACGGGCGGCCGTCTCGGCGGTTATACCTTTCGGAGCATGCATAGGGGACGGTTCTCGTTCGTAGAGGGAAGTAGGCATTCTCGCGACGACGGTAGTGGAAGTAGTCAATCTCGCATGCTCTAGGGTCGACGGTAGAGGTTCTCGCGATCTCGACGATGGTAGTGGTACATGTTTATCGGTAGTCGAACATGCTGATCCGGAGAGGGTACTTGGCAACATGCGCGTCGTCGGTAGTTGTACACAAACGTTGTCGGACTTGATGGGTTCGCGGTCTCCGGACGTAGTGGTACACGTTCACGGAGTAGGTCGTACACGTCGTCGGGAGATGTTCACTTGACGGCCTTCAACGGCGGTAGTTGTTCTCGTTTCATCGTGGAAGTAGTTGCACATCTCATAGCAGTACTTGACGATTTCGGAGACGGCGGAAGACGAACTTGGCGGTCCTCGTCGTCCTGGTACTTGGCGTTATTTCCGGTTCGGTGATCGTTTTAGGCATCGGGCGTCGTGGAGGAACTTGGCGTTCTTAGCAATTCCGAAGACGACAGTAGTGGAAGTAGTGGTTCCCGTTCCATAGTCGAACTTGTCGAATCCGAACTCTTCGAGGGTCGTCATGGTACTTGACGATATCCAGGACAATCTTGTGACTTGCCGATCTCCGTCGGGGTACTTTGTCTCGGGTTTTGGCGACGGTAGCGGAACTTGCATCGGTCGAAGATGAACTTGGCGTATCCACGCATAGGGGTACTTGGCAATCGACGGATGTCGTGGTACTTGTCGGTCCGGGTCTTGGCGTAACAGGTGCACACAAACATTCCCACTCGGGCTTCATGGAGGCATCGGTTCAAGCTGCTCCTGCTCGGGAGGAGGCACTGCAAGCGTGCAACAGCTAAAGAGCCCCCGGCCTTGGTGTCCAGCGGCACCAACACGGATGGCCAGATGGATGCAGGGAGCAGAAGGGGAGGCTGCAGAGACGAGGTGGAGGAGCTGCAGGTGGGGCGGACGGCGCGGAGCGGCGACCTGCTGCTGGTCGCCAGCGCGGGCGAGACAAGGGGCGGCGGAGCGTCATGGCTGAGGGAGCAGAGAAGGGGCGAAGTAGAGGAGGAGGCTGGCGGGCGGTGGCGCTGGCCCACGGCGGCTGGAAGGCGATGAACGCGCAGGGGACGGCGGAGGATGAAGCGGCAACGGGGCGGCAGCGACGGGACGCGAGGTGCAGAGGCGAGGCCATGGCAGGAGCGGCGCGGGTCGTGGTTGCCGGCGTCGACCGGACGCAGCAACGGGATGGTGAGGTGGGAGCGAGCACGAGGGCGCGGCGCTGGTCTCTCTCTTCCTCTCTAGTGGCGCATCGAGGGAGGAGGGATCGAGCACGGGGCTGCGCTGGAGGGAGATCGAGAGAGAGGTCGGGATCGAAGGAAACGGGCAGGCAGGAGAGAGATGGGATCGAGGGAGCATCTCCCTGAGCTCACAGCGCGAGGAGGAAACGAAGGGGAGGAGGGGGTCGATTGGGATGGGGTCTCGCTCGGGCCTAGGGTTACCGGGGGCGCGGTTGGGCCTTGGAGGCTGGCCCAAAAGAGAGGGGGGCTGCGCCTGGGCGCAGATGGGCCTGCCTGAGATCTAGGCTGGGCTCTCTCTCTCACTCTAGAACAAAAAAACAGAGAAGAAAAAAACAAGAAACAAAGAAAAGAGAGAAAAGAAGATGGTAGGAGAAAGAATATATTCTCAAACTCATAAAAATGAGTCTAATCCATGAAAATAGGAGTGGGCATGGATGCAAGGTTTAGATTCAAACACATTTGAATTAAATTCAAATGGGTGAATAGGAAGTGGAGGTTTGGAAGGTCCAAAAATGTTTGGTTTTTAGAGGAACCTTGATAAAAGAGATACAAAATTGTGGACAATATTTGAAGGTCAAACTCGAAGTGGAAATAGGCATGAGGATTATTTTTCCACGTGTGTTATGGTGAATATCAAATTAAAGAAATATTGAATATAGCTCCCTACTATCGGGAGGATATGTTATAAAGAGAAACCACCATGTGAGTTCCCTCGATTTAAATAGATCAACGATCTATGCAATTTATTTAAGTGAGATGCGAAAGATTTATGACATGGCATGAAGACATGATGCAATGCACATGATGCAAAGATGAATGCAACAAACCAACAACTCACACGACGAAAACTTGGAAAACATGAAAGGCGTCTGAAACTCCGGTCTTGGGGCATTACAAACATGTCCTGCAAAAACAAATTTAGACGTCCTCTACTTTGTTGTTGCAAGTTTTACGTTGCTGCTACGGGCTGAGCAAGAACCGTTCTTACCTACGCATCAAAAAACCACAACGCAGTATAATGATTGCCTTTTGATCGTTAGAAAGAACCCTGTTCATTGGATCCGATTCGACTAAAGCTGGAGAAACAGACACCCACTAGCCACCTGTGTGCGAAGCACGTCGGTAGAACTAGTATCATGTAAGCGTACGCGTAATGTCGGTCTAGGCCGCTTCATCCAACAATGCCGCTGAATCAAGAATCAACTAGTGATGGCAAGCAATATGTATATACCCATGCCCACAACTCCCTTGTGTTCTACTCGTGCATATGACATCTACGCATAAACTTGGCTCGAATGCCACTGTTGGGGAACGTAGTGATTTCAAAAAAATTCCTACGCACACGCAAGATCATGGTGATGCAAAGCAACGAGAGGGGAGTGTGTCATCCATGTACCCTCGTAGACCGTAAGTGGAAGCATTATGAGAACGTGGTTGATGCAGTCGTACGTTTTCACGATCCGACCGATCCAAGTACCGAACGTACGACACCTCCGAGTTCAGCAAACGTTCAGGTCGGTGACGTCCCACAAACTCCAATCCAGCAGAGCTTCAAGGGAGAGTTCCATCAGCACGATGGCGTGATGATGGTGATGATGATGCTACCGACGCAGGGCTTTGCCTAAGCACTGCTACGATATGACCGAGGTGGATTATGGTGGAGGGGGCACCGCACACGGCTAAAAGATCAATTGATCAACCTTTGTGTCCATGGGGTGCCCCCTCCCCCGTATATAAAGGAGTGGAGGAGGGGGAGGGCCGGCCCTCTACTATGGCGTGCCCTGGGGAGTCCTACTCCCACTGGGAGTAGGATTCCCCCCTTCCATGTAGTAGGAGTAGGAGAGAAGGAAAGGGAAAAGAGAAGAGAAGGAAGGAGGGGGCGCCACCCCTCCCCCTAGTCCAATTCAGACTAGGCCTTGGGGGGTGCGCAGCCTCCCCTCTCTCTTTCCCCTAAAGCCCAATAAGGCCCATGTACTCCCCGTCGAATTCCCATAACTCTCTGGTACTCCGAAAAATACCCGAATCATGCGGATCCTAGATGCTCATATTGGTTCCTACATATTCTATGAAGATCTTTATCGGTCAAACCGCATAACAACATACGTTGTTCCCTTTGTCATCGGTATGTTACTTGCCCGCGATTCGATCGTCGGTATCTCAATACCTAGTTCAATCTCGTCACTGGCAAGTCTCTTTACTCGTGCCGTAATGCATCATTCCGCAACTAACTCATTAGTTACATTGCTTGCAAGGCTTATAGTGATGTGCAGTACCGAGAGGGCCCAGAGATACCTCTCCGAAAATCGGAGTGACAAATCCTATTCTTGATCTATGCCAACTCAACAAGTACCATCAGAGACACCTGTAGAGCACCTTTATAATCACCCAGTTACGTTGTGATGTTTGGTAGCACACAAAGTGTTCCTCTGTTATTCGGGAGTTGCATAATATCATAGTCATAGGAACATGTATAAGTCATGAAGAAAACAATAGCAACAAACTAAACTATCATCGTGCTAAGCTAACGGATAGGTCAAGTCAGTCACATCATTCTCTAATGATGTGATCCCGTTAATCAAATGACAACTCATGTCTATGGCTAGGAAACTTAACCATCTTTGATTCAACGAGCTAGTCAAGTAGAGGCATACTAGTAACACTCTGTTTGTCTATGTATTCACACATGTACTAAGTTTCCGATTAATACAACTTTATTATTGCCTCTAGGGCATATTTCCTTCAACCTTCGAGTAGTAAAGAAGTCTAGGAAGAGACCGAGGAAAGGCAAAAAATCTGCTTCTATGATCCAGCCGCCTCAGCAGCCTCGGGTTTAAGACCGTATAGATATCCCGGTGGGGCAAAATGGCATATACCCGGTCAACTAATCCTACCTGAAGCAGCGCTAGGGGCCAGATTCGGCGATTTAAGGAGACTTCATGACGATGTGCTGCGGATAGAGAAAGGCCTCATCACCTCAAAAAATCCAGGATACCCACTCTACGTGGTTAACGTGCCGCGGCAATTGTCGTACATTGACACATTCCCCACGGAGAAGTTCTTCTTTCGATTCGATTACATCTTTGACATGTTTCACTTGAAGAAGCTAGATTTTACATTTGTCCGCCTTTATGCCTTGCACATGAACCACTACAAGAAATATGTCAACTTGTGACCACCACTATTGGTCACTGAAAGGTCATGGCTTTTCATTTGCGACCTTTTTGTGACCAAAAACAGAAGGTCAAAAGCCAGCGGCCATAAACTGACTATAGTGACGTTTCTTCTGGAATGGTTGAAGACGTTTATGACCAAAATACATCTACTGTGGCGTTTTGGTCACTAGCAACCTCCCCATGCCACGTAGGCATCTAGCGTGGCAATCTGACGTGGCACAAGATTCAGCCCGGTCCAATTCGATTTTCTACATGGGCCTAGCCCAACAATTCGGCCTATTTGTGCTTTTTCTGTCTGTCAATTTTTGGTTGGGTTCATGGGCCAAGCCCAATATTGTAGCCTTTTTATTGTTGGGTTGTGGCCTTTTTGTCTAAACGAATTTAGTTTTTTTCCAAAAGAAGGGTCCACTAGTCAGATCGGTCCCAGTTGTCAAGTTCTAGTAATAGGTTCCCATTTGTCATGTTGTGGTAAGTGGGTCCCATCAATTGAGACTCATATTCTTCATATTTCAAGCATTATTTAGATTTTCGGAGACAAAAACACACATGATATTTAAATAAGAGCAACCAGATCACATAATACAAGCTCTATCCATTCCAATACAGAAGACCATATTGCTTTACAAGCTCTACAATTGTAATATAGTACTGCTTTAGAAGCTCCTTCCATGTGATCACAAACTACCTGCTCCTATCATGAACATACTCGACTCGCTGGATGAACATAGTTGCCAACAAACAAAAGTAAGAAAAACAGGGTGAGTTCTTAGATTCAGACTCCTAACAAGCTCTACTAGATGAACAACATGCCGGACTCGCTCGATGACCATAGTCAGGGCTGGGAACAAACAAAACAACAACATGGCTTCCACTGTCATCCTATTACATGAATCAGACAAGAATTAGAATAACTGCGGAAAATATATGTCGTAGCTAACAAAGTAAGAAACAATAGTTAACAAGTCTGGGTCGTAGAAGCTAGAAGTGTCCCTTCAAGAGACAAGAACTTAGAATTGATGCATGGATCTTATTCTAAACAGCACAAACACCATGGCAATAACAAATTAACAGTAACAAGATCAGTGTTAGCAGAATTAAGTACAAGGCAATCACAGGTACCAATCCAGTGCAAGTTAATAGAGAAAATATGTCAAAGTTACTCAGATTTACTAATGTGTTTTTCATACTACCAAATTGAAGGTAAAAGATGTGTACTGATTCAACACTGCAAACTGATTTCTGAAAGCTTTCCCAAAACATTGTTTAGTCGCTTGGTGCTAAAGCGATAGATGTTGAACACTAACTGCTAGCGATAGTAACAACCAACAGGTACTAACCAGCAGGTACTGCACCTGCGACCGCCATCACTAGCTTGCAAGCAATAAGCACAACATAGGTAGGATAGGAATCATCCTGGTTGTGTCTTCACAAATCACCTACATGTACCAGACCCCACCTACCTATCCAAATTGGTAAACAATTCAGATCTGCTCAATGATCTTGCAGGCTAAAGTTAGAGAATATGCCCAGAATGACAATGCCAAACCGTTTACAGGTATCAGACTCCATCCACTGGTCCAAATTGCTAGCTAATCAGTTCACATATACTTGCAGAATATCAACAAACATGAACAACATGGCCAACTCAAATCAGAGCGTTTGGTCGGTCCTAGGCATGGATTTGGCATGCAGATAAGCAGTAAATCAGGAATCTATGCTAGGTAAGGGGGGATTGAGACCGGAGAACATTACCATCCGGAGATCCCAGCTCGCAGAGGTGCTCTCCTCAAGATTGGGTCGTGCGCGGATCATAGCTACATTGATGTTGCATCCAGCAATTTGCAGGCGGCCTGTCGTGAACATGAACATATTATGTCAGGGAAAGCAGATACTTCGTCTAAATAAATACATCTTATTGCAAGAACATTTCGTTGATTCCGTGGCGGAAACATATAACACAGATGATGATACACTAATACACTGTGCATACTTGAAAATGCCAGAAGAGTTAAAATTATTAAACTGAGAGCAGTCACATCAACACAACATACTTGAAAATGCCAGATTTAGCATACCTCTATTCCTACGTACTACCACACATAGGTTAACAACTAGGAGAGCAACAGATCATGCCAAGACTGCAATTGGCCGACTGATTGCTTTAGGTCATAGTGCCAAGAACAATACTACATGTACAAGTACAACAAAATAAGAATCTCAGGCCTCTATAATTCTCTAGTTACTTAGGCAACAAACATCATTGCAAATTTTGATGAAATTCTTAGGTCCGGCCGATGATTACACAGCAGCAACTACTGCAGACATTGGCTGGAGAAATGCTCATCTTTTTATTCATTGTAAAAGAAATTTTGAGTTCAAGCAGTAGTACTAGTTACTGACTACACGTGTAGGTGCATATGCAGGTTCATACTACAGACTACAGTACAACACCAACTTGACACCCAAGTAGTCCAACTTGATAGGTGGGACTAACATTTACAGTATCAAGCTTGGACTTGCATCCCACATGTCAATTCTTCTACTACCTAGAAGCTAGAGCATGCATATGCAGGTGGTATAACATAACAAAAAGAGCAACGACTTGATAAGTTTGCCCCAATAGTCTAAGTCGTGGAAAACCAAATATTTCAACTGATCGAGAAAGACCTTGCAGAAATGGCCTCGTCCACGCCTTTTCTTGGCCCCAAACTTAGGCCTTCCATCATCCACTCGAATTCGCCATTGTTGCTCAATGTACAAAAGGTGCCTGCCAGGAGGACGAAATCAAATGAATAAGATGAAGGAAATATGCCCTAGAGGCAATAATAAAGTTATTACTTATTTCCTTATTTCATGATAAATGTTTATTATTCATGCTAGAATTGTATTAACCGGAAACATAATACATGTGTGAATACATAGACAAACCGAGTGTCACTAGTATGCCTCTACTTGACTAGCTCATTAAGCAAAGATGGTTATGATTCCTAACCATAGACAAAGAGTTGTTGTTTGATTAATGGGATCACATCATTAGATGAATGATCTGATTGACTTGACCCATTCCGTTAGCTTAGCACTTGATCGTTTAGTTTGTTGCTATTGCTTTCTTCATGACTTATACATGTTCCTTTGACTATGAGATTATGCAACTCCCGTTTGCCAGAGGAACACTTTGTGTGCTACCAAACGTCACAACGTAACTGGGTCATTATAGAGGAGCTCTACAGGTGTCTCCAAAGGTAAATGTTGGGTTGGCGTATTTCGAGATTAGGATTTGTCACTCCGATTATCGGAGAGGTATCTCTGGGCCCTCCCGGTAATGCACATCACATAAGCCTTGCAAGCATTGCAACTAATGAGTTAGTTGCGAGATGATGTATTACGGAACGAGTAAAGAGACTTGCCGGTAACGAGATTGAACTAGGTATTGGATACCGACGATCGAATCTCGGGCAAGTAACATACCGATGACAAAGGGAACAACCTATGTTGTTATGCGGTCTGACCGATAAAGATCTTCGTAGAATATGTAGGAGCCAATATGGGCATCCAGGTCCCGCTATTGGTTATTTATCGGAGACGTGTCTCGGTCATGTCTACATTGTTCTTGAACCCGTAGGGTCCGCACGCTTAAGGTTTCGATGACAGTTATATTATGAGTTTATGAGTTTTGATGTACCGAAGGAGTTCGGAGTCCCGGATGAGATCAGGGACATGACGAGGAGTCTCGAAATGGTCGAGACGTAAAGATCGATATATTGGACGAATATATTCGGATATCGGAAAGGTTCCGAGTGATTCGGGTATTTTCGGAGGTACTGGGGAGTTACGGGAATACAAGGAAGAAGCAATGGGCCTTAATAGGCCTTAGTGGAAAGGACCAGGAGGTGGCGCGCGCCCCTCCTAAGCCCAGTCCGAATTGGATAAGGGGTTTGGGGCGCGGCCCCTCTCTCCCTTCCTTCCCCTCTTCCCCCCTTTCCCCCCTTTTCCTAGTTGGACTAGGAAAGGTGGAAACCTACTCCAACTAGGAGTAGGAATCCTACTCCTCCTTGGCGCGCCCACAAGAGCCGACCGGCCTCCCCCTTCCTCCTTTATATACGGGGGGCAGGGGGCGCCCCATAGACACACAAGTTGATCCACGTGATCATATTCTTAGCCGTGTGCGGTGCCCCCTTCCACCATAATCCTCGATAATATTGTAGCGGTGCTTAGGCGAAGCCCTGCGACGGTAGAACATCAAGATCGTCACCACGCCATCATGCTGACGGAACTCTTCCCCGACACTTTGCTGGATCAAAGTCCGGGGATCGTCATCGAGCTGAATGTGTGCTAGAACTCGGAGGTGTCGTAGTTTCGGTGCTTGATCGGTCGGGTCGTGAAGACGTACGACTACATCAACCGCGTTGTGCTAACGCTTCCGCTGTCGATCTACAAGGGTACGTAGATCACACTCTCCCCTCTCGTTGCTATGCATCACCATGATCTTGCGTGTGCGTAGGAAATTTTTGAAATTACTACGTTCCCCAACAGTGGCATCCGAGCCTAGGTTTTATGGTTTGATGTTATTTGCACGAGTAGAACACAAGTGAGTTGTGGGTGATATAAGTCATACTGCCTACCAGCATGTCATACTTTGGTTCGGCGGTATTGTTGGATGAAGCGGCCCGGACCGACATTACGCGTACGCTTACGCGAGACAGGTTCTACCGCCGTGCTTTGCACACAGGTGGCTGGCGGGTGTCAGTTTCTCCAACTTTAGTTGAACCAAGTGTGGCTACGCCCAGTCCTTGCGAAGGTTAAAACGGCATCAACTTGACAAACTATCTTTGTGGTTTTGATGCGTAGGTAAGATTGGTTCTTGCTTAAGCCCGTAGCAGCCACGTAAAACTTGCAACAAACAAAGTAGAGGACGTCTAACTTGTTTTTGCAGGGCATGTTGTGATGTGATATGGTCAAGACATGGTGCTGAATTTTATTGTATGAGATGATCATGTTTTGTAACCGAGTTATCGGCAACTGGCAGGAGCCATATGGTTGTCGCTTTATTGTATGCAATGCAATCGCGCTGTAATGCTTTACTTTATCACTAAGCGGTAGCGATAGTCGTGGAAGCATAAGATTGCCGAGACGACAACGATGCTATGATGGAGATCAAGGTGTCGCGCCGGTGACGATGGTGATCATGACGGTGCTTCGGAGATGGAGATCACATGCACAAGATGATGATGGCCATATCATATCACTCATATTGATTGCATGTGATGTTTATCTTTTATGCATCTTATCTTGCTTTGATTGACGGTAGCATTATAAGATGATCTCTCACTAAAGTTATCAAGAAGTGTTCTCCCTGAGTATGCTCCGTTGTGAAAGTTCTTCGTGCTGAGACACCATGTGATGATCGGGTGTGATAGGCTCTACGTTCAAATACAACGGGTGCAAAATAGTTGCACACGCGGAATACTCAGGTTATACTTGACGAGCCAAGCATATACAGATATGGCCTCGGAACACGGAGACCGAAAGGTCGAGCATGAATCATATAGTAGATATGATCAACATAGTTATGTTCACCAATGAAACTACTCCATCTCACGTGATGATCGGACATGGTTTAGTTGATTTGGATCACGTGATCACTTAGAGGATTAGAGGGATGTCTATCTAAGTGGGAGTTCTTTAAGTAATTTGATTAATTGAACTTAAATTTATCATGAACTTAGTCCTGGTAGTATTTTGCAAATTATGTTGTAGATCAATAGCTCGCGTTGTTGCTTCCCTGTGTTTATTTTGATATGTTCCTAGAGAAAATTGTGTTGAAAGATGTTAGTAGCAATGATGCGGATTGGATCCGTGATCTGAGGTTTATCCTCATTGCTGCACAGACGAATTATGTCCTTGATGCACCGCTAGGTGACAGACCTATTGCAGGAGCAGATGCTGACGTTATGAACGTTTGGCTTGCTAAATATGATGACTACTTGATAGTTTAGTGCACCATGCTTAACGGCTTAGAATCGGGACTTCAAAGACGTTTTGAACGTCATGGACCATATGACATGTTCTAGGAATTGAAGTTAATATTTTAAGCAAATACCCGAGTTGAGAGATATGAAGTCTCCAACAAGTTCTATAGCTAAAAGATGGAGGAGAATCGCTCAACTAGTGAGCATGTGCTCAGATTGTCTGGGTACTACAATCGCTTGAATCAAGTGGGAGTTAATCTTCCAGATAAGATAGTGATTGACAGAATTCTCTAGTCACCATCACCAAGTTAGTAGAACTTCATGATGAACTATATTATGCAAGGGATGACGAAAACAAATCCCGAGTTTTTCATGATGATGAAATCAATGAAGGTAGAAATCAAGAAAGAGCATCAAGTGTTGATGGTAGACAAGACCACTAGTTTCAAGAAAAGGGCAAAAGGAAAAAAAGGGGAACTTCAAGAAGAACAGCAAGCAAGTTGCAGCTCAAGTCAAGAAGCACAAGTCTGGTCCTAAGCCTGAGACTAAGTGCTTCTACTACAAAGGGACTGGTCACTGGAAGCGGAACTACCCCAAGTATTTGGTGGATAAAGAAGGATCGCAAAGTAAACAAAGGTATATTTGATATACATGTTACTGATGTGTACATTACTAGTGTTCATAGCAACCCCTCAGTATTTGGTACTTGTTCAGTTGCTAAGATTAGTAACTCGAAACGGGAGTTGCAGAATAAACAGAGACTAGTTAAGGGTGAAGTGACGATGTGTATTGGAAGTGGTTCCAAGATTGATATGATCATCATCGCACACTCCCTATACTTTCGGGATTAATGTTGAACCTAAATAAGTGTTATTTGGTGTTTGCGTTGAGCATAAATATGATTTGATCATGTTTATTGCAATACGGTTATTCATTTAAGTTAGACAACAATTGTTGTTCTATTTTCATGAATAAAACCTTCTATGGTCATACACACCAACGAAAATGGTTTGTTGGATCTCGATCGTAGTGATAGACATATTCATAATATTGAAGCCAAAAGATGCAAAGTTAATAATGATAGTGCAACTTATTTGTGGCACTGCCGTTTAGGTCATATTGGTGTAAAGCGCATGAAGAAACTCCATGCTGATGGGATTTTGGAATCACTTGATTATGAATCACTTGATGCTTGCGAACCATGTCTCTTGGGCAAGATGACTAAAACGCCGTTCTCCGGAAAAATGGAGCAAGCAACAGATTTGTTGGAAATCATACATACTGATGTATGTGGTCCGATGAATATCAAGGCTTGCAGCGGGTATCATTATTTTCTGACCTTCATAGATGATTTGAGCAGATATGGGTATATCTACTTGATGAAACATAAGTCTGAAACATTTGAAAAGTTCAAAGAATTTCAGAGTGAAGTGGAAAATCATCATGACAAGAAAATAAGGTTTCTATGATCTGATCGCGGAGACAAATATTTGAGTTACGAGTTTGGTCTTCCATTTAAATAATGTGGAATAGTTTCACAAATTCGTGCCACCTGGAACACCACAGCATAATGGTGTGTCCGAATGTCATGCCGTACTTTATTAGATATAGTGCGATCTATGATGTCTCTTACCTATGTACCACTATCGTTTTGGGGTTATGCATTAGAGACAGCTGCATTCACATTAAATAGGGCACCATCTAAATCCGTTGAGACGACACCGTATGAACTTTGGTTTGGCAAGAAACCAAAGTTGTCGTTTCTGAAAGCTTGGGGCTGCGATGCTTATGTGAAAAAGCTTCAACCTGATAAGCTCGAACCCAAATCAGAGAAATGTGTCTTCATAGGATATCCAAAGGAAACTACTGGATACGCCTTCTATCACAGATCCGAAGGCAAGACTTTTGTTGCTAAATTCGGAAACTTTCTGGAGAAGGAGTTTCTCTCGAAAGATGTGAGTGGGAGGATAGTAGAACTTGATGAGGTAACTGTACCTGCTCCCTTATTGTAAAGTAGTACATCACAGAAAACTGTTTCTGCGACACCTACACCAATTAGTGAGGAAGCTAATGATAATGATCATGAAACTTCAGGACAAGATACTACTGAACCTCATAGATCAACCGGAGTGAGATCCGCGCCAGTGTGGTACGGTACTCCTGTTCTGGAAATCATGCTGCTAGATGATGATGAACCTACGAACTATGAAGAAGCGATGGTGAGCCCAGATTCCGCAAAAGGGCTTGAAGCCATGATATCTGAGATGGAATCCATGTATGAGAACAAAGTATGGACTTTGGTTGACTTGCCCGATGATCGACAAGCAATTGAGAATAAATGGATCTTCAAGAGGAAGATGGACGCTGATAGTAGTGTTACTATCTACAAAGCTAGAATTGTCGCAAAATGTTTTCGACAAGTTCAAGGTGTTGACTATGATGAGAGTTTCTCACTCGTATCTATGCTTAAGTCTGTCCGAATCATGTTAACAATTGCCGCATTTTATGAAATCTGGCAAATGGATAACAAAACTGCAATCCTTAATGGATTTCTTAAAGAAGAGTTGTATATGATGCAACCAGAAGGTTTTGTCAATCCTAAAGGTGTTAACAAAATATGCAAGCTCCAGCGATCCATCTATGGACTGGTGCAAGCATCTCGGAGTTGGAATACACGCTTTGATAAGTTGATCAAAGCATATAGTTTTATACAAACTTGCGATGAAGCCTGTATTTACAAGAAAGTGAGTGGGAGCACTACAACATTTCTGATAAGTATATGTGAATGACATATTGTTGATCGGAAATAAATGTAGAATTATTCTGCAAAGCATAAAGGAGTGTTTGAAAGGAGTTTTTCAAAGAAAACCTCGGTGAAGCTGCTTACATATTGAGCATCAAGATCTATAGAGATAGATCAAGACGCTTGATAAGTTTTTTTTCAATGAGTACATACCTTGACAAGATTTTGAAGTAGTTCAAAATGGAACAGTCAAAGAAAGAGTTCTTGCCTGTATTACAAGGTGTGAAGTTGAGTAAGACTCAAAGCCCGACCACGACAGAAGATAGAAAGAGAATGAAAGTCATTCCCTATACCTCAGCCATAGGTTCTATAAAGTATGCCATGCTGTGTACCAGATCTATTGCATACCCTACCACTGAGTTTGGCGAGGGAGTACAATAGTGATCTAGGAGTAGATCACTGGACAGCGGTCAAAATTATCCTTGGTGGAATAAGGATATGTTTCTCGATTATGGAGGTGACAAATAGGTTCGTCGTAAAGGGTTACGTCGATGCAAGTTTTTGACACTGATCCAGATGACTCTAAGTCTCAATCTGGAGACATATTGAAAGTGGGAGAAATTAGCTAAGAGTAGCTCCATGCAGAGCATTGTTGACAAAGAAATTTGCAAAATACATGCGGATCTGAATGTGGCAGACCCGTTGACTAAACTTCTCTCACAAGCAAAACATGATCACACCTTATTACTCTTTGGGTGATAATCACATAGCGATGTGAACTAGATTATTGACTCTAGTAAACCCTTTGAGTGTTGGTCACATAACGATGTGAACTATGGGTGTTAATCACATGATGATGTGAACTATTGGTGTTAAATCACATGGTGATGTGAACTAGATTATTGACTCTAGTGCAAGTGGGAGACTGAAGGAAATATGCCCTAGAGGCAATAATAAAGTTATTATTTATTTCCTTATTTCAAGATAAATGTTTATTATTCATGCTAGAATTGTATTAACCGGAAACAGAATACATGAGTGAATACATAGACAAACCAAGTGTCACTAGTATGCCTCTACTTGACTAGCTCATTAATCAAAGATGGTTATGTTTCCTAACCATAGACAAAGAGTTGTTGTTTGATTAATGGGATCACATCATTAGATGAATGATCTGATTGACTTGACCCATTCCGTTAGCTTAGCACTTGATCGTTTAGTTTGTTGCTATTGCTTTCTTCATGACATATACATGTTCCTATAACTATGAGATTATGCAACTCCCGTTTGCCAAAGGAACACTTTGTGTGCTACCAAACATCACAACGTAACTGGGTGATTATAAAGGAGCTCTACAGGTGTCTCCAAAGGTAAATGTTGGGTTGGTGTATTTCGAGATTAGGATTTGTCACTCCGATTGTCGGAGAGGTATCTCTGGGCCCTCTCGGTAATGCACATCACATAAGCCTTGCAAGCATTGCAACTAATGAGTTAGTTGCGAGATGATGTATTACGGAAAGAGTAAAGAGACTTGCCGGTAACGAGATTGAACTAGGTATTGGATACCGACGATCGAATCTCGGGCAAGTAACATACCGATGACAAAGGGAACAACGTATGTTGTTATGCGGTCTGACCGATAAAGATCTTCGTAGAATATGTAGGAGCCAATATGGGCATCCAAGTCCCGCTGTTGGTTATTGAACGGAGACGTGTCTCGGTCATGTCTACATTGTTCTCAAACCCGTAGGGTCCGCATGCTTAAGGTTTCGATGATAGTTATATTATGAGTTTATGAGTTTTTATGTACCGAAGGAGTTCGGAGTCCCGGATGAGATCGGGGACATGACGAGGAGTCTCGAAATGGTCGAGACGTAAAGATCGATATATTGGACGACTATATTCGGACATCGAAAAGGTTCCGAGTGATTCGGGTATTTTCGAAGGTACCGGGGAGTTACAGGAATACGAGGAAGAAGCAATGGGCCTTAATAGGCCTTAGTGGAAAGGACCAGGAGGTGGCGCGCGCCCCTCCCAAGCCCAGTCCGAATTGGACAAGGGGTTTGGGGCGCGGCCCCTCTCTCCCTTCCTTCCCCTCTCCCCCCCTTTCTCCCCTTCTCCTAGTTGGACTAGGAAAGGTGGAAACCTACTCCAGCTAGGAGTAGGAATCCTACTCCTCCTTGGCGCGCCCACAAGGGCCGGCCGGCCTCCCCCTTGCTCCTTTATATACGGGGGCAGGGGGCGCCCCATAGACACACAAGTTGATCCATGTGATCATATTCTTAGCCGTGTGCGATGCCCCCTTCCACCATAATCCTCGATAATATTGTAGCGGTGCTTAGGCGAAGCCCTGCAATGGTAGAACATCAAGATCGTCACCACGCCGTCGTGCTGACGGAACTCTTCCCCGACACTTTGCTGGATCGGAGTCCGGGGATCGTCATCGAGCTGAACGTGTGCTAGAACTCGGAGGTGCCGTAGTTTCGGTGCTTGATCGGTCGGGCCATGAAGACGTACGACTACATCAACCGCGTTGTGCTAACGCTTCCGCTGTCAATCTACAAGGGTACGTAGATCACACTCTCCCCTCTCGTTGCTATGCATCACCATGATCTTGCGTGTGCGTAGGAAATTTTTGAAATTACTACGTTCCCCAACATAAGAACCCCACATAAACAAAGAGGCTATACAATGATTCTGCAAAGTATATTCACATAAGTTTGCTTATGTAGCCAGAGCTAACAATCTAAAAATTCAGAATCATAGTGCCTCATTCAATAAATTATTGTATACACATGAATATTATGGAGCTTCTAAGATAGGACACGTGTGAAATGTATAGTACAATACTATATACTTGTTGTGTGCATATGTATAATTAACCTTCAGTGTATCGCATCTCGAATACAATAAGACTACTAGTACCTAGAAATCATATGCAACTCTATTTTTGCTCTAGACCAGCCACAAGATCATAAAAGAAATCGTAAGTATCTGGTGCATTTGATATAATAAAGCAGCTTCCTGAACAAACAG
The DNA here is from genome assembly GCA_034509565.1 of Triticum monococcum. Classification (NCBI taxonomy): domain Eukaryota; kingdom Viridiplantae; phylum Streptophyta; class Magnoliopsida; order Poales; family Poaceae; genus Triticum; species Triticum monococcum. The sequence goes on along the minus strand of CM067845.1, from coordinate 665,579,839 downwards.
AAGTTCTACATCTTCACTCTGTAGCAACATTTCATGACAAATGGTGATATTTACTCTGTAGAAACATGTGATCATCTATATTAACATGCTCCAAACTGAACCAGGCACTAAATTTACATTCTGACAACATTGCAGTGAATTTCCTTATAATTTTTGTACTACTACTAGGAGGTAGAAGATGATAATTGGTTTGTACGAGCAGTGCATCTATCCCGGCAAGCCAATGATTAGCATTTAACACTTTTGAGCAAAGAGGCAAAACAAAGACTAGTGGGAAGGGCTCTAAACTACAATCCAGCAGCTGATTCCTCAGCCTCAGATGCAGCCGCCCACCTGCGGTGCTTTCTCACGCAATCGTTACCAAGGTGTAGCGGCGGAGATCCTGGTGGGCGCCGGTGGTCTCGTCCCTGACGAAACATTGCAGCAACGCATTAGTCAGATCGGGACCAAGCAATTCACAAATCGGGAGGGGGTGGGATCGGGGCGCGCGCGTGCACGATACCTTGGGGGTACTGCTGCTGCTGGTGCTGGGGCGGCGGCCTTCTTGCGGGCCCTGCAGGTCTTGTCGGGGTCCTCGTCGTCTCCTCACGCACGGGCGCGCCGGCCATCGTGGTTCCGGCGACCTCGGACGAAGAGGAGGGCGTCAGCATCCTTGGAGCGGAAGCAGAGGAGACCGATGGAGCGGAGATCAGTGGCGGGGTCGGAGATGAGCACGAACGCGTTGCTGGAGTTGCAGATGGTGAAGACGGGTGTGCTGGTGAGTGCGTGCGCGACCTCGTTGGGCCCGAGCGTGAGGGACTAAGCAGCACTACAGGGCACCGGCGAGCGCGGGACGGCGAAGTGAGAGGTGAGGTTGGAGAGTAGTGCTGGAGGAAGGAGGAACGAGAGTAGTCAGCGGCGGCTGCGTCGCTGCAGAAGCTGCAGAGGAGCACGGTGTGTGGCGGTGGGACGCAGGAGCTTCGAGAGGTGGGAGGGAGAGGGGAGGGGGAGCTCGATCTAAGGGAGGGAGACGGCGGTGGTAGGGATCGAGGGGAGCACCGTCGATGGCGGCGGCGAGGAGATGGGGGGAGGAGGGGTGCGATGGGAGGAGGGGATTGATGGGATCTGGGTAGGGTTTGGGTAGGTGGATGCGGCGCACGCACGCGCCTGCGAGCAAGCCAGCCACGGCGGCGCCCCTCTCTCCATTGCGGTGGTGCCTCTCTTAGTCCGGGGAGAGGGGAGAGGCGGCGAGAGTTGATCGGGGGAGAGGGGAGAGGCGGCGGGAGTGGATCAGGGGAGAGGGGAGAGGCGGCGGCGGGAGTGGATCGGGGTAGAGGGGAGAGGATCTGAGTTAGGGTTTGGGTAGTTGGGTTGTGGTTGGGTGAAGGGTGAGGGCTGCCGTTGGATGCGGAAGCATCCGACGGTGGTTGATGCGTGATCCGCGTGATATGCCCATGGACCAATCAGAACGCAGCAAACCATTTGATGACCTTATGACCATATAAATTGGCCGCGATCAATTCAAGATAAAAATTTCATTCCATTTTTCAGTGCTCAAAATGATTTTTTTTGTGAAAGTCCTATCAAATATGTGTTCAAATGATATCATATTTTACACAAGTTTACATCGTGCATTTGCATACAATATGGACAAAGGGAGTTTTCATTTTCTTTGGACGACAATTTTTTTTTCCATTTCTCGAGTGCCCAAAATAAGTTTTTTTGTGAAGGAACTATAATATATTTGTTGCAAAATTGGACCAAATCAATTTTCTAAAATACTAGGACATATCTAATGCACAATTTACCAAATTGTTGGGTGTAAAAAGTTTTGATCCACCTCTCATGAAAAAGACAAATTTCCGCCGATTCAGCTGGAAGCGGGTCAAATTTGAACTGCAGCTGCCTCATAGTTTGCTATTTATTTTTTCCAAAAGTCATTTCTAGGTACAAAGTATCTATTTAATCAGAGAAACACCAAAAAAATTCCAAGATTCAACCACTAGCTAGGAACGGTCATTCCCGCCGTTTTGACCGCATTTTGAAACGGGCATAAAAAATTCAAAAAAAACAAGAAATTGGGAAACCTTCGCATGGTATCATTATACGTGGCCAAGTTCCTTGGAAAAATAACAAACTTGTAATATGGCAATTATTTTAAAAAAGTGTTCTAAAAAACGAGCTATCACGTGTGGAGATCAATGGCTTTCAAGCCAAATGATCAATCTTATGGCCACATTCATGGCATAGTTTGTTAAAATGATCTCATATTGTGCACAAGGGTGAATATTGGAATGGCAAACAATGTTGCCTAAGGAAGTTTTCATTTTCTTGGGATGAAAAAACCATTTTCCATTTTTCGAGTGCCCAAAAGGACGTTTTTTTGTGAAGGACCTCCCAAATAATGGTTCCAAAATTGGACCAAATCAATTTTATAAAATACTGGGACATATTTAATGAACAATTGAGAAAATTGTTGGGTGTAAAAAGTTTTGATCCACCTCTCATGAAAAAGACAAATTTCCGCCGATTTAGCTGGAAGCGGGTCAAATTTGAACTGCAGCTGCCTCATAGTTTGCTATTTATTTTTTAGAAATCATTTCTAGGTACATAAGTATCTTTTTAATCAGAGAAACACCAACAAAATTCCAAGATTCAACCACTAGCTAGGAATGGTCATTCCCGCCGTTTTGACCGCATTTTGAAACGGGCATAAAAAATTCAAAACAAATCAAAAAATTGGGAAACCTTCGCATTGTGTCATCATATATGGCCAAGTTCCTAGGAAAAATAACAAACTTTTAATACGGCAATTATTTTAAAAAAGTGTTCTCACAAACGAGCTATCACGTGTGGAGATCAATGGCTTTCAAGCCAAATGATCAATCTTATGGCCACATTCATGGCATAGTTTGTTCAAATGATCTCATATTGTTCACAAGAGTGCATATTGGAATGGCAAACAATGTTGCCCAAGGAAGTTTTCATTTTCACTGGACGAAAAAACCATTTTCCATTTTTCGAGTGCCCAAAAGGAGGTTTTTTTGTGAAGGACCTCCCAAATAATTGTTGCAAAATTGGACCAAATCAATTTTATAAAATACTAGGACATATTTATTGCACAACTGAGAAAATTGTTGGGTGTAAAAAGTTTTGATCCACCTCTCGTGAAAAAACAAATTTTTGCCGATTCAGTTGGAAGCGGGTCAAATTTGAACTGCAGCTGCCTCATAGTTTTCTATTTATTTTTTCCAAAAATCATTTCTAGGTACATAAGTATCTTTTTAATCAGATAAACACCAACAAAATTCCAAGATTCAACTACTAGCTAGGAACGGTCATTCCTGCCGTTTTGACCGCATTTCGAAACGGGCATAACAAATTCAAAAAAAATCAAAAAATTGGGAAACCTTCGCATTGTGTCATCATATGTGGCCAAGTTCCTAGGAAAAATAACAAACTTCTAATACGGCAATTATTATGAAAAAGTGTTCTCAGAAACGAGCTATCATGTGTGGAGATCAAATGGCTTTCAAGCCAAATGATCAATCTTATGGCCACATTCATGGCATAGTTTGTTCAAATGATCTCATATTTTGCACAAGAGTGCATATTGGAATGACAAACAATGTTGTCTAAGGAAGTTTTCATTTTCGTTGGACGAAAAAACCATTTTCCATTTTTCGAGTGCCCGAAAGGAGGTTTTTTTGTGAAGGAACTACCAAATAATTGTTGCAAAATTGGACCAAATCATTTTTATAAAATACTAGGCCATATTTAATGCACAATTGACAAAATGGTTGGGTGTAAATTTTTTTGATCCACCTCTCATGAAAAAGACAAATTTCCGCCGATTTAGTTGGAAGCGGGTCAAATTTGAACTGCAGCTGCCTCATAGTTTGCTATTTTTTTTTTGCAAAAATCATTTATAGTTACATAAGTACCTATTTAATCATAAATACATGGTTTGGTGGCGATACTTCGAGGTTTGGGCGGCAGCCGAGGGCCCCAACTCTAGAGCGTGTAAACTCGCATGCCCGTCGCGTGGTCACCGCACGACCGTGACGTTGCCATGTGTTCTGCGCGGCCTAGGCATGTCTAGTGGGTTGGGCACTCCCCAGGTTGGTGCACTAGTAGAAAAAGGGTCAAACGTGAAGCACATTAGTGCCGGTTTGTATTTGAGCCGGCACTAATGTATACATTAGTGCCGGTTCCAACGGCTAGCCGGGCCTCCATCATTAGTACCGGTTCGTGGCGAACCTTTAGCACCGGTTCGTGCCACGAACCGGTACTAATAAGAGTGGTGGCAGGATGTTGTCAGAATAGGGCCCCTCCAGCCCCTTTAGTACCGGTTCGTGCCACAAACTGGTACTAAAGGTCGTCCTATATAAACCATTCGTCCACCAGCACTCTGTTCTTCCCCCTTTCCCCTCTCCCTCTCCTCTGTTCTTCCCTTCTTCCTCTCGAGTTCATCACAAAATTTGCCCAAAATTTGTCAAGATTTGAAGGCCCTCATCCATTCAAATGATCACAAAGGTTAGCAACTTTGTCCTTTCATCTCTCATTGCTAGATTAGCTCTTGCATTGGTTTATATAGTGATTAATTTGTGAGTTTAGTAATTTGGGAGGATATATATATGTGCTAGTATTTGATTTATATGCAATTTGAGGTCAAAAATAACACTTAGTTTGCATATGTAGGTGTGGTTTACTTAGTGCCTTCTAAATCTCCATCATAGCCACCGTCGATCGCCCACACCGTCCCGTTGCCGGCACCACCTTGTGGTGAGCCTCTTGTTCATGAAATTTTATATAAAAATTGATGTTTGTGTGATTTGGATATATCGTTACTCGTATAATTATCTTACCCGTACATTGTTTGTTATACATATCGTGCCATGGTTTTGATATCCGTCCCCGTCGGCCCTAGTCCTTGTTATGATTCGGGTGTGGTATGTATATTCTCTTTTAAAACTAGTTGCATTTCGTGTTTATGACAAATTATGCCCATCAAGTTGACATAGAAATTTTTTCTAGGAGGTATGTGAATTGGAAATTCCAACCGACCCTATTGCCGAGAGGTTAAATTTAGTTGAAAGAGAAAACGAGTACTTGAAAGAAAAATTGAAAAGAATTGAGGGGGAGAAGATGGAATTGGAGTTGCATGTTGCCGATGTCGTCGATGATCACAAGATCAAGATGGAGAAAATGCACTTGAAGATTAGAAAGTTTGGAAAATATGCCATCGATAGTGAGGCTTGGTATCATTATGCGGTTGGATCCATTGTTACCTTAGTTGCGATCTTGATCATATTTGTTGTTGCATTTAAAAGCTTTAGCTAGAGAGTTATTTGTTTGTTGCATTTAAGTTTTGTATGAACTTGTATTAACTGTATGAACTTGCATTAATTTGGTCTATTCGGTGTTGTGTAATGAAGATGAGCCGACAATGGATGTACGATGACCGATGCTCTCCCCAGTTCGTTGAGGGCGTGCATACTTTTCTGCTTGCGGCTGAGGCAAACAAGCGGGCGGATGGTTTTATGCCTTGTCCATGTGCTCGCTGTAAGAATGGTCACAATTACTCTACGTCAAGGACCATTCACGTCCACCTGTTTAAGTCCGGTTTCATGCCCCATTATAATGTTTGGACCAAGCACGGAGAAAGAGGGGTTATGATGGAAGACAATGAAGAAGAAGAGGACGACGACAGCTATCCTGGCCATGGGTTCCCTGAATACGATGATACAACAATGGGGGAACAAGCTGAGCCGGTAATGCGAGAAGAAGCTGAGCCGGCAATGCGGGAAGAAGCTGAAGAAGAGGCATCAGATGAGCCCGTTGATGATCTAGGTCAGGCCATTGCCAATGCAAAGAGAAACTGCGCAAGTGATTTGGAGAAGAAGAAGTTGCAGCGCATGTTAGAGGATCACAAAAAATTGTTGTACCCGAATTGCGTAGGTGACAAGAAAAAGCTGGGCACCACACTGGAATTGCTGCAATGGAAGGCAGAGAATGGTTTATCTGACAAGGGATTTGGAAAGTTGCTGGTAATGATAAAGGATATGCTTCCAAAGGACAACGAATTGCCCGAGAGTACGTACGAAGCAAAGAAGGCTGTCTTCCCTCTAGGGTTAGAGGTGCAGAAGATACATGCATGCCCTAATGATTGCATCCTCTACCGCGGTGAGTACGAGGATTTGAACGCTTGCCCGGTATGTGGTGCATTGCGCTATAAGATCTGCCGCGACGACCCTGGTGATGTCGAGGGCCGGTGCCCCAGGAAGAAGATTCCTGCCAAGGTGATGTGGTATGCTCCTATAATACCACGGTTGAAACGTTTGTTCCAAAACAAAGAGCATGCCAAGGCGATGCGATGTCACAGAGAAGACCATAAGAAAGACGGAAAGTTGAGAGTACCCGCTGACGGGTCGCAGTGGAGAAAAATAGAAAGAAAGTACGGGAAGGAGTTTGTAGATGACGCAAGGAGCGTATGGTTTGGTCTAAGCGCAGATGGCATTAATCCTTTTGGGGAGCAGAGCAGCAACCATAGCACCTGGCCTGTGACTCTATGTTTGTATAACCTTCCTCCTTGGTTGTGCATGAAGCGGAAGTTCATTATGATGCCAGTGCTCATCCAAGGCCCTAAGCAACCCGGCAACGACATTGATGTGTACCTAAGGCCATTAGTTGAAGAACTCTTACAACTGTGGAATGGAACAGGTGTACGTGCGTGGGATGAGCACATGGGGGAAGAATTTGACCTAAAGGCGTTGCTGTTCGTGACCATCAATGATTGGCCTGCTCTCAGTAACCTTTCAGGACAGACAAACAAGGGATACCGCGCATGCACGCACTGTTTGGACGATACCAACAGTATATATTTGGCTAATAAGAATGTGTACCTGGGACATCGTCGATTTCTTCCGAGCAGGCATCCCGTAAGAAAGAAAGGCAAGCATTTCAAAGGTGAAGCGGATCACCGGACGAAGCCTCGCCACCGTACTGGTGCTGATGTACATGATATGGTCAAGGATTTGAAGGTGGTCTTTGGAAAGGGTCCTGGTGGACAACCTGTTCCAAATGACGCTGACGGACGCTCACCCATGTGGAAGAAGAAATCTATATTTTGGGACCTGCCCTATTGGAAAGACCTCGAGGTCCGCTCCGCAATCGACGTGATGCATGTGACGAAGAATCTTTGTGTGACCCTGCTTGGCTTCTTGGGCGTGTATGGGAAGACAAAAGATACACCTGAGGCACGGGAGGACCAGCAACGTATGCACAGAAAATACGGCATACATCAGGGTCATGCAAGCTACGCTCTTACCAAAGAAGAGAAGGAAATCTTCTTTGAATGCCTGCTCAGTATTAAGGTACCATCTGGCTTCTCGTCGAATATAAAGGGAATAATAAACATGGCAGAGAAAAAGTTCCAGAACCTAAAGTCTCATGACTGCCACGTGATTATGACGCAACTGCTTCCGGTTGCATTGAGGGGGCTTCTACCGGAAAACGTTCAAATAGCCATTGTGAAGCTATGTGCATTTCTCAATGCAATCTCTTAGAAGGTAATCGATCCAGAAATCATACCAAGGTTACAGAATGATTTGGTGCAATGTCTTGTCAGTTTCGAGTTGGTGTTCCCACCATCCTTCTTCAACATCATGACGCACGTCCTAGTTCACCTATGCGAAGAGATTAACATTTTGGGTCCTGTATTTCTACACAATATGTTCCCCTTTGAGAGGTTCATGGGAGTCTTAAAGAAATATGTTCATAACCATGCTAGGCCAGAAGGAAGCATCTCCAAGGGCCGTCAAAATGAGGAGGTCATTGAGTTTTGTATTGGCTTTATTCCTGACCTTAAGCCGATTGGTGTTCCTGAATCGCGGCATACGGACAGACTAGATGGAAAAGGCACGCTAGGAGGGGAACAAATAATATGTATGGACGGACATTCTCTCACTGAAGCACACTACACAGTTCTACAGAATTCCACCTTGGTGGCTCCGTATATGGATGAACACAAGAATTTGCTACGCTCCAAACACCCGGAGCGGTCTGATGACTGGATTACACGTGAACAAACCAGGAGTTTCGCCAGCTGGTTGCAAGCACGTGCCATGCATGACACCTCTATTGAAGATGACCTGTACTTGCTGTCCCAGTAACCTTCTTCGAATATAATGACTTTCAAAGGGTACGAGATAAATGGTAATACATTTTACACGATCGCCCAAGATAAGAAGAGCACCAACCAAAACAGTGGTGTCCACTTTGATGCAGAAACTAAGACGGGAAAGGAAACATATTATGGTTATATACAGGACATATGGGAACTTGACTATCGATGTGGTTTGAAGGTCCCTTTGTTTCGGTGCAAATGGGTCAATATGACACGAGGCGGGGTAACGGAAGACCCGCAGTACGGAATGACAACAGTGGATCTCAACAATCTTGCATATGCAGACGAACCATTCGTCCTAGCCAATGATGTGGCACAGGTTTTCTATGTGAAGGACATGTCTACCAAGCCAAGAAAAAGAAAAGATAAGGAAGCGAATTCACCGTACGATGAGCCAAAGCGGCACATAGTTCTTTCTGGGAAGAGAAACATCGTGGGAGTGGATGAAGAGACAGACAAGTCAGAAGATTATGAAAAGTTTGATGAAATTGCTCCATTCACAGTGAATATTGACCCGAGCATCCCGTTAAATGATGAAGATTTTCCATGGCAACGACGCAAAGGGACACACGCGAAGAAAAAGTTTCACACCCAAAGATCTGGGATGTGATCGGCTTAACTATCATCACTTTCTTCTGTGTTTCACACCCAGGAGGGAATCTCTGTAATAGTTAGGGTAGCTAGTTATGTGTTTTGGCATTTGAAACGCGAAGAAATTTTATGTGCAAGCAAATTCTTTCATGCATTTACTGATTTTTTTCAGCTAAATGACCCTGAAATTGAAAAGCATTTCAAATGAACTCGGAAAGGGATGAAAGTTGGCATGGTATCATAATTTCACCCACATAGCATGTGCAAAAAAGTAGAGAGGGTTACCGCAAAAACTGGATGCACTTCGTGTACAAAATGGACAATCTGTTTCGAAGTATCAGGGTTTCAGACAAAACCTCATCCGTTACAAAGGCATTTCATTTTTTAAATAACTTAAGCATTAACAAATTGAATATAATGATAAAACACACTAATATTAAATATAAGAAAAAAGAATCACTGAAAAATGTATTTTTAAAGTTAAGTTATTCACAAACTAGTGATTCACACAAATTTCAAATAATTCAAAATTTAAACTATTCAAATTTAAAAACTACCGGCACTAACTGAAAGTTTCTAAAAACTTTCAAAAATATTCACAAGGAAACTCTAAATACAGCAAAAAACAACTAAAAATAAATAAAACAAAATAAATAAAGCAGAAAAGAAAAAAACTAAATGAAAAAAGCCTACCTACCGGGCAACAGCGGCCTGCATACGACTAGAAACCCAACCTGTGGTTGGGCCAGGATGCAAGCCCGCAAGCCCAATAGGCCCCACAAGGCAGAGTAGCAGAGGTAGGCCCAGAAGGCCTGCTTTAGAGAGGAGCTCGAGACAAGAGCGGCGACGGGGCTTATAAGCAGGTGTAAGCGCCCTTCGGCTAGCGAGGTGGGACTAAACTTCTGCGCCCCTCGCCTGGCAGCGCACCCCCTTTAGTACCGGGTCGTGGCACCAACCGGTACTAAAGGGGGGGTCTTTAATACCAGTTGGAACCACCACCCGGGACTAAAGGCCTGCCCTTCTCGCTGCTTGGCCTGGCCAAAACAGGCCTTTAGTACCGGTTGGTGGCTCCAACCGGTACTAAAGGTGCCTTCTATATATACAGCACTTTGCAAAATTTCATTCTCCCTCTGTTTCTTCCCGATCGATCGACGCCGTCGCCGCCCCCGTCCTACGCCGCCCCCGTCGCGCGCCGTTGCCGTCGCCGCCCCCATCCTCGTCGCCGCCCTCATCCCCATCGCCGCCCCCATCGCCGTCGCCGCCCTCGTCTTCGTCGCCGCCCCGGGCCCGTCCCCGTCGCGCCGTCCCCGCGACGCCGCCCCGGGCCGTCGCCTCGCCGTCGCCGTCGCCCCGCTGTGAGATCTCCCCCTCTAACCCCTCTCCCTCGCCCCCGGTGGCCACCATGGGCGCCCCCCCCCCCCCCCGAGCCCATATACACAGACAAGTTGTTTTCCTATTTTTAGTGTTAGATGCTTAGTGTTTAATTAGTATGGAATAGCATATAGAATTTTGACATATGCAATGCTTAGTGTTAGATGCTTAGTGTTTTTAGTGAGCCCGGATATAATTAGTGTTTAATTAGTATGGAATTTTTTTTATATAATGTTGTTTTTCTGTTTTTAATGGATGTATAGAAGTTGTTTTTTCTGTTTTTAGTGTTAGATGCTTAATTAGTATGAAATAGCATATAGAATTTTGACATATGCAATGATAGCATAATTAGTGTTATATTTAATTTGCATATAGTATTTGTTGTCGATGATGCCCGACCCGCATCCTCGCCGTCGACCCGTTCGCGACGACGTCATACTTCAGAGGACCCATGTCCAGGACTGGGCTCCGCCGGGCTGGCACTGGGAGGTGCTACCTTCAGGGGCGCGACGCTTGGTGAGGAACCCGGCCCCGGGTCCCGTCGTCGACCCTCATCTCCTTTGGTGGCATTCACGTGGGCCACTTTCGGTGCGGAGGGAGCCGGCCCCGCCGGAGGTGGTACGTCGCCGTGTCAGGGAGGAGGACGAGCACGTCCATCGCTACATGGCTGCTATGGACGTCAGGTTCTCCAATACCTGGCAGGTTGTTTGGTGAGATCACCCGAGCTATGATCCAGTGACGGTTCCTTCTCTTTGGGTGTCCACCGCCTGCACCTCAGGAACCGCGAGTGGCCTAGATTACTCTGTAGTATTCGATCTTTGTTAGCTTGCTAGCTAGCTAGCTAGTGATGTATTCAATATTATATCTATTATTCGAGATGATTTATTCGAGATTATATATATTATTTGAGACGATGTATTCGACGAGATTATATCTATTATTCGAGACGACGTATTCGAGATTAAATCTATTATTCGAGACGATGTATTCGAGATTATATCTATTATTCGAGACGATGTATTCGAGATTATATCTATTATTCGAGATTATACTAAATTGTTTTATATTTCTTTTGGCATAGTTAAATAAAAGCTATGGCGGACAATACCGACAGAGAGAGAGAACAAACCATGTTCGATATCATACGCGGGCCAGATGATGATCAGAATGAAGAAGATTTTGACGGCTCCGAATGTCTAAACAACACCGAAGAGGGTGATATGATATTCGATTGCGACGACCGAGAAGATGAAGTCGTGAACTACGATGAAGAACATGTTGATCCTGAAACAACAAACACCGGCGAGGTATATACATTTATATAAGCAGGAATCTGGTGATCATCACATGTTTTAAATGAGTTGAAGATATATTAACGAATCGTTCTTTCTTCTTTCAGCCATCCGGATCGAGCAAATCTTCAGGCAAAAGGACAAAACAAGGCCCGAACAAAAAGTTGAAGGAGGGCATAAAGTACAATATCGAGGCATTCAAACCTAATGGTGAACCATTAGCGCCTAAGAAGATTGCGGACAAGTTCGTTTGTCAGTGCGGAGTTCTTGTGAAGGACCAACTCCCGATCTCCCTTCAAGAATGGAGAAAGCCAACAAAGCCACGTCCAGATGTTACTTTTGTCGACGAGAATAAAAAAAGCTGCTTTGGGATACTCTCATGGAAAATTTCACCCTACCAGATAATATCACAGAAGCAGATGTGCGGAAAGTCAAGGACGCTGCTTTTAGGAAGATGGCGGTTGCATTCAAGAACCACCAGAGAATGACGTGGGAGAAGTACGTCAAGGGAGGAAGGCAGACTCCAATATTCGAGGGGATACTAGAGAATCAAAGTGCTCATTGGGACGATTTCGTGAAATTCAAAGATTCAGAATTAGCTAAGGAACGGTCGAGAATAAACAAGGCCAATGCCGAAAAAAGGATAAGTTCCATAAGCTGGTGCCAGGTGGCTACGCGGTGGCAATGCCTAAGTGGGATAAGTCTGAGAAAGAGATGGAGGATGCAAGTGTCACTCCGGTTACTAAGAGCTGGCCCCCCAGGTGCAGGACTTGGTTCTATGCGCATGGGGGGGAGTTGGACCCGAAGACAGGCAATGTTTCGACGAAGGCATGTTTGAACGGAGCCGACGATGCGCTACTTGTTGCAATAGAAGAGGCTTGGTCGGGGGTGTTCCAGCCCAACAGAGAGAACGACGAGCTTACGCGTGCCCTGGGAAATCCTGAACACCCGGAAAGAACACGAGGCAAGGGCGCTATTCCGTGGTATGAGGGGTTTTCGGACTGGAACGCCGACTACAAAACTCGTGCGAGAAAGAAGATTGCGGAGGACAAGAAGAGGAAGATGGAGGAGGAGCAGAGGAAGCGGGACTATGAACGCCTTCAAGGCCTAGAAGCAAGTCAAGCGGAATTGGCAGCTAAATTCCAGCGGCAGCAGGAGCAGATCGACTCACTTAGCCAACAAAGGGCGTCTCAGCAGCTGCAGCAGCTAGCGGATGATCCAGCATTGGATACCACCGCCCCATCCATGCCGAGAAGCAGCATGGGTTCCGCCCCGGGCGACGCTGTAGTGCTGGATAGATACCCCGTGGATGACATCACGGAGAACACTAACTGCGAGCTACATTTCAAAATGAAGAACATATCCATGAAGGTGGCGGACGCCGTTGCTTTTTCAAATTCCCCCAAGGCAACCTTCCATTGCAACCCGATTCCAGCGGGCTATGCTCGAGTCTTGGTTGATGAGGTGGCGGACCAATATTCGGGGCTAGAGCTTGACATTCCTGGAGGTGACGAGGAGCACACACTCGGAGATGCTAAACATCGTATCATCCTATGGAGAAAGGATTGCATCATTTTTCGAAGGCCACCGACACCGCGTCACCCGACTCCTCGTCGAAGTCCACCACCGAGTCAGCAGACTCCCGCTCCTCCAAGTCCACCAACGCGTGAGGCCACTCCTCCTCCTCCAAGTCCGGCAAAGTGTCTGGCCACTCCTCCTCCAAGTCCGACACAGCGTCAGACGTCCACTCCTCCTCCAAGTCCGGCACAACCTCAGGCCACTCCTCCTCCAAGTCCGGCACAGCTTCATGCCACTCCTCCTCGTCCAACTCAGCCCCGTCAGCCGTCTTCGCCGCCTGAGCAATCGCATAAGAGATACCCCGTAGCTATGGTGCGTAGCGGTACGAGTCGAAGTCATAGTACAGGAAGTACAGGCGGAGGCAAGCGATATAAATATGGTCCAAACCTCAGTACTCCTCTTCCTGTGAGGGCTTACGACAGGACCGAGGAGCAAACCAATGCCATAGTGCGGGCAGAAGTCGACGCCCATTTTGGACCGAAACCGCCACCGCCGCCAAGGGAGAAAGTGCCTGTGGAAGTAGTTGACCACTTCATTCGTATGGCTCAACCACCAGCTCCTAAGCCTGTTGACTCAGACTATGAGCGCCACATCAGGAAGTTGCATCGACAACGTCTACAGAAGGAGGCAAGCTCGAGCTCGAGCAAACAACAAGCAGCTGTCAAAAAATGCGCGAAAACCATTGCCCAGCTAGGAAAACAGGCGGCGCAATTGATCCCCCTGCTTGTTGTGCCGCCAACATCACGTGACAGTACGCGCGCCCAATATTATTGTGGCCAAACAGTTTACGTTCCCGAGGTGGGTGATGTGGTAATAACCCAGGAGCATATAATGCAGGCTGAAGAACTCAAGAAAACTGTTGGACAAATCCTCGAGATCGAGGACATGCCTATGATTAGAGAGGAGGAAATAAAATGGAAATTTGTCCGGGGCCAACCTTTGGTCGAGCCAGAAGATGTCAAGAAGCTCCCAATGAGAATGTATGAATTGCATCAATGGTACATGGACATTAGCAAGAGATCCGATCGAGAGTCCCTCATGGTGTATGTCAAGAAGGATGATTACTACCATGAGAAAGCTGTGGCCGTTGAGTATTCTGAACTGTTTTAGTTATACAATCAAGACGCACTCGACAAATCTATCGTCAGTTGCTATTGTCTGTAAGTGATTTCTTTCTGTAATTTAAGTCTCAAGCTAGCTGTAGTGATCCTTTTGATCAATCATTACGTGTAATTATTCTCACTATATTCTGTTCTGTGGTATTATGCAGGATGAAGATGTATGAAATGAGAAAAGGTGCACGCTATGGCATTGGGTTCATTGACCCAAACACCGTTAATGAATACACATGGAAATTAGATGCATATTATGAAAAAGAGGTAGAGGACAGCATGCTAGAGTTCTTGAAGCGCCTCAAATACAATGAAGATATACTACTTCCTTACAACTTCGAGTGAGTCACACTTTCTTGTACTACAAATTCTCTGTTTTTGCCTACTAGCTAGCTACATGTTTTTGCTTACATATGCCCGCTTAATTAAGACATGCAAACGTGTGTGCATGCAGATTTCACTGGATCTTGTGTATCATTAAAGTTGACGCCGGAACAGTTGAAATACTGGACTCGCTACTCACAGCAAAAGCTAACTACAACATCTTGTATGGGATAGTCAACAGGTAATTTCAATCATTATTTATAACTACATATCTCGGCCTATTTAGTTCGTCATTTCATGATATGAACTATTTAATAACCCCTTTATTCATTTTCTTTGTCGGCGGGCAGGGCTTGGGCAAGGTTCATCAGCGTCACGAAAGGCGAATGGAAACAAAAGCTGAAATGGTTTCGGCCCAAGGTAAGTAATTAAGTAGTACTAGCTAGCTAGCTGCCATCTCTTTAATTATCATGCTTCATTAATTATTATCTGATCAAATTCCATTCTCGTAAAGGCCCTTCAGCAGGCGCAGGTGACTGATCTGTGTGCATACAGCGTTTGCGAGAACATTCGCATGATGTCGTCCGAAAGGAGCAGATCTCAAAGATAGGAATGGGTACGTTTGTCAGAACAATATTCAAACTTTTTACACCATTATCGATATCTAGTCACACAACTAATACACATGCATATTGATCTCCTTCTTAACAGTTCAAAGAATTGCGGGACAAGCTCCTACCAACGGAGCGCGTAGAAGCACTTCAAGAGGAAAATAGCGGGATTTTTGCTCGACCAGGTCATAAATCCGAAGGGAGAATAATATTATTACCCGCTACCACCCCCATCGAAAAAGACATGAACCACTTCCAATTGTGATCGTGCTCCGAAGGCACCAATCAGGCTAATGCCACTGGCTCCGAAGGCAACATGCATACGTATGAGAAATGCAACATGCATACGTATGAGAAATTGTATATAGCTATACATGTGTGTATGTGTGAATTAATATGGTGGTTTGTGAGACATGATTGATGATATATATATGATTGGTTCTACTAGAAATTATATATATATATATATATATATATATACAGCCGGTCTATTCTCAAAATATTATGAGAATAATATTCTCATAACACTTCCGAACTGCATTGTAATACTGCATTGGAAAGCTATGCGCACTGTACCACAGAGACCAGCGAACTTCATGTTTGAAAAAACTGTACGTGTGGTTTTTCGGTACCTTTTTTGCTCTAGTTTTTTAACCGTTTATCGGAATTATGCGTGTAATATACCGTTGAAAAACTATAGAGTAGACGCAATTTCGCCATGTTGAACACTTTTCAAAATTCATCATAGTTTAAGAGCAGTTTCGAAAATCGTGCGGCTCACAACGAATGGCAGCGAGCGTTTTTTTGCTTTTTTTCTAAACCGCTCGTCGGCATGAAACATATGATACACCGTTGGAAAGATATCGTCGGCGCGCATCTTTTTCATATCCACTATTTTTTCTAATTCGCTACGGTTTAAGAGCAGTTTTGAATTTACTAAATCGCGGAATTGTGTTTTTCGAATTTTTTCAAATTTTCGGTACAGTTTTCACTCCAGTTTTCTAACCGTTTGTCGAAACAAGGCGTGTAATATACCATTGGAAAGCTACGAACGAGGCGCAACTTTCATATGTTGAAATGTTTTTGAGATTCCTTACGGTTTTTAGTTAAATTTGAAAATCGTGTGTCTGACTACGAAGGGCAGCGGCCGTTTTTTCGTGAAATTTTTACAAAACGTTGCTCGAAATGATCCAACTGATACACCGTTGGAAAGATATCATCGAGACGTTACTTTTTCATATAGAACACTCCCTCTAATTCATTACGGTTTAAGAGCAGTTTTGAAATTACAAAAACGCGGAAACTCTGTTTTTCGCGACAACAAAATCGACGCCTGCACTGCATCGGACAGAAAGCTCACTGCTTCAAACTGAAGAACGCACTGCATCAGACAATGAAGTGAACTTCATGATTTCTCTTTGTCAAACGTAAATTTTCCGTGTGTTTCATACCATGGGACGAGAGTAGAAAACCACACACAAGAGAGTAGCGAGCCACACCAACGAGAGTAGTGAACTTCATACTTTTTTCGGCAATCTTGCTTTACAGAGTGAACCACTTTGACTCACTACAAATGAACCGCATTGCAATGGCGACAAAGGGAACTGCTTCAGATGAAATACCACACTTCATTAGATGGTCAAGGGCACTGCATGGTTTCTTTTTGTTTAGGCGTATTTTTTCTCGGACAGGGAAAGAAGAACGCTCTGCTTCAGATGGAATACCGCACGTCATTAGATGGGCAAGTGCACTGCATGGTTTTTTTTGTGGGACGTAAATATTTTCAAACATGGTGGAGTGCACTTCGTGTCAAGCGTTGGTACTGCAGGGACGAGGTGAGTGCACTGCATCAATTTTTCTTTTTCCAATATTCTTTCTACTGCACACAACAACAGAGTGAGCTGCATTAAAAAAAATCAATTTTTCCATTTTTGTTTTTGCACTCGGCAACATAGTGAACCACTGGAAGAGAGAAGATCACTGCGGCAATGAAACAAGTGAGTTGCACCTAAACAATTTTTTTGTTGTTTTACACAATACATCCATCACTATTTTTGCGCCACTGTTTATGGCCGCTGACGATGCTCATGGGCACAATACATCCATCAGTTGTTTTACACAGCCACACACACATGCATACACACAAGATCAGCACTAGCACCTGACAGAGCTGCAATCGAGGATCACCCGAACTGTATTTTTGGGACCAACCAAGCTGCACTAGATCAGAAACCTACAAATGTAGCCAGACATGACACTGGCGCACCACCACCGAAATGCAATTGCAGAATATCTCGTAGGAAAATGGGGGTTCCTGAGGGTGATATGGTTGCTATTCTCACAGGAGTCAAAGTCGTCGTCCTGTCCTCTCACGTCCGTGCATACTGCACCGACGACCCAACTGAGCTGCAACAAAGAGCAACCTGCACTGCTCGCTCTGGAGCCGCTAAACTGCAAGGCGTCGGTGTCTCGGACAAACTACAGAAAAACAAAATGTGAAGCGCACAAAAAAAACCATTGCACAGCGAGCACCACCTCGAATCCCAGCCAAACTGCACGCGAGCAACAGTCGAACCTCATCTGAGTGCGTCGTATGTACCAATGGCAAACGAATTGTACAAGAACATGCACCAAACAGCAAGGGCCCTACCGCTGTACTGCTCGCAATGTTCGCCGGCGTAGTGGACGAACTGCAGCTCGCTATTGGACAGGGAGGACGCCATCGGTGGAGACACCGTCAGAGGATTGGACACAATGTCCCAGCTGTCTGGGAAGAGTAGGGGGTGGACGGAGAGGAGGGGGGCCTACCAACGGACGAATCTGCACGCCGAGGAGAGGAAGTCAGCATCCAGCGGCCCGACCAGATCTAGGAGCCGCCATTTGGGAACCGCTAGAGGAGGCCGGATCCATGCCCCGGAGTCGTCTCCTCCGGGATGGAATGATGGGGAGGAAGCGGGTAGCAGGGCTGGATCCGACACGAGAACCACATTGATTGCCGGATCCAGAGTGGTGGCGGGGAGGAAGAAGGCCAGAACAGCGTCGCGCGGTGGGCTGGTGGTGGTCGTGCGGCGCGGTGAGCGGTGGCCGGCGGAGGGGTGGGAGGCGGTGACCGGGCCATGCACTCGGAGGCGGTTCCCGGGCGGCGCGGCCATCCAGCGGGCCGGCTGGGGAGGAGGCCGGGCTGAGACGCCGGTCCCGGGAGGGGAGCGTGGAGTCGCCGGGCTTCGAGAAGGCCGGCCAGGGGGCAGCACGGGGTCGGTGCTTCTGTAGCTGTCCGGCGCGGTGGCGGGGCCGGTGTGGTGGGTGGCGGTGGCCGGCGCTGTGGGGGGAGGTGGGGGGTCTGGAGGTGGTGGGGTGGGGTACCTCGCGGCGGAATGTGGTGGTGGGTGGAGGTGGGGGAAGGGGATGGGAAGGTGAAGGCAGCAGGGGAGGAAGAAGGGCGGCGCTGGTGGCTAGCCGCCGGCTAGGATTTGGGCACGGGGAGGGGGGAGAAGGTGGGTAGGAGTGGGATGTGGTGGGGTGGGGTGCAGTTTTCTTTCTTATTCCTGTAGTTTGGGTCGATGGTGGGGTGTTAGCAGAATAAGGATTGATGTTATTAGAATAAGGTCTTAAGGGGTGTTATGAGAATAGACCCACCCTATATATATATATATATATATATATATATATATATATGCATAACGTGTACAATGTGTAGTACCATAAAATACCAGCAAACGAAAAAGAATTAAAATGGAAAACACAAAATTAAATGAAAAAAAATCATAAAACCAAAACCCCCCCCAACATTTTAGTACCTGTTGGTATTACCAACCGGTACTAAAGGGCTCCCGGCCCCCGGAGCTGGCTCGTGCCACGTGGTTTCCCTTTAGCACCGGTTCGTGCTGAACCGGTACTAAAGGGGGGGGGGGCCTTTAGTGCCGAAATTTTAGTGCCGGTTACCTAACCGGCACTAAAGGGCCTTACGAACCGGTGCTATTGCCCGGTTCTGCACTATAGGTGCTAGGAAGAAAATTACAACATAAGATTCTCACGAGGAGACCGATCGATGCTCAAACATGAATTAGCAGCCAAGTGTTTGATTAGCGGTACGGGAAATGTACATGGCTAATGGACGTGAGTTTTGGCTGAGGATGATCAGTTACTAAGAAGACCGTGTTCACAAATTTTCAGCTCAAAATGAGGAGCCTAGGTGGTACTTGCTTTGCAAACTACCACACTGGACATAACTACGAATGTTGAAGCTCGGCTCAAAATAATGAATGTATTGAGCTAGCATTTGGTGGAGGATGGTTATTTGGGCATAGGAAAGCACTGTAGAAAATGGATACTATTTGGACATGCCAAAGTGGTACTTCCTTCACAAACTGTTGTTCTGAACAGAATAGGAAAATGAATATTTTTGAATTATTTTTGAACTAGGAAAGGATGGTTTTTACATATTTGATGAAGATATGACCCAAAGAATTTATGAGATTTTTTTGGGAATTTTGGGAATGACAGAATATAGGTTGCTTCACAACCTAGGGCAAAAACTACCACATGGACATGACACATAGGCAAAACTGATGAGATGGCGCCTAGTCATCGCAACCCACCACAAGTTACAAGTCTATGACCATCTATATTGGTCGTTAACAACTAGAAATAAGGGAGCGGACTAGCACTGTTTGCTTTATGACCATTTCGTGTAAGGAAATTATGACCTTTCTGACCAAAATGGTCGCAATGGTTTAGGGTTTGGAGCCCCCCCAGACAGCTTTTGACCAATTGGTCTAAAATGGTCATAAATTTATGACCAATTCTTCGGGGGTCACTGACAGAAGGTCATAAGTTGACATATTTCTTGTAGTGAACTACCTCATCGTGGTTGAGCAGATACCTCATATCTGTGTCGCTGACCCGTACTTCATGCACGAGGGCTTATTGGGAGTCTGCGCAGAGCATCGTGAATACGCGAGGGAATACATCGCCAATTTCATGCTCACCAATAACGACAAGGAGGCGATTCTCGTGCCTTATTATCCCCTGTAAGTCATCCGCGCGGATATCCTTCCTTTGATTTCAATCATTCATTTGCACGGTGGAGGCTAATTAATTTGAGGTGTACTTATTTTGCGCAGTGGCGGGCGCGCCGTCCTCATCATCCTCTACCCCCGATACTCCCATGCTCTTTACCTGGAATCGTCGAAGAACATTAACAAAAAGGATTACACCCACATCAAGTCTGTTCTAGACAGTGCTAAGTTTTACTACGGCGCACGGGGTGGAGAGGTCAAGGACAAGAAGAAAAGGGACGGCAGGCCCGCCTTCGGCCATAAGACCGACTTCTGCTGCATCCAGCAACCGAGTGATTCTCTTAATGATGGATTCTATGTCCTACACCACATGCTGGAGTACAAATGGGATCACCAGAAGCTTCGCATGTCACCTAGATCCAGCAATGCCCATATTTTGCAACGGGCAAAGAACTTAGGAGATATCGAGGATCATCGACTTCGAGCTGAGTTCTATCACATCCAGCGCGAACTTGCCCAAATCATCATGAAGGAGGTCGTCGGAAAAACAGGGATGTTCTACGAAGAAGGATAAATGTCGCGGGAAGACGTCCGAACACGCGTAGACGCTTAGCGTCTCGACCTGAAGCCTTTCACTAAGCTCGGGGACTATCTCCTTGACTTGGATGGATGGCACGACATGGAGTGATTGTCGATATATGACAATGTGTGCGTTTTGTCCATACTATCTGTATGATGAAACTTTGAATTATGCACGACGAAACTTTATTTGTGATGTAATTAAACCGTCCTCCTCAACTAGCGAAGATCACTCTAGCTAGGGCATTTTGGGTACGATGAACTTTGTTATTTATGCTTATGATATGTTGCTTCTATTTTTGCCAAGTTTGTCTCTTTCTGTTGCTCAACTATATATGTTGCATATCATCGACTCATGTGACGATGCACCTGTATAGATCATCGATGGCGAAGAAGTGCTACGCCAGGAGTATACGACGAGTGGCCGGAATGTCAGGCCCAGGTGTATCGGTTTCCGGTTTCTGAGCGACAGCCAGTAGTTAGTTTAGGTTCACGCTAATGCGAGAGAGGGATACGAACTCATGTACTACATAGTTCCGCTCTCACTCAAAGTGATTGCTCTTCTCGCGTATATCATTGTTTAGATGGATGACGATGTAGTTGCAAGTAATCGAGACTTGTATCGCTATTTTCGAGATGATGACGAGAGACCACTTTGTGTTGGATGATGATTATGATGATGACATGATTTGATGAGACTATTTGTATGTATATGCTATGATTACATTTGTATGTGTATGGTATGCTAAAGATTATTGTAAAAAGCCTATTCAAATATAAAACAAATATGCCGAAAAAATAGAAACTAATAAAACTAGCAGTAGCGAGGGGAACAAAGTTAGCAGTAGTGCTCCCTTACCAGTAGCGCTTCCTACTAAAAAGAGCTGCAGAAATTAGCAGCAGCGCTCTGCACTAAAGCGCGCTACTTCTAGCCATGTATAGCAATAGCGTGGAACGGTAGGCGCTACTGCTACACGTTAGCTGTAGTGCCTTATCAGTAGCGCGTCGTCCCTCACTATTGATAGGGAAAATACTCGTGCTACTGCTAGGGTTTTCCCTAGTAGTGTGGTACTAACTATTATACCTTGCCTTTTTTATTCCTTTGCCCCATTTCCAATATAAAGAAGATATTTATGCACATCCTTGTTTTCAGGCCTTTCCAAAGCAGTTCACTGATGATTACCTCTCAAACCACCTGTATGGTCAGGAGGCGAGGAAGGTATTCATAAAACACCCACGGTTCAATATTGAAGTGTTCCTGAAGAGGACGAAGGATGGACAGTCAATCATCCACAGAGACTGGCCTAAAGTTACAAAGACCTTCAACATCAATGAAGGCTCAATATTCGCCTTCTGCTTCAGCACTTTTCTAGATGAAATACATTTTTCTATGTACCGTCTATGATGCTAATTTCGAAAGGTTATAGATGTTGCATGTGAAACTTGGTCCTGGTATAGTTGTGTAATGGGGTAGCTGAGTGCTGAAGCTATATGATGTTGTACTCTGATGTATTTCAATTATGAAAATGAAATATATTGTGTGCTTAATATGAACTGTCAATTAGATTAATAATTGGATTATGATTAATCAGATAATTAGCCTGCTAATTGGGTTTTGCTATTGCAAATGGTTGTTGAAATAATACCGTGGGCGATGACCTCAGGCAACGCACACAGTTTTTAGGAATAAACCGTGTTGGATCAATGAACAATCACACACGACTTTCTCTTGAAAACTGTTTGCGTTAGGCCACCTTGCGCAAATGTTTACCACATGAAATTTGTGTGTGATGGACAGCCTTTGTCACACAGTTTCTTCCACAGACCGTGTGTGATATATTCAATAACGCAAGCGATTTAACGGGAAAAAATGTGTGTGATATACCTGTGAACGAAAATGTTTTCCTTGGAGCGACTGTGTGGGATGTACATACGAACGGAAACGTTTAGCGGGGACTGACTGTGTGGGATATACTTGTGACCGGAAACAATTTTGCCGTATAATTGTATTTTTTAGATCTACTATATGTACTTCCGTATTTCAGCGCTCGCCGGTCGCACACGACCTCATTTTGCCAAACGTGTGCGCCAGGAGGGCATATCCCCGATGGTTTATGGGTCGTGTGGGAAGGACCCCCCTATTGCCCGCACTCACTTGGCGACGGTTCCAAATACCGTCGCGGAAAGGGGTTAAAAACCATTTGTTTAGGAGCTCGTTGTACTAGTGTAAGTCAAAAAAATCCGAAGGCAATAGAGACAAAGCAACTACATTCAAATAAAAACAACCGAGTTCAGATAAATCCATTAAGGGTCAGAATCACCAGAAGAAGTACTCGAGCATCAAGCCCGAAAGAGTTTAACGATTACAAAACCACTCGGCATTCCGAGGCAAATAAGGTCAAGTTATCAAGTTTTTCACTCAGCGGGAGGAGGACTTGCTGGCTCGACGAAACTGTCCAATTCGATGTCGTGTGCAATACGGGTGGCTGCGTCGATAAAGGTCTCCATGGAAGTTTGAAACTGAAGCTTCTTGGTGTTGGCCACCTGAAGAGGCTTCAACTTCTCTTCCTTGGCGTCCTTGAAGTGAAAACAAACCATAGATAGAGCCACGTCAGCACCGCAGTGAGCAGATGACTTCTTCCACGCCTGCACTCGGTCAGGGGTGCCATTGAGTCGAGTCATCAGTGACTCGAGATCATTCTGAAACACATCTTCTGGCCAGATCCCCTTGTCAATCTGTGATAATGTCACTTTCAGTTGGGCAAGCTAGTCCAAGACACTAGCGAGGCAGGATTCCAATCACAAGACGTTCATGGCATCTTCATCCTTGACAGGAGAGTTGATGGGGTTCAGTCCTGTCTTGATCCACCTAGTTTCCTCCTAAAAATTTTGACAGAATTTTGCCCGCACAAAAAGGCAACAAATGGGCAGCGACATGGTGAAGAAGTTTTTTGGCAATCAGTCGGATAAGGGAAAGTACCTTCAAGCACAAAACATCTTCTTGGCAAGACAACCGAGATAAGTTTCCAGTTCGTCCGTCTTTCAAGTGAGAACATCCACTTTGTCAGCCAAAGCTACCTTCTCCTCCTTCCGTTGCACAACCTATTTCTTCGCCTCATCAATAGCAGTTTTCAGGTTGACGTTCTCCTCCTCCAACTTCCGTCTGAAGCCAGCTTCTTCTCGGCAAGTTAAGCCTTCTCACGCGCCGTCTTCTGCGCCGCGGCAAGATCAAGATCCTTCTGCTGCAGAGCCTGATTCATTTTTCTAAATAAATAACATTCCTCAAACGAGCCTGGAGTTGACGGTTCTCACTACGCACATCTATTCGAGTGAAATCACTCGGTTCAAAAAATGGAAAGGAAAAAATGATAGGGCGAGTAGTCAGCAAGGTGTTACCTCCCATGACAACTGCTTCATCCTGGGATTTCTTCAGGTTCTCCTTAGCTAACTCCAGATCGAGATTCAGGTGGATCTGCCTCTTCTCCAAATCAGCATACTTGGTCCCAAGTTCACAAGCTCTCCGCAATCAACAAAAAAACAAGTTAGTCGATAGAAATGAAGATCGGTTACTTCCGAGTGGAAAGTGTACAAGATCAAATGGCCACAACAAAAAGAGCTCTAACACTGTTGCTGAATCGCACATTCAACATCAGTCTCGGGGACTACACCCATTGGGTGCACTTAGCGTGTCCCCACTGGTTTGATTTCCCATTCGGCATGGTCTGCCCAGCCTGAGTGGAAGGAGTAACAAAATAAAACAAAACATTTGTTCTAAGACCATCATTGACTGCCAGTAGTCAACAACGGTCTCAGGGACTACACCCAGTGGGTGCACTCAGCGTGCCCCCACTGGACCAACAACTCACTCGACACGACTTCTCTAAGTCGAGTGAAAGAGCTACACGGCTACATGACTACACCCACTGGGTGAACAGATGCAAGGAACAGGTTGACATCTTACGAATAATAAAGGAGCATTTTTTCAGATAGCATATCCTAACAGAGCAAAGGTCTTACTGGAAGCCAACCAGAAATCAACTTACAATCCCACTTACTCGGACATTGGTTTGGAGGGAAGAGCTGGCATCATAAGCGGCCTTGCTGTTTTCATACACCACCTTCAGTCGTTCCATCATCAGGCCTACCTTGATCACGGCCTCCTTGGCATCCCCTACTTGATCCTCCGTGATGTGATGAGTAACAAAAAGAGGAGATGTTTGAACAGACGACGTAGCCGATGGAGTTGAAGCTTCAAATTGCGCAATCGGAGCAGGAACCTAGGCAATCGACCCGAAGGCTGGTCATTCGACAAAGGTTCAGCAAAAGAAACAACAGTGCGAACTGGATCACCAAGTTGCTGAATGGATGGCTCAGATGCCGAGTGAGGCACTTTGCTCGCGGGCACCCTCCTTCTTGAAGTCCTACTCCTCCTCTCTATATTGCTTTGAAGCACTTCATCATTATCATCGTCCGGAAGCTGGATAACATTCGTTGGCACTACAAAACACTCGACAGAAAGGTTTCAGTGGCTCAAAAAAACAGTCACTAGAATAAAAGCAAGCCTGTGGAATCGTACCTGCCCGAGAAGTGGCCGTGTCTGCGGTCTCCGCGTCACCTCTCTCCTCATCGATGTCCATGGAGGTCCCAGAGGTAGCATCACTAAAAGTTCCAAGTTTCACTCAGTCAAGCAAGGGAAGAAGTCCACAAGGAAAAAGAAGGACAAAGAGAAGAAGCACTCACACAGAAGCAACATGCACGACCGCCTTGATCCTAGGCGGGCCTTCCGGGGCTTTTGTGGACCTACTTTAGCCTGCTTCGCGGCCTTCTCCGATGGCTCTGGAGTCGAGGTCCGAGTGCGCTTCGTAATTTGGGCACTCAGTGCGACTGCTTTGCCACCTCCCCCACAGGGTCCTACGGCTACTTGGAGCACCGTTCAGAGTGGGGCAGCAAGTCGACTTCCTCGCTACTTTTGGAGTCCTCGCTATCGTCTTCACTGTCATCTGCATATTGCCACTCGGTGCTGTCAGCATCGCTCTCCGCTCCCTCCTGCAGCTGCTCCCCATTTGGCATCGAGTACATCTTGGTGAAAACCTGCAAGACATAAGTTACAAGTATCTGTCGGATTCAAGAGCAATCGCAGATCGAAAGAAGAAAACACTCGGTAAGTTGAGCCCGGCCTCTTCTGGCTCGTTGTTGGCGTCGAATGGCAGAATCCTCCTAGACTCCCTGGGGTTATCCTTGTTCCCAGTGATGCTTCACAACCACTAAGCCACTGTCTCCTCAGCGATCTCCTATGGGTGGATCCGAGCGGTGTCTTCAGGGCCCGAGTACATCCACATTGGATGGTCACGAGCTTGGAGAGGCTGGATGCGTCGACTGAGGAACACCTCCAATAAATCCATGCCGGTCACACCCTCCTGGACTAAGTTAACGACCGCGTCGACTAAAAGGGACACCTCACCTTTCTCTTATGTGGTCACAATCAGTGAAGAAGGCCAATGGAGTCTCTCCATAGTGAAAAGGGGGAGGCCGGTCGACTGACCAGGAATCGGGATGTCTTTGCAGTAGAACCAGGTCGACTGCCATCCTCTGACTGACTCGGGAAAGGTCATGGGAGGAAAAGTACTTCTACCCCTAATTTGGATCACTAATCCCCCGCACATCTGGATCACGTGTGTCTTTTCATCACTCGGGTTAGCCTTCTTCACCGTCTGAGAATGGCAAGTGAAGATGTGTTTGAATAGGCCCAGTGTGGCTGGCACCCTAGGAAGTTTTCTCACAAGGAGATTAACGCAGCAAGATACGAAATTGTGTTGGGAGGGAACTGGTGAATCTGAGCACCAAAAAAGTTCAGAAAACCCTGAAAGAACGGATGCGAGGGAAGGGAAAAACCTCGGTCGACGTGGGTGGTGAGGAGGGCGCGCTCACCCTCGCGCAGCTTTTTTTGAGCAAAACTGTTGGGAAGGCCCCCCACTGTAACTCTGATTTTCATTAATATGATGGAGTGTTACATATGGATATACAGGATGGAATCAAAATATGAAAAATAAAACATTTACAAATAATCCAGCCAACTTTGCATGCCCTCCTTCAATCCAGGTTTTGCTTTTTTGATGATGATGCTCAAGTGTTCCTTGAGTGTGGCTAGGAAGAATGCCATATTCTTAGTCTTGTGATCAAATATGATGTTGTTTCTGTGCTTCCATAGGCTCCAACAACCAGCTATTAGGCATTCCTTGAAACATCATGTGGTATCCTGCTTCTAACCCTCGCACAGCTAGGGCTCGGATCCCCCCTCCGGCAACCTCCAAGATCCGTGAGTAATCATGTCATCGGCGGCGAGCTTCTCCAAGTCCTCTTGCACGACGGTGGAGCAGATCCAGTCCCCCTGGATCCAACCAGGCGGCAGACTGGACCGCCACGACGACCCCCGAGCCGTCTTCTTGCCCTTCGTCGTCGCCTTCTTTGCACGCTCCATAGTCGCGGTATTCTCCTTCACCATGGCGGCGGAGCTTGAGAGGAGCAGGTGAGGGTGCGGCGAGCAGGAGGAAACGAGGTGGAGAAGCGGAGAGAAAGGGGATCGAATGAGGCTCACAGTGCCTCGCATCGGCCTCGGCGCTTTTCATGGGCCCGCTTTCGAGTGGCTGACCCATGGGCCCAAGCGATCCCATCACATCCCGTAACAGGCACTCGGTCGATCTGTGGTGAAAAAGGCGGCACGAAGATCAAGGCGTCCCTGTCTAATCGTTCCGTTTATTGCGCCACGCCCCGTCCCACAGGCTTCTCCAAAATTTTGAATCCCGTGAGATCCGGAAATCGCAGAGCACTCAGTCGCATCGAAGATATCATGTTACAGTTCACTCAAAGATCTACGGCATGATTCGCTCGATGATCTCAGAAGCCAGAATCGGTTGAGGCGACCGATGCAGAGTTAAAGTATCAGTATGCTCTCAAAACCTTGATGAAATGCCTCCAAAGCATTGAGTCGAGTCGGAAACAACTTCAACCCTCCTTTAGTCAGACCTCAATCCATTCGGGGGCTAATGACGATGACATGTACCTAGGGTAGGGTCTTAGGCCTGACCTATACACCTTACACAAGGCCACTATCATAGAGTCAAAGACAATCAAAGTCCCACAGAAGACATCGACTGAAATCACCTTGAAGTGCAATCCACTCGACAATACAAAAGAATCACTCGGAGCACAGAAGACCTACAGTCGCCCCAGTATGGCAACGGTCAGGCGTTCACTACGTAGTCTTAAAGATCATTAATAGTCATTTATAACGGGCGTTACCAGTAACGCCCCTGTCTTAACTCACGTTGAACCATGTGTAATTGAGGGCTGGAGGTGCCTGGCGTACTCTATATAAGTCACCCCCTCCTCTGGCACAAGGGTTCGCACCCACTGTAACTCTCACACATAATCCAGTCGACAAGCCTCTGAGGCACTGAAACGTAGGGTTGTTACCTCCTCTAAGAGGGGCCTGAACTCGTAAAACTTGTGTGTACAACCTCACTGTAGCGAGGGCCTTGCCTCCTCCTACGTATCGCTACTCTTACTGTCAGACTCACTCCCACGACACTCGTCTTGTGAGCATCGTTCTCTCCTTCCTCATCATGTGAAGCACCACTACAACCTCTTCTTCAAATATAGGACGCCTCCTCCCATCAGGATCCATGTATCTCGCTTCTCGAACTCCTGTAGACGGCAGGAGGAGTAGAAAATAGAGGCTGAGTGGGGGTGAAGGACCCGCCATACGTGGTGGTGCGGTCACGGTTACTAGGGGGCTGGGTGACAGCAAGGCCGTGCCAGCCATGGTAGGTGGATGGGAGACAAACTGTAGGGGCCCTTATTCGCTCATTCGCACATCCATGTGTTCAAACGATTGACGAGGAAAACATAGCACTCTTAAACATTATCTACCGGCGGCACCTGCGACCTTTGATTGTAAAGCCAAATGAACTGCCAACTGCTAGGATCGACCCGGGATGTCGTTCCGGTGTTAACTAACCAATTGCCGCCAATATGATTTCTTCAACCTTCTTTCTCCGAGAGCTTCTATGTATTAATTCTCAATCAAATTCACATTTCATTTTAGAATTCTTTTTCCATTTAAAACTTAGGCCCCGTTTGATAGCAAAGTATTTTCTAAGTATTTTAAAAATACCATAGTTTTTCAGACACCATAGTTTTATTTACTGTGACCTATTTAGCTAGCACTAAATATTGTGTTATTAAAACTAGAGTATTCGTAAAACTGTAGTAATTTCTCTGCATAATAAAAAGTACCCTGGACCTCTTTTTAAAAATGGATTGGCTAACTCACATCTAGATGAAAATTAACTATGTCACATCTAACCTCTCCATCACATGATCCGAAGGCTCTAAGATTTGTACTGCACTTGTTTTTTTCTTGCCATCTGTTGTCTTTGCACGGTCATGGCTTTGTTCTTGTGTGGGCTGAGCGTGTGCTGCTTTATACTGCTGGCGGCCTGCTCCTATTCACAGCGTCGTTGTTCCCCCTGGTGGCCTGCTGCTCTTTGGCATCGTGTTTTTTTGCCCTCTCTGGTGATTGTGTGTTTTAGTCTTGGCTTTTCCTTTTCGTTTTTAGACTGCGATGTTCATTTTTTTCCCTCTCTCTATATATATTTATATGCAATTTTCAAAATTCATATTTTTTAGCACGGCTCACGTGTTGTTGTTTGTCCCAGCACGAGTGATCTGCGCATCCTTGTCCATGTGTTTTCGTCATTTCCGTGTTTGTGTGTTTTTTTCTTTTTAGAGCGGGATTGCTAAAACACATCTGGATAAAATTCAGTGATCTCACATCTAGATGTCTATCTGTCCGATCTATTGTGTCTTTATTTTTCACGCTCGAGTGATCGCTCGTAATCGATCCGCGCCGCGTTGTAGAGTCTGGACCGAGAGGCCTAGACCGGAGCGGGACTGTTTTTTGCCTTTTTTTCTTTTTTGTTGGGCCGGCGTTGCCTTTGTTTGTGTTGGGCTATTTTTCGAATACGATGGGTCTAGCAGAGAATATATTACATCGATATGGTAGCCTCCCTCGAGTTGTCACCCCCTGTTATTCCAATTTTCTATTGTTTTGTTTCAAATCCGAAGGAGACGGCCTGATCTGGCCGGTCTGTGGCTCAGAGTTGGCTGTTGGGCACATTTTTTGTTTTCCCCTATTTTTTATGCACTCTTTTTTCCATGTTAAATTTTTTGTATACTGCATATGCAAGTGTTTGCCTAGTTATTTTTTCACAGAAATAAAATCTCCCAAATTTTAGTTTGTATGTAAACTCCTCGGCTCCGGAATAGAGCTATTTGTAGTTTTTGTAGTCGCCTCATTTGCATGTAGCCATCTCGAAAATCGTTTTTCTTGTAGTTGCCCCAGTTGCAAGTCAACCATCAACTCGCAACTAGGGGGGACGTATGTTCGTAGGGAGGAGGGGCAGTTGAGAGCCTTCCATCGAATCGCAACTAGGGGGCATATGTTTGTAGGGCCCTAGTTGCAAATCAACCATCGACTCGCAACTAGGGGCGTATGTTTGTAGGGGCCTAGTTACAAGTCAACCACTGACTAGGACGCGTCATACTTTTTTGTAGTTGCCCAATTGCATGTCAACCATAAACTCGCAACTAGAGGAGACATATGTTTGTAGGGGCCCGTTTGCATATCTACCATCAACACACAACTAGGACGCATTGTACTTTTTGTAGTGGCCCCAGTTGCATGTCAGCTATCGAATCGCTACTAGGGGTGCTATGTTTGTAGGGGCCTGATTGCAAGTCAACAATCGACTCGCAACTAGGAAGCATCGTACTTTTGTAGTAGCCTTAGTTGCATGTCAGCCATCGAATCACAACTAGGGGAGGGCACATGTTGTAGGGGCCCAATTGTAAGTTAACCATGGACTCGCAACTAGGACGTGTCGTACTTTTTTGTAGTGGCCCCAGTTGCATGTCAACCATCGACTCGCAACTAAGGGGTACATATGTTTGTAGGGGCACAGTTGCAAGTCAACCATCGACTCACAACTGGGACACGTCGTGCTTTTTTTTGAAGTTTTCCGAGTTGCATGTCAACCATCGTCTCGCAATTAGGATGACATATGTTAGTAGGGGCTCGGTTGCAAGTCAACCATCGACTCGCAAGTAGGGGGGCTATGTTTGTAGGCGCCCAATTGCAAGTCAACCATCGACTTGCCACTAGGGTAAGTGTATGTTCGTAGGGGTCCAGTTGCAAGTGAACCATCGACATGCAACTAGTACGAGTCGTACTCTTTTTAGTGGCCCAGTTGCATGTCAACCATCAACACACAACTAGGGCGGCATATGTTTATAAGGACCTAGTTGCAAGTCAATCATCGACTCGCAACTAGGGGGCGTATGTTTGTAGAGGCCCAGTTGCAAGTCAATCATCGACTCGCAACTAGGCGGGGGATGTATGTTTATAGGGGCCCAGTTGCAAGTCAAACATCGACTCCAAACTAGAACGCATCATATTTTTTGTAGTGGCCCCAGTTGCATGTGAACCATCAACTCGCAACTAGGTGGTGTATGTTTGTAGGGGCCTAGTTGCAAGTCAACCATTGACTCACAACTAGGACCCGTCATACTTTTTTGTAGTGACCCGAGTTGCATGTCAACCATCGACTCGCAACTAGGGTGAGGGTATGTTTATGGGGCTCAATCGCAAGTCAACCATCAACTCGCAATTGGGACACATCGTACTTTTTGTAGTTTCCCCAGTTGCATGTCAACCATCGTCTCGCCACTAGGGGGACGTATGTTTGTAGGGGCTCAGTTGCAAGTCAACCATTGACTCGCAACACTAGTAGAAAAAGGGTCAAACGTGAAGCACATTAGTGCCGGTTTGTATTTGAGCCGGCACTAATGTATACATTAGTGCCGGTTCCAACGGCTAGCCGGGCCTCCATCATTAGTACCGGTTCGTGGCTAACCTTTAGGCCCCTCCAGCCCCTTTAGTACCGGTTCTTGGCACGAACCAGTACTAAAGGTCGTCCTATATAAACCCTTCGTCCACCAGCACTCTGTTCTTCCCCCTTTCCCCTCTCCCTCTCCTCTGTTCTTCCCTTCTCTCTCGAGTTCATCACAAAATTTGCCCAAAATTTGTCAAGATTTGAAGGCCCTCATCCATTCAAATGATCACAAAGGTTAGCAACTTTGTCCTTCCATCTCTCATTGCTAGATTAGATCTTGCATTGGTTTATATAGTGATTAATTTGGGAGGATATATATATGTGCTAGTATTTGATTTATATGCAATTTGAGGTCAAAAATAACACTTAGTTTGCATATGTAGGTGTGATTTACTTAGTGCCTTCTAAATATCCATCGTAGCCATCGTCGATCGCCCGCACCGTCCCGTTGCCGGCACCACCTTGTGGTGAGCCTCTTGTTCATGAAATTTTATATAAAAATTGATGTTTGTGTGATTTGGATATATAGTTACTCGTATAATTATCTTACCCGTACGTTGTTTGTTATACATATAGTGCCACGGTTTTGATATCCGTCCCTGTCGGCCCTAGTCCTTGTTATGATTCGGATGTGGTATGTATATTCTCTTTTAAAACTAGTTGCATTTCGTGTTTATGACAAATTATGCCCATCAAGTTGACATAGAAATTTTTTCTAGGAGGTATGTGAACCGGAAATTCCAATCGACCCTATTGCCGAGAGGTTAAATTTAGTTGAAAGAGAAAACGAGTACTTGAAAGAAAAATTGAAAAGAATTGAGGGGGAGAAGATGGAATTGGGGTTGCATGTTGCCGATGTCATCGATGATCACAAGATCAAGATGGAGAAAATGCGCTTGAAGATTAGAAAGATTAGAAAATATGCCATCGATAGTGAGGCTTGGTATCATTATGTTGTTGGATCCATTGTTACCTTAGTTGCGATCTTGATCATATTTGTTGTTGCATTTAAATGCTTTAGCTAGAGAGTTATTTGTTTGTTGGATTTAAGTGTTGTATGAACTTTATGTATGAACTTGTATTAATTGTATGAACTTGTATTAATTTGGTCTATTCGGTGTTGTGTAATGAAGATGAGCCGGCAATGGATTTACGATGACCGATGCTCTCCCGAGTTCATTAATGGCGTGCATACTTTTCTGCTTGCGGCTGAGGCAAACAAGTGGGCGGATGGCTTTATGCCTTGTCCATGTGCTCGCTGTAAGAATGGTCACAATTACTCTACGTCAAGAACCATTCACGTCCACCTGTTTAAGTACGGTTTCATGCCCCATTATAATGTTTGGACCAAGCACGGAGAAAGAGGGGTTATGATGGAAGACAATGAAGAAGAAGAGGACGACGACAGCTATCCTGGCCATGGGTTCCCTGAATACGATGATACAACAATGGGGGAAGAAGCTGAGCCGGTAATGCGGGAAGAAGCTGAGCCGGCAATGCGGGAAGAAGCTGAAGAAGAGGCATCAGATGAGCCCGTTGATGATCTAGGTCGGGCCATTGCCGATGCAAAGAGAAACTGCGCAAGTGATTTGGAGAAGAAGAAGTTGCAGCGCATGTTAGAGGATCACAAAAAATTGTTGTACCCGAATTGCGTAGGTGACAAGAAAAAGCTGGGCACCACACTGGATTTGCTGCAATGGAAGGCAGAGAATGGTGTATCTGACAAGGGATTTGGAAAGTTGCTGGTAATGATAAAGGATATGCTTCCAAAGGACAACGAATTGCCTGAGAGTACATACGAAGCAAAGAAGGCTGTCTGCCCTCTAGTGTTAGAGGTGCAGAAGATACATGCATGCCCTAATGATTGCATCCTCTACCGCGGTGAGTACGAGGATTTGAACGCTTGCCCGGTATGTGGTGCATTGCGCTATAAGATCTGCCGCGATGACCCTGGTGATGTCGAGGGCCGGTGCCCCAGGAAGAAGATTCCTGCCAAGGTGATGTGGTATGCTCCTATAATACCACGGTTGAAACGTTTGTTCCAAAACAAAGAGCATGCCAAGGCGATGCGATGGCACAGAGAAGACCGTAAGAAAGACGGAAAGTTGAGAGTACCCGCTGACGGGTCGCAGTGGAGAAAAATCGAAAGAAAGTACGGGAAGGAGTTTGCAGATGACGCAAGGAGCGTATGGTTTGGTCTAAGCGCAGATGGCATTAATCCTTTTGGGGAGCAGAGCAGCAACCATAGCACCTGGCCTGTGACTCTATGTTTATATAACCTTCCACCTTGGTTGTGCATGAAGCGGAAGTTCATTATGATGCCAGTGCTCATCCAAGGCCCTAAGCAACCCGGCAACGACATTGATGTGTACCTAAGGCCATTAGTTGAAGAACTCTTACAACTATGGAATGGAACAGGTGTACGTGCGTGGGATGAGCACATGGGGGAAGAATTTGACCTAAAGGCATTGCTGTTCGTGACCATCAATGATTGGCCTGCTCTCAGTAACCTTTTAGGACAGATAAACAAGGGATACCGCGCATGCACGCACTGTTTGGACGATACCGACAGTATATATTTGGCTAATTGTAAGAAAAATGTGTACCTGGGACATCGTCGATTTCTTCCGAGCAGGCATCCCGTAAGAAAGAAAGGCAAGCATTTCAAAGGTGAGGCGGATCACCGGACGAAGCCTCGCCACTATACTGGTGCTGATGTACATGATATGGTCAAGGATTTGAAGGTGGTCTTTGGAAAGGGTCCTGGTGGACAACCTATTCCGAATGACGCTGATGGACGCTCACCCATGTGGAAGAAGAAATCTATATTTTGGGACCTGCCCTATTGGAAATACCTCGAGGTCCGCTCCGCAATCGATGTGATGCACGTGACGAAGAATCTTTGTGTGACCCTGCTTGGCTTCTTGGGCATGTATGGGAAGACAAAAGATACACCTGAGGCACGGGAGGACCAGCAACGTATGCACGGAAAAGACGGCATACATCAGGGTCATGCAAGCTACGCTCTTACCAAAGAAGAGAAGGAAATCTTCTTTGAATGCCTGCTCAGTATTAAGGTACCGTCTGGCTTCTCGTCGAATATAAAGGGAATAATAAACATGGCAGAGAAAAAGTTCCAGAACCTAAAGTCTCATGACTGCCACGTGATTATGACGCAACTGCTTCCGGTTGCCTTGAGGGGGCTTCTACCGGAGAACGTTCGATTAGCCATTGTGAAGCTATGTGCATTTCTCAATGCAATCTCTCAGAAGGTAATCGATCCAGAAATCATACCAAGGTTACAGAATGATTTGGTGCAATGTCTTGTCAGTTTCGAGTTGGTGTTCCCACCATCCTTCTTCAACATCATGACGCACGTCCTAGTTCACCTATGCGAAGAGATTAGCGTTTTGGGTCCTGTATTTCTACACAATATGTTCCCCTTTGAGAGGTTCATGGGAGTCTTAAAGAAATATGTTCATAACCGTGCTAGGCCAGAAGGAAGCATCTCCAAGGGCCATCAAAATGAGGAGGTCATTGAGTTTTGTATTGACTTTATTCCTGACCTTAAGCCGATTGGTGTTCCTGAATCGCGGCATAAGGGCGGACTGGATGGAAAAGGCACACTAGGAGGGGAACAAATAATATGTATGGACGGACATTCTCTCACTGAAGCACACTACACAGTTCTACAGAATTCCGCCTTGGTGGCTCCGTATATGGATGAACACAAGAATTTGCTACGCTCCAAACACCCGGAGCGGTCTGATGACTGGATTACAGGTGAACAAACCAGCAGTTTCGCCAGCTGGTTGCAAGCACGTACCATGCATCACACCTCTATTGAAGATGGCCTGTACTTGCTGTCCCAGTTACCATCTTCGAATATAATGACTTTCAAAGGGTACGAGATAAATGGTAATACATTTTACACGATCGCCCAAGATAAGAAGAGCACCAACCAAAACAGTGGTGTCCGCTTTGATGCAGAAACCAAGACGGGAAAGGAAACATATTATGGTTATATACAGGACATATGGGAACTTGACTATCGACGTGGTTTGAAGGTCCCTTTGTTTCGGTGCAAATGGGTCAATATGACACGAGGCGGGGTAACGGAAGACCCGCAGTACGGAATGACAACGGTGGACCTCAACAATCTTGCGTATGCAGACGAACCATTCGTCCTAGCCAATGATGTGGCACAGGTTTTCTATGTGAAGGACATGTCTACCAAGCCAAGAAAAAGAAAAGATAAGGAAGCGAATGCATCGTACGATGAGCCAAAGCGGCACATAGTTCTTTCTGGGAAGAGAAACATCGTGGGAGTGGATGACAAGACAAACAAGTCAGAAGATTATGAAAAGTTTGATGAAATTGCTCCATTCACAGTGAATATTGACCCGAGCATCCCGTTAAATGATGAAGATTTTCCATGGCTACGACGCAAAGGGACAGACGCGAAGAAAAAGTTTCACACCCAAAGATCTGGGATGTGATCTGGGATGCAAGCAAATTCTTTCATGCATTTACTGTTTTTTTCAGCTAAATGACCCTGAAGTTGAAAAGCATTTTAAATGAACTCAGAAAAGGATGAAAGTTGGCATGGCATCATAATTTCACCCACATAGCATGTGCAAAAAAGTAGAGAGGGTTACCGCAAAAACTGAATGCACTTCGTGTACAAAATGGTCAATCTGTTTCGAAGTATCAGGGTTTCGGTCGAAA
Organism: Triticum monococcum; assembly: GCA_034509565.1. NCBI lineage: Eukaryota > Viridiplantae > Streptophyta > Magnoliopsida > Poales > Poaceae > Triticum > Triticum monococcum. Next base: position 665,543,516 of record CM067845.1, on the reverse strand, counting down.
ACTCATCCGTTACAAAGTCATTTCATTTTTTAAATAACTTAAGCATTACCAAATTGAATATAATGATAAAACACACTAATATTAAACATAACAAAAAAGAATCACTGGAAAATGTATTTTTAAAGTTAAGTTATTCACAAACTAGTGATTCACACAAATTTCAAATAATTCAAAATATAAACTATTCAAATTTAAAAACTACCGGCACTAACTGAAAGTTTCTAAAAACTATCAAAAATATTCACAAAGAAACTCTAAATACAGCAAAAAACAACTAAAAAATAAATAAAACAAAATAGGCCCCACAGGGCCACAGCGGCCTGCATACGACTAGAAACCCAACCTTTTATTGGGCCAGGATGCAGGCCCGCAAGCCCAATAGGCCCCACAGGGCAGCATAGAACATGTAGGCCCAGTAGGCCTGCTTTGGAGAGGAGCTCGAGAGAGCTACCGCACGAGGGTTTATAAACCAGTGCGGTCGCCCCTCGGCTAGCGATGTGGGACTAAACTTGCGCACCGCACCTGCGCCAGCGCACCCCCTTTAGTACCGGTTCATGGCACCAACCGGTATTAAAGGGGGGGTCTTTAGTACCGGTTGGAACCACCACCCGGTACTAAAGGCCTGGCCTTCCCGCTGCTTGGCCTGGCCAAAAAAGGCCTTTAGTACCGGTTGGTGGCTCCAACCGGTACTAAAGGTGGCTTCTATATATACAGCACTTCGCAAACTTTCATTCTCCCTCTGTTTTTTTCCCGATCGTTCGACGCCGTTGCCGCCCCCGTCCTACGCCGCCCCCGTCGCGCGCCGTTGCCGGCGCCACCCCCATCCTCGTCGCCGCCCTCATCCACATCGCCGTCGCCGCCCTCGTCTTCGTCGCCGCCCCGGGCCCGTCCTCGCACCGTCCCCGCGTCGCCGCGCCCCCGTCACGCCCCGGCCCGTCGCCGCCCTGGGCCGTCGCCTCGCCGTCGCCGTCGCCCCGCTGTGAGCTCTCCCCCTCTAACCCCTCTCCCTCGCCCCCGGTGGCCACCATGGGCGCCGCCCCCCGAGCCCATATATACACACACAAGCATTTATGATGAACACACACACACACTGTTTTTAGTGTTAATTAGATCGATGCTTAGTGTTTAATTAGTATGGAATAGCATATATATATATATAGAATTTTGACATATGCAATGCTTAGTGTTAGATGCTTAGTGTTAGATGCTTAGTGTTTTTAGTGAGCCCGGATATAATTAGTGTTTAATTAGTATGGAATTTTTTTATATAATGTTGTTTTTCTGTTTTTAATGGATGTATAGAAGTTGTTTTTTCTGTTTTTAATGTTAGATGCTTAATTAGTATGAAATAGCATATAGAATTTTGACATATGCAATGATAGCATAATTAGTGTTACATTTAATTTGCATATAGTATTTGTTGTCGACGATGCCTGGCCCGCATCCTCGCCGTCGACCCGTTCACGACGACGTCCTACTTCAGAGGACCCATGTCCGGGACTGGGCTCCGCCGGGTTGGCACTAGGAGGTGCTACGTTCAGGGGCGCGACGCTTGGTGAGGAACCCGGCCCCGGGTCCCGTCGTCGACCCTCATCTCCTTTGCTGGCATTCGCGTGGGCCACTTTTGGTGCGGAGGGAGCCGGCCCCACCGGAGGTGGTACGTCGCCGTGTCAGGGAGGAGGACGAGCACGTCCGTCGCTACATGGCTGCTATGGACGTCAGGTTCTCCAATACCTGGCAGGTTCTTTGGGGAGATCACCCGAGCTATGATCCAGTGATGGTTCCTTCTCTTTGGGTGTCCACCGCCCGCACCTCAGGAACCGCGAGTGGCCTAGATTACTCTGTAGTATTCGATCTTTATTAGCTAGCTAGCTAGTGATATATTATTCGAGACGATGTATTCGAGACTATATATATCTATTATTCGAGACGATGTATTGAGATTATATCTATTATTCGAGACGATGTATTCGAGATTAAATCTATTATTCGAGATGATGTATTCGAGATTATATCTATTATTCGAGACGATGTATTCGAGATTATACTAAATTGTTTTATATTTCTTTTGGCATAGTTAAATAAAAGCTATGGTGGACAATACCGAGAGAGAGAGAGAACAGACCATGTTCGATATCATACGCGGGCCAGATGATGATCAGGATGAAGAAGATTTTGACGGCTCCGAATTTCTAAACAACACCGGAGAGGGTGATATGATATTCGATCGCGACGACCGAGAAGATGAAGTCATGAACTACGACGAGGTATATATATTTATATAAGCAGGAATCTGGTGATCATCGCATGTTTTAAATGAGTTGAAGATATATTAACGAATCGATCTTTCTTCTTTCAGCCATCCGGATCGAGCAAAAGGACGAAACGAGGCCCGAACAAAAAGTTGAAGGAGGGCGTAAAGTACAATATCGAGGCATTCAAACCTAATGGCGAACCATTAGCGCCTAAGAAGATTGCGGACAAGTTCGTTCGTCAGTGCGGAGTTCTTGTGAAGGACCTACTCCCGATCTCCCTTCAAGAATGGAGAAAGCCAGCGAAGCCACGTCCAGATGTTACTTTTGTCGACGACAATAAAAAAACTGCTTTGGGATACTCTCATGGAACATTTCACCCTACCAGATAATATCACAGAAGCAGATGTGCGGAAAGTCAAGGACGCTGCTTTTAGGAAGATGGCGGTTGCATTCAAGAACCACAAGAGAATGACATGGGAGAAGTACGTCAAGGGAGGAAGGAAGACTCCAGTATTCGAGGGGATACTAGAGAATCAAAGTGCTCATTGGGACGATTTCGTGAAATTCAAGGATTCAGAATTAGCTAAGGAACGGTCGAGAATAAACAAGGCCAATGCCGGAAAAAAGGATAAGTTCCATAAGCTGGGGCCAGGTGGCTACGCGGTGGCAATGCCTAAGTGGGATAAGTCTGAGAAAGAGATGGAGGATGCAAGTGTCACTCCGGTTACTAAGAACTGGCCCCCAGGTGCAGGACTTGGTTCTATGCGCATTGGGGGGAGTTGGACCCGAAGACGGGCAATGTTTCGAGGAAGGCATGTCTAAAGGGAGCCGAGGATGCGCTACTTGTTGCAATAGAAGAGGCTCGATCGGGGGTGTTCTAGCCCAACAGAGAGAACGACGAGCTTACGCGTGCCCTGGGAAATCCTGAACACCCGGGAAGAACACGAGGCAAGGGCGCTATTCCGTGGTATGAGGGGTTTTCGGACTGGAACATGGACTACAGAACCTGTGCAAGAAAGAAGATTGCGGAGGACAAGAAGAGGAAGATGGAGGAGGAGCAGAGGAAGCGGGACTATGAATGCCTTCAAGGCCTAGAAGCAAGTCAAGCGGAATTGGCAGCTAAATTCCAGCGGCAGCAGGAGCAGACCGACTCACTTAGCCAGCAAAGGGGGTCGCAGCAGCTGCAGCAGCTAGCGGATGATCCAGCCTTGGATACCATCGCCCCATCCATGCCGAGAAGCAGCGTGGGTTCCGCCCCGGGCGACGTAGTAGTGCTGGATAGATACCCCGTGGATGACATCACGGAGAACACTAACTGCGAGCTACACTTCAAAATGAAGAACATATCCATGAAGGTGGCGGACGCCGTTGCTTTTTCAAATTCCCCCGAGGCAACCTTCCATTGCAACCCGATTCCAGCGAGCTATGCTCGTGTCTTGGTTGATGAGGTGGCGGACCAATATTCGGGGCTAGAGCTTGACATTCCTGGAGGTGACGAGGAGCACACACTCGGAGATGCCAAACATCGTATCATCCTATGGAGAAAGGATTGCATCATTTTTCGAAGGCCACCGACACCGCGTAACCCGACTCCTCGTCGAAGTCCGCCACCGAGTCAGCAGACTCCCGCTCCTCCAAGTCCACCAATGCGTGAGGCCACTCCTCCTCCTCCAAGTCCGGCAAAGTGTCAGGCCACTCCTCCTCCAAGTCCGACACAGCATCAGACGTCCACTCCTCCTCCAATTCCGGCACAGCTTCAGGCCACTCCTCCTCGTCCAACTCAGCCCCGTCAGCCGTCTCCGCCGCCTCAGCAATCGCAGAAGTGACACCCCGCAGCTATGGTGCATAGCGGTACGAGTCGAGGTCATAGTACAGGAAGTACAGGTGGAGCCAAGCGATATAAATATGGTCCAAACCTCAGTACTCCTCTTCCTGTGAGGGCTTACGATAGGACCGAGGAGCAAACCAATGCCATAGTGCGGGCAGAAGTCGACGCCCATTTTGGACCGAAACCGCCACCGCCGCCAAGGGAGAAAGTGCCTGTGGAAGTAGTTAACCACTTCATTCGTATGGCTCAACCACCAGCTCCTAAGCCTGTTGACTCAGACTATGAGCGCCACATCAGGAAGTTACATCGACAACGTCTACAGAAGGAGGCGAGCTCGAGCTCGAGCAAACAACAAGCAGCTGTCAAAAAATGCGGGAAAACCGTTGACCAGCTGGGAAAACAGGCGGCGCAATCGATCCCCCCGCTTGTTGTGCCGCCAACAACACGTGACAGTACGCGCGCCCAATATTATTGTGGCCAAACAGTTTACGTTCCCGAGGTGGGCGATGTGGTAATAACCCAGGAGCATATAATGCAGGCTGAAGAACTCACGATCACTGTTGGACAACTCCTCGAGATCGAGGACATGCCTCCGATTACAGAGGAGGAAATAAAACCGAAATTTGTCCGGGGCCAACCTTTGGTCGAGCCAGAAGATGTCAAGAAGCTCCCAACGAGAATGTATGAATTGCATCAATGGTACATGGACATTAGCAAGAGATCCGATCGAGAGTCCCTCATGGTATATGTCAAGAAGGATGATTACTACCATGAGAAAGCTGTGGCCGTTGAGTATTCTGAACTGTTTCAGTTATACAATCAAGACGCACTCGACAAATCTATCGTCAGTTGCTATTGTCTGTAAGTGATTTCTTTCTGTAATTTAAGTCTCAAGCTAGCTGTAGTGATCCTTTTGATCAATCATTACGTGTAATTATCCTCACTATATTCTTTTCTGTGGTATTATGCAGGATGAAGATGTATGAAATGAGAAAAGGTGGACGCTATGGCATTGGGTTCATTGACCCAAACACCGTTAATCAATACACATGGAAATTAGATCCATATTATGAAAAAGAGGTAGAAGACAGCATGCTAGAGTTCTTGAAGCGCCTCAAATACAATGAAGATATACTACTTCCTTACAACTTCGAGTGAGTCACACTTTCTTGTACTACAAATTCTCTGTTTTTGCCTACTAGCTAGCTACATGTTTTTGCTTACATATGCCCGCTTAATTAAGACATGCAAACGTGTGTGCATGCAGATTTCACTGGATCTTGTGTATCATTAAAGTTGACGCCGGAACAGTTGAAATACTGGACTCGCTACTCACAGCAAAAGCTAACTACAACATCTTGTATGGGATAGTCAACAGGTAATTTCAATCATTATTTATAACTACATATCTCGGCCTATTTAGTTCGTCATTTCATGATATGAACTATTTAATAACCCCTTTATTCATTTTCTTTGTCGGCGGGCAGGGCTTGGGCAAGGTTCATCAGCGTCACGAAAGGCGAATGGAAACCACAGCTGAAATGGTTTCGATCCAAGATAAGTAATTAAGTAGTACTATAGCTAGCTAGCTAGCTGCCATCTCTTTAATTATCATGCTTGATTAATTATTATCTGATCAAATTAAATTCCATTCTCGTAATAAAGGCCCTGAAGCAGGCGCAGGGGACTGATCTGTGTGCATACTGTGTTTGCGAGAACATTCGTATGATGGCGTCCGAAAGGAGCAGATCTCAAAGACAGGAATGGGTACGCTTGTCAGAACACTATTCACAATTTTTACACCATTATCGATATCTAGTCACACAACTAATACACATACATATTGATCTCCTTCTTAACAGTTCAATGAGGTGCAGGACAAGCTCCTACCAACGGAGCGCGTACAAGCACTTCAAGAGGAAATAGCGGGATTTTTGCTCGACCAGGTCATAAATCCGAAGGGAGAATACTATTACCCGCTACCGCCCCCATCGACCAAGTCATGAACCACTTCCAATTGTCTCGAGCTCCGAAGGCACCAATCAGGCTAATGCCACTGGCTCCGAAGGCAACATATGCATATGTAGGAGAAATTGTGTATATAGCTATACATGTGTGTATGTGTGAATTAATATGGTGGTTTGTGAGACATGATTGATGATATATATATATATATATGATTGGTTCTACTAGAAATTCTATATATATATATAAATATATATATATATATATATATATATATATATATATATATATATGCATAACATTTACAATGTGTAGTACCGTAAAATATCAGCAAACGAAAAAGAATTAAAATGGAAAACATAAAATTAAATGAAAAAAAAAATCATAAAACCAAAAATCCCCCAAACCATTTAGTACCGGTTGGTTTTACCAACCGGTACTAAAGGGCTCCCGGCCCCCGGAGCTGGCTCGTGCCACGTGGTGGCACTTTAGCGCCGGTTCGTGCTGAACCGGTACTAAAGGGGGGAGGGGCTTTAGTGCCGAAATAATAGTGCCGGTTCCATAACCGGCACTAAAGGCCCTTAGGAACCGGTGCTATTGCCCGGTTTTCTACTAGTGCAAGTAGGGGGCCTATGTTTGTAGGTGCCCAGTTGCAAGTCAACCATCGACTCACAACTAGGATGAGTGTATGTTCATAGGGATCCAGTTGCAAGTGAACCATCGACATGCAACTAGTACGTGTCATACTTTTTGTTAGTGGCCCCAGTTGCATGTCAACCATCAACTCGCAATTAGGGGGGTATGTTTGTAAGGGCCTAGTTGTAAGTCAATCATCGACTCGCAACTAGGGGGCATACGTTTGTAGGGGGGCAGTTGCAAGTCAATCATCAACTCACAACTAGGACGGGGATGTATGTTGGCAGGGGCCCAATTGCAAGTCAGCCATCGACTCAAAATTAGGACGCATCATACTTTTTCGTAGTGACCCGAGTTGCATGTCAACCATACTGAGCGTGTAGTGTGTTTGTCGTCCCAGTTACAACTCCACCCTCGACTTGCAACTGAGCGCGTAGTTTGTTCTCATCCCGGCTTCCAGCCCACCACGACTCGCAACTAGGAATGTAGTTGTTGCTGCCTCGGTTGCAAGCCAACCATTGGTTCGCAATTGGGACTGGCCTTTTTTATTCGCTCCCAATTACAAGTCTGCCCTGGACTCGCAATGTGGCTCACCCTTTTTTTGTCACACTTAGTCGTAATTCCACTCTTCACTTGCAAGTGGGCTTGAATTTTTTGTGGTTGCCCAAATTGCAAGGTCACCATTGACTTGCATCTAGGCTTTGAAGTTTTTTTTGTTGCCACGTCAATTATAAGTCCACCTCAACTGCAATTCGTCATTTGTAACTCGCAACTGGCCTCCAAATTCACGACCATTTTTTGAATCCACAAAAACATTGAACTCATGAAATTTTCTGGAATCACAAATATTTTTAATTCCGTGAACATTTTTTCAAATTCTTGATTTATTTTAAATCACGAACATTTTTTAGCTCGTGAACAATTTTTTTACTTGCAAAGTTTTGTGAACATTTTGCAAATTAGTACATAATACTGCATAAATGCATTTACTTTTATTAAATATCTACTTGAAAATATAAGCTTTTTACCCCAGATGCAGTTTCACGTTTTGAAATAAAAAATATATATTTTTAGTGCCCGTGTAGATGCTTTTTTGGGACGTACACACTTCTGTGCTTTTTCTTGTGTAATACAACCGATCGTTGCTTTTCACAATCGTTGTTTTCCTTTGAGCAGACATTAGTATCGTGAGAAACAAACAGTTGGGCTGGACTAATGATCGTGAGAAATAAACAGTTGGGCTGGACGTTGGCTACGTTTACGTGAGCGACTTAGCGATCGGACGAAAACAAACAAATAGTTGCTGATAGATTAAAAAAAAGTTGATGATGTCATCTTAGATGTGATATAGTTATATCACATCTAGATGTGCCCTAGTCACACCCTTTTAAAAAATAGAGCAAGCGAAAAACCAGGTTAGTCGCTAGCTATTCACAGCAAGCTCGTCTCGCTCTCATGCCATCGCGTCCGGCGCCGCCGCTACAGCCGTCTCTATAGATTCTCCATCGGGTACGTTCAGTTTTTGCATGCTCCTATTCTTATGGGCGTGTACGGTAAGGGCTACCAGCTAGCGATCGAAAATAATGCACCAGAAATTGTAAGGAAGCCAAAGAAGCCAGCTACGCGTGTTTGACCTACTAACAGTAAGGTATATGCTAGCTAGCTGCATTTGCATGGCCCATTAGTTGAATGCAATGGCTAGCTAGGTGCGAGTGTTTATAGCGCTAACAGCTAGCTATCTAAACTTACAGCACTGTGCATGCCACACCCAAACATGTGCTTTGTATTCCCAATACTTTACAATACTCTGTTATGTTAAAACCACGGTATTTTATGCCCACAGGCTAAATTACTGCAGTTTGTTGATAATGAGGTTTTTCTAATACTTGGCTATCAAACAGGGCCTTAAAAATATTCACCATGTTATAGTGCAAAATCATTCAATTTTACAGATATGTCATACAGATTAAAAAAATATTCACCATGATGTAATATTTTATTTAGCTAGTGGAAAAATATTGTAGTGTCCGTTCACAAAGCATAGAAAAATAGAGATCTTGCATGTCGATGTCGACTAAGACTGAACTAATTTTCAGATTATGTCTTTTCAAACAATTTCATTTTCCTGAAAACGTGTATCATGTAATGCTCTTAATTTGCCAAAAAAAGTAATGCTCTTAATTACTGATCATTTGTTTGCCTTTTGATCCACCGCATTGAAAGCTGGTGTAGAGTTGGTTTTCGTTTGTATAATGCCTTGTCAATGAATCTATTTTCAGTGATGTCGTGGATCTAAGACTGACAGTAGAATGGGGGGTAGGTATGAGGACGCAAGATCCTGGCTATGGCGAAGTTGTACGCACGAGTTTTACGAGTTCAGGCCCTTCGTGGAGAAAGTAACAGCCCTACATCTCGGTGGCCGGAGGCGGTCGACTGGATTGTGTGTGTGTGTGTGTTACAGGGGTGCAAACCCTTGTGCCAGTGGAGGGGGTGGCTTATATAGAGTGCGCCCAGACCCCAACCAGCCCATGTTACAAGGCGTTTAAGGTACATAAAGAGATGGCGTTATAGGTAACGCCAGTAATTAAGTGAGATAAATGATTATTAAGTCTATGGAGTAAACGCCCGACCATTGCTGTGTAGAGTGACTTTAGATCTTCTATCTGTTGAGTGACAATTCTTGCAGTCGAGTGTCTTCGGGTCTTCCGAGTGGAATGCTTCTGGTCATGTGGATGATGATATCTCTTGAATGCTTCTGGTTTTAGGGTGATGTCCAAGGGGAGGGTGTTTAGGTCAGGCCTATAACCCTACCCTAGGTACATAGCTACATCATTAGCCCCCGAATGGTTCAGGGTTCGAGTGGAGAAGGAGTTGAGAATACCTCTGACTCAACTTTCGCGTTCGGAAGCGTCTTACTGAGATCAAATGAACAATCATGATGACTTCAACTTCTTTTTCAGTCGCCTTGATCCATTCTTAGTTTGTTGAGTGAACTTTCACTGAAAAGCTTCGAGTGTTGATACGGAAAAAATCTTCCGTCTGACAGGTTGCTCTGCTGCTCGCGGATCTGGCGGGATTCGAATTTTGGGAAGCGCGCGGGGCAGAGGAGGCTGCAGTAATCGGGATGGATTAGGCAGGGTCGCCTCGATCTCTGCGCCACCTTTTTCGCCACGTATTGCGCGCGTGATTATTGCGGGATTTGACAGGATCGCCCAGGCCCGCAAGTCAGCCACTTGGAAACGGCCCCATATAAGGCGCCAGATTGGGGTTTTTGCACAGTGCGCCCCATTCTCTCTCTCTCTTTCTGTGTGTGCGTGTCTCTCTCTCTTTCTTCTCTGTTTCTCCACCGCATCCGCCTCTGCTCTCGGCGCTGCCGGCCCACTCGAGCTTCGTTTGCTGCAATGGGGAAGGAGAAGACGGCAGCCTTGGAGCGCGCAAAGATGGCGACGGCGAAGGCGAAGGGGAAGAAGACCAGCCAGGGCGGATCCTCATCGAGATCCGGCCTGCCACGTGGCTGGATCCAGGGAGATTGGATTCGGTCGACAATCCGGCAAGACGACATCGACGATCTAGTCGAGGGACGACTGATTCCCCACAAGTCAGCACGGCTCCCAGAGGACGAGACCGAGCCACGGCCGCGGGAGGGTGAGTGCGTGCTCCTCGCCACCCATGTCGACCGTGGTTTTTCTTTGCCTCCCCACCCTTTCTTCCGAGCTTTCTTGAACTTCTTGGGGCACAACTTCATCACTTTTCCCCCAATACTATCATGTACCTCCCTGCATTCGTGTCCATGTGTGAGAATTTCCTGGGTTGTCGGCCACACTGGGGCCTCTTCAAACACATTTTCACCTATCAATCTCAGTCGGTCAAAAAGGCCAATCTGAGTGATGAGAGGACACACGTGATCCAGATGTGCGGGGGCCTTGGGATCCAGATGAGAGGAAAAAGTACTTTCCCAGCCATGATTCTTCCTGAGTCAGTCAGAGGTTGGCAGTCGACCTAGTTCTACTTCAAAGACCAGTCGACTCCAGGCCAGTCAACCGGACTTCCCCCCTTTTCCATGGCTCGAGTCAAGAATCCCTCTGCCTTGAAAGTGACTCGATAGGATAAAGAGGAGGTGACGGTGCTGGTCGAGCGAGTGGTCCAGCTCGTTCGTGATGGTGTGACTGGCATGGATCTGCTAGAGGTCTTCCTCAGACGATGCATTCAGCCACTTCAAGCTCGCGACCATCCGATGTGGATGTATTCGGGCCTCGAAAATACCACTCGGATCCACCCAGAAGAAGTCGATGAGGATACGGTGGAGCAGTGGTTGAGGGGCATCAATGGCAACAAAGATAGCCCCAGGGGGTCTAGGAGAGTCCCTCCACTCGACAACTCATATGAACCAGACAAGGTCCAATTCTATCTTCCGAGTGTTTTTTGATCTACCATGTAATTGCTTTTTGCCAATCGACTGACATTTGTTCCACTTGTTGTCTTTAAGTCTCTCATTGAGATGTACTCGATGCCCAACGGAGAACAGGAGCAGGACCTGGAAGGGGGGCGAGTGGAGGTGAAAGCATGGATTGGCAATCTGACGGAGGGGAAGAGGAGGAGGAAACCGAGGACTCAAGCAGCAGTGAGGAAGTCGAGTCACTGCCTCGCACTGAAAAGCGTTCCAAACATAAGCATGACCCGACGAGTGTCCGTGGAGAAGTAGCTAGGTCGACCGGGCAAACTTCCAAGCGCACTCGGACCTCTTCCCCTGTGCTGACTGAGAAGGCCCCGAAGCAGCAAAAGATTACAGAAACAAAGCCTCGGAAGGCCCTACCCAAGATCATGATAGACGTCCCCGTCACTTTTGCGTAAATGTCTTGTCTCCACTTTTCGATTGAGGATTTATGCTGTCGACTCTCTTTCTTATTGGTCCGATTGAATCTTAAAACTTGCAGAGCTGCCACTTTTGGGACTTCTGCCTACAGGGATGCTGATGAAGGCGTAGAATACACGGTCACTTCTAACCTGGGTATGATTTTTGCAAACTTGCCTTTGCTTTCTTAGCCATTTTGTTGACCGACTGAATTCCAACAACTAACTCTTCTTTGCAGCTCCTCCTCATGTCATTGATCTTCCGGGTGACGACGAGGACGTGCCACTGAGACCTAGGAGGAGTAAGAAGGCATCAACTGGCAAGACATCCCAATCGGTGCTGGTGACAGAACTAGTGACCCAACAGCCTGAAGATGTGAGTCGGGCTTCTGTTACTTTCGCTGCTCCAGTATCAAATGAACGCCCCACATCGTCGACTGCACCAGTGTTTGCTTCAACTATCCAGACTCATGTCTCGGAACTTCAAGCTGCCGCGACCGCACCGTCAACCCCATTCTTTACCACTCATCACGTTCCAGAAAGCTAGGCCGGTACCGCCACAGAAGCCATTCGCCAAGCTGGCATAATGATGGAGCGAGTGAAGGTGGTGCACGAAAATAGTCTGGCTGCTTATGACGCCAGTGCGGCCCTTCGAGCCAATGTCTAGGTAAGTTAGCTTTCGACTAAACTGTTATCTCTTTGCTTGTCCTGTTAGGATATGCTACGTGAAAACTTTTCTCCGTGCAACTTCCTGTTATTCTGTACTTCGCATCTGCGCACCTACTGGGTGTTTGATGTCTTTATTGTTTCACTCTTCCACTTGGTCTGGGCGGACCATGTCGAGTGGAATCCGAACCAGTGGGGGCACGCTAAGTGCACCCACTAAGTGTAGTCCCCGAGACCGCAGTCGACTGCTGGTAGTCAGTTGGGGTCTGAGTATGTCTTTCTTTCTTCTTTTTTTACTCAATCTGGGCAGGTCATGTCAAGTAGAAACCAATGGGGGCACAATAAGTGCGCCCGCTGGGTGTAGTCCCCGAGACTACTGTCGAATGTTTGATTCTGCAGTAGTCTTAGAGTTCTATTCACTCGGAAGCGAATGATCTTTGATCGTGTTCATTGATGTATCTTTTGCCGACTGTAGAAATCCTGTGAGCTTATCTCCAAGTTCGTCGAATTCGAGGAAAAGCAGAGGCGACTCATCCTTGATTTGGAACTGGCCAATCAAAACTTGAAAAAGGATCGAGACGAAGTAGCTGGTACGGAAGGTAATGACCTGTCGACTGTTTATCTTGAACATCTCTTGAATTATCTCTTCATTCCGCTCCTTGACCCGAATGCACATTCTTCAAAGAAAATGAAGCAAGCCTTGACGCAAAAGGATCTTGACCTTGCAGCTGCGTAGAAGGAGGCTAAGGAAAAGACCGCACTTGCTGACAAGAAGTTGGCTTCAGTCGGAGTACTGGAGGAAGACAACGCCAAGATAAAGGCATCTCTTACCGAGGCAAACAAAGAAGCGACCCATCTGACGAAGGACAAATTTGCTCTAAACGAGAAGATTGAAGGCATTTCTTTTAAGAAAAATGACCTAGAGGCTTATCTGGGGGCACTCGCCAAAAAGTTGTTCCTTATGCTTGAAGGTATTTCCCTTTGTTTGACTGTTTAACTATTGTCGATTCGTCAGGCATTCGTCGACTCATTATTTCTTTGGGTTTGTAGAATTCTGTCAAAACTTTGAAGAAGAGACTGGGCGGGTCGAGACAGGTCTGGACCTTGTCCTTTCTCCCATCGGTGATGATGCTCCTATGAACGTGCTTCGACTGGAATCCCGTGTTGCCAGTGTTACGAGCTACCTTGCTCGCCTGAAGGTGGCTGTGTCGTGCATCGATATAGCACTCTGGCCAAGGGCGACGCTTCAAAATTATCTCGAGTCTCTGATGACTCGACTCAAATGAGGTCCCTGGCCGAGTGCAAGAATGGAAGAAGTCTTCTGCTCGATGTGGTGCCGACGCGGCTCTGTCACTGGTTCGTGTCCACTGCAATGAAGCCCGAGAAGAGAAGCTGGCAGCGATCAAAGTTGCCAATACCAAGAGGCATGACTTCTGATCATCCATGGAAACCTTCATTGTTGTTGCCACTCAGATTGCTGACGGGATTGATCTGGACGAGTTCGTCGAGCCTGCAAGCCCTCCTCCTGTGGAGTGAACAAACTTTATACCTCGCCTTAAATTTGCCTCAGAATGCTGAGTGATTTTGTATCCATTAAACTCCTTCGGGCCTGATGTCCGAGTACTTTAATCCGTGCTCTGGAACCTTAGGATTTTATCTAAACTTTGGTTGCTTTTGAATCTTTTGGCTCTTTGCGCAGGACTTGTTTCTTGTAGTTTGAGTTGCTATTGCCTTTGTGACGTAGCTCAGTCGAGTGAATCATGAGCCGATTGTGGTCGACCTGCATCTTGCCATCCTTGCGGATAAGGATGGAGCGGACATTGTATTTGTGGCGAAGCTCCGAGGACAGATCGTGGTTGACCTGCACCTTGCCGTCCTTATGGGTAAGGATGGCGAGTACCGGACTGTAGCTAAGTCCCTGAGTGGGAGGGTTGCTCACCACTCAGTAGGATTTTTTGAACTTAGACGAGTATTGAACTGCAGCTAAGCCCCCGAGTGGGCGGGTTGCTCACCACTCGGTATGATTTTTTTTAAACTTAGGCGGGTACTGGTCTGCAGCTAAGCCTCCGAGTGGGAGGGTTGCTCACCTCTTGGTAGGACTTTTTAAACTTAGGCGAGTATTGAACTGCAGCTAAGCCCCCGAGTGGGAGGGTTGCTCACCACTCGGTAGGATTTTTTAAACTTAGGCGAGTATTGAACTGCAGCTAAGCCCCCGAGTGGGAGGGTTGCTCACCACTCGGTAGGATTTTTTTAAACTTAGGCGAGTATTGAACTGCAGCTAAGCCCCCGAGTGGGAGGGTTGCTCACCACTCGGTGAGATTTTCTTTAAACTTAGGCGAGTATTGGACTGCAGCTAAGCCCCCGAGTGAGAGGTTCCCTCACCACTCGGTAGGATTTTCTATAAACTTAGGCGAGTACTGGACTGCAGCTAAGCCTCTGAGTGAGAGGTTCGCTCACCACTCGGTAGGATTTTCTTTAAACTTAGGCGAGTACTGGACTGCAGCTAAGCCCCTGAGTGAGAGGTTCACTCACCACTCGGTAGGATTTTCTTTAAACTTAGGCGAGTACTGGACTGCAGCTAAGCCCCCGAGTGAGAGGTTCGGTCACCACTCGGTAGGATTTTCTTTAAACTTAGGCGAAACGGATTCGTGGCTAAGCCTCCGAGTGGGAGGGTTGCTCACCACTCGGTAGGATTTTTCGAACTTAGACGAAACGGGTTCACAGCTAAGCCTCCGAGTGGGAGCATTGCACACCACTCGGTAGGATTTTTCGAACTTAGGCGAAACGGATTCGCGGCTAAGCCTCCGAGTGGGAGCGTTGCTCACCACTCGGTAGGATTTTTCAAACTTAGGCGTAATGGGTTCGCAGCTAAGCCACCCATTGGGGGATTTAGAGCATAAAAGGAACAACAATCATTTATGAGACTGTAAAAACTGTGTCCTTGATAATCAAACTAGAAGGTATTTCTTATTACATCCCAACAGTCTGAATGCTTAAGTGTAAAAGGGGTGGAGCAGCTCCGCATTTCAAGCCTGTGGCTCGTCTTTCTTGTGCTCGACATTGTATAAGTGGTATGCTCCGTTGTGGAGCACTCTCATGACAATGAAGGGGCCTGAGGGAGTCCTGGATTAGGGGGTGTCCGGATGGCCAGACTATACCTTCAGCCGGACTCCTGGACTATGAAGACACAAGATTGAAGACTTCGTCCCGTGTCCGGAAGGGACTTTCCTTGGCGTGGAAGGCAAGCTTGGCGATACGGATATGTAGATCTCCTACCATTGTAACCGACTTTGTGTAACCCTAACCCTCTCCGGTGTCTATATAAACCGGAGGGTTTTAGTCCGTAGGACAACATAGACAACAACAATCATACCATAGGCTAGCTTCTAGGGTTTAGCCTCTCTGATCTCGTGGTAGATCTACTCTTGTACTACCCATATCATCAATATTAATCAAGAAGGACGTAGGGTTTTACCTCCATCAAGAGGGCCCGAACCTGGGTAAAACTTCGTGTCCCCTGCCTCCTGTTACCATCCGGCCTAGACGCATAGTTCGGGACCCCCTACCCGAGATCCGCCGGTTTTGACACCGACATTGGTGCTTTCATTGAGAGTTCCTTTGTGTCGTCGCCGTCAGGCTCAATGGATCCTACGATCATCAGTAGCGATGCAGTCCAGGGTGAGACCTTCCTCCCCGGACAGATCTTCGTCTTCGGCGGCTTCGCACTGCGGGCCAATTCACTTGGCCATCTGGAGCAGATCGAAAGCTACGCCCCTGGCCGTCAGGTCAGATTTGGAAGTTTACACTACACTACTGACATCCGCGGGGACTTGATCTTCGACGGATTCGAGCCACTGCCGAGCGCGCCGCACTGTCACGACGAGCATGATCTAGCTCTGCCGCCGAATAGTGCTCTGGAGGCTGCACCCGCATCAGCTTCGACCTTTAATTCAGAGCCAACTGCGGCGATCGAGGATGGGCGGTTGGACGCCGCCTCGTGGGCTGCGATCCCAATGGCGATCGAGCCGAACACCAGCCCCGCACTCCACGAGACTCGTGACTCCAAGAAGCCGGACTCCTCTCCGGACTCCGAACCCTCCGCGCCCCTGCCAATCGAATCCGATTGTGCGCCGATCATGGAGTTTACTGCCGCGGACATCTTTCAGCACTCGCCTTTCGGCGATATTCTGAAGACACTGAAGTCTCTCTCTTTATCAGGAGAGCCCTGGCCGGACTACGGTCAGCAAGGTTGGGGTACGGACGATGAAGAAATTCAAAGCCCACCCACCACCCACTTTGTAGCCACTATCGACGATTTAGCCGACATGCTCGACTTCGACTCCGAAGACATAAACGGTATGGACGCCGATGAAGGAGACGATGAAGAACCAGCGCCTATTAGGCCCTGGAAAGCCACCTCGTCATATGACATATACATGGTGGACACCCCAAAACAAGGAGATGGCGATGGAACAGCGGAGGATGACCCCTCCAAGAAACAGCCTAAGCGCCGGCGTCAGCGGCGCGGATCAAAATCCCGCCCAAACAAATACGGTGATTCCAGCACGGGAGATAATAATACTTCGAAGAGTGCCGAAGAAAACCCCCTCCAGCAAGATTTAGCACAGGAGGATGGAGAAACCAGCCCTCATGAGAGAGCGGCAGACAGAGAGGTCGAGGACGATAATTATATGCGTCCCTCCGAAGACGAGGCAAGCCTCGACGACGACGAATTTGTCGTGCCAGAGGATCCCGTCGAGCAAGAGCGTTTTCAACGCAGGCTTATGGCCATGGCAAGAAGCCTGAAGAAAAAATAGCAACAGCTTAGAGCTGATCAAGATTTGCTAGTCGACAGATGGACTGAAGTCCTTGCGGCCGAAGAGCATAAACTTGAACGCCCCTCCAAGAGCTACCCAAAGCGCAGGTTGCTACCCCGACTAGAGGAGGAAGCACTTAAACCTGCATCACCTGCACTCGATACGGCCGATCGGCCACCTCGTGGCCGCGACAGAGAGGCCTCTCGGCCCTCCACTCAAGCCGCACCCCGTACCAAGGCACGGGAAAATGTGCCAGACCTGCGAGATATGTTGGAGGACAAGGCAAGGCAAACAAGATCGATCTATGGATCGCGTGGGCGCCCCACGACTCGAAACGGTAACCGTCACGCCGGCCACAAATTCGGCAGGGCCGAACACAGTAGACAAGGATCATTGGAGCTACGTCGTGATATAGCCCAGTACAGAGGCGCCGCACACCCACTATGCTTCATAGACGAAATAATGGATCATCAAATCCCCGAGGGTTTCAAACCCGTAAACATCGAATCATACGATGGCACAATAGATCCTGCGGTATGGATCGTGGATTATCTCCTTCATATCCACATGGCCCGCCATCAAATACCTCCCACTCAAGCTTAAAGGACCAGATCGGCATTGGCTTAACAGCTTGCCAACAGGATCAATCAGTCGTTGGGAGGACCCAGAAGCCGCATTCCTCGACAATTTCCAGGGCACTTATGTGCGACCCCCAGACGCCGATGACCTAAGTCACGTAATTCAGTAGCCAGAGGAATCGGCCAGGCAATTCTGGACACGGTTCCTAACAAAGAAAAACCAAATAGTCGACTGTCCGGACGCTGAGGCCCTAGCAGCCTTCAAGCACAATATCCGTGACGTGTGGCTTGCCCGGAACCTTGGACAGGAAAAGCCGAAATCTATGGCAGCACTCACGACACTCATGACCCGCTTTTGCACGGGAGAAGACAGCTGGCTTGCTCGTAGCAACAACATGACCAAGAACCCTGGTAATTTCGATACCAGGGACAGTAGTGGCAGGTCACGTCGCAACAAGCAGAAGCGCCGCATTAACGGCGACAATGCTGAGGATACGGCAATTAATGCCCAATTCAAAGGCTACAAATCCAGTCAGCGGAAAAATACATTCAAAAGAAATCCTAGGGGCCCGTCTAGTTTGGACTGAATACTCGACCGCTTGTGCCAGATACATGGCACCCCCGAAAAGCCGGCCAATCACACCAACATGGATTGTTGGGTGTTCAAGCAGGCAGGCAAGTTAAATGCCGAAAATACAGACAAGGGGCTGCATAGCAATGACGACGAAGAGCCCCGACCGCCGAACAACAGTGGACAGAAGGGTTTTCCCCCACAAGTGCGGACGGTGAACATGATATACGCAACCCACATCCCCAAGAGGGAGCGGAAGTGAGCATTAAGGGACGTATACACGATAGAGCCAGTCGCCCCAAAGTTCAACCCATGGTCCTCCTGCCCGATCACCTTTGATCGAAGGGACCATCCCACTAGCACCCGTCATGGCGGATTCGCCGCATTGCTTCTAGACCCAATTATTGACGGATTTCATCTCACTAGAGTCCTTATGGACGGCGGCAGTAGCCTGAACCTGCTTTAACGGGATTCAGTGCAGAAAATGGGCATAGATCCCTCGAGGATTAGGCCCACCAAAACGACCTTTAAAGGCGTAATACCAGGTGTAGAGGCCAACTGTACAGGCTCAGTCACACTTGAAGTGGTCTTCGGATCTCCGAATAATTTCCGAAGCGAGGAGTTAATCTTCGACATAGTCCCATTCCGCAGTGGCTATCACGCACTGCTCGGACGAACCGCATTCGCCAAGTTCAATGTGTTGGGGAACGTAGTAATTTCAAAAAAATTCCTATGCACACGCAAGATCATGGTGATGCATAGCAACGAGAGGGGAGAGTGTTGTCTATGTACCCTCGTAGACCGAAGCGGAAGCGTTGACGCAACATAGAGGAAGTAGTCGTACGTCTTCCTGATCCATCCGATCCAAGCACCGTTACTCCGGCACCTCCGAGTTCTTAGCACACGTACGACTCGATGACGCTCCCCGGGCTCCGATCCAGCAAAGCTTCGGGGATGAGTTCCGTCAGCATGACGGCGTGGTGACGATCTTGATGTTCTACCGTCACAGGGCTTCGCCTAAGCGCTGCTACAATATGACCGAGGTGTAATATCGTGGAGGGGAGCACCGCACATGGCTAAGGAACGATGACGAAGATCAACTTGTGTGTTCTAGGGTGCCCCCTTGCCTCTGTATATAAAGGATCCAAGGGGGGTGCGGCCGGCCCTAGAGGAGGCGCGCAGGAGGAGTCCTACTCCTATCGGGAGTAGGACTCCCCTCCCTTTCCTTGTCCAAGTAGGAGAGGTGGAAGAAGAGAAGGAAAAGGGGGGGCACCGCCCCTCCCTCCTTTTCCAATTCGGACTAGGGGGAGAGGGGGCGCACGGCCTGCCCTGGTAGCCCCTTCCTCTTCTCCACTTTAGGCCCATGAGGCCCATTAACCCTCTGGGGGGTTCCGGTAACCCCCCGGTGCTCCAGTTTTATCCGAACTTCCCTGGAACGCTTCCGGTGTCCGAATATAGTCATCCAATATATCAATCTTTATGTATCGACCATTTCGAGACTCCTCATCATGTCCGTGATCACATCCGGGACTCCGAACTAACTTCGGTACATCAAAATGCATAAACTCATAATAACTGTCATCGTAACTTTAAGCGTGCGGACCCTACGGTTCGAGAATAATGTAGACATGACTGAGACAAATCTCCGGTCAATAACCAATAGCGGGACCTGGATGCCCATATTGGCTGCTACATATTCTACGAAGATCTTTATCGGTCAGACGGCATAACAACATACGTTGTTCCCTTTGTCATCGGTATGTTACTTGCCCGAGATTCGATCATCGGTATCCAATACCTAGTTCAATCTCGTTACCGGCAAGTCTCTTTACTCGTTCCCTAATACATCATGTCGCAACTAACTCATTAGTTGTAATGCTTGCAAGGCTTATGTGATGTGCATTACCGAGAGGGCCCAGAGATACCTCTCCGACAATCGGAGTGACAAATCCTAATCTCGAAATACGCCAACCCAACATCTAACTTTGGAGACACCTGTAGAGCACCTTTATAATCACCCATTTACATTGTGACGTTTGGTAGCACACAAAGTGTTCCTCCGGCAAACGAGAGTTGCATAATCTCATAGTCATAGGAACATGTATAAGTCATGAAGAAAGCAATAGCAACATACTAAACGATCGGGTGCTAAGCTAATGGAATGGGTCATGTCAATCAGATCATTCAACTAATGATGTGATCCCGTTAATCAAATAACAACTCTTTGTTCATGGTTAGGAAACATAACCATCTTTGATTAACGAGCTAGTCAAGTAGAGGCATACTAGTGACACTCTGTTTGTCTATGTATTCACACATGTATTATGTTTCCGGTTAATACAATTCTAGCATGAATAATAAACATTTATCATGATATATGAGGAAATAAATAATAACTTTATTATTGCCTCTAGGGCATATTTCCTTCACAATGCGGGACTACACTACGCATACCTTAAGCTCAAGATGCCAGGCCCTCGAGGAGTAATTACGGTCAATGGAAACACCGAACGCTCCCTCCGAACGGAGGAGCACACGGCGGCCCTTGCAGCGGTAGTACAAAGCAGCCTCTCCAGGCAGTTCTCCAGTCCGGCCATTAAACGTCCGAACACCGTCAAGCGCGCCTGGAGTATCCTACAACAAGACTGCCTGGCACGTTCCGAGCAGGCGTAGCAATGCGGCCCCAACCCCAGCCCTTGCAAAAATGCGGCACCAGTACTTCGCGTACATAACTACGCTCTAGAAATACCATGGGTACAGGGGGAGGGGCACCATCGCGGCATGCCCAAAACACGGCTTAAACCGCACCAGGGGCTGCCGATTTTTTAATTTTCTCTTACTTTCAGGACTCCACTCTTCGGAAGGCCTGTTCGGCAGTTCAATTGCCGCACAAACGATGCAAGAACCAGGGAAGCAGACAAGCCATGTCGCATTACGGAACTCCCAGGTGGTCTCTATCACGAGCAGTATAACTGTTTCGCATACCATTCCGCAGCCTTCCCCTGGAACGGACATGTTAAAATAGTCCAACCTTTTGCTTATCACATTATTTGTATCGTTCTGCTTTGATCGCAGCCCTTTTTAATAAACAATGCATAGCTTCTGTCTATTTTCGCATTACTCTTTTTTTACAAATATATGTTCCTTAACGACATGTTGCACCCGTGCACTTCGGTACGGCCAAGATACGCCAGGGGCTTTAGTACCCCTCAACATGGTGTGAGAAGTCCGAACACTTTAACAAGTGCGGCACCCCGAACTTATAGCATTATATGCATCGGCTCCGAATCATGTCTTGGGTCAATAGTTGGGTTTGCCCGGTTCCTATGTTTTGGTGCCTTACGTTCCGCTATATCGGCTAAGGTAGCACTAGGAGAACCACTACGATTGTGCCCAAGTTGAGCTGGGTCGAGCACCTCGGTGGAGAAAGCTAAAACTGACTGTCATGATGAAGAGAGAGCTGGTCGCTATTCGAGAGGTTTTTCGAGTCCCTAAAGACTTATGCCGCTTAGAGCGAGGAGTCGGCTCTATCCGACCAAGGCGTGGATAGCGCCCCGAACTCGGTCTTCCGAATACCACAGGCTTCACCGAAATTTAAAATTATAGAATTCTATGGCTAAGTGAGAGTGTTCACGCATTATAGTCTGATTGCCTTGTTCGTTGGGCTGAGCGCCTCCCTCGAAGGACCCAAACATGGGAAAAAGAGCGCTCAGGTTTATCCCCGAACACCCCAGCACTAGCGGCACGGGGGCAGAAGCCGACGACTCGCCATCTCTCAGAATTGATAAACAGCCGCACAGATGGTAATATTTTAAATTCCAACAGCATTGCTTAGCGCATATGAACAAGTTTTCAGCGCACAGGACAAAACGAGCAAGTTTCACTCAAAAATTACATCCCTAGAACATTCATCCGCCACAAGGCAGGCACCCTTCAGAACATCCTTATAATAATTCTCGGGCTTGTGATGCTCTTTCCCCGGCGGTGGCCCGTCCTTCACAAGCTTCTCAGCATCCAGCTTGCCCCAGTGCACCTTAGCACGGGCAAGGGCCCTACGGGCACGTTCAATGCAGACGGAGCGCTTGATGACTTCGAGCCTTGGACAGGCCTCCACCAGCCGCTGCACCAGCCCGAAATAGCTCCCAGGCAGAGCCTCTCCAGGCCACAGCCAAACTATGAGGCCCTTCATGGCCTGTTCGGCCGCCTTGTGGAGCTCGACCAGTTGCTTCAGCTGGTCGCTCAGGGGCACGAGGTGTCTGGCCTCAGCATACTGAGACCAGAACACCTTCTCTGTCGAGCTGCCCTCCTCGGCTCGATAGAATGCGGCGGCATCGGACACACTCCGGTGAAGATCTGCGAACGCCCCTGGAGAGCTCCGAATTCGGGTAAGTAACAAGTAACTCACGTTTATATGTTTGCTTTGCATAAAGAATGCCTTACCCGCCGCTATCTTCTTCACCTCATCCAACTCCTGGAGGGTCTTCTGGGATTCGTCCTTGGCAGACTTGGCATTTTCAATAGCCGCCGCGAGCTCGGACGCTCGCGTCTTTGAGTCATGCTCCAAACTCTCATGTTTTTTCATGAGAACCTGGAGCTCTTGCTGCACCTTGCCAACCTGGGCCTCGTACTTCTCCCGCTCGGTGCGCTCCGTGGCTGCCCTCTCCTCGGCCTCGACCAGCGCTTGCTTAAGGGTCGCCACCTCAGACGTGGCCCCTACAAAAGCCACGATAATCCTGTCATTTTTTGCAATTGCACCTTTTTATATATATTTAAACAAGGTATTTCTTACCTTCATTGTCCTCGAGCTGCTTCTTGGCATGCCCGAGCTCTTGCTCGGACCGCTCAAGGTTCTGCTTTAGCATGTCCACTTCCGCAGTCAGTGCGGCGGACGCAAGCAGAGAAGCCTGCATACGCATATTGACTCCTGTTTATTAGACTCCTGCGGATTTTATTTGATCCTCTATTCGGCTTTTCTTCCCGAACGCCAAACAGAGCATCAGGGGCTACTGTCTATGCGGTAATATTATTTACACATTATTTACTTACCTCAAAGCCTGTTAAAAGGCTAGTAGAAGCTTCAGTCAGTCTGCTCTTGGCGGACTGAACCTTCTGGACCACCGCACTCATAATGGTGCGGTGCTCCTCATCGATGGAGGCGCCTTGGAGCGCCTCCAACAGATTGTCTGGCGCCTCCGGTTGGACGGGGGTCACCAGCACGATGGGCTTGCTCCTCTTGGAAGGAGGTCCCCCACCGGACTCTGGAACCTTTGAAGGTTCTGGAGCCGTGTTCGGCCTAGAGCCGGACTTGGAGCCCTGGGGGGTTTCATTCCCTTTAATCCTGGAGTCCGGGACGTCGCCTTGCGGCGCCTCCAGGACCACCTCCTCCCGGCTTGGAACCGGTTGAGACAGCACTTCGGCGTCGTCTGTAGGGCGGGGGGAGGAAGCCATCGGAAGCGAATTCACATCCAACGAGTCCAGCGAACCGCTCGACGATGCGTCGAGCTGGTCTTTGGGTGGGCTGCATAATCATATTCAACATAAGGGAAAGCTGTGCAATAAAGGAATACTATGAATTACTCTGGTATCCGGATACTTACGATTTCGCCAGGGGCTTGGCCCTGTGTGGCCACTCCTCTTCGCCGTCGTCGGCATCGGTGGAGTAGTCCGGAGGAAGGGTTTTCCCCTTCTTGGACCCTTCGGCCTCCCCAGTTGGGGTGGCCTTCCTTTTCTTCCCTTCCCCCGCTGGGGGGAGAGGTCTCTTCTTCCTCCTCCTCGTCTTCGTGGGAGGAGTGTGTCTTGGAGCCATCGGATGATGGATCCGACACCTCCTGGCGCCGGGCACTCCTTTGAGTCCCCGCGGCCTTCTTCTTGGCCTTCTTCTCCGGCACCACATAGGGTGCCGGAACCAGCAGCTTCGCCAAACGAGCGTCCGCTGGCCCTTCAGGCAAAGGAGCCGGACAGTTGATTTGTCCGGACGTCTCCTGCCAATCCTGTCAAAGGTAAGGGAGCTTAGATCCCGCATGGAGTCAAACTATGAAAAACTTATACCCTGTAGAAGGTGAAAAGAGCTTACCGCACGAGCGTGACGCTACGTGCTGAATCCGTGATCCTCGGTAGCGGATGCAGGGGCCTCGGCGCCTTTGAAAAGCACCTTCTAGGCATCTTTGTATGTCATGTCGAAGAGCCTGCTCAGAGTTCGGTGCCGCGCCGGGTCGAACTCCCACAGGTTGAAAGCCCGTTGTTGACACGGGAGGATCCGACGGATGAGCATAACCTAGACTACGTTGACAAGCTTGAGCTGCTTGTCCACCAGGGTTTGGACGCATGTTTGGAGTCCGGACAGCTCTTCCTTTTTACCCCATGACAGGCCCATCTCTTTCCAGGACATGAGCCGCGTTGCGGGTCCGGATCGGAACTCGGGGGCTGCGACCCACTTAGGGTCGCGCGGCTCGGTGATGTAAAACCACCCTGATTGCCACCCCTTCAGTGTCTCCACAAAGGAGCCCTCGAGCCATAAGATGTTGGGCATCTTGCCCACCATGGCGCCTCCGCACTCCACCTGGTTGCCGCGCACCACCTTCGGCTTGACATTAAAAGTCTTGAGCCATAGGCCGAAATGGGGGAGGATGCGGAGGAAGGCCTCGCACACGACAATAAACGTCGAGATGTTGAGGACAAAGTTCGGGGCCAGATCGTCGAAATCCAGGCCATAGTAGAACATGAGCCCCCGGACAAATGGGTGGAGAGGGAAATCCAGTCCACGGAGGAAATGGGGGAGGAACACCACCCTCTCATGGTCCTAGTGGTAGGGATGAGCTGCTCCTCTTCGGGAAGTCGGTGCACAATGTTTTTGGACAAGTATCCGGCCTTCCTTAGTCTTTTGATGTGTCCCTCCCTAACGGAGGAGACCATCCACTTGCCTCCCGCTCCGGACATGGCTGGAGAAGGTGGAGGTGGGGAGTGCGGACTTGGGCGTTGGAGCTCGAGTGCGCGAAAATGGATAGGCAAAGGAGGAAGAAGGCGTAGGTAAAAAGGTGGATCCTTATCCCTTATAGGGGTGGACGCGACTATGCATACCCACCAGCCTGGTAAAAGTCGCCTATCTCCAAGCGCCATAATCAATGGCACGGTTGGGTTACCCACGCCCATATTGATGAGAATCCCGGAATAAGGGGACACGATCTCTGCTTTAACAAGACGTGCCAAGGAAACCACCTCGCATGACGCGCTGAGGTGGGATAATGAAACGACTCGGATAAAGGCTTGGCCGTTGTGTGTCACACTACGGAATACGTCAGCAGATTAGATTTGTGTAAATATTATTATCTCTATGGCAATATGTGGAAACTTATTTTGAAGAGCCGGACACTATCTTTGTTCAAAATCTTCTATGAAGTACTTGGAGGAGGAACCCGCCTTGCAATGCCGAAGACAATCTGCGCGCCGGACTCATCATCATTGAAGCCTGGTTCAGGGGCTACTGAGGGAGTCCTGGATTAGGGGGTGTCCGGATGGCCGGACTATACCTTCAGCCAGACTCCTGGACTATGAAGATACAAGATTGAAGACTTCGTCCCGTGTCCGGAAGGGACTTTCCTTAGCGTGGAAGGCAAGCTTGGCGATACGGATATGTAGATCTCCTACCATTGTAACCGACTTTGTGTAACCCTAACCCTCTCCGGTGTCTATATAAACCGGAGGGTTTTAGTCCGTAGGACAACATAGACAACAACAATCATACCATAGGCTAGCTTCTAGGGTTTAGCCTCTCCGATCTCGTGGTAGATCTACTCTTGTACTACCCATATCATCAATATTAATCAAGCAGGACGTAGGGTTTTACCTCCATCAAGAGGGCCCGAACCTGGGTAAAACTTCGTGTCCCCTGCCTCCTGTTACCATCCGGCCTAGATGCACAGTTCGGGACCCCCTACCCGAGATCCGCCGGTTTTGACACCGACAGGGCCTTCCCAAGCAGGAGCAAGCTTGTGAGGTTTTGATGATTCACTCGAAGAACCAAGTCTCCCTCTTGAAATGCTCGACCCCTCAAGTTTCTGGCGTGGAATTGACGCAGGTCTTGCTGATAAATGGTCGACCGGATCAGGGCCATCTCTCTTTCCTCTTCCAGGAGATCGACTGCGTCTTGCTGAGCCTGTTCCGCTTCATCTTCATAAAAAATCTTGACTCGGGGTGCATTGTGAAGCAAATCACTCGGTAGAACAGCTTCAGCTCCATAGACCAAGAAGAATGGAGTTCGGCCAGTCGACCGACTTGCAGTTGTCCTCAATCCCCAAAGCACTAATGGAAGTTCATCGACCCAGGCGCCTGCTGCATGCTTGAGATCATGCATCAATCGGGGTTTCAGTCCTTTGAGAATCAATCCAATTGCTCTTTCTGCTTGTCCATTCGACTGGGGATGGGCGACTGAAGCATAGTCGACTCAAGTGCCTTGGGAAGCACAAAAAGCTCGGAACTCATCAGAATCAAAGTTAGATCCATTGTCAGTGATGATGCTGTGCGGAACACCATATCTGAATGTTAATTCTCTGATGAAGCTGGCATCAGTACTAGCTTCAAGATTTTTGATAGGCTTGGCTTCAATCCATTTGGTGAACTTGTCGACTGCCACAAGCACATGACTGAAGCCGCTCCTACCAGTACTCAGAGGTCCGACCATGTCCAATCCCCAAACAGCAAAGGGCCAAGCGAGTGGAATGGTCTTCAGGGCTGATGCGGGTTTGTGAGACATGTTCGAGTAAAACTGGCAACCTTCACATTTGTCGACTATTTCTTTCCCCATCTCATTTCCTCGCGGCCAATAAAACCCTGCTCAGTATGCTTTGGCCACAATGGTCCGAGAGGATGCATGGTGACCACTGGTCCCCGAGTGGATGTCGTTGAGGATCACTCGACCTTCTTCTGGTGTTATGCATTTCTGGCTGACTCCAGTTACACTTTCTCTGAACAGCTGTCCTCTTATCACCATAAAGGCTTTGGATTGACGGACGATCTTCCGAGCCTCTTCTTCATATTCTAGGAGTTCCTTTCTAAGAATGTACGCAATGTACAGCACCGTCCAGTCGGGAGTGATGACCAAAACCTCCATGATCAAGTCGACCACAGCTGGGACTTCGACTTCAGTTGGATCAGTGCCGCTCTTTGGTTGTGGGGGCTCTTAAGTGAAAGGATCTTCCTGAACTGAAGGTGTATGAATATGTTCCAGAAACACATTGATGGGAATGGCTTCCCTCTTGGAACCTATCTTTGCCAAATCATCAGCTTCTTGGTTTTTCAATCGGGGTATGTGATGGAGCTCTAAACCCTCAAACTTCTTCTCTAACGTTTTCACTGCATTACAATAGCCAGTCATAGCCGGGCTTCTGATGTCCCACTCCTTCATTACTTGATTAAATACCAAATCAGAGTCGTCGTAGACCATGAGGCAATGGACGCCGAGTGAAATGGCCATACGCAACCCATACAAAAGTGCCTCATATTCAGCTTCATTGTTGAAGGAATCAAAATGAATCTGGAGAACATAGTTGAGCTTGTCGCCTCGGGGGGATACCAATACTACCCCAGCACAAGAACCATTCAGCATCTTAGATCCATCAAAGAACATGGTCCAATGCTCCGAGTGAATCTGAGTCGGCAGTTGCTGTTCGACCCACTCGGCGAGGAAATCTGCTATTGCCTGGGACTTGGTAGCTTTCTTTGCCTCAAACTTGATATCCAAGGGAAGGAGTTCAATCGCCCACTTTGCCACTCGACCAGTTGCATTTCTGTTGTTCAGAATTTCTACAATGGTGCGTCGCTGACGACTATAATGGAGTGATCGGAGAAATAGTGTGCAACCTTCTTTGTGGTCATGTAAATCCCATAAAGAAGCTTCTAATAATGTGGATATCTTTGCTTGGATGGATTCAGAACTTCAGAAACATAGTATACTGGGCGCTGAACTTTATATGCTTTTCCTTCTTCTTCCCGCTCGACCGTGAGTACTGTACTGACAACTTGTCCAGTGGCTGCAATATAAAGCAGTAAACTCTCTTTGCTGATTGGGGCAGCGAGCACCGGCTGGGTGGAAAGCAGGGCTTTGAGTTCTGTAAACGCTGCATCAGCTTCATGAGTCCACTCGAACTTGTCAGATTTCTTCATCAGTCGGTAAAGAGGCAATGCCTTTTCACCAAGGCAAGAAATGAATCGACTCAAGGCGGCCAAACAACTAGTAAGCTTCTAGACATCATGCACACACACAACACGCTTCATCCATAGTATGGCACCAACTTTCTCTGGGTTCGCGTCGATCCCTCGTTCGGAAACAAGGAAGCCGAGTAACTTTCCGCCAGGAACTCCGAATGTGCACTTTGATGGATTAAGCTTGATATCATACCTTCTTAGGTTGGCAAAGGTTTCAGCAAGGTCAGCCAGCAGGTTAGGTCAGAACCTTTACGCGACTTGACCACAATGTCATCCATGTATGCTTCCACATTCCGACTGATTGGAGTGAACAGACACTTCTGAATCATCCTCATGAATGTGGCTCCAGCGTTCTTGAGACCGAATGGCATTGTGACATAACAAAAACACCAGAATGGAGTGATGAAAGTTGTTTTTATCTCATCGGATCCATACAGTCGGATCTGATAGTACCCGGAATAGGCGTCTAGAAAAGACAGACGCTCACACCCTACAGTCGAGTCGACGATCTGGTCGATGCGGGGCGGAAGAAAATGATCTTTTGGGCAAGCCCGATTAATATGCTTGAAGTCAATGCACATGCGAAGTGAGTCGTCCTTCTTGGGAACCACAACAACATTGGCGAGCCTCTCGGAGTGGTAAATCTCTCGGATGAACTCAGCTGCTAGTAACTGAGCCACTTCCTCACCAATTTCTTTTCTCTTATGTACGGCGGACCGTCGAAGATGTTCCTTGACTAGTTTTACTTTCGGGTCGACTCGCAAATGATGCTCAACCAGTCCCCTGGGTACACCCGGCATGTCATAAGGTTTCCATGCAAAGATGTCCCAGTTCTCACGGAGGAACTGGATGAGCGCTTCTTCCTATTTGCTGTCGAGTGTTGTTGAGATATGAGTAGGAGCAGCATTAGGATCGGTTGAGTGAATAGGAATCGGCTTGGTTTCACCGGACGACTGAAATACAGAATCTGTGGCAGGCTTCTTGGAGCGCATCAAGTCACTCGGATCTGCATTTTTCCGGTATTCTTGCATTTCGACTGCTGCCATTTGTGCATCAGCGGTTTTTGAGCCCTTCTGGAAGCACTCTTCTGCCTTCTTTGAATGCCATGAAACGTGCATAGGCAGGCCTACCCAGAATAGCATGATAAGCACTCTGGAAATCCACTACTCCAAATGTCAACTTTTCCTTGTGGTAATTCTTGGAATCACCAAAAACCACATCAAGGGTGATCTGGCCGAGTGATTCAGCCTTCTTGCTAGGTATAACGCCATGGAAACTCATATTGCTTTCACTAAGCTTGGACATCGGAATGCCCATTCCCTTCAAGGTTTCAGCATAAAGGATATTCAAGATGCTACCACCATCCATTAGCACTTTGGTCAGTTGAGTGCCTTCAACAACTGGGTCGACCACGAACGCTTGCCTCCCAGGGGTGGCGATACGCACTGGGTGATCAGACTGGTCGAATGTGATGGCAGTCTGAGACCACTTCAAATAAATGGGTGTTTCCAGAGCAACCATGTTTACTTCTCTGTTGATAATTTTCAGTCAACTCTTGCTCTCCACATCGGCAAAAATCATCAAAGTGAAATTGACGTTGGGAAAACCATCGTCATCTTCTTCCTTATCCTCATCCTTGTCCAACTCCTTTTCCTTCTCATTGGGTTGCTTTTCTCAGAACTACTGGATCAAAACTCGACCCTCTTCATCCTTCTTGACGTGAATGTGACATGGCAAATCCAGCACATCATTTCCAGCTTGCTCTTTCACTTTCTTGCGGGTCCAGGGCCCTTTGGGCTTCCCCTTGAACTTTCCTTGAGCCACGACTAAGGCCTCACCAGGAGCAGCTGGCTCGGCCTTGCGCTTCTGTTTCTGACTGGAATTCCCTCCTCTGGTTTCCTCGGTGACTGTTTTGTGCTTGCCACTCCGGAGTCGGTCTTCTTATTCGTCGTTAGCGTATTTGGTGGCAATCTCCATCATCCGAGTCAAGGACATATCCCCTGTCCGAACGAATTTCAGATTCAACTCTCTATACTTAACGCCTTCTTTGAAGGCACAAACTGCTTGGTGATCGACACATTCTCCACTGTATGGTGCAACATGATCCATCTCTGGATATAGTATCTCAGGGTTTCATTCAGTATTCGCACACAATGCTACAATTCTGCCAACCCCGCTAGTCTTTTGCAAGTGCCTTCAAAAGTCCTAACAAACACTCAGGCGAGTTCCTCCCAACTGAATATACTGCCAGGTGCTAACTCGTTCAACCATGCTCTGGCCGAGCCTTCCAACATCAGAGGAAG
Source organism: Triticum monococcum (assembly GCA_034509565.1). NCBI lineage: Eukaryota > Viridiplantae > Streptophyta > Magnoliopsida > Poales > Poaceae > Triticum > Triticum monococcum. Next base: position 665,512,846 of record CM067845.1, on the reverse strand, counting down.
GTTCTTCATGGCCACTTCATCATTGCCACCACCAATTTGTACAGCCACTCGATAGTCTTCAAGCCAAGTGTCAGGCTTAGACTCACCAGTAAACTTGCTGACTCCAGTCGCCAACCTGAATTTCGGAGGAATCACTGCGGCCCTGATGGCTCTGCTGAAACACTCGGGACCTGAAACGTGCACTCTGCTGCTAGTTGGATAATCTCTGTCATTGCCTTCTCTGTGTGCTCTATTCCTGTCAACCATACCTTGAACGAGAATAGATCTCGCATCAAAGCCCGGCTCCCTTGCGTCGACTGGTACTCTTCGCCCACTGTTGTGGGGGCGTCTGTCATCATGCTGCCGAGGCACATACGACCCACACCTCGGAGGGGGCGTGGGCACTCGATGACGGTCATCATGGCTGAATCGGTGATCATATTGCTCGTGGTTTCTGTACTGATCTTGCATGTGCCCACGTCCTTCACGCCGCAGGGGAGATCTTGGGTTGTGGGGCGACTGAACTGTATCTGCCATCACAGACCTGCTATGAATCCTATTCCGCGACTGAGACACTGTTGTGTTCTGCTCTCCGGCTGCCCGGAGCAAGGCCCGTATCTGCATCAAACCTCTGCCAGCTTCCGACTGGGAAGGCTGAATTGACTCTGCTATTCGGGCAGCAGCTATGAGATTTTGAATCGGAGTGCGGTATACCTAAGTTTGAGGCAAAAAAAGATGTCATCGACTCGATTCGGGTATCCGCTGTCGATCACGCTGATACGTCTCCAACGTATCTATAATTTTTGATTGCTCCATGCTATATTATCTACTGTTTTGGACATTATAGGGCTTTATTATCCACTTTTATATTATTTTTGGTACTAACCTATTAACCGGAGGCCCAGCTGATAACCCACAAGTATAGGGGATCGCAACAGCTTTCGAGGGTAGAGTATTCAACCCAAATTTATTGATTCAACACAAGGGGAGCCAAAGAATATTCTTAAGTATTAGCAATTGAGTTGTCAATTCAACCACACCTGGAAACTTAGTATCTGCAGCAAAGTGTTTAGTAGCAAAGTAATACGATAGTGGTGGTAATGGTAACAAAAGAGTAGTGCAAGCAAAAGTAAATATTTTTGGTATTTTGTAGTGATTATAACAGTAGCAGCGGAAAAGTAAATAAGCGAGAACCAGTATATGGAAAACTCGTAGGCACCGGATCAGTGATGGATAATTATGCCGGATGCGGTTCATCATGTAACAGTCATAACATAGGGTGACACAGAACTAGCTCCAATTCATCAATGTAATGTAGGCATGCATTACGTATATAGTCATACGTGCTTATTGAAAAGAACTTGCATGACATCTTTTGTCCTACCCTCCCGTGGCAGCGGGGTCCTATTGGAAACTTAGGGATATTAAGGCCTCCTTTTAATAGAGAACCGGAACAAAGCATTAGCACATAGTGAATACATGAACTCCTCAAACTATGGTCATCACCGGGAGTGGTCCCGATTATTGTCACTTCGGGGTTGCCGGATCATAACACATAGTAGGTGACTATAGACTTGCAAGATAGGATCAAGAACTCACATATATTCATGAAAGCATAATAGGTTCAGATCTGAAATGATGGCACTCGGGCCCTAGTGACAAGCATTAAGCATACAAAGTCATAGCAACATCAATCTCAGAACATAATGGCTACTAGGGATCAAACCCTAACAAAACTAACTCGATTACATGATAAATCTCATCCAACCCATCACCGCCCAGCAAGCCTATGATGGAATTACTCACGCACGGCGGTCAGCATCATGAAATTGGTAATGGAGGATGGTTGATGATAACGACGGCGACGAATCCCCCTCTCTGGAGCCCCGAACGGACTCCAGATCAGCCCTCCCGAGAGGTTTTAGGGCTTGGCGGTGGCTCCGTATCGTAAAACGCAATGATTTCTTCTCCCGGATTTTTTTTCTCTCCGAAAGCGAATATATAGAGTTGGAGTTGGCATCGGAGGGTTTCCAGGGGGGCCATGAGGTAGGGGGGCACGCCCTAGGGGGGCGCCCCCCACCTCGTGAGAAGGGTGTGGGCCCCCTGGTCTTCATCTTTGGCGAGGATTTTTTATTATTTTTTCTAAGATGTTCTATGGAGTTTCAGATCATTCCGAGAATATTTGTTTTCTGCACATAAAACAACACCATGGCAATTCTGCTGAAAACACCGTCAGTCCGGGTTAGTTCCATTCAAATCATACAAGTTAGAGTCCAAAATAGGGGCAAAAGTGTTTGTAAAAGTAGATACGACGGAGACGTATCACCAGCCCAGAATTGCTGTTTTTTTCCTATTTTAGGGTTTCGAAGAAAAGGAATATCAAATGGAGTCCAAACGGAATGAAACCTTCGAGAACGTGATTTTCTCATCGAACATGATCCAGGAGACTTGGACCCTACGTCAAGAAATAAAGGAGGAAGCCACGAGGTAGGGGGCATGCCTACCCCCCCCCCCCCAGGCGCGCCCTCCACCCTCGTGGCCCCCCTGTTGCTCCACCGACGTACTCCTTCCTTCTATATATACCTACGTACCCCCAAACGATCAGATACGGAGCCAAAACCCTAATTCCACCGCTGTAACTTTATGTATCCATGATATCCCATCTTGGGGCCTGTTCCGAAGCTCCGCCAGAGGGGGCATCCATCACAGAGGGCTTCTACATCAACACCATAGCCTCTCCGATGAAGTGTGAGTAGTTTACTTCAGACCTTCGGGTCCATAGTTATTAGCTAGATGGCTTCTTCTCTCTTTTTGGATCTCAATACAATGTTCTCCCCCTCTCTTGTGGAGATCTATTCGATGTAATCTTATTTTTTGCGATGCGTTTGTTGAGACCGATGAGTTGTGGGTTTATGATTAAGATTATCTACAAACAATATTTGAATCTTCTCTGAATTCTTTTATGTCTGATTGGTTATCTTTGCAAGTCTCTTCGAATTATCAGTTTGGTTTGTCCTACTAGATTGGTCTTTCTTGCAATGGGAGAAGTGCTTAGCTTTGGGTTCAGTCTTGCGGTGTCCTTTCCTAGTGACAGTAGGGGCAGCAAGGCACGTATTGTATTGTTGCCATCGAGGATAACAAGATGGTTTTTTTATCATATTGCATGAATTTATCCCTCCACATCATGTCATCTTGCTTAAGGCGTTACTCTGTTTTCATGAACTTAATACTCTAGATGCATGCTGGATAGCGGTCAATGAGTGGAGTAATAGTAGTAGATGCAGGCAGGAGTCGGTCTACTTGTCTCGGACGTGATGCCTATATAAATGATCATACCTAGATATTCTCATAACTATGCTCAATTATGTCAATTGCTCAACAGTACTTCGTTCACCCACCGTAAAATACTTATTCTCTTGAGAGAATCCACTAGTGAAACCTATGGCCTCCGGGTCTATCTTTACCATATTAATCTTCCAACACTTAGTTATTTCCTTTGCTTTTTACTTTGCTTTTATGTTACTTTGCATCTTTATCATAAAAATACCAAAAATATTATCTTACCATATCTATCAGATCTCACTCTCGTAAGTGACCGTGAAGGGATTGACAACCCCTTATCGCGTTGGTTGCGAGGAGTTATTTGTTTTGTGCAAGTACTAGGGACTTGCGTGGAGCCTCCTACTGGATTGATACCTTGGTTCTCAAAAATTGAGGGAAATACTTACGCTACTTTGCTGCATCATACTTTCCTCTTCAAGGAAATCCAACGCAATGCTCAAGAGGTAGCAAGAAGAATTTCTGGCGCCATTGCCGGGGAGGTTCACGCAAGTCAAGATTTGACTCCCGACAATGAGCCATTTCTGGCGCCGTTACCGAGGAGTCTACACAAAAGTCAACATAACAAGTACCCATCAAAACCCTTATCTCCCACATTACATTATTTGTTATTTGCTTCTCGTTTTCCTTTCCCCCACTTCACGCTTGCCGTTTTATTCGCCATCTCTCTCTCTCTATCCTCCCTCTCTTTCTCTATTTTCCTGTTTTTTGCCCGCTTGCTTTCTGTTTGCTTGTGTGTTGGATTCCTTGCTTGTCACAATGGCTCAAGATAACACTAAATTATGTGACTTTACCAATACCAACAACAATGATTTTATTAGCACTCTGATTGCTCCTCTTACCGATGCTGAATCTTGTGAAATTAATGCCGCTTTGCTGAATCTTGTCATGAAAGATCCGTTTTCCGGCCTTCCTAGTGAAGATGCCGCTACCCATCTAAGTAGCTTCATTGATTTGTGTGATATGCAAAAGAAGAAATATGTGGATAATGATATTGTTAAGTTGAAGCTATTTTCTTTTTCACTTAGAGGTCGTGCTAAAGCTTGGTTTTCGTCTTTGCCTTAAAATAGTATTGATTCTTGGAACAAGTGCAAAGATACTTTTATCTCTAACTATTTTCCTCCCGCTAAAATCATCTCCCTTAGAAACGATATTATGAATTTTAAGCAACTTTATCATGAACATGTTGCACAAGCTTCGGAGAGGATGAAATTAATGATACGTAATTGCCCTACTCATGGTTTGAATTTGTGGACGACTATACAATTTTTTTATGCCAGATTGAATTTTGCTTCTAGAAATCTTTTAGATTCGGTCGCGGGAGGCACTTTTATGGAAATCACTTTAGGAGAAGCTACTAAACTCCTCAATAATATTATGGTTAATTATTCTCAATGGCATACTGAAAGGTCTACTAATAAAAATGTGCATGCGATAGAAGAAATTAATGTTTTGAGTGGAAAGATGGATGAACTTATGAAATTATTTGCTAGTAAGAGTTTTTCTTCTCATCTTAATGATATGCCCTTGTCTACTATGATTGAGAATAATAATGAATCTATGGATGTAAATTTTGTTGGTAGGAATAATTTTGGTAACAACGCGTATAGAAGAAATTTTAATCCTAGGCCTTATCCTAGTAATCCCTCTAATAATTATGGTAATTCCTACAACAATTCTTATGGAAATTATAATAAGATGCCCTCTGATTTTGAATCTAACATTAAAGAATTTATTACTTCGCAAAAGAATTTCAATGCTTTGATTAAAGAAAAATTGCTTAAGGTTGATGAGTTGGCTAGGAACGTTGATAGAATTTCTCTTGATGTTGATTCTTTGAAACTTAGATCTATTCCTCCTAAGCATGATATCAATGAGTCTCTCAAAGCCATGAGAATTTCCATTCATGAGTGCAAAGAAAGAACCGCTAGGATGCGTGCTAAGAAAGATGCCTTTATAAGAGCGTGTTCTTCTAGTTCCTATGAAAATAAAGATGAAGATCTAAAAGTTATTGCTGTGTCCCCTATTAAATCTTTGTTTTGAAATATGAATCTTAATAATGATTGGACTGAATATGATCCACATTTACCTAGAAGGCGTTCCAAAAATTTGGAGTTTTTAGATCTTGATGCTAAATTTGATGGAAGTGGGATTGAAGAAATTAAAACTCTAGATGTTGGTAAACCCACTATTTTGGATTTTTAAGGAATTTAATTATGAAAATTGCTCTTTGATTGATTGTATTTCCTTGTTGCAATCCGTACTAAATTCTCCTCATGCTTATAGTCAAAATAAAGCGTTTACTAAACATATCGTTGATGTCTTGATGCAATCTTATGAAGAAAAAATTGAGTTGGAAGTTTCTATCCCTAGAAAACTTTATGATGAGTGGGAACCAACTATTAAAATTAAGATTAAAGATCATGAGTTCTATGCTTTATGTGATTTGGGTGCTAGTGTTTCCACGATTCCAAAGACTTTGTGTGATTTGTTAGGTTTCCGTGATTTTGATGATTGCTCTCTAAACTTGCACCTTGCGGAATCCACTATTAAGAAACCTATGGGAAGAATTAATGATGTTCTTATTGTTGCAAATAGGAATTCTGTGCCCATGGATTTTATTGTTCTTGACATAGATTGCAATCCTTCATGTCCTATTATTCTTGGTAGACCTTTCCTTAGAACGATTGGTGCAATTATTGATATGAGGAAGGAAATATTAGATTCCAATATCTGTTAAGGAAAGGCATGGAAAACTTTCCTAGTAAGAAAATTAAATTACCTTATGAATCTATTATGAGAGCCACTTATGGATTGCCTACCAAAGATGGCAATACCTAGATCTATCCTTGCTTTTTATGCCTAGCTAGGGGCGTTAAACGATAGCGCTTGTTGGGAGGCAACCCAATTTTATTTTTATTCCTTGCTTTTTGCTCTTTTTAGTAATAAATAATTTATCTAGCCTGTGTTTTGGTTGTGTTTTTTGTGTTTAATTAGTGTTTGTGCCAAGTAGAACCGTTGGGAAGACTTTGGGAAAGTCTTGTTAATGTTGCTGTAAAAAACAGAAACTTTAGCGCTCACGAGAACTGGTGCCATTTTTATTTGGAAAGTGATATTTAGTTAATTATTTTTGAAGATGATTAATATATAAATTCCTCACGTCCAACAATTTATTTTAGAATTTTTAGGGTTCCAGATGTTGCTCTAGCTACAGATTACTACATACTGTTCTGTTTTGACAGATTCTGTTTTTCGTGTGTTGTTCGCTTATTTTGATGAATCTATGGCTAGTAAAATAGTTTATAAACCATAGAGAAGTTGGAATATAGTATGTTTAACACCAATATAAATAAAGAATGAGTTCATTACAGTACCTTTAAGTGGTCTTTTGTTTTCTTTCGCTAACGGAGCTCACGAGATTTTCTTCTTTAAGTTTTGTGTTGTGAAGTTTTCAAGTTTTGGGTAAAGATTTGATGGATTATGGAACAAGGAGTTGCAAGAGCCTAAGCTTGGGGATGCCCATGGCACCCCCAAGATAATCTAAGGACACCTAAAAGCCAAAGTTTGGGAATGCCCCGGAAGGCATCCCCTCTTTCGTCTACTTCTATCGGTAACTTTACTTGTAGCTACATTTTTATTCACCACATGATATGTGTTTTGCTTGGAGCGTCTTGTATGATTTGAGTCTTTGCTTTTTAGTTTACCACAATCATCCTTCCTGTCCACACCTTTTGACAGAGCCATACATGATTTGGAATTTGTTAGAATACTCTATGTGCGTCGCTTATATCGTTTGAGTTATATAGTTTTGCTCTAGTACTTCACTTATATATTTTTTAGAGGACGGTGGTGGAATTGTTTTATAGAAACTATTGATATCTCATGCTTCACTTAGATTATTTTGAGAGTCTTAAATAGCATGGTAATTTGCTTAAATAATCCTAATACGCTTGGTATTCAAGAATAGTAAAAACTTTCTTATGAGTGTGTTGGATGTTATGAGAAGTTTGATGCTTGATACTTGTTTTGAGATATGAAGATGGTGATATTAAAGTTGTGCTAGTTGAGTAGTTGTGAATTTGAGAAATACTTGTGTTAAAGTTTGTGATTCCCGTAGCATGCACGTATGGTGAACCGTTATGTGATGAAGTCGGAGCATGATTTATTTTTTGATTGTCTTCCTTATGAGTGGCGGTCGGGGACGAGCGATGGTCTTTTCCTACCAATCTATCCCCCTAGGAGCATGCGCGTAACACTTTGCTTTGATAACTTGTAGATTTTTGCAATAAGTATATGAGTTCTTTATGACTAATGTTGAGTCCATGGATTATACGAACTTTTCTTCCTTCCACCATTGCTAGCCTCTCTAATACCGCGCACCTTTCGCCGGTATCATACACCCACCATATACCTTCCTCAAAATAGCCACCATACCTACCTATTATGGCATTTCCATAGCCATTCCGAGATATATTGCCATGCAACTTTCCACCGTTCCGGTTATTATGACACACTCCATCATAGTCATATTGCTTAGCATGATCATGTAGTTGACAACGTATTTGTGGCAAAGCCACCATTCATAATTCTTTCATACATGTCACCCTTGATTCATTGCATATCCCGGTACACCACTGGAGGCATTCATATAGAGTCATATTTTGTTCTAAGTATCGAGTTGTAATTGTTGAGTTGTAAGAAAATAAAAGTGTGATGATCATCATTGTTAGAGCATTGTCCCAGTGAGGAAAGGATGATGGAGACTATGATTCCCCCATAAGTCGGGATGAGACTCCGAACAAAAAAAAGAGGCCATAAAAAAAGAGAAGGCCCAAATAAAAAATGAGAGAAAAGAGAGAAGGGACAATGCTACTATCCTTTTACCACACTTGTGCTTCAAAGTAGCACCATGATATTCATGATAGAGAGTCTCTCATTTCGTCACTTTCATATACTAGTGGGAATTTTTCATTTTAGAACTTGTCTTGTATATTCCAATGATGGGCTTCCTCAAAATGCCCTAGGTCTTCATGAGCAAGCATGTTGGATGAACACCCACTTAGTTTCTTTTATTGAGCTTTCATATACTTATAGCTCTATTGCATATGTTGCATGGCAATCCCTACTCACTCACATTGATATCTATTGATGGGCATCTCCATAGCCCGTTGATACGAGACTATTTTCTCCTTTTCGTCTTCACCACAACCACCATCATATTCCACCTATAGTGCTATATCCATGGCTCATGCTCATGTATTGCGTGAAGATTGAAAAAGTTTGAGAATGTCAAAAGTATGAAACAATTGCTTGGTTTGTCATTGGGGTTGTGCATGATTTAAATACTTTGTATGGTGAAGATAGAGCATAGCCAGACTATATGATTTTGTAGGGATAACTTTCTTTGGCCATGTTATTTTGAGAAGACATGATTGCTTTGTTAGTATGCTTGAAATATTATTATTTTTATGTCAATATTAAACTTTTATCTTGAACCTTTCAGATCTGAATATTCATACCACAATTAAGAAGAATTGCATTAAAATTATGCCAAGTAGCACTCCACATCAAAAATTATCTTTTTTTATCATTTACCTACTCGAGGACGAGCATGAATTAAGCTTGGGGATGCTTGATACGTCTCCAACGTATCTATAATTTTTGATTGCTCCATGCTATATTATCTACTGTTTTGGACATTATTGGGCTTTATCATCCACTTTTATATTATATTTGGGACTAACCTATTAACCGGAGGCCCAGCCGAGAATTGCTGTTTTTTTTTGCCTATTTTAGGGTTTCGAAGAAAAGGAATATCAAACGGAGTCCAAACGGAATGAAACCTTCGGGAACGTGATTTTCTCACCGAACATGATCTAGGAGACTTGGACCCTACGTCAAGAAATAAAGGAGGAAGCCACGAGGTAGGGGGAGCGCCTACCCCCCCCCAGGCGCGCCCTCCACCCTCGTGGGCCCCCTGCTACTCCATCGACGTACTCCTTCCTCCTATATATACCTACGTACCCCCAAACGATCAGATACGGGGCCAAAACAAAAATTCCACCGCTGTAACTTTCTGTATCCACGAGATCTCCGGAGGTCCGCCGGAGGGGGCATCCATTACGGAGGGCTTCTACATCAACACCATAGCCTCTCTGGTGAAGTGTGAGTAGTTTACTTCATACCTTCGGGTCCATAGTTATTAGCCAGATGGTTTCTTCTCTCTTTTTGGATCTCAATACAATGTTCTCCCCCTCTCTTGTGGAGATCTATTCGATGTAATCTTCCTTTTTACAGTGTGTTTGTTGAGACCGATGAATTGTGGGTTTATGATCAAGATTATCTATGAACAATATTTGAATCTTCTCTGAATTCTTTTATGTATGATTGGTTATCTTTGCAAGTCTCTTTGAATTATCAGTTTGGTTTGGCCTACTAGATTGATCTTTCTTGCAATGGGAGAAGTGCTTACCTTTGGGTTCAATCTTGCGGTCTCCTTTCCTAGTGATAGTAGGGGCAGCAAGGCACATATTGTATTGTTGCCATCTAGGATAACAAGATGGGTTTTTTTATCATATTGCATGAATTTATCCCTCCACATCATGTCATCTTGCTTAAGGCGTTACTCTGTTTTCATGAACTTAATACTCTAGATGCATGCTGGATAGCGGTCGATGAGTGGAGTAATAGTAGTAGATGCAGGCAGGAGTCGGTCTACTTGTCTCGGACGTGATAGCTATATACATGATCATACCTAGATATTCTCATAACTATGCTCAATTCTGTCAATTGCTCCACAGTAATTCGTTCACCCACCATAAAATACTTATGCTCTTGAGAGAAGCCACTAGTGAAACCTATGGCCCCCGGGTCTATCTTCACCATATTAATCTTCCAACAGTTAGTTATTTCCTTTGCTTTTATTTTAATTTGCATCTTTATCATAAAAATACCAAAAAATATTATCTTATCATATCTATCAGATCTGACTCTCGTAAGTGACCGTGAAGAGATTGACAACCCCTTATCGCGTTGGTTGCGAGGAGTTATTTGTTTTGTGAGGTACTAGGGACTTGCGTGCAGCCTCCTACTGGATTGATGCCTTTGTCTCAAAAACTGAGGGAAATACTTACACTACTTTGCTGCATCATCCTTTCCTGTTCAAGGAAATCCAACGCAGTGCTCAAGAGGTAGCACATGCTCGTCGAGAGCACGCTGAAGGTTCTGCAGTCAAGTGCGCTCAGCCAAGGTGGCCAGGCACGCCTCCTCCAAGTCCCAGGCCTCGGGGGTTTCTCCAACGATAGGAGTGTGAAGAGCATCCATATTGCGGCGGCGAAGCTCTTCCCTCCACTGCGAAGAAAGGGGCTCGGGGCGGTACTCCTCGTGAACACGCGACGGATCGCCGCCGCCATCACCACTGTCATCGCGGGGTAAGCCAAGAGGACTGTGTGGTTCGTTGACCATCAAGACTTCCGCCGCGGGATCGCTGGTGTCGCACTCGGATGCGGTCTTGACGGAGCCAGTCGAACAGGCCATAGAGAGTTTCGTCGGGCTCGATTGCCGCGACTTGTGGGGTGGCCATCTGACGGGCCACCGCGTGTCTCACCCACCGCTGGAGCCGCGATCGATCGGAACTCTTGCACCGGCGAACAGCGGAGGGCGAGGGCACCATAGAAGCTGACTGATATTGGGTCGACGGCTGCTGGGGAAGGACGTCGCGAACGCACGCGTGAAAGTGTGTCGCCTCGCGGACAGGGAGCGCCTCAACGTCGAGTGGAGCTTCCTGAAGCCAAGCGGAGTCGTCGGCAACGAAAACGAGCGCGCCGAGACGGATCTCGCGGCCCTCAGCCAGTCCGCCGGTGGAAACCACGATGATAAAATCGGAAAAAAAATCGCAACTCCACCAAAAAGTTGCTAAGACACCTGCCCCACAGTGGGCGCCAACTGTCGTGGATCTAAGACTGACAGTAGAATGGGGGTAGGTATGAGGAGGCAAGATCCTACCTATGGCGAAGTTGTACACACGAGTTTTACGAGTTCAGGCCCTTCACGGAGGAAGTAATAGCCGTACGTCTCGGTGCCCGGAGGCGATCGACTGGATTGTGTGTGTGTGTGTGTGTGTGTGTGTGTGTGTGTGTGTGTGTGTGTGTGTGTGTGTGTGTGTTACAGGGGGTGTGAGCTCTTGTGCCAGTGGAGGGAGGTGGCTTATATAGAGTGTGCCCAGACCCCAGTCAGCCCATGTTACAAGGGGTTTAAGGTACATAAAGAGATGGCATTACAGGTAACGCCAGTAATAAAGTGACATAAATGATTATTAAGTGTATGGAGTAAACACCCGACCGTTGCTGTGTAGAGTGACTTTAGATCTTCTATCTGTCGAGTGACAATTCTTGCGGTCGAGTGTCTTCGGGTCTTCCGAGTGGAATGTTTCTGGTCGTGTGGATGATGCTATCTCTTGAATGCTTCTGGTTTTAGGGTGATGTCCTAGGAGAGGGTGTTTAAGTCAGGTCTATGACCCTACCCTAGGTACATAGGTACATCAAGTGATGCTATAAAACCAGAATTTCTAATTAATTGTGTGAAAAGCATCCTTGTTCACATGGATACGGCTAGAAGTAATGGATGCTAAGATTTTCTTTTTTAACCACTCTGACCACTCTGATTTCAGTTTTGACCACTCTGATTTCCTATTGTATGACAGGTTTCCTATTCATCCAATTTGGTAAATTTTGTTATGGTTCATGTTGTAAAATGCTTACCACCAGCGTCCAGTAGCAGTGCATCTATTCTATGACTGGTATTTAACTTCGTGCACAAGTGACCGTTTAGGCCATTGCCTCCTGTACTTCTAACCATTCCCAACATCTCTGCACTTTGTGTCCTTGTGGTCACGCGAGACATAAGCGCGCGATATTTTTTTGCGGTGACATAGGCAGAAGAATCAGTTCAAAACATTCTGCATGATAGAAACTCAAAGCAACCAAATATGTAGAACCAAATAGTATACAATAAGGAGTTAAAGGTTAAGATGCCATATAGGGACCTAAATTTTAAGTGATCGATTTTTTAAACGCAGTACAGACGCAAACGCTCATACATACGTGTGTACACTCATCCCTATGAACGCACATACGCACACCTACACCTATGAGCACCTTCAAGACACTGAGCCAAACGTACCTGTTTTTAGATAATGGTACAAACACAGCCACACATGCGCTCGTATATACACGCTTACTCACCCCTATGGACACACATCATATCTCTATGAGCACCTCCGAGAAACTGAGACGGCTTATCATCTTGAGAATAACGAAAACACCATAGGTGCCTCGTAGTCGATGGGAATGTCTCCCCTCACTGAACGCGCATCGCTGGAAATCATGAAATAAATCTAGAATAATGCGAGCACCGGAACTTGAACCCTGGTGGGCTAGAAATACAACCGTCCTCTATAATCATCTAATCACAGGTAGGTTCACATATACTTTTTCTTTTTCTTTGTAGCGATTAGCCAAATAGTTTTTTGGGTCGAGTAGGTGTACTGAGATGGGCTGACCGGCTGAGAGTGGCTTCCCCCGACCCGCTCCCGCGAGCGGACGGGGGAATCCCTAGCCGCCGGCCTCCCTCACCTCCTCCGGCCGTCCCCCCATCCATCGCCGCCAAACGGCGCCGTCGAGCAAAGCCCGGCTGGCGTAGGCGGCGGCGGGGCTGCTTCTTCCTCTCCACTCGGTGCTAGGCTAGCGCGGGACTGCTGTCCGACGGAGACACTGAGTTGGTGCGGGGCTCGGCGGCGCGACGGCGAGTGATTGGGGTGGCGGCGGTGGCGGCTGGCGGCGGTGGGGCGTCGCTCAGTCCCGTGTGTGGCGCGGCGGCTGCAAGGGGCTCTCCTCATGGGGTGGGCGCGTCCGGGGCTTGACCGCGGCGGCGACATGAGATCCGCCCGGATCGGTCGTCCTGCTGCCCTAGGACAGCGCGGGCCGCGGTTGGCACAGGCATGTGGCCTGCTCCATGGCCGGGCGGCGCAGTGGAGGCTACGGCGTGGAGGGGCTTGCCCGTGTTAGCGTTGAGGTTCCGGTTGGTCCTTTCCAGCTGGCTCCGGCAGCTGCGGGTGGCTGCAGCGGTGGTGCGGGCCAATTGAGCTCACAACGTCACGGATCTGACGGTTGGGCTCCTGTTGGTAGCGCAGGGTGTCGGCGGTGGCGGCGTTCTCCCTCTCCGGATCTGGACTAATGGGTAGGGTAAGATCTAGAGTTCGTGGTCGGGCGGGCCAGTCAGGGCCCGGGGCGGATCGGAGCATGTGCTTCGGGTAGGAGTGGTCGGGCTCAGCCCGGGAGGTGCTCGCGAGTCTCCTTGCGGGTACGATGCTGGATCGTGGTGGTCGTGGTAGTGGTGCGTCGATGCGCGGATCAGCGTCGGTGACCATGGAGATGGCGTCGTGTGAGCCGGCCTGGCCAAGGGCCTGGGGCTAGCTTGTCGGCAGCCGTCGGCAGTCTCAGGGTGGTGTCCCCCCAGTCCACACTACAAGAAATATGTCAACTTATGACCTTCTGTCAGTGACCCTCGAAGAATTGGTCATAAATTTATGACCATTTTAGACCAATTGGTCAAAAGCTGTTCAGGGGGCTCCAAACCCTAAACCATTGCGACCATTTTGGTGAGAAAGGTCGTAATTTCCTTACACGAAATGGTCACAAAGCAAACAGTGCTAGTCAACTTCCTTATTTCTAGTTGTTAATGACCAATATAGATGGTCATAGCCTTGTAGATTGTGGTGGGTTGTGATGACTAGGCGCCATCTCATCAGTTTTGCCTATGTGTCATGTCCATGTGGCAGTTTTTGCCCTAGGTTGTGAAGCAACCTATATTTCTATCATTCCCAAAATTCCCAAAAAAATCTCATAAATTCTTTGGGGCATATCTTCATCAAATATGTAAAAATCCTTCCTTGCCTAGTTCAAAACTAATTCAACAATATTCATTTTCCTATTCTGTTCACAACAACACTTTATGAAGGAAGTGCTATTTATATATTCTTGATTGCCCTCGGAATTTTTGGGCACTCTTTCCTCTCCAAATTATTGCCGCATGACAAAATTCAGCTCCATTTGCCTAGCAAATCTTCCTCGGCAAATTTCCGAAGTTTTTGTCCACCTAGAAGCATTGTGAAGGAAGTACCTTTTTTATATCTCTAAATGACATGAAATTTATACAGTTCCTTCATATGCCCAAATTATCAACCTCCTCCAAATTGCAGCTCAGTCAAATCATCTATGTGAGCCCAGGTTCAATTTATATTTTATGCCCAAATTGGCACGTTGCAAAGCAAGTGTTATATAGACCCCTCCTATTACCCTCAAACTTTTCGGGCACTCTTCCATACCCAAATCATTTCCACATGATAATATTCAGCTCAATTTTCCTAGTAAATCTTTCTCGGGAAATTTTCAAACTTTCTACCTCGAGAGAAGCTTTGTGAAGTAAGTACTAGCTAGGCTTACCCAAATGATTTGAAAATTTACCAGCGCATGACCATACCTAAGTAACTTACCTACACCAATTTTGAGCTCATTTCATTCACCCAATCTCTCTCACTAGTTTTCCCAAGTTTCTGTCCATAGAAGATCATTGTGAAGGAAGTACTACTTTGGCATGTCCAAATGGTATCAATTTTCTACAATGCTTTCCTATGCCCAAATAACCATCCTCCACAAAATTTCAGCTCACTCCATTCATTATTTTGAGCCCAGCTTCAACATTCATATTTTTGTCCAGCGTGGTATTTTGCAAAGCAAGTACCACCTAGGATCCTCCTTTTGAGCTAAAAATTTGTGAAGACATTCTGCTTAGTAGATGATCATCCTCAACCAAAACTCACGCCCATTGGCCATGTGCATTTCCCGTACCGCTAATCAAACACTTGGCTACTAATTCATGTTTGAGCATCGATCGGTCTCCTCATGAGAATCTTATGTTGTAATTTTCTTCCTAGCACCAACCTGGGGAGTGCCCAACCCACTAGACATGCCTAGGCCACCCAGAACACATGGCAACATTACGGTCACGCGGTGACCACGCGACGGGTATGCGAGTTTACGCGCTCTAGAGTTGGGGCCCTTGGCCACCACCCAAACCTCGACGTATCGCCACCAAACCATGTATTTATGATTAAATAGGTCCCTATGTAACTAGAAATGATTTTTGGAAAAAATAAATAGCAAACTATGAGGCGGCTGCAGTTCAAATTTGAACCGCTTCCAACTGAATCGGCGGAAATTTGTCTTTTTCACGAGAGGTGGATCAAAAAAATTTACACCCAACCATTTTTTCAATTGTGCATTAAATATGGCCTAGTATTTTTATAAAAATGATTTGGTCCAATTTTGCAACAATTATTTGGTAGTTCCTTCACAAAAAAACCTCCTTTCGGGCAGTCGAAAAATGGAAAATGGTTTTTCGTCCAACGAAAATGAAAACTTCCTTGGGCAACATTGTTTGCCATTCCAATATGCACCCTTGTGCACAATATGAGATCATTTGAACAAACTATGCCATGGATGTGGCCATAAGATTGATCATTTGGCTTGAAAGCCATTGATCTCCACACGTGATAGCTTGTTTCTGAGAACACTTTTTAAAAAAAATTGCCGTATTACAAGTTTATTATTTTTCCTAGGAACTTGGCCACATATAATGACACAATGTGAAGGTTTCCCAATTTTTTGATTTTTTTTGAATTTTTTATGCCCGTTTCAAAATGCGGTCAAAACGGCGGGAATGACCGTTCCTAGCTAGTGGTTGAATCTTGGAATTTTTTTGGGTTTTCTATGATTAAATAGATACTTATGTATCTAGAAATGATTTTTGAAAAAAATAAAGAGCAAACTACAAGGTAGCTATAGTTCAAATTTGACCCGCTTCCAACTGAATCGGCGGAAATTTGTCTTTTTCATGAGAGGTGGATCAAAACTTTTTACACCCAACCATTTTATAAATTGTGCATTAAATATGGCCTAGTCTTTTAGAAAAATTATTTGGTCCAATTTTGCAACAATTATTTGGTAGGTCCTTCACAAAAAAACCTCCTTTTGGGCACTCAAAAAATGGAAAATGGTTTTTTCGTCCAAAGAAAGTGACAACTTCCTTCGGCAACATTGTTTGCCATTCCAATATGCACCCTTGTGCACAATATGAGATCATTTGAACAAACTATGCCATGGATGTGGCCATAAGATTGGTCATTTGGCTTGAAAGCCATTGATCTCCACACGTGATGGCTCGTTTCTGAGAACACTTTTTTAAAATAATTGCCGTATTAAAGTTTATTATTTTTCCTAGGAACTTGGCCACATATAATGGCACAATGCGAAGGTTTCCCAATTTTTTAATTTTTTTTTGAATTTTTTATGCCCGTTTCAAAATGCGGTCAAAACGGCGGGAATGACCGTTCCTAGCTAGTGGTTGAATCTTGGAATTTTTTTGGTGTTTCTATGATTAAATAAATACTTATGTACCTAGAAATGATTTTTGAAAAAAAATAAAGAGCAAACTGTGAGGCAGCTGCAGTTCAAATTTAACCCACTTCCAGCTGAATCGGCGGAATTTGTCTTTTTCACCAGAGGTGGATCAAAACTTTTGACACCCAACCATTTGGTTAATTGTGCATTAAACATGGCCAAGTATTTTAGAAAATTGATTTGGTCCAATTTTGCAACAATTATTTGGTAGGTCCTTCACAAAAAAACCTCCGTTTGGGCACTCAAAAAATGGAAAATGGTTTTTTCGTCCAAAGAAAATGAAATCTTCCTTAGGCAACATTGTTTGCCATTCCAATATGCACCCTTGTGCACAATATGAGATCATTTGAACAAACTATGCCATGGATGTGGCCATAAGATTGATCATTTGGCTTGAAAGCCATTGATCTCCACACGTGATAGCTCGTTTTTTAGAACACTTTTTTAAAATAATTGCCGTATTACAAGCTTGTTATTTTTCCCGGGAACTTGGCCACATATAATGACACAATGCGAAGGTTTTCCAATTTTTTGATTTTTTTATTTTTTATGCCCGTTTCAAAATGCGGTCAAAACGGCGGGCTTGAGCGTTCCTAGCTAGTGGTTGAATCTTGGAATTTTTTTAGTGTTTCTCTGATTAAATAGATACTTATGTACCTAGAAATGATTTTTGGAAAAAATAAATAGCAAACTATGAGGCAACTACAGTTCAAATTTGACCCGCTTCCACCTGAATCGGCGGGAATTTGTCTTTTTCACGAGAGGTGGATCAAAAACTTTTTACACCCAAACATTTGGTCAATTGTGCATTAAATATGGCCTAGTATTTTATAAAATTGATTTGGTCCAATTTTGCAACAAATATATGGTAGGTCCTTCCCAAAAAAGCCTCGTTTCGGGCACTCGGAAAATGGAAAATGAATTTTCCATGCAAAAAAATGAAAACTTCCTTAGACAACATTGTTTGCCATTCCAAGATGCACCCTTGTGCATAATATTAGATCATTTGAACAAACTATGAGGCAGCTGTAGTTAAAATTTGACCCGCTTCCTAGTGAATCGACGAAAATCCCACCTAGTATGAAAGTACCTCTAGTTATTCGAGGGAATCGTACTTAGACGTTGTCATAAAAAGAGAAGGGAACTTACCGTCGGGCGTCGTGGTGCTACGTTGGAGCTCCCCCGACGCTGTAATGGAGCTTCGCCGGACACCATGGTGCTGCGTTGGAGCTCTTGGCGCGCCGTTGAGAGCCGCAATGGAGCTTCGTGAGGATGTCATCGGTGCTGCGTTGAAGTTTTTTCATGCTCGGTGCTCTCGTGACATATTGATGTGATCGAACGATCACCAGTGCGCAGATCAAGCGCCTAGCTTGGCAGATGATTTCTAGACAAAATCATCTGACTGACTCGTATCAGCCACCTATTGTTAATCGATTGCGACCAATTTAGATGGTCATAACGTCATCAAATCTTGTACTTCGTTCTGATTGGTCTACGAGCATGTCATGCGGATCAAGCATTAGAGACCGTTGGATACTCCCGGATCCAACGGCCCACACCCTCTCACCCTCTCACCCACCCACCGGGAGCTCCTCTCTCCCTCGCACACCGCTCCTTGTCCCGTCCTCTCTCTCCCCCGCGGGCAAACCCTAGCGCTCCCCGATCCAGACTCCTCCTCTCCCCCCGCCGCCAACCACCCCTCCCCCGCCGCCACCCACCTCCACCACCCACCCCTCTCCTCGCTGCCACCCACCTCCGCCACACCTCCCCTCCCCACCCCAGATCCTCTCCCTACTCCCAGATCCAACTTGCCACCGTAGAACGAGGAGATCACGGCCAAGATCTTTGGGACGCGGTGGTCGTCGTCGCAGACCGCTCCTCCGCTGACCCGCGGTACCTCGAGGAGTTTGCGCGGCGGTTCGACGCCTCGAGCTGGTCCGGTTTGGGACAGAGGTGGTGAGCATCCGCCGCAGCAGGGACGACAACGTGGGCTGGAGGGTGAGGCTCGCCTGCGCTGGCAGCAAGCTGGAGGAGGAGGTTTGATGCCGTGGTCGTCTGCAGTGGGCACTTCGCCGAGCCGTGTGTGGCCGCCATCACAGGTAATTACTCAGTCCGATCTATCCCCACTGATGGCTAGCACTGGCAGTAGGCAGTTGGCCAGTAGCTATTTCCGATCGATCCGATTCTTTTTGGCATCTTGCAAGGGAGTCTGGATGGGTTGTTAGCAGCAAGGATCCATAGCAGGCAGGGGAAACATTATGATTAGTAGTTGGCCTCATCGATCGGATCTGAGTAGCTGGGCTAGCGACGATTATACTACTATTGTGTTTGGGTGCCTAATTGACTGATTGCCCACCGTTGAAAATTTTGTTTATATATATATAAATCTTGAAGGTGCCACAAACTGCCAATAATGATGTTGATTATTCTCCAGTGAATGTGAATGAGAATGTATCATTTGTCTAGAGATGGAGTCTGTGGAGATAGAGTTCATTAGTTTTTGGTGTATTCGTCTAGAGTTCATTTAGCAAAGTTCAGAAACGCAAACAACATCAGTTCATTAGTTACACTAAGCATTTGCCTGCCTAAGTTGTATTTA
This sequence comes from Triticum monococcum, assembly GCA_034509565.1. Lineage (NCBI taxonomy): Eukaryota > Viridiplantae > Streptophyta > Magnoliopsida > Poales > Poaceae > Triticum > Triticum monococcum. The sequence goes on along the minus strand of CM067845.1, from coordinate 665,493,412 downwards.
GACCAAAATTTGCTAATAGACACCCCCCTTCACAGATCTGCTATTTTTTGGCGTGCACATAATATGTATGTCTTAACAGTTTCCAGCAGTTGTGTTCTATTGTTTGATTAAATGAATCAAAACCTGAAGGAGATCTAGATTAACAGTAGAATCACATAGTTGTAATTACCCGAGAAATTTTAACAGAAGCTCACTGTTATGATGTTCAGTTTTGTATGAAACAAATCAGGTCTTGGTTCAATTTTGTATGTGTCGATTTGATTAAACCTTGACTGAAACCAAAGCATCACGTTTTGATTAAACGTTTACATGAGTTGTTATTCTATTCAAGTGGGTGAACTAAGCTATTTTTATTTAGTTTGCTCTCTGCTATGCCAAAGCCATCATTGTGAGACATCACTGCATTACATTTTCCCAGAATTACAAATTAGCCACGGACTTGATTTGTTATTTGCATCACTAGCCTTTTGGGGCACCAGATTTATACTATGCTTGCTGCTGCTATTTGTGCCTGCTGATTGATTATACAGTGATCGAGACGCTGCTAATTTTACTGATTGATGTTGTTGCTGTCGTATGCAGACTATTGTGATGGAAAATCATTTGATTTGCTACATATCATCAATTCAACAGGAAGCGCCAACGGTGACAAGATATATAGATAGTAGGTAGGTTGCATTTCTGTCACTTGGGCAACACATCTGACTGTTGTTAAATAAAAGAATTAGTTTGGTTTTTACCGAGGATTCTGCCCAGGACGAATAAACTTGTGTTATCATTCTAATGAACTGAAGGAAATATGCCCTAGAGGCAATAATAAAGTTATTATTTATTTCCTTATATCATGATAAATGTTTATTATTCATGCTAGAATTGTATTAACCGGAAACATAATACATGTGTGAATACATAGACAAACAAAGTGTCACTAGTATGCCTCTACTTGACTAGCTCGTTAATCAAAGATGGTTATGTTTCCTAACCATGAACAAGGAGTTGTTATTTGATTAACGAGGTCACATCATTAGTTGAATGATCTGATTGACATGACCCATTCCATTAGCTTAGCACCCGATCGTTTAGTATGATGCTATTGCTTTCTTCATGACTTATACATGTTCCTATAACTATGAGATTATGCAACTCCTGTTTACCAGAGGAACAATTTGGGTACTACCAAACGTCACAACGTAACTGGGTGATTATAAGGGAGTACTACAGGTGTCTCCAATGGTAGATGTTGGGTTGGCGTATTTTGAGATTAGGGTTTGTCACTCCGATTGTCGGAGAGGTATCTCTGGGCCCTCTCGGTAATACACATCACATAAGCCTTGCAAGCATAATAACTAAGATGTTAGTTATGAGATGATGTATTACGGAACGAGTAAAGAGACTTGCCAGTAACGAGATTGAACTAGGTATTGGATACCGACGATCGAATCTCGGGCAAGTAACATACCGAGGACAAAGGGAACAACGTATGTTGTTATGCGGTCTGACCGATAAAGATCTTCGTAGAATATGTAGGAGCCAATATGGGCATCCAGGTCCCGCTATTGGTTATTGACCGGAGACATGTCTCGGTCATGTCTACATTGTTCTCGAACCGTAGGGTCCGCACGCTTAACGTTACGATGACAGTTATTATGAGTTTATGCATTTTGATGTACCGAAGGTTGTTCGGAGTCCCGGATGTGATCACGGACATGACGAGGAGTCTCGAAATGGTCGAGACGTAAAGATTGATATATTGGAAGCCTATGTTTGGACATCGGAAGTGTTCCGGGTGAAATCGGGATTTTACCGGAATACCGGGAGGGTTACCGGAACCCCCCGGGAGGCAAATGGGCCTATTGGGCCTTAGTGGAAAAGTGAAAGGGGCTGCCCAAAAGGGCTGCGCGCCTCCCCGCCTTCCCTAGTCCTATTAGGACTAGGAGAAGGTGGCCGGCCACCCCTTCTCTCTTTCCCCCTTGAGGATTCCTATTAGGAATAGGATTGGGGGGGGAGTCCTACTCCCGGTAGGAGTAGGACTCCTCCTGCGCCCCTCTCCCTGGCCGGCCGAACCCCTCCCCCTGCTCCTTTATATACGGGGGCAGGGGGCACCCCATAGACACACAAGTTGATCATTGTTGATCGTTCCTTAGCCGTGTGCGGTGCCCCCTGCCACCAAATTCCACCTCGGTCATATCGTTGTAGAGCTTAGGCGAAGCCCTGCGTCGGTAGTACATCAAGATCGTCACCACGTCGTCGTGCTGACGGAAATCTTCCTCGACGCTTTGCTGGATCGGAGCCCGAGGATCGTCATCGAGCTGAACGTGTGCTAAGAACTCGGAGGTCCCGGAGTAACGGTGCTTGGATCGGTCGGATCGGGAAGAAGACGTACGACTACTTCCTCTACGTTGTGTCAACGCTTCCGTTGCGATCTACAAGGGTACGTAGATCAGACTCTCCCCCTCGTTGCTATGCATCACCATGATCTTGCGTGTGCGTAGGAAAATTTTCAAAATTACTACGTTCCCCAACAGTGGCATCCGAGCCTAGGTTTTATGGTTTGATGTTATTTGCACGAGTAGAACACAAGTGAGTTGTGGGCGATACAAGTCATACTGCCTACCAGCATGACATACTTTGGTTCGGCAGTATTGTTGGACGAGACGATCCGGACCAACCTTACGTGTACTCTTACGCGAGACCGGTTCCCTCGACGTGCTTTGCACATGGATGGCTTGCGGAAGACTGTCTCTCCAACTTTAGTTGAACCAAGTGTGGCTACGCCCGGTCCTTGAGAAGGTTAAAACGGAGTCTATTTTAATGCGTTCCTTGAGAAAGCAAAGTTGAAAGATGATGGTAGCAATTACATGGACTGGGTCCGTAACCTGAGGATTATCCTCATTGCTGCACAGAAGAATTACGTCCTGGAAGCACCGCTGGGTGACAGGCCTGCTGCTGGAGCAACGCCAGATGTTATGAACGTCTGGCAGAGCAAAGCTGATGAGTACTCGATAGTTCAGTGTGCCATGCTTTACGGCTTAGAATCGGGACTTCAACGACGTTTTGAACGTCATGGAGCATATGAGATGTTCCAAGAGTTGAAGTTAATATTTCAAGCAAATGCCCGAATTGAGAGATATGAAGTCTCCAATAAGTTCTATAGCTGCAAGATGCAGGAGAACAGTTCTGTCAGTGAGCATATACTCAAAATGCCTGGGTATAATAATCACTTGATTCAGATGGGAGTTAATCTTCCAGATGACTGCGTCATTGACAGAATTCTCCAATCACTGCCACCAAGCTACAAGAGCTTCATGATGAACTATAATATGCAAGGGATGAACAAGACTATTCCCGAGCTCTTCGCAATGCTGAAAGCTGCGGAGGTAGAAATCAAGAAGGAGCATCAAGTGTTGATGGTTAACAAAACCACTAGTTTCAAGAAAAAGGGCAAAGGGAAGAAGAAGGGGAACTTCAAGAAGAACAGCAAGCAAGTTGCCGCTCAGGAGAAGAAACCCAAGTCTGGACCTAAGCCTGAAACTGAGTGCTTCTACTGCAAGCAGACTGGTCACTGGAAGCGGAACTACCCCAAGTATTTGGCGGATAAGAAGGATGGCAAGGTGAACAAAGGTATATGTGATATACATGTTATTGATGTGTACCTTACTAGAGCTCGCAGTAGCACCTGGGTATTTGATACTGGTTCTGTTGCTAATATTTGCAACTCGAAACAGGGACTACGGAATAAGCGGACGCTAGCAAAGGACGAGGTGACGATGCGCGTGGGAAACGGTTCCAAAGTCGATGTGATCGCGGTCGGCACGCTACCTCTACATCTACCTTCGGGATTAATATTAGACCTAAATAATTGTTATTTGGTGCCAGCGTTGAGCATGAACATTATATCTGGATCTTGTTTAATGCGAGACGGTTATTCATTTAAATCAGAGAATAATGGTTGTTCTATTTATATGAGTAATATCTTTTATGGTCATGCACCTTTGAAGAGTTGTCTATTCTTGTTGAATCTCGATAGTAGTGATACACATATTCATAATGTAGAAGCCAAAAGATGCAGAGTTGATAATGATAGTGCAACTTATTTGTGGCACTGCCGTTTAGGTCATATCGGTGTAAAGCGCATGAAGAAACTCCATACTGATGGGCTTTTGGAACCACTTGATTATGAATCACTTGGTACTTGCGAACTGTGCCTCATAGGCAAGATGACTAAAACACCGTTCTCCAGTACTATGGAGAGAGCAACAGATTTATTGGAAATCATACATACCGATGTATGTGGTCCGATGAATATTGAGGCTCGTGGCGGATATCGTTATTTTCTCACCTTCACAGATGATTTAAGCAGATATGGGTATATGTACTTAATGAAACATAAGTCTGAAACATTTGAAAAGTTCAAGGAATTTCAGAGTGAAGTTGAAAATCATCGTAACAAGAAAATAAAGTTTCTACGATCTGATCGTGGAGGAGAATATTTGAGTTACGAGTTTGGTGTACATTTGAAAAATTGTGGAATAGTTTCGCAACTCACGCCACCCAGAACACCACAGCGTAATGGTGTGTCCGAACGTCGTAATCGTACTTTACTAGATATGGTGCGATCTATGATGTCTCTTACTGATTTACCGCTATCATTTTGGGGTTATGCTTTAGAGACGGCCGCATTCACGTTAAATAGGACACCATCAAAATCCGTTGAGACGATGCCTTATGAACTATGGTTTGGCAAGAAACCAAAGTTGTCATTTCTTAAAGTTTGGGGCTGCGATGCTTATGTGAAAAAGCTTCAACCTGATAAGCTCGAACCCAAAGCGGAGAAATGTGTCTTCATAGGATACCCAAAGGAAACTGTTGGGTATACCTTCTATCACAGATCCGAAGGCAAGACATTCGTTGCTAAGAATGGATCATTTCTAGAGAAGGAATTTCTCTCGAAAGAAGTGAGTGGGAGGAAAGTAGAACTTGACGAGGTAATTGTACCTGCTCCCTTATTGGAAAATAGTACATCACAGAAAACTGTTTATGCGACACCTATACCAATTAGTGAGGAAGCTAATGATGATGATCATGAAACTTCAGGACAAGATACTACTGAACCACGTAGATCAACCAGAGTGAGATCCACACCAGAGTGGTACGGTAATCCAGATCTGGAAGTCATGCTACTAGATCATGATGAACCTACGAACTATGAAGAAGCGATGGTGAGCCCAGATTCCGCAAAGTGGCTTGAGGCCATGAAATCTGAGATGGGATCCATGTATGAGAACAAAGTATGGACTTTGGTTGACTTGCCCGATGATCGGCAAGCAATTGAGAATAAATGGATCTTCAAGAAAAAGACTGACGCTGACGGTAATGTTACTGTCTATAAAGCTCGACTTGTCGCAAAAGGTTTTCAGTAAGTTCAAGGGGTTGACTATGATGAGACCTTCTCACCCGTAGCGATGCTTAAATCCGTCAGAATCATGTTAGCAATTGCCGCATTTTATGATTATGAAATATGGCAGATGGATGTCAAAACTGCATTCCTGAATGGATTTCTGGAAGAAGAGTTGTATATGATGCAACCAGAAGGTTTTGTCGATCCAAAGGGAGCTAACAAAGTATGCAAACTCCAGCGATCCATTTATGGACTGGTACAAGCATCTCGGAGTTGGAATAAACGCTTTGATAGTATGATCAAAGCATTTGGCTTTATACACACTTTTGGAGAAGCCTGTATTTACAAGAAAGTGAGTGGGAGCTCTGTAGCATTTCTGATATTATATGTGGATGACATATTGCTGATTGGAAATGATATAGAATTTCTGGATAGCATAAAGGGATACTTGAATAAAAGTTTTTCGATGAAAGACCTCGGGGAAGCTGCTTACATATTAGGCATAAAGATCTATAGAGATAGATCAAGACGCTTAATTGGACTTTCACAAAGCACATACCTTGACAAGATTTTGAAGAAGTTCAAAATGGATCAAGCAAAGAAAGGGTTCTTGCCTGTGTTACAAGGTGTGAAGTTGAGTCAGACTCAATGCCCGACCACTGCAGAAGATAGAGAGAAAATGAAAGATGTTCCCTATGCTTCAGCCATAGGCTCTATCATGTATGCAATGCTGTGTACCAGACCTGATGTGTGCCTTGCTATAAGTTTAGCAGGGAGGTACCAAAGTAATCCAGGAGTGGATCACTGGACAGCGGTCAAGAACATCCTGAAATACCTGAAAAGGACTAGGGATATGTTTCTCGTATATGGAGGTGACAAAGAGCTCACCGTAAGAGGTTACGTTGATGCAAGCTTTGACACTGATCCGGACGATTCTAAATCGCAAACCGGATACGTGTTTACTTTAAACGGTGGAGCTGTCAGTTGGTGCAGTTCTAAACAAAGCGTCGTAGCGGGATCTACATGTGAAGCGGAGTACATAGCTGCTTCGAAAGCAGCAAACGAAGGAGTCTGGATGAAGGAGTTCATATCCGATCTAGGTGTCATACCTAGTGCATCGGGTCCAATGAAAATCTTTTTTGACAATACTGGTGCAATTGCTTTGGCAAAGGAATCCAGATTTCACAAAAGGACCAAACACATCAAGAGACGCTTCAACTCCATCCGGGATTTAGTCCAGGTGGGAGACATAGAGATTTGCAAGATACATACGGATCTGAATGTTGCAGACCCGTTGACTAAGCCTATTCCACAAGCAAAACATGATCAGCACCAAAGCTCCATGGGTGTTAGAATCATTACTGAGTAATCTAGATTATTGACTCTACTGCAAGTGGGAGACTGAAGGAAATATGCCCTAGAGGCAATAATAAAGTTATTATTTATTTCCTTATATCATGATAAATGTTTATTATTCATGCTAGAATTGTATTAACCGGAAACATAATACATGTGTGAATACATAGACAAACAAAATGTCACTAGTATGCCTCTACTTGACTAGCTTGTTAATCAAAGATGGTTATGTTTCCTAACCATGAACAAGGAGTTGTTATTTGATTAACGAGGTCACATCATTAGTTGAATGATCTGATTGACATGACCCATTCCATTAGCTTAGCACCCGATCGTTTAGTATGATGCTATTGCTTTCTTCATGACTTATACATGTTTCTATAACTATGAGATTATGCAACTCCCGTTTACCAGAGGAACACTTTGGGTACTACCAAACGTCACAACGTAACTGGGTGATTATAAAGGAGTACTACAGGTGTCTCCAATGGTAGATGTTGGGTTGGCGTATTTCGAGATTAGGGTTTGTCACTCCGATTGTCGGAGAGGTATCTCTGGGCCCTCTCGGCAATACACATCACATAAGCCTTGCAAGCATAATAACTAAGATGTTAGTTATGAGATGATGTATTACGGAATGAGTAAAGAGACTTGCCAGTAACGAGATTGAACTAGGTATTGGATACCGACGATCGAATCTCGGGCAAGTAACATACCGAGGACAAAGGGAACAACGTATGTTGTTATGCGGTCTGACCGATAAAGATCTTCGTAGAATATGTAGGAGCCAATATGGGCATCCAGGTCCCGCTATTGGTTATTGACCGGAGACATGTCTCGGTCATGTCTACATTGTTCTCGAACCGTAGGGTCCGCACGCTTAACGTTACGATGACAGTTATTATGAGTTTATGCATTTTGATGTACCGAAGGTTGTTCGGAGTCCCGGATGTGATCACGGACATGACGAGGAGTCTCGAAATGGTCGAGACGTAAAGATTGATATATTGGAAGCCTATGTTTGGACATCGGAAGTGTTCCGGGTGAAATCGGGATTTTACCGGAATACCGGGAGGGTTACCGGAACCCCCCGGGAGGCAAATGGGCCTATTGGGCCTTAGTGGAAAAGTGAAAGGGGCTGCCCAAAAGGGCTGCGCGCCTCCCCCCTTCCCTAGTCCTATTAGGACTAGGAGAAGGTGGCCGGCCACCCCTTCTCTCTTTCCCCCTTGAGGATTCCTATTAGGAATAGGATTGGGGGGGAGTCCTACTCCCGGTAGGAGTAGGACTCCTCCTGCGCCCCTCTCCCTGGCCGGCCGAACCCCTCCCCCTGCTCCTTTATATACGGGGCAGGGGGCACCCCATAGACACACAAGTTGATCATTGTTGATCGTTCCTTAGCCGTGTGCGGTGCCCCCTGCCACCAAATTCCACCTCGGTCATATCGTTGTAGAGCTTAGGCGAAGCCCTGCGTCGGTAGTACATCAAGATCGTCACCACGCCGTCGTGCTGACGGAACTCTTCCTCGACGCTTTGCTGGATCGGAGCCCGAGGATCGTCATCGAGCTGAACGTGTGCTAAGAACTCGGAGGTGCCGGAGTAACGGTGCTTGGATCGGTCGGATCGGGAAGAAGACGTACGACTACTTCCTCTACGTTGTGTCAACGCTTCCGTTGCGATCTACAAGGGTACGTAGATCAGACTCTCTCCCTCGTTGCTATGCATCACCATGATCTTGCGTGTGCGTAGGAAAATTTTCGAAATTACTACGTTCCCCAACATGAACTTGTTCGTTTTCTGCATGAAATGTTCATAATATATTGGCTCCAGATTTTTGACCTTACCTTCCATTCCCTTCCCTGATGTGCAGGAGCAGCTGCACGGCTGCAACATCACCAACTCGACTCGGATGCAGGGAGAGGAGACGCCTAGCTGCAGGGAAGCTGCAACTCTAGGTTAAGGCCTCCCTCTGCATCTCCTTGTTTTGGTTTACTAGGCTTGGTCCCTGATTTGGTGCTACTCCAAATTTGCTTACATGCTTGATTTCATTGTTTGCCAATTAAGTTGCTTGCTTGATGCCCCAAAATTCAGTAGAATTTTGTTTATCAATTGGTTTGGTTGGATTTCTCCCAAGTTAACTGAAGTTGTTACAAAATAGGTGGTTGTTGTCCAATTTGTTCAGTAGAATAAAAATTGATGGCTGACATGTGTTGTTTGCTATCTTTCATCTCACCTTGTGTTGTCAAAGTTTATCTTCTCTTGTCAAGGTTTTCACTGTGGTTACTATTAATTTGGAAGATAAAGTGATGGCCAATTATATGTATATATCCACACAACAAATATATTGTGCTGTATTTTGCTTATGCTACTTGTATCACTAGTGTTTTCTAACTCTAGCACCTATGTCTTTCTTTACTGTCTTGCCTAACCCTGTATTGATATGTATGTTTGCTCAAAATTAAGTAAAAGTTAGGCTGCCATGTTAAGGTTAACTTGAGAACATTTACTTTTCTCTCTCTGTCTTTATTAAGCTCGGCTAACCTTATAGATGTTGTCCTTCTTTCATCTGTAGGACAATATCATGCATATGTTTATTTGGTTTGAACTTTGCATGTGTTTATTCAGTTTGAACTCTGCATGACATGAAGTAATTATTTTCTGTGTTTTTCTCAACTTGTTTGCGTTGTTACTTGATACATACTTAGTTTTTTAGTTAAAGTTGTGGGTTAACGATGGTGATTTTGTTCTACTTGAATGCATTGGTACCCCCCCCCCCCCTCATCTAGCGCACGGATGCAACGGTGGCAAGATCATGGTTGTGTGCATCATCAAGCACACCATGGCGATAATTCACCTCCTCACAGATGCTACCTCAATCCAAATCATCACGATGCTATCATCCTTAGGTATCTCTCTTGGTTCCCTTTATTCTCTCATGCATTTGTGATGTTAGTGATGTTAAGCCTACGTACTCTGACTAGTAATGTTTGATCTTGCCTGTTGAATGGATGGCTGTGGTAGTAGAATGGTATTATTGTTTAGGTGCAATTTGGTGTAGTGAAGTTTTTTGCACGACTCGCACTTGTGCAATACATATTCATATTTTTCTCTGTTTTCTTGTATGAATGAGTATCTCATTTTAACTAGCTGGAGAACAAAAATCATGGTACTAGCTGAATTTGTGTCGTCATTCTAATATAAATAGCTGTCATTTTTTGAATGGTCTCTTTTTGCTATATTGGCTCCAGTTTTCCTAATTTTTCTCTGTTGATTCATGTATTAGGGTGACCGTGGAAGGCATATCACCGTTCTGTTGGCCCAGTCCTGACAGGAGTAAGTGCCTAGTTTGTGGTTGTTATTGAAGGAGCTCAATGCTGAAGAACATAGCTTGTAATTGTATCACATGTGGAGCTTGTAACTGTGATTGCCATACTTGTAGAGCTTCTGGAGAATGTTTGGAGTATCACATATGGAGCTTGTATATGTTAGAGCTTATTATGTGTAGAGCTTGTAAAGTATATGTTATTTGTACAATAGGAGCTCTGTACTGAATCTGGCTGATAATATTTGGAGTATTATGTGTGTTTTTTGTTTGTGCCAATTTAAATACTGGTTATTTATTTACTATTAAATTAAAATATGAAGAATATGAACTTGCTAGCTGGGACCCACGTACCTGAACCTGACATCTAGGACCAATTTGACTAGTGGACCTTTTTTATATTACAAAAAAACTAAAACTTTCTAGCGGAAAAGACCACGGCCCAAAAATGAGAAGGCTTAATTGTTGGGCTTGGCCCATCTATCTAGCCAAAATTAATATGAAAAAAACACTAAAAGGCTGAATTAATGGGCTAGGCCCATGTAGAAAACCGAATTGGACCAGGCTGAATCTTGTGCCACGTCAGATTGCCACACTGGGTGCCTACGTGGCCTGGGGAGGTTGCTAGTGACCAAAACGCCACAGTAGACGTATTTTGGTCATAAACGTCTTCGCCCTTTCCAGAAGAAAGGTCGCTATAGTCAGTTTATGACGGCCAGCTTTTGACCTTATGTTTTTGGTCACAAAAAGGTCACAAATGGAAATTTGTGACCATTCAGTGACCAATAGTGGTGGTCACAAGTTGACATATTTCTTGTAGTGCCACCGGGATTGGCTCGGGATGCAGGTGTTAGTGCCTCCTACGGTGGAGGCGCCGACCCAGACTCGGGGACTGATGCCGGGCTAGGAGTTGATGGAGTGTCGTCGCTTCTCCTGCTCTGGTTGAGTGTGCTGTGATGTGAGCGGCATACGCTATCTGGCGACAGGGATGCCGGGGCGGCGGCTCCGGATGGTGGTTCGCATGATTGCTCTCCGGTGGGCTTCATTGCGGTGGTGGCTCTCCTCCCGGCTTGTGTGGGCAATGGGAGGTGGTGCGGCGGGTAGCTCGGATGTGCCCTCTCTCTTGGAGGGGCGTCGTCCTGATCCGGATCTGGAGTTCTGACTTCGTCGTGCTTCGCCTAGCGACCTCGCAGTGACACGGATGAGTTGCCGAGCGAAAGCTCTGTGCCGTGGCGCCGACGATGGCGACACCCGAGGGTGCCATGTTCTTCCTGAAGACGTCGTCGTGGTTCTTCTCTTCGTCTCAAAGCTCCGGGTGAAGACCTTTGTCCCGTGTGGACTCGGCAACGGCGACACCCTGCGCCGTTTTCTCTCTTGGGGGAGTTGTCGTGGAGTTTAGGTGTGCTAGGTCATAGCGTGGAGTGTGTTTAGTTCTCTCGGTGGTCTTTGTCGGTAGCATAGTCACGTGCGTCTTGCGTGTGCCGTTTCTTTTAGGATCGCTTTATAAGAGGGTTACCTCATCATCTTGTATCGTTCGACCGTGTACTTTTTCCGATGTTGCTTTATTTATAAAAGTGGGGCGAAAGCCTGTTTGGAGAATAGGTGTACTCTAACTACACAGTGAGGACCAAACACCTCAATTCTGGGACCCCTCAAAAAATATATTCTGAGAAAGAAAACGTCTTGTACAACAAGGGGAAAAAAATCCTCGGTTAAGAGGAAGTAGAACTAGCTTTATTTCCTTTTTTATATCCCCATGTAAGCAATTACTCTGTTTTACATAGGTCCGCCAGCATCCCATCGTGCACGAGCCGAATACTAATCTTATTGCGGAAGAAAATTACAAGAGACTAATAACCAGACCAAAGCTCTCGGACAGCAGAATATACCTTGTACAACAAGGAAACAATTCTTAGCGATGCGTGCGATTCTGAATATCTTGTAACACAAGCAGATAATGCTCGAAGAACCTACGGCATATATATATATATATATATATATATATATATATATATATATATATATATATATATATATATATACCATAGCTAGCTAATCTGTTCTCAAGCCAATTAGTTAGCCTCTTCGATCTAAATAATCTCCCTCCTTCGGTGCACGTTCCGTCAACGCGCATCGAGTCCATCAGCTGGAGATGTCGTCGCCGTCCAAGAAGAAGTTCGCGGTGACCAAGTTGTACACCCCGAACGGGCCGAGATTCACCTTCAAGAACTACGCCGGCGGCGAGGCCGGCGAGGCCATGCTGGAGGTGGAGTCCCGCATGGGTTTCATGAACCTACGCTCACACCAATTCCTCGACGCCACCTCAGACCAACCGGTGATCCATCTCCAGGAGGCCGGCGTCGACGAGCGTAAGTGGGAGGCGTAAGGGGCAAGAGCACGAGAGAAAGCGACAAGATCTTCGACGCCGTGAACAAGTCATGGTATTTCTTCCTGATGGGGACCAAGATCGAAGTGTTCCTCTGCAAGTCCTCCGACGAGCCGAAACCGGCAGGCGTCCTCGACGATGGCAACTCCCTCGGCAATCAGAAACCAGCAGGCTCCGTCGTCGATGGCAACTCCTCGGACGAGCAGAAACCAGATGGCAACTCCTCCGGCATGCAGAAACCAGCAGACTTCGTCGTCCTTGGCAACTACTACCGCGGCGAGCTAACCGTTTTCCGCGGCTGCGGCTGCGTCCTCACCGGCAATGACATTGCGCAGATCAAGAAGGTGAGCAGCCTGTTCAAGTGTAGTGAGCAGCCTGGAGAGAACACGTACGATGTCCAGGTTAACGCGGGTGAAGACCAGGCGTTCGTCCTCGCACTCACCGTAATTCTCGACAAGATGTATGATTACGACCGTGTTTTACGTTACCGTTAGATTTGTGATCGTTCGCGGTGTCGTTATTAGTCATGTTTTTTTTAGAAAGGTTAGCTATGTTATAGTCAGAGTTTGTGAGCATGTGATTATGTTATCGCCATGGTTTAGGGTTTTGTGAGTCTAGTCTAATCGGGAGTTTGTATCGGGTCGCGTGGTGTCAAGCATGTATCTTTTATTTTGTATAACGGAAAAGCTATTTTTCTGTCGACGGTTGGTTAGCGACAGGCACGTACGATCACTTTTTTTTTCCTTCGATCACTCTTTTCTGCTCTGGCGCGTAAAAAAGAGCTTCGGGAAAATAGTGCCACTACTAGGATTCGAACGCACGACGATTGCAGCCACGACGCATTACCAGCTGAGCTAACGACCTATTTTGTTTCATTTGCGGGTTAGTTTGTATTTCTACTTTAGTAAGTGAGAGCGAAAAAGAATTCGATGAGGAGACAAAACCATTTGCTCCAAGTTTTTTAAAGGACGGATGCAACGTGTTTTGTACTCTACTTGTCTCTTTTTTTACTGATGAATGTTTTCTAGAGAAATAAATGTTTCACTCCTATAGAATTCGAACAACGGTCTTTTTCTCGTTTGTCATATCTCAGTAAATTCTTTTGTAATGAGATTGATAATTATATGTACCACAAACTTGATAGCTTATGTACAAATATCGTCGTAGTTTTTTTTACAAAAAAAACTAAAAACTAATGTAAACATACACTCAATAACTTTTTTTGTATGAATAGTATGGTAACTCACATGTCGCATACCTGATAACTTATGCACCAGGGCCGGGGGGGGGGGGGGGGGGGGGTTGATCAAATATACCCCGGTGATAGCATGATAACTTACACATTGCAGACCTGATAACTTATGCACCCCTGTCCTGGTAACTTTGGCGACCGAAGGGGGAGGGGGGTGACGAACTTTTGTGTGAATAGCATGATAACTCACATAGCGCAGACCTAATAACTTTTGCACCCATCCTGGTAACTTTGGCAACAAATGCGGGGGGGGGGGGGGGGGAGTTGATGAAATATCCCCTCGGTAAATTTTTGTGTCGATATCATGATAAGTCACACATCGTATAGCTGATAACTTATGGACCCCAAGCCCGATAACTTTGGTACGGGGGGGGGGGGGGGTGGGTGGGTGGGTGGGGAGGGGGGGTTGACGAAACATCCCCTCGGTAACTTTTTGTGTGAATAGTATGGTAACTCACACATCGCACACCTGATGACCTATGTACTTCAGTCGTGATAGCTTTGGCATGAGGAGGGTGGTGGGGGGGGGGGGGTAACATTTGTGTGAATAGCATGGCAACCCACACGTTTGCAGACATGATAATTTATTTACCCCGGTCCTGGTAACTTTGGCGAGGGGGCACGGTAACTTTCATGTTAATAACACGGTAACTCACGCCTCGCAGACCTGATAACTTATATACCCTGGTCCTGATAACTTTGGGGACCAGGGTGGGGGAGGGAGGGACATCATGAAATATACCCCCGGTAACTTTCATTGATGAAGTGGAATTTTTTCTAGAAAAATCGCTTTCTTTTTTCTTATGACAGTAGTAGGAGAGAGTTTAAAAAGTTTCGTTTTCAACTAATGAACAACAAACTAGGTTGGCGTGATGGTTGTTGTGCTTTGTACTTGGGCTGGTCCTTTCCACCACGACGCAGGTTCGAATCTTGTGTACGTAATTTTTGTCGCGTTTTTTTATTATGGTGCAATAAATCAATCGGGAGGAGCACTGGAATAGCGGGTGGAGCGTTGTTTCCCCTGTCAAAGGGATCATGTGGATCTGTCGCTAACGACCAGTCGACTGGTCGTTAGCACAGTCCCTTATATAAATATGAAGCATAGAAAAGGAACCAAGAAAAGCAGCGAGCCAAATTGTTTCCTACGCGCTCGTATTCAATGTCTATGGGCTTTTGCAGATTAGTTCCATCACCATGCTTAAAGCTCGTAAATGTTTGCCGTTCGGTGACATCACCATGCTTCCAAAAGCTTGATTATATTACTTCGTGCTGCCCCCCTTTGAAACTACAAAATTTAAACGACTTTCAGACAAATCAAAGTAAGTAGGGAAATTTGGAAGTTAAAGGTCTAAATTTTACTGTCAGCACCAAGTTTACCATGTTACCCAGAAAAAAAACTTACCATGTTCCATTTTGTTTACACAATACAATTGTAGTTGCTCATATACATGCACATACACTCATCCTTATAAACCCACACCTTACCCCCTGCACTTTTAAGACTTTTAGCCGGCACAACATCTTGAGATTAACGAAGTTACCTCACGTCGTGTAGTTGACGGAAACTTCTCCTCCGACTAAATGAACATCGCCGGAAATTTTGAAATAAATTCAAAAAAGTGCGTACTCCAACATCAGAAATCTAACCATCTGAGCTGATTGATCTCTCAACTTGGCAGTTAAATTGTATGAACTGTCGTCAAACAATGTCCTCCGCACAGGCACAGACCCAAACATACGTTTTCTATGGCACGGTGTATTCTGCACATGGCACGGTGTTTTCAGCGCCAGCGACAACGATGCTGCGGTGATCTAGAAGGTGACCAGATCGAGCGAGCACATGTTCCTGGAGAGAACGTGTACCATGTCAGCGTCAACACGGGCGTCGACCAGGCCTTCGTCCTCGCACTCACCGTGATTCTAGAGATCAGATGTATAATTATGATTCCAATTTACGTTGCTATAGCCATCAATGTCAGAAAAGAAAACCCTAGAACCACATCGTAGATATATAAGTAGCTTATAATAAGTTTAGGTTTGGAGAGTTTTTACGGTACCCTATACTGCTAACAAGGGAGGAAGCGGTATATTAAAATCTGACCGCTGATTTCCCGAAGGTAGGATAGACATAGATTTTCTGTCATGGGAACCTTAGCGACGTCGTCGGTCAGCATATATTGGCGATGGGAAACCAAGACGGCAAGCTCCGCTTGCATGTGCCACAACTCCTTCACAATCTCCTTCGACCTCCTGCTCTGGTTGCTGGACGGAGACGCCCCCCGAGCCGTTGTCCTCGACCACGACCTCCCCCTCGAGCTCATCTTATTCGTTCCCGTCGTTTTCATCTACAGTAGCGTCGTCTCGCTGAAGCCGGCGCCCTATCCGTCATGGACGAGTCACTGGAGCTCGTCTCGCATGCACACACCCAGCCACGCGCGCGTCCGTTCGCGCTCCACGCCTGCAGCAATAGCCGCCGTGCACGCCCCACAGCACCGCAGCTGCTGCTCGTTCGCTCCCGCCTCCCGCACGCAAGCAGCCCCGCCGTAGCTGCTCGTCCGCTCCCGCCTCCCGCACGCAAGCAGTCTCGCAGCCTCGGGTCGCCTCGCCACCGTCCGCGGACAGCGTGATCCGAAAGGGCAGGCCGGGGCAGCCCGCAGCCAGCCGCCATGGTCTCGCCTGCCTGGTATGGCCGGCCGCCGTCGTTGGCGAGCAGCGTGCGCCAGGAGGCATCGGATGTCCGAAAGGCCTAAAAGTCGGTTCGAAGGTGCTGCACCTTGCCGGCCCAGCCGGCCTCCTCACGGCAGACCAGTCCCCAGAGGGCGAGACGGGTGAGCTGAAACTATTTACTCTCAAAATGACCTAGCGATTTGTATACTAGAGGACGGGAGAGAAGCGGTGCAAGCCATACCGCTCGCGATTCTATTGGCAAATTGGAGCAGTATAGATCGATCGTTACCATTAGATTTCAAGAATGGATGGCTAATATTTGACGCGGGGTACCATAAAAGAGCTCTAGGTTTGTGATTGTTCTTGGTGTTGTTTAGTCATTTCTTTTTTGGAAAGGTTAGCCATGTCAGAGTCGAGTTTGTGAGCATGCGATGATGTAGTCGTAGTGTTTGTAATTTTTTTTGTCTGTCGAGTCTAAACCGGAGTTTTATCCAGCCGCTTGGTCTAGTTTGAAATTTCTATGAGTTTTTGCATATTAGATCCAACAAGATAAATTTTTTTGCGAGAAGATCCAACAAGACAATGCTCGTAAGAATTAGCAGTTGTGACCATCGTCGAAAAGCTTGACTATATTCGTGCTTTCATATAGGTGATAAACAATATAGTTTGCTCCCCTCATTCTAAATTAAATAAATTTCAAAGTTTGTGCCAAGTCAAACTTCCCTATATTTGATGAAATCTATAGGAAAAAACATGCTAATATTTACGACAGGGAAGAAGATTTTTTTATTTGGTTGATCCTATATGGAGAAACAAATCCAGCGCCTTCCCTTTCCCTTGCCGGTGCTGGTGGTGCTGGTATGCGAGCGGTGTCTCTTCCCCGCCGATCTACGGATCGGACAGTTGCTCGGCGTCCTGGTCTCTCGGTGGCAGAGGGCAGACTAAAGGGCAATTTTGGTTCTCGTGGATCCACGAGTTGTTGGCTCCTCTCGTCGGCGGGATCTCTCCTTCCTCTTCATCAACACGCCGGCGAGATCCCCATCAACGGTGGAGAGGTTGGGTCTTGTTGTGTTGCTAGGGATGGACTTCTTGTTCTTTGCTGAAGATTCGGTGGTGTGGTCTATTGATCCCGCGTGCTAGTCCTTCGTGGCCTAAGATCGAAGATTTCCTGGTGCCATGGTCGTTTTGACGAGGGCGCTTTCTCCGGCAAAGGAGCAGTGGCGGCGATGGCACGCCTTCATCTCGCGTCAGTGGTTGTAGTATGTGTTGTGTGGTCCGAGGACCTAGTAATAATTTTATTACTTCTAGGGTTCTTTGTTCTGCTTTTGAATTATCAATAATATAGCAATGTGGTCTATTTCGCCAAAAAAAAGAAATAGTCAGACCAAATTGGGAAGTTAGAGGTCTAAATATGACTGTCACAACAAAGCTTAATGACCGGCCATGCATTTTTTACTCTCATGTAAATACCGTAATGGTCATGTCCGATTGAATAGCCCTGTACTTTTCGTCACTAACCAAATTACCGCTTGACATGAGCGGTTTGCTATCTCAAAAAACAGATGCGCTGGCGCCGGCGCTCGAATTTGGGTGACTGAAACTCTGCTCCTTTATATTGTTCTTCGTTGGAATCTGCAACTTACGAGCTCGCTCCGCTCGCCGGTACTGCAGATCGACGTCGAATGGGGGGGGTGGGCGGGTCATGCACCACGTTCAGCTCTGGCGGCGGTGATGTGCCGTCCGGACGAGCCCATGACGCAGCGCCGCCCATCGTCTCGCGCGGCAGTCCTTACCCCACTGTGCCCAAGCATCCGCAAACACCACCATCCGAGTTGGCTGGAAGAGCAGGTATGTGGCGTCGGCAGGCCCCGGCGACACGGCGCCCGCCTTCGTCTCGCTCAGCGCCGTTCAGTCTTTCTGCCTCTCGCTCAGCGCCAGGTTTCGATCTGTCCCGGACACAAACCACTTAGTCCTGGTCCCGTAGCACCTTGGGCACAAGATGTCAAGATCAATGGCAACGGTGGTGGAGTTGCCTGGAGACGACGAGCACACGAGAAGCTCTGGGGCAGCGAGATGCACAAGCGTACTAGTAGTTGCCAGCGATCAATACTGTCCTCGGTTGCATGGTCTTTAATTACATCCATGATGTAAAGAGTTTACGACAGTGCTCCATGCAACAGTCGTATTCCGTCCTCTCGCCTGCGCGCATGCAGTGTTCCATGCAGCGGCGCGTCAGCTCCTGTGTCAGGTGTGGTCCTTCGAATACAGATATACACTACATATATCACTCTCCAACGCTCCTCTATACTCCAACTAGCACGGAAGGCTACTTCGAATCGCGACGCACGGCGGGCCGTCGATGCGCTGCGTGCAGCGATGCACTTCTCGCCAAACATACGTCTTTTTCTTTCTATGTTGCGATGAGGCAAATAAACTGGTAGCAGTTTTCATAGCATCTCCAGCCGTTCAGCCCCCAAAGCGTCGAAAAAGAGCAGCCTGGGGGCGAACCGGTGCTAGATTGATCCCTGGGAATGACCTAGCTCCCAGCCACACCCCCAGGCGCCGCCCCTCAAGTCCGGAAAAATTCAAACGTAGTTATTCCCGCTCACAAAATAACGTCACAAGTCCGGCGATCACAGCGGCCAGTTCGGCATGAAAAAGTTCGGCGTACAAAAAAGAAAGGACGCCATCCAACGCATCACACTGCAGGGTCGGCCTCCGGCGTTGGTGGAGTCGGCGTGCGCGGGCTTGGCGGTGTCGGAGCTTCTTTTGTGCTCGGCGGCGTCGGCGCGGCTTCTGTGCTGCTAGGCGTCGTGGAGGCATCATCGCTCGGGCTTGGCGGCATCGTCGGCGTGGGCGTGGGAGTTGGCGGCGCCGTCGACGGCAGCTGGTTCAGGATGAGGCCGCGCTCTGCCATGTACCACGCCTTGACCTGCTCGTCGTTGCTCTGGAGCATGTCTGCCCCGCCCAGCAGGAAAGCCATGTCGGCGTTCCTCTTCTTCGCGGCAACGTTGGTCCGGAGTAGGTCGAGCTTGACAGCGCTGCTCGCCATCAACGCCGACCACCGCGCCTCGGTCTTCTCTTCACGCAAGGCGGCCTTGGCCTGCGCGTCGACGAGGCAATGCTCGATGGACTCCTGCATGCGCGCGGTAGCCAAGTCGGCGTGTTTCCCCTTCTTGGCCCCTTTGTTGCCTTCGGGGCGCCCGGCGTCGGCGCGTCCGGCTTGTAGGTCTCCTTAGCCTTGGCGAGGGAGCGCCGGACATCCGCCCACTTCTCGCACTTCTCAATTCGCTTGAAGACGTGGAGGTACTTGAATTCTTGGTTGCTGTTGTCCTGACGGTACATGGCAAACATTCGCAGCAGCTGCGCCGAGGAACAAACAGTTGGCGAGCGCGCATGGCGAAAAGGAGAGGAAGACCGGCGTGCCATACCTGATCCTCAATGCCGCCTCCACTCTCTGGGCGAGCCGCGATCTCCTCGACGATCCCATGCCATTTGTTGCATGCCGTCTGGATGCCCGCAATGGTTCGCCATTGCCTTCAACAGGTGCTGCATGTGGACGCCCTTGAAGTAGGGGTGCTTGCGCTCGTCGAACTTGGCCTTGATGCGCTCCCAATACGTATCAATGCTCTGGTTTGTGCCGGTGATCGGGTCGAGGCAGACGACTTTCCACGCTTCGGCGAGACATTCCTGCTCCTTGGACGCCCACTTGATGTGCGGCTCGCCGGTCCTGGCCTCCCCTTCTCATTCTTGCGTCTCCTCGCCGGAACCGGCGCCGCCTCCTCCTCCTCCTCCCCGTCCTACTCCTCCTGCTTGTACGGCTCCTCCTCGCCATACTCGAGCTCGCCGTCCATGTCGTTGTCGAGGTCCACTGTCTCGTCCTGGGTAGCGAACTCGGGGGACGTGGCGGCGGCCAAGCCTGCCGTGATGATGTCGTCCATGTCGGCTTCGGTCACGTTGGTGTCGCCGAGGTGCGACGTGGACGCGTGTGAGAAGGGCAGCGCGCCACGGCGGAGAGGGGGCGTCGGGGAGGACGTGTAGGCCGGCGGTGAGTAGTTGTATGGAGGGTACTGCACGTCGGTGAAGGCAGGCAAGGGTGTGTGCTGGGCCGGGTGACCATGGAGGAAGGTGATGTTGGGGTTGAACCCACCGTGCACGTCCCCGTAGGCGTAGCCCGGCGAAGGCGTGCATCCCCAGGGTTGCGGGGACGACGAGAAGCCGGCCAGTGAGCCGACACTTTACTGGCTCCAGGGCGCGTACTGGGCGTGGCCGCCGGGTGGATTCATCATCCCCACTTGGGCTGCCACGGCTTGTTCGGCCGAGCGCTCCGCTTGATCCGCCGCAGCCGCAGCCGCGAGCGCCGCGCTGTCCCGGGCCTTTTTGGCGTTCGCCCTGTTCCACCGGTCGGTGGTGACAGCCTCCCGACGCTGAACTTCCGCCCTCCAGTCGGTGTTGGACATGCCCGGACGCCCGGTGGCTTGGACGGTGGCGCCCTAGGCTTCCTCTGCCTTGGCTGGGCGACGGCGACGGTCGAAGCAGCAGCGGCGCGGGGGATCACATATTTCTTCGGCGGCATGGCGGCCGGCTGAGAGGGGAGGAGGAGGAAGATTGGCGGGAGGAATGAAGCGAATGAGAGGAAAGCCGGGGGGGGGGGGGGGGGAGCAGGAATAAACGACGAAAAAAGGCTCTCAACTCGCCGACAGAACGGCCCTATGCCCCTTTTCGCTTATGCCGGCGCCCCAGACGCCCCAGTGCGCCGGGTTCGGCCTGGAACTGCCGGCTGTTATTTCGGTCCAACCTGGCGAAAAATGGACTCATGGGACGCGACTGAACCGATTTTCACCTGCCGGCATTAAAAAAACACCTGAGATGCTTTAATAATCAGATTACCTACGCACGAATTTGACAAGAACCAAACACCTCAATTCTTGACGACAACCTCCCAAAAAGTTTCTTGTACAACAAGTATTCTTGACGACGATGTATATATAATTACAGTTTTGCTAAAGCACATCTAGATGTGCAATAAATATTGCACATCTAAGTCCTATGTCATTGATTTTATGTTGAAATTCGTGTGAATATATTTTTTTCTTTTTTCTTTTTCTCTGTATGCTTAATTCACTCATTTAGATGTGCAATAACTAAAGCACATCTAGATATGCCCTAGACACATCCATACAATTATACATACCATAGCCCATCCGGTTCTGCACCCAAACTACCATCTTCCTCGATCCGTCCAGCTACCATCTCCGTCCTGAGTGCATCGTTCCATCCTCTGTACGGTCACGAGCAGCTAGCGGGAGATGCCGTGGCCGTCGGAGACGTCGGCGATGGTGGACGGGAAGTTCCACGCGTCGCACCCGACGTCGTTCACGGCGACCAAATCGTACACATGGAGTGGCGCCGTGTTGGACGTCAGGAACTCCTCCACGGGCGAGGCCGTGATGGAGGTGGAGACCGTCGAGCTGGGGTACCGCAACCTACGCGCCCTCGCCCTGCATGCTCGACGCCGACTCGCGCCGCCCTGTCCTCACGGTCGAGGAGGTCGGCACAAGCCGGCGCCGGTGGCAGGCGATCAGGGGCGGGGGCAAGAGCCGGAGCAAGCGGCTCTTCGTCGCCGTCGACAAGGCGCAGATTTGGGAGATGGGGATCCTTGTCCACGTGTTTGTCGAGGGTAATTCCTCCGTCGACCCAGACTACATTGTCCACGGCAGCTACCACAAAGGAACGATGACCGTCTCCCGGGGCGGCGGCGAGGAAGATGTTGCGCGGATCGGCAAGGAGGCGAGCAGCATCTCGAGCGTCATGAAAGGAGAGTACACGTACCATGTCAATATCATCCCGGACGTCGACCAGGCGTTCGTCCTCGCGCTCACCGTGATTCTCGACCAGAGGCACAATTATGATTTTGAAAGTTCAAGCTGTTCCTGTAACCATTCATCTCACCATGGAAGTAAATCGACAGAGCCGCAGTCATCATTAAATAATGGGGACTGCTAAAACTCAGTCGACTGAGTTTTAGTCAAGTCTCAGTCGATAGTGTTAAGATTCGTGTTTAGTCGCTGGGTGCGATTTCTGTCTTTCGCATGCACGCACGTGGGCTTCGCCCTTGTACCATCGTTTAATTCATTGTATGGGCTTATCTGGTCATCGGGCCTCAAAGGCTTGTTTGTTTTCTCATTTTTATTTTGTTTTTTTAGTGTGAGTGTTTTCCTTTTCGCGGCCGATGCATGTCACTGAACTTTAACGTACCAGCCGCCATGCCTAAATAGTACAAACTGCTTTTGGTACGATTTTTTTTCTGTTTTTTACTATCGTTTTGCTATATTATTTTTTCCGGTTTTAAATTTGTTCCCTTTTTGTTTTTTGTTTTCATTTTCTGTTTTTATTATTGCTATTATTGCAAAAATATTGCCACCTTGTTGCACATACATCTACATTGATCAAGCACAATTACATGTCTATTCTCCTTGTTCAATTTATTTATTTTTCTTAAAAAAGTATTGTCATGAGCACGGTTCGATAATATGGAGTCGCACATCATTTACACACAATTGTAAGCATGTCGTCCGTGTGCGTAACTTATTTTTTATTTCCAAAAATATTAGTCATCGACCAACTGCAAGTGTCACACCTAACTGCAACTCTTCATTTAACTGCAAATGCCATCCCCGACTACAGATTTGTGGTGTATGTCGGTGGGGAGAGGGCAGCTCCGTGTCACTACGCATGCAAATTGCAAGTGTCGTCCCTAAGTGCAGCTGCATGTCTACAATGACACCGTAACTATATGGTGTTTTACCGAGGAGAGGACGGTTGCATGTGTGCTATTACCTCCATCTTGGTTTATTGGTCATCTTCGTATTTTGTGTCAAAATTTGACCATATATTTTAACTAACAAATTGTCAATACTTCGTATTTTGTTTGTCTTGTTTGTTTAGCGAGATGCGGTAGATCTGAGGGGATTTTGGGCTCCATGTTTTGTTTTGGATCAAGTCCAGAGTAGTAGCTTGAAGCATAGAATTGATCCCCGTTTTCTAGTCAAGCAGTGGTATGTAGTGTGTCCTATTTTTTGTATGATTTTTCCTTCAAACTTTTTGTATGTTTGAGGATTATTACTAAACCCAAACCCCCTCATATCTCTTACTGAACCCAAACCCAAAGCCCCTCAAATTAGGAGCATGTTTGTGAAATTAGTAGAATGGTTGAGGATTATCTTTTGTTTGTGGAATGGAGTGGCTCAGTCTATTGTTTTGTTTTATTTTAGATTTTGCTGAAATCATATTAATCACTGGAAATAAGAGAGATAACTACTGGGAAATCAGTAGCATGTTTGTGGAATGGAATGGGCATGTTTATTTGTTTTTCAGATTTTTGAAGGAACCCTATTTAATCAGTAGCATGTTTTTTTTAAATCTTTTCTCTATAAACAAGAGATTGTCACCGAATCTATCACAAGGAGTGGGCAAATTTATTTGTTTGTCAGATTTTTTGGCTGAAACACTATTAGTCTATAGCATGTTCAAATCTCTTTTTTCTGGAATCAAAGAGAATGCCTATTAATCAATAGAATGTTCAAATCTCTCTTTTGTCTGGAATCAAAGAGAATGATTACTGAAACTAAGTTTCTAGCAGTAGCATGTTTTTTCAGTTTTCTGTTTTTGCCGAAACCTATGAATGAGTACCATGTTCAATATCTTTTTTGTATGGAATCAAGATATAGATTAGTGAATGCATCACTAGTAGTGGTATGTTTTTAATATATTCTTCTTTTTTTCTCTACAACCCAATGTAAATATATTTTTGCTCACCAGCCATCGATGGCAATGATAAATCATCATTATCTTGAAATCCTTTCTTTAAAGCATGCAAGTTTCTCGCTAAAATCATTAGTTGAATATGTATGTCTCTCTAGCACAACTGCACAAATTTTATGTTTGGTGCCTTTTTTATGTGCACAGGAGATGGCTTGCAGAGTTTGTGTGAGCCCTTGTTTTCGCGAGAGCATGGGAAGCGGCATCAGCATGTATGTCTTGAAGGAGTTCAAAGACGAAGGGGTAATTCCGCAACCTCTGTTTCTTTTTTATTGTATTTTTGTCATTTTCTGATCCTTATTTATTTTTTAGCCATTATGACGCATGTAGAATGCAGTTTTTGTAGAATTCATGGGTTGATGTTCATGTTCAACCCATGTAGGATTCATGTTGAATCTAACAGTATTTAAAAGAATTGGATAACACTTTCTACAGTTATCTGTTTGTCTTCTCCAACATGGTCGCAACTGGGCTTTTGTTTTGTTCGATGAGGACGGCGGTGAGAAGGGGGTGCAGCAGTTGCATGTCTACACTAGTCATGCAATTGCAACCATCACAGCCAACTCCTACTGCATGACTTTTCAATATGGTTGTAACTATGCTTTTTTGTCGGGGGCGACATTTTAGTCATGGATACAACTGGCCTTTTTTGTTTTGTCGGAGGGCGCAGCAGGGATAAGGGGGGAGGGGTCCAACATGGTTGTAGCTAGAGCCTTGTTTTTGTCGAAGGGGCTATGGGGAGAGAGGGGACCAGTTACATGTCCAATTGTAGTCATGCAACTACAAACCTTCACCACCACTTGCAACTGCAAGTCTTCCAACATGGGCGCAACTGGGCTTTGTTTTTGTTGGAGGGTGCGACGAGAACGGAGAGAGGGGCCCAATTGCATGTCCAATTGTAGTCATGCAGCTTCAACCATTACGCCTGCTTGCAACTGCAAGTCTTCGAACATGGTAGCAATTGGGCTTGTTTTGTCGGAGGGGGTAGTGAGAACAGACAAAGGTGGACAGTTGCATATCCAACTGCAGTCATGTAACTGCAACCATCACCCCAATCTGTAATTGCAAGTCTTTTCCAACATGGTCGCAACCGGGTTTTGTTTTGTTTGAGGGGAAGACGGGAAAAGAGAGAGAGGGCCAGTTGCATGTCCAATTGTAGTCACACAACTACATGTCTTCCAACATGGTTGCAACCGCATGTCTTCTAACTTGGTTCTAAATCGGTTTTTGTTTTGTTGGAGGGACTGGAGATGAGACGCGCCAGTTCCATGTTCCACACTAGTCACGCAAAATGCACGTGTTCTAATTTGGTTGCAACCGGGGCCTTTGTTTTGTCAAAGAGGGCGGCGAGAAGAGAGAGGACGCTAATTGCATGTCCAACTATAGTCATGCAACTGCAAATGTTCCAACATAGTTGCAACTGGGGGTCTTTTTTTGTCGAGGGGCGGTGGGAAGAGAGAGAGAGAGAGAGAGAGAGAGAGAGAGAGAGAGAGAGAGCGAGGGGCCAGTTGCATGTCCAACTTTAGTCATGCAACTGCATGCTTTCCAACATAGTTGCAACTGGGGGCCCAGTTGCATGCACAACTATAGTCATGCAACTACATGCCTTCCAACATGGTTGCAACTGCATGCCTTCTAACCTACTTGCAACTAGGCCTTTTGTTTCGTCGGAGGGACCGACGAGGAGAGGGGCTAGTTGCATGTGTCACACTAGTCACGCAATTGCATGTCTTTCCAACATAGTTTCCAATTGGGGCCTTTGTTTTGTCAAATGGGGCAGCAGGAAGAGAGAGCGGGGCCAACTGCGTGTTCAATTATAGTCACGCAACTGCATGCCTTCCAAAGCGGTTGCAACTAGGGCTTTGTTTTGTCGGGTCAGGGGGGGCAAGGAGATGAGGTCAGTTGCATGTCTAATTGTAGTCATGCAACTGCATGTTCTACAACATATTTGCAACTAGGGGGCTCTGTTTTGTCGGAGAGGGCAGCGCTAAGAGAAGGGGGTCAGTTGCATGTCCCACACTAGTCATGCAATCGCATGTCTTCTAACTTGGTTGCAACTGGGCTTTTCACTTTGTCGAAGGGACCGATGAGGAGGGGGCCAGTTGCATGTCCAACCATAGAGACGCGGCTGCATGTCTTTTATCTTGGTTGCAATCGGGCTTTTGTGCTATCGGAGGGACTGCGAGGAGAAGGGTCAGTTGCATGTCCCACACTAGTCATGCAACTACATGTGTCGTCCCCCGACTGCAACTGCATGTATTCCAACATGGTTGCAACTCCATGCCTTCTAACCTACTTGTAACTGGGCTTTTTGTTTTGTCGGAGGGACCGACAAGGAGAGGGGATGGTTGCATGTCTCACACTAGTCACGCAACTACATGTCTTTCCAACATAGTTTCCAATTGGGGGCCTTTGTTTTATCAAAGGGGGCGGCGAGAAGAGAGCGGGGCCAATTGCATGTTCAATTATAGTCACGCAACTGCATGCCTTCCAAAATGGTTGCAACTGGGGCTTTGTTTTGTCAGGTCGCGGGGGCAAGGAGATGAGGTCGGTTGCATGTCTAATTGTAGTCATGCAACTGCTTGTCTTACAACATGTTTGCAACTAGGGGATCTACTTTGTCGGAGGGGACAGCAGGAAGAGAAGGGGGCCAGTTGCATGTCCCACACTATTCATGCAATCGCATGTCTTCTAACTTGGTTGCAACTAGGCTTTTCGCTTTGTCGAAGGGACCGATGAGGCGGGGGGGGGGGGGGGGAGTTGCATGTCCAACCATAGTGACGCGGCATCATGTCTTCTATCTTGGTTGCAACCGGGCTTTTGTGTTGTCTGAAAAGACTACGAGGAGAAGGGTCTGTTTCATGTCCCACACTAGTCATGCATCTACAGGTGTCGTCTCCCGACTGCAATTGCATGTCTTCCAACATGGTTACAACTAGGGCTTTGTTTTGCGGGAGGCGGCAGCAACGTGGTAGGAGTAGGGTAGATGCATGTCTGACTCTAGCCATGGAACTGCAAGCGTTACCCCCACCCCCAGCAACAAGTGTCTCCCGCAGTTGCAACTCAACTCACTGGTGTTTTGTCCAGGGGAGGGGTAGCAGTTGCATGTCTACATTAGGAAAACAACTACAAGTATCGATCTGACTTCAACTACATGTATTCAACGCAACTCCAACTTAGCGGCATTTTTGATTAGAGGAGGGGACAATAGGCCGCAAATGCAAGTTTCGCCCCTATCGTGGTTGCATGTCTACCACCATTTCTATTTTTATGCTTTTATTTCTACTTTTATTCTTGTAGGTCTTTTAGCTTTTCTAAATAGTGGTATTTTTTCTTTCAGTCGTGCTACCCAATTTTACGGCACCCCATCTGCAACAACATATGTTATAGCTTGCATGCAACTGCAAGCGACACCAGCAGGCGGGCATAACTAGGGTGCGGGCAGGGCGGGGGCCTAGGAGCTTGGGTGTCCCGGTATGTGAAAGTTATTTTCAATTTTTCATTTTTGGTTTTGTAGTTTCTGTTTTTCTTCTATTTATTTTTGCGTTTTAGATTTGTGTTATTGTTTCTTTTCTAAATTAGTGATGTTTTGGATATTTGTCTAAAAAATAATGCCACTCGATTTTGCGCACACGTGGGCCACACATTGTTTCTTAATTTATTTTTCTTCCTTTTTGTGTCAAAAATATGTGCTCAAAGTAATACAAACACACTACACTTTTTAAAACAACTACACTTTTTGTATGCATTATGTTTGTTTGAGACACACCACCGTGCAAATCGGCTGGGAGAGTTGACACATAAACCCATATATTTTGATAGCCCAAATACAAACAAAGATAAAAAAAAACAATCTAAAAGAAAACCAGAGTACATATAAAACAATAGGAGGCTGCCCACATACAAGCAAGAAAAAAAGAAGCCCAACATGTGGCAAGCGATTTGAGAGAACAAAACAAAGGACAAAAGCAGCCCACCTAATAAGACAAGAAAAAATGACAAAAACAAAGACTCGTACACGTTAAGCAAGCCCAGAGCAAAACAAACGTACAACGAGGAAATCAATCGGGCCATCTGCACGAAGCTGGCATCAGCCGACTTAGACTTCGCGAAGTCTAAGTCGACTGAGTCCTGAACAAACCCTAAAATTATAATATCATAGTACGTTGAGGTACATCAAATCACCAATAAATAATGCATGTTTGACATTCATTTCCGTTTTGCAAAGCCATCAATCGTGGAGTAGCTTGATTTAAATAGTTTGTACTAGTATTTCATTTATGTTTGTGTTTTCATATATACTCCTTCCATCTCAAAATAAGTGTCTTAACTTTAATACAAGTTTGTATTAAAGATAGTACAAAGTTGAGACACTTATTTTGAGACGAAAAGAGTACAAAGCGGCAGCAAATTTTAGTTATAATCTTCCGATTGTTTCTCGCGCTCGCGGCGAATGCTCATGTGACACGTGCCCCATGGGGCCGCTCTTCCCCTTCGCCCTTCTCTCTGGCCGAATAGTCACTAGCTACCACATGATTTCTTCCCCTAAGCGCCCTTCCTTTCCTACCTATCCTCTTCATGTACATCCCGCATCTTGCACGATTGGTGGGCTCCCTCCAACTTTTGCAACACAAACCAAGGATGTGTCTTCATCTAGCGACACGCCCAACTCGGTGGCCTTCATGCAACTCCCAAACGAACCCGACGATGTGAAGTGCTGCCCATGGTCACATGGCCACTGTTGCAAAGCCCCAATGGCCACTGCTGCAAGTGGGGGAGTTGTGACCATAGACGTCACCAGCAATGGCGGAGCTATCAAAAAAATGTTGGACGGGCCGAATAGTAAAAACAGTACTACAAAACTAAAAATCAATACATTATTGTGGGAAGAACTTCATGTAAAACTTTATTTTGCTCCAGCCCTGGGTGGGCCATGGCTCTTTTAGCCTTGCCATAGCTCCGCCAGTGGTCACCAGGCGGCGGATGCTATGAAGACAGGTGGCAACTACTACAAGACGGGGTGGCGAGCTATGGGTGTGGAGGTGTTGGACGACAGGTGCTATGGGCTTGCGGGGACCGCTGTCAGGGCAACCATAGCTGCAAGGCCAAGGGATTATCTATGTCTATTGGGGAGTGGGTGTTGTGAGGCAGCGGATCTGCTGCCAACGGTGACAGATTGCTGCTGCAACTGCGGATCACATCAGTGTTGCAACATGCATGATAAAACATCGGTGATGTTGGGTTGCCGCATGATGTGACTGATACAAAGACCAGGGCGACTATGTAAAGGTGGTGTGAGGGTCAGCGTCAGAGGTGTAGTGGGTCTGGTGTTGGTGCTACAAGGGGTGTCACACCAACGGCTTCGCCCATGTTGCAAAGGAAAGTCATTGCGTGCAATGCTGCTGCGCAAACATGCAGTGGTTGTTGTGTGCTATAAGAGAAGCCGTGTGTGAGAGATGATGACTAGGGATCCAACGGTTCTGTACCTCGCTGGATCAAACGGTTGTGTATCTCGCACCATACGAGCCCATTCATCCATATGTGGAATCAGTCGGCTGACACTAACTCAACACTATTTTCTTAAGGGATAACGCATGCCTATTTTGTAATTGTCTACGTGGCAAAATCTTCCCACCTAAACTTTTTACTTAAACCACCACTACTGTAGGAATGCCTACCAGTGACGGATGGAAAAAGGCCATCGGTGTCAGGCGAGACTCTTAGGAGCGCCCGTCACTGACCTCCCGCCACTGTCATAATATCAGTGGTGGGCGTGTGCTCGCTACTCGTAACTAGTTAGCCAGTGGCAGGCCGAGAGTAGTGCCGGCACTGATATAATCGTCATCGCAAGAACATATTTTTGTTCCCGTGAATTTATTGTGCCATAGTTTGTACACATGATTTATAAAGAGTAAATATAATTATAAAATTCATAGCAATACCTAAACGAGGCTTTATCCATTTTAGGAATAAACGGCAAAGTTCCATATTAGGACGACAACGCTCCATATTTATTTGCTCTTAACAAACAAATATCAATGTATCACGTCCATCTTAACAAATTCAATAACACGTCGTCAGGTTACATAATGTTCATATCTTCGACCTTTTTTTCTAAATAAGATCAATGACAACCAGCATCTGCCAGTTGTTGTGGCGACCCTTCCTTAGCGTGATTACCACTGGTGTGTCAATCCTTAATCTCTTTCGCTTGCAGGCTTGGCTTTATAAATAACTTTAATACACTACTACGAAAAGGCCTACTAGTGGCGCACCAGTTTTGCCTATTAATGGCGCACTACTGGTGCGCCACTAGTACCACGCCACTAGTATTATATACTAATGGCGCATCACTGGTGCGTCATTAGTATCACCACGCCGTGCACCATTAGTATAGACCAACATGCGCCATTAGTATGCCTCCCAAGGAGCCATATTTACCCATGTGCTTTGGCATACTAATGGCGCACTGCGGGGTGATGCGCCATTAGTATGAATATTAGGTTTTTTTTACTTTTCTGATTTTTGCAGAGGTTACAAGATATATTATTGGACAGAATATAGACAGCACCACACAGCAAGAGCAGATTCATCGAATACAATAGAAGATTAGTCTCCGAATGCAATTCATCATATTAGTCTCCGAATTCAAAAGACCGAACAAAAATAGAACATTACAAGTCTTGAGACTGCGAGTAGCGAGTTTGTCGGAAGTAATACTAATCCTAACAAGTCCTACTAATCATCATCATACAACTTCTACTCGTTATTAATAACAAGTCATACGATCATCATCTTAATAGTCATTGAACCAACCCTACTTAATTGTTCTTAGCACATGATGATCAGTATTTGACAGGACCTAAATACCCTATTTAAGATAAAATAGCATAAAACAATTTAGACCCTGACTCTCCATTATGGAGAATGGAGAACATCCTGTCTCCAATTCTTCCGCTTCGCTTCCTTTTGCTTCCAAGAATCTCCTTACGACTGTCCATACATTTTTTCCATCCTTTGATTTTTCATGTCTCCACTTCTATTAGAAATCTCGTATGGACAGTTGAGATTCGTAGGATGACCTGGTTGTATGTTCAAAACATTAAGACTACCTTTCTGATACATCAAATGATGCACACAATTCTCTGGGATTATCTGTTGAAAAACATAGTAATAACTTCATAGTTAGCAATGATGTACTAGTTTTAGAAGTATGCAAAAGATGCACGGATGTCGTAATAGTAAAAATCTTACCAGGGTATCTCCATGGTAGTTATCGTAGTTGAACACATGCACTCGTGGCACATATTGACCATAATGTTGAGGAGTTTGATTATAGATATTGTAATTCTCAATGTCAGTACAAAATCCGACCAGATGATTTTTCTCCTTGTAAGTTGTTAATTCGGAGCCATCGGTGTAGTGAGTTTTGTCTACCATCTCCCGCACATTCTTTAAACAATAAAAATAAGCTGTCAATGGAAATAAGTTGTCAACTATTTTGAAATAAAGAATATAAATTAGCTAATAACTATGTTTGAGAAACTCACATAGCGGTAGAACTGGAGGCGTATCAACAAGGACCCAAATGTCCTTATTGTCTTGGTCGATGTCAGGATTACCAAGATCCATGGTGATAAGCATACCCTCATCAAAACCATACATCTTGCAAAATGCTTCCCAATTTTTGCAACCAAAATGGGTTACGCTCTCAGAATTATACAGATTTACTTCAAAGTCCACATCGTGATGAGTCCTTAGGTGAATTTTCTTTGTTTCAGAAATTTCATGGTCTTCAAAATCCATCCTCTCCAAGACATAGCGTCTTGCATGGCATGGGATAAGCTATACTCGAATTGTAAAAGATGAAAATTACACGTTGAAATAGTTGAAGTCATGCTTAATTATGAAAAAAACAATTGTCGTCGTTGCGTACCGTTTCAACTTCGAAGGTCTCCTCGAGCTTAATGCTGAAGCGCCGATCATCGTCCAGGTGAGGCCTGTCGCACAGACCTCGATCGTCGTGGCACCAGTCGCACTCCCCGGGGAGACTTTCCTCGTCCGATGACGACATTTCCTACGTTCATAATTCAAAACTACATAGGATGAGTGATTCCCCTTCTAGATTAGGGTTTATCGATGACGAGCAGCTGACATTAGTAATAACTATGAGTTGATATCACACTTCTATATGTATAACACAAGAGGCAGTTGATCCTACTTAATTAAGTACTAAGATACCCCGGCCCATGCATTTGTCGCAAGTACCCCATATGTCCTATTTTTAGCAAAGTCATGCTAAAATTCAAGAAAAATTTCAGCATGACCTTTGCTGAAAATAGGACATACGGAGTACCCGAATTTACCGGAACGGAAGTTAATCGACATTCCGGCAAACTCAAGGGCCTCTCGGGGTACCTGCAAAATCATCACGACACGATGGTCGGAGACAAAACCCAGCAAACTCCTTCCCTTCATTCGGGGTACAACAATATATCTTCTCGCCATGAAAAATATACCAACTAGGATCGGTATGACCTTCGTTTTTCATTTTCTGTATGATCAATTAAATCTTATGCAAGCTTATATGAAAAGGTTTAGCAACTTGAAACATAACTCTTGCTTGGTGTTCCAAATCATTTCATTTATATTTTAAATAACAGTAGGAATTATTTCATAATAGAATTTACCCCAAAAACAAATTCCTTTAATGCCATTTTCAAACTCTGAGTTGCCTCTGTTGCACTAAAACTAATTCAAATAATTTTTGACTAAAGTAGGAAGTCAATGTTGACTAAATTTTTTAAGTGCTCTTCCTAAAAATCACTAAAGTAGGAAATCTTTAACATAATGTACCCTGCAGCTTTGTTCAATTGGTACAGTCAATAGTGGGTTTCGTTCAATTGATCAGGAGTAGGGGATCTTGGTGTTAGACCAAAAATTCAGTTATGTCGTCGTCCAAAAATTGCTAATCTGATGTCACGGTAGCCACTATCTACCACACACCATACAGAAGCACATCAGGCAACCGAACTAGCAACAGCAGCCAATTCACACTAGCAGGATCATTGGCTGTACCAACAAAATCACACTAAGCATTGACAGTACCAACAACATTGCCAGCACCGTACAAAATTGTTTCACTGGCAGCCACCAATCCAAACTAGCAGTTCACACTAGAGCAGTACACACGAGAGAGGAGACAGAGAGACGAGGAACTCACCGGCGTCAGGCGGTGAGGGCGGGGCGGAGTCGGGGGAGGTCAGGCCGAGCGAGCGTGAGAGAGAGAGAGAGGGGCCAAAAATTCAGTGCTTCTTCAGAGGAGGGGAGAGGAGGTCAAGGACGACGGCGATGGCGGCGTAGCTGTTGGGGAACGTAGTAATTTCAAAAAAATTCCTACGCACACGCAAGATCATGGTGATGCATAGCAACGAGGGGGAGAGTCTGATCTACGTACCCTTGTAGATCGCAACGGAAGCATTGACACAACATAGAGGAAGTAGTCGTACGTCTTCTTCCCGGTCCGACCGATCCAAGTACCGTTACTCCGGCACCTCCGAGTTCTTAGCACACGTTCAGCTCGATGACGATCCTCGGGCTCCGATCCAGCAAAGCGTCGAGGAAGAGTTCCGTCAGCACGACGGCGTGGTGACGATCTTGATGTACTACCGACGCAGGGCTTCGCCTAAGCACTACAACGGTATGATCGAGGTGGAATTTGGTGGTAGGGGACACCGCACACGGCTAAGGAACGATCTCAATGATCAACTTGTGTGTCTAGAGGTGCCCCCTGCCCCCGTATATAAAGGTTGCCAGGGGGAGGGCTGGCCGGCCAAAGGAGGAGGGCGCAGGAGGAGTCCTACTCCTACCGGGAGTAGGACTCCCCCCCCCCAATCCTATTCCTAATAGGATTCCTCGAGAGAGAGAGAGGGAGAAGGGGGCCGGCCACCTCTCCTAGTCCTAATAGGACTAGGGGAGGGGGGAGGCGCGCAGCCCACCTTGGGTTGCCCCTTTCACCTTTCCACTAAGGCCCAATAAGGCCCATTTGGTTCCCGCGGGGTTCCGGTAACCTCCCGGTACTCCGGTAAAATTCCCGATTTCACCCGGAACACTTCCGATGTCCAAACATAGGCTTCCAATATATCAATCTTTATGTCTCGACCATTTCGAGACTCCTCGTCATGTCCGTGATCATATCCGGGACTCCGAACAACCTTCGGTGCATCAAAATGCATAAACTCATAATAACTGTCATCGTAACGGTAAGCGTGCGGACCCTACGGTTCGAGAACAATGTAGACATGACCGAGACACGTCTCCGGTCAATAACCAATAGCGAGACCTGGATGCCCATATTGGCTCCTACATATTCTACGAAGATCTTTATCGGTCAGACCGCATAACAACATACGTTGTTCCCTTTGTCATCGGTATGTTACTTGCCCGAGATTCGATCGTCGGTATCCAATACCTAGTTCAATCTCGTTACTGGCAAGTCTCTTTACTCGTTCCGTAATACATCATCTCACAACTAACATCTTAGTTATAATGCTTGCAAGGCTTATGTGATGTGTATTACCGAGAGGGCCCAGAGATACCTCTCCGACAATCGGAATGACAAACCCTAATCTCGAAATACGCCAACCCAACATCTACCATTGGAGACACCTGTAGTACTCCTTTATAATCACCCAGTTACGTTGTGACGTTTGGTAGTACCCAAAGTGTTCCTCCGGCAAACGGGAGTTGCATAATCTCATAGTCATAGGAACATGTATAAGTCATGAAGAAAGCAATAGCAACATACTAAACGATCGGGTGCTAAGCTAATGGAATGGGTCATGTCAATTAGATCATTCAACTAATGATGTGATCCCGTTAATCAAATAACAACTCTTTGTTCATGGTTAGGAAACATAACCATCTTTGATTAACGAGCTAGTCAAGTAGAGGCATACTAGTGACACTCTGTTTGTCTATGTATTCACACATGTATTATGTTTCCGGTTAATACAATTCTAGCATGAATAATAAACATTTATCATGATATAAGGAAATAAATAATAACTTTATAATTGCCTCTAGGGCATATTTCCTTCAGTCTCCGACTTGCACTAGAGTCAATAATCTAGTTCACATCGCCATGTGATTTAACAGCAATAGTTCACATCACCATGTGATTAACACCCATAGTTCACATCGTCATGTGACCAACACCCAAAGGGTTTACTAGATTCAGTAATCTAGTTCACATCGCTATGTGATTAACACCCAAAG
Organism: Triticum monococcum; assembly: GCA_034509565.1. Lineage (NCBI taxonomy): Eukaryota > Viridiplantae > Streptophyta > Magnoliopsida > Poales > Poaceae > Triticum > Triticum monococcum. The sequence continues at coordinate 665,457,936 of CM067845.1, read as the reverse complement.
AGTACTAAGGTGTGATCATATTTTGCTTGTGAGAGAATCTTAGTCAACGGGTCTGCCACATTCAGATCCACATGTATTTTGCAAATTTCTATGTCAACAATGCTCTGCATGGAGCTACTCTAGCTAATTGCTCCCACTTTCAATATGTATCTAGACCGAGACTTAGAGTCATCTAGATTAGTGTCAAAACTTGCATCGGCGTAACCCTTTACGACGGACCTTTTTATCACGTCCATAATCGAGAAACATATCCTTATTTCACTAAGGATAATTCTGACCGCTGTCCAGTGATCTACTCCTAGATCACTATTGTACTCCCTTGCCAAATCAGTGCAGGGTATACAATAGATCTGGTATACAACATGACATACTTTATAGAACATATGGCCAAGGCATAGGGAATGACTTTCATTCTCTTTCTATCTTCTGCCGTGGTCGGGCTTTGAGTCTTCCTCAACTTCACACCTTATAATACAGGCAAGAACTCTTTCTTTGACTGCTCCATTTTGAACTACTTCAAAATCCTGTCAAGGTATGTACTCATTGAAAAAACTTATCAAGCATCTTGATCTATCTCTATAGATCTTGAAGCTCAATATGTAAGCAGCTTCACCGAAGTCTTTCTTTGAAAAAATCCTTTCAAACACTCCTTTATGCTTTATAGAATAATTCTACATTATTTCCGATCAACAATATGTCATTCACATATACTTATCAGAAATGTTGTAGTGCTCCCACTCACTTTCTTGTAAATACAGGCTTCACCGCAAGTCTGTATAAAACTATATGCTTTGATCAACTCATCAAAGCGTATATTCCAACTCCGAGATGCTTGCACCAGTCCACAGATGGATCGCTGGAGCTTGCACATTTTGTTAGCACCTTTCGGATTGACAAAACCTTCTGTTGCATCATATAAAACTCTTCTTTAATAAATCCATTAAGGAATGCAGTTTTTGTTTATCCGTTTGCCAGATTTCATAAAATGCGGCAATTACTAACATGATTCGGACAGACTCAAGCATAGATACGAGTAAGACGCTCTCATCGTAGTCAACACCTTGAACTTGTCGAAAACCTTTTGCGACAATTCTAGATTTGTAGATAGTAACACTACTATCAGCGTCCGTCTTCTTCTTGAAGATCCATTTATTCTCAATTGCTTGCTGATCATCGGGCAAGTCAACCAAAGTCCAAACTTTGTTCTCATACATGGATCATATCTCAGATTTCATGGCCTCAAACCATTTCGCGGAATCCGGGCTCATCATCGCTTCCTCATAGTTTGCAAGTTCGTCATGGTCTAGTAACATGACTTCCAGAACAAGATTACCATACCACTCTGGTGCGGATCTCACTCTGGTTTACCTACGAGATTCGGTAGTAACTTGATCTGAAGTTACATGATCATCATCATTAGCTTCCTCACTAATTGATGTAGGTGTCACAGAAACTGGTTTCTGTGATGTTCTACTTTCCAATAAGGGAGAAGGTACAATTACCTTATCAAGTTTTCTACTTTCCTCCCACTCACTTCTTTCAAGAGAAACTCCTTCTCTAGAAAGGATCCATTATAAGCAACGAATGTCTTGCCTTAGGATCTGTGATAGAAGGTGTACCCAACAGTCTCCTTTTGGGTATCCTATGAAGACACATTTCTCCGATTTGGTTTTGAGCTTATCAGGATGAAACTTTTTCACATAAGCATCACAACCCCAAACTTTAAGAAACGACTACTTTGGTTTCTTGCTAAACCACAGTTCAGATTGTGTCGTCTCAACGGACTTAGATGGTGCCCTTTTTAACGTGAATGCAGCTGTCTCTAATGCATAACCCCAAAACGATAGTGGTAGATCGGTAAGAGACATCATAGATCGCACTATATCTAATAAAGTACGGTTATGACGCTCGGACACACCATTACACTATGGTGTTCCTTGTGGCGTGAGTAGTGAAACTATTTCACATTGTTTTTAACTGAAGGCCAAACTCGTAACTCAAATACTCTTCTCTACGATCAGATCATAGAAACTTTATTTTCTTGTTACGATGATTTTTCACTTCACTCTGAAATTCTTTGAACTTTTCAAATGTTTCAGACTTATGTTTCATCAAGTAGATATACTCATATCTGCTCAAATCATCTATGAAGATCAGAAAATAATGATACCTGTCGCGAGCCTCAATATTCATCGGACCACATACATCAGTATGTATGATTTCCAACAAATCTGTTGCTCGCTCCATTGTTCTGAAGAACAGAGTCTTAGTCATCTTGCCCATGAGGCATGGTTCGCAAGCATCAACTGATTCATAATCAAGTGATTCCAAAAGCCCATCAGTATGGAGTTTCTTCATGCGCTTTACACCAATATGACCTAAACGGCAGTGCTACAAATAAGTTGCACTTTCATTATTAACTTTGCATCTTTTGGTTTCAATATTATGATTATGTGTATCACTACGATCGAGATCCAATGAACTATTTTCATTGGGTGTGTAACCATATAAGGTTTTATTCATGTAAACAGAACAACAATTTATTCTCTTACTTAAATGAATAACCGTATTACAATAAACATGATCAAATCATATTCATGCTCAACGCAAACACTAAATAACACTTATTTAGGTTCAACACTAATCCCGAAATTATAGGGAGTGTGCGATGATGATCATATCAATCTTGGAACCACTTCCAACACACATCGTCACTTCACCCTTAACTAGTCTCTGTTTATTCCGCAACTCCCGTTTCGAGTTACTAATCTTAGCAATTGAACTAGTATCAAATACTGAGGGGTTGCTATAAACACTAGTAAAGTACACATTAATAACATGTATATCAAATATACTTATGTTCACTCTGCCATCCTTCTTATCCGCCAATCACTTGGGGTAATTCCACTTCCAGTGACCAGTCCCTTGGCAATAGAAGCACTTAGTCTCAGGCTTAGGATCAGACTTGGGCTTCTTCACTTGAGCAGCAACTTGCTTGCTGTTCTTTTTGAAGTTCCCCTTCTTCCCTTTGCCCTTTTCTTGAAACTAGTGATCTTGTCAACCATCAACACTTGATGCTCTTTCTTGATTTCTACCTTCATTGATTTCATCATCATGAAAAGCTCGGGAGTCTTTTTCTTCATCCCTTGCATACTATAGTTCATCACGAAGTTCTACTAACTTGGTGATGGTGACTAGAGAATTCTGTCAATCACTATCTTATCTGGAAGATTAACTCCCACTTGATTCAAGCGATTGTAGTACCCAGACAATCTGAGTACATGCTCACTAGTTGAGCGATTCTCCTCCATCTTTTAGCTATAGAACTTGTTGGAGACTTCATATCTCTCAACTCGGGTATTTGCTTGAAATATTAACTTCAACTCCTGGAACATCTCATATGGTCCATGACGTTCAAAACGTCTTTGAAGTCCCGATTCTAAGCTGTTAAGTATGATGCACTAAACTATCAAGTAGTCATCATATTGAGCTAGCCAAACGTTCATAATGTCTGCATCTGCTCCTGCAATAGGTGTGTCACCTAGCGGTGCATCAAGGACATAATTTTTCTGTGTAGCAATGAGGATAAACCTCAGATCACGGATCCAATCCGTATCATTGCTACTAACATCTTTCAACACAATTTTCTCTAGGAACATATTAAAATAAACATATGAAAGCAACAACGCGAGCTATTGATCTACAACATAGATATGCTAATACTACCAGGACTAAGTTCATGATAAATTAAAGTTTAATTAATCATATTACTTAAGAACTCCCACTTAGATAGACATCCCTCTAATCCTCTAAGTGATCACGTGATCCAAATCAACTAAACCATGTCCGATCATCGTGTGAGATGGAGTAGTTTCAATGGTGAACATCACTATGTTGATCATATCTACTATATGAATCACGCTCGACCTTTCGGTCTCCGTGTTCCGAGGCCATATCTGTATATGCTTGGCTCGTCAAGTATAACCTGAGTATTCCGCGTGTGCAACTGTTTTGCACCCGTTGTATTTGAACGTAGAGCCTATCACACCCGATCATCACGTGGTGTCTCAGCACGAAGAACTTTCGCAACGGTGCATACTCAGGGAGAACACTTCTTGATAATTTAGTGAGAGATCATCTTATAATGCTACCGTCAATCAAAGCAAGATAAGATGCATAAAAGATAAACATCACATGCAATCAATATAAGTGATATGATATGGCCATCATCATCTTGTGCTTGTGATCTCCATCTCCGAAGCACCGTCATGATCACCATCGTCACCGGCACGACACCTTCATCTCCATCGTAGCATCGTTGTCGTCTCGCCAATCTTATGCTTCCACGACTATCACTACCGCTTAGTAATAAAGTAAAGCATTACATCGCGATTGCATTGCATACAATAAAGCGACAACCATATGGCTCCTGCCAGTTGCCGATAACTTGGTTACAAAACATGATCATCTCATACAATAAAATTTAGCATCATGCCTTGACCATATTACATCACAACATGCCCTGCAAAAACAAGTTAGACGTCCTCTACTTTGTTGTTGCAAGTTTTACGTGGCTGCTACGGGCTTAAGCAAGAACTCATCTCACCTACGCATCAAAACCACAACGATAGTTTGTCAAATAGACTCCGTTTTAACCTTCTCAAGGACCGGGCGTAGCCACACTCGGTTCAACTAAAGTTGGAGAGACAGTCGCCCGCAAGCCATCTATGTGCAAAGCACGTCGAGGGAACCGGTCTCACGTAAGTGTACGCGTAAGGTTGGTCCGGGTCGTCTCGTCCAACAATACCGCCGAACCAAAGTATGACATGCTGGTAGGCAGTATGACTTGTATCGCCCACAACTCACTTGTGTTCTACTCGTGCAAATAACATCAAACCATAAAACCTAGGCTCGGATGCCACTGTTGGGGAACGTAGTAATTTCAAAAAATTTCCTACGCACACGCAAGATCATGGTGATGCATAGCAACGAGGGGGAGAGTCTGATCTACGTACCCTTGTAGATCGCAATGGAAGCGTTGACACAACGTAGAGGAAGTAGTCGTACGTCTTCTTCCCGGTCCGACCGATCCTAGTACCGTTACTCCGGCACCTCCGAGTTCTTAGCACACGTTCAGCTCGATGACGATCCTCGGGCTCCGATCTAGCAAAGCGTCGAGGAAGAGTTCCGTCAGCACGACGGCGTGGTGACAATCTTGATGTACTACCGACGCAGGGCTTCGCCTAAGCACAACAACGGTATGATCGAGGTGGAATTTGGTGGCAGGAGGCACCGCACACGGCTAAGGAACGATCTCAATGATCTACTTGTGTGTCTAGAGGTGCCCCCTGCCCCCGTATATAAAGGTTGCCAGGGGGAGGGCTGGCCGGCCAAAGGAGGAGGGCGCAGGAGGAGTCCTACTCCTACCGGGAGTAGGACTCCCCCCCCCCCCCCAATCCTATTCCTAATAGGATTCCTCGAGAGAGAGAGAGGGAGAAGGGGGCCGGCCACCTCTCCTAGTCCTAATAGGACTAGGGGAGGGGGGAGGCGCGCAGCCCACCTTGGGCTGCCCCTTTCACCTTTCCACTAAGGCCCAATAAGGCCCATTTGGTTCCCGGGGGGTTCCGGTAACCTCCCGGTACTCCGGTAAAATTCCCGATTTCACCCGGAACACTTCCGATGTCCAAACATAGGCTTCCAATATATCAATCTTTATGTCTCGACCATTTCGAGACTCCTCGTCATGTCCGTGATCACATCCGGGACTCCGAACAACCTTCGGTACATCAAAATGTATAAACTCATAATAACTGTCATCGTAACATTAAGCGTGCGGACCCTACGGTTCGAGAACAATGTAGACATGACCGAGACACGTCTCTGGTCAATAACCAATAGCGGGACCTGGATGCCCATATTGGCTCCTACATATTCTACGAAGATCTTTATCGGTCAGACCGCATAACAACATACGTTGTTCCCTTTGTCATCGGTATGTTACTTGCCCGAGATTCGATCGTCGGTATCCAATACCTAGTTCAATCTCGTTACTGGCAAGTCTCTTTACTCGTTCCGTAATACATCATCTCACAACTAACATCTTAGTTATAATGCTTGCAAGGCTTATGTGATGTGTATTACCGAGAGGGCCCAGAGATACCTCTCTGACAATCGGAGTGACAAACCCTAATCTCGAAATACGCCAACCCAACATCTACCATTGGAGACACCTGTAGTACTCCTTTATAATCACCCAGTTACGTTGTGACGTTTGGTAGTACCCAAAGTGTTCCTCCGGCAAATAACAACTAATGATGTGATCCCGTTAATCAAATAACAACTCTTTGTTCATGGTTAGGAAACATAACCATCTTTGATTAACGAGCTAGTCAAGTAGAGGCATACTAGTGACACTCTGTTTGTCTATGTATTCACACATGTATTATGTCTCCGGTTAATACAATTCTAGCATGAATAATAAACATTTATCATGATATAAGGAAATAAATAATAACTTTATAATTGCCTCTAGGGCATATTTCCTTCAGTAGCAGCGGGTGGGGCGGTGGCGGGTGGGGCAGGAGGCCGAAGGCGATGAACGGGCGGAGGAGGAGGGGGGCATACGGGCGGAGGAGACCGGGCGGCGGCGCAGTGGGTGGGGCGGCGAGGACCGAGACGGCGAGGCAGGGCGCGGGGGTCGTCGGAGCGGGTGTGGAGCGAGGGGGAAGTGGAGGGAGGGACGAAGGGATCGGGCGAATTAGCTAGGGGAGATTACTAATGGCGCACCCCCTGGCGGTGCGCCATTAGCTAGGGGGAAAAAACTTAGTAATGGCGCACCTGTGGACATTGCGCCATTACTAGTTTTAACTAGTAATGGTGCACTGTCTACATGATGCGCCATTAGTATGTTTGGAAAATGAAAAAAAAATTGTTACTAATGGCGCACCATGTATCTGGTGTGTCATTAGTGTCTTCCACACTAATGGCGCACCTGCACATGGTGCGCCACTGCTATATTGTAGTGGCGCACCACATGTCAGGTGCGTTGAGGGAGTACTGGATTAGGGGGTGTCCGGATAGCCGGACTATACCTTCGGCCGGACTCCTGGACTATGAAGATACAAGATTGAAGACTTCGTCCCGTGTCCGGAAGGGACTTTCCTTGGCGTGGAAGGCAAGCTTGGCGATACGGATATGTAGATCTCTTACCATTGTAACCGACTCTGTGTAACCCTAGCCCTCTCCAGTGTCTATATAAACCGGAGGGTTTTAGTCCGTAGGACGAACAACAATCATACCATAGGCTAGCTTCTAGGGTTAAGCCTCCTTGATCTCGTGGTAGATCTACTCTTGTACTACCCATATCATCAATATTAATCAAGCAAGAGTAGGGTTTTACCTCCATCGAGGGGGCCCAAACCTAGGTAAAAACATCGTGTCCCTTGTCTCCGGTTACCATCCACCTAGACGCACAGTTTGGGACCCCCTACCTGAGATCCGCCGGTTTTGACACCGACATTGGTGCTTTCATTGAGAGTTCCTCTGTGTCGTCACTTTTAGGCCCGATGGCTTCTCCGATCATCAAAAGCGATGCGATCCAGGGTGAGATCTTTCTCCCTGAACAGATCTTCGTATTCGGCGGCTTTGCACTGCGGGCCAATTCGCTTGGCCATCTAGAGCAGATCGAAAGCTACGCCCCTGGCCATCAGGTCAGATTTGGAAGTTTGAGCTACACGGCCGACCTCCGCGAAGACTTGTTCTTCGACGGATTCGAGCCGCAGCCGAGTGCGCCGCACTGTCACGATGGGCATGATCTAGCTCTGCCGCCGAACAGTGCCCTGGAGGCCTCACCCGCATCAGCTCCGACCCTTAATTCGGAGCCAACTACGCCAATCGAGGATGGGTGGTTGGACACTGCCTCGGGGGCTGCAATCTCTACAGCGATCAAGCCGAACACCAGCCCTATTCTTTGCGAAGCCCGTGACTCCAAGGAGCCGGACTCCTCTCCAGACTCCGAGCCCTCCGCGCCCCTACTGATCGAACCCGATTGGGCGCTGATCATGGAGTTCACCGCCGCGGACATCTTTCAGCACTCGCCCTTCGGCGATATTCTGAATTCACTAAAGTCTCTCTCTTTATCAGGAGAGCCCTGGCCGGACTATGGTCAGCAAGGTTGGGATGCGGATGATGAAGAAATTCAAAGCCCACCCACCACCCACTTCGTAGCCACTGTCGATGATTTAACCGACATGCTTGAGTTCGACTCAGAAGACATCGACGGTATGGACGCCGATGCAGGAGACGATCAAGAACCAGCGCCTATAGGGCACTGGAAAGCCACCTCATCGTATGATATATACATGGTGGACACCCCAAAAGAAGGCAATGGCGATGGAACAGAGGAGGATGACCCCTCCAAGAAGCAGCCTAACCGCCGACGTCAGCGGCGCCGCTCTAAATCCCGCCAAAGCAAAAACGGTGATTCCGGCATGGGAGATAATAACACCCCGGACAGTGCCGAATACAACCACCTCCAGCAAGATTGAGCATAGGAGGATGGAGAAGCCAGCCCTCATGAGAGAGCGGCAGATAGAGAGGTCGAGGACGATAATTATATACATCCCTCTGAAGACGAGGCAAGCCTCGACGATGACGAATTTGTCGTGCCGGAGGATCCCGTCGAACAAGAGCGTTTCAAACGCAGGCTTATGGCCACGGCGAGCAGCCTCAGGAAAAAACAGCAACAGCTTAGAGCTGATCAAGATTTGCTAGCCGACAGATGGACTGAAGTCCTTGCGGCCGAAGAGTATGAACTCGAACGCCCCTCCAAGAGCTACCCAAAGCGCAGGCTGCTACACCGATTAGAGGAGGAAGCACCTAAACCTACATCACCATCACATGATGCGGCCGACTGGCCACCCTGTGGCCGCGACAGAGAGGCCTCCTGGCCCTCCACTCAAACCGCACCCCGGCGCCGCTCAAAAAATACCAAGGCACGGGAAAATGCGACAGACCTGCGAGATATATTGGAGGACAAGGCAAGGCAAACAAGATCGATCTACGGATCATGTGGGCGCCCCATGGCACGAGACGGTAATCGTCACTCCGGATACGGAATATTTGGGCCGGGCCGAACACAGTAGACAAAGCTCGTTTGAGTTGCATCGTGATATAGCCCAATACAGAGGCGCCGCACACCCACTATGCTTCACAGATGAAGTAATGGATCATCAAATCCCCGAGGGTTTCAAACCCGTGAACATCGAATCATATGATGGCACAACAAATCATGCGGTATGGATCGAGGACTATCTCCTTCATATCCACATGGCCCGCGGTGATGACCTACAAGCCATCAAATACCTCCCACTCAAGCTTAAAGGACCAGCTTGGCATTGGCTTACCAGCTTGCTAGCATAATCAATTGGTTGTTGGGAGGACCTGGAAGCCGTATTCCTCGACAATTTCCAGGGCACTTATGTGCGACCACCAGACGCCGATGACCTAAGACACATAATTCAGCAGCCAGAGGAATCGGCCAGACAATTCTGGACACGGTTCCTAACCAAGAAAAATCAAATTGTTGACTGTCCGGACGCAGAGGCCCTAGCAGCCTTCAAGCATAACATCCGCGACGAGTGGCTTGCATGGCACCTAGGATAGGAAAAGCCGAAATCTATGGCAGCCCTCACGACACTTATGACCCTCTTTTGTGCGGGAGAAGACAGCTGGCTAGCTCGCAGCAATAAGATGACCAAGAGCCCTAGTAATTCGGATACCAAGGACGGCAGTGGCAGGTCGCATCGCAACAAGCAAAAGCGCCGCATTAACGGCGACAGTGCTGAGGATACGGCAGTTAATGCCGGATTCAGAGGCTCTAAACCCGGTCAGCGGAAAAAGCCATTCAAAAGAAATACTCCGGGCCCGTCCAGTTTGGACCGAATACTCAACCGCTCATGCCAGATACATGGCACCCCCAAAAAATCAGCCAATCACACCAATAGGGATTGTTGGGTGTTCAAGCAGGCAAGCAAGTTAAATGCCGAAAGCAGAGACAAGGGGCTACATAGCGATGACGAGGAGGAGCCCCGGCCGCTGAACAACAGTGGACAGAAAGGTTTTCCCCCACAAGTGTGGACGGTGAACATCATATACTCAACCCACGTCCCCAAGAGGGAGCGGAAGCGTGCGCTAAGGGACGTATACGCGATCGAGCCAGTCGCCCCAAAGTTCAACCCATGGTCTTCCTGCCCGATCACTTTTGATCGAAGGGACCACCCAACTAGCATCCGTCATGGAGGATTTGCCGCATTGGTTCTAGACCCAATTATTGACGGATTTCACCTCACTAGAGTCCTTATGGACGGCGGCAGCAGCCTGAACCTGCTTTACCAGGATACAGTGCGGAAAATGGGCATCGATCCCTCGAGGATTAAACCCACTAAAATGACCTTTAAAGGCGTCATACCAGGTATAGAGGCCAACTGTACAGGCTCAGTTACACTTGAAGTGGTCTTCGGATCTCCGGATAATTTCCGAAGCGAGGAGTTAATCTTCGACATAGTCCCGTTCCGTAGTGGCTATCACGCACTGCTCGGGGGAACCGCATTTGCCAAGTTCAATGCGGTGCCGCACTACGCATACCTCAATCTCAAGATGCCAGGACCTCGAGGAGTCATCACGGTCAATGGAAACACCGAACGCTCTCTCCGAATAGAGGAGCATACGGCGGCTATCACAGCGGAAGTACAAAGCAGCCTCTCAAGGCAATTCTCCAGTCCGGCCATTAAACATATGGACGCCGTCAAGCGCGCCCGGAGTAACCTACAACAAGACCGCCTGGCATGTTCTGAGCAAGCGTAGCAATGCGGCCCCAACCCCAGCCCTCGCGAACTTGCGAAACTAGTGTTGCGCGTATATAACTACGCTCTGGAAATACCATGGGCAAAGGGGGAGGGGCACCATGACGGCACGCCCGAAGCACGGCTTAAACCGCACTAGGGGCTGCCGACTTCTTCATTTTCTCTTACTTTCAGGACTCCACTCTTCGGAAGGCCTGTCCGGCAGTACAATTGCCGCACAAACGATACAACAACCTGGGGAGCAGAAAGCTGCGCCGCACTATGGAACTCTAAGGTGGTCTCTATAACGAGTAGTATACCTATTTCACATACCATTCCGCAGCTCGCCCCTGGAATGGACATGTTAAATAGTCCCATCTTTTGCTTATTGCACTATTTGTATCGTTCTGCTTTGATCGCAGCTTTTTTAAATAAACAATGCATAGCTTCCGTCTATTATTGCATTACTCTTTTTTACGAATATATGTTCATTAATGACATGTTGCACCCGTACACTTTGGTACAGCCAATACGCCAGGGGCTTAAGTACCCCACAATACTGTTGGGGAACGTTGCAGAAAACAAAAATTTTCCTACGGTTTCACCAAGATCCATCTATGAGTTCATCTAGCAACGAGTGATCGGATGCATCTACATACCTTTGTAGATCGCGAGCGGAAGCGTTCACTAGAACGTGGATGACGGAGTCGTACTCGCCGTGATTCAAATCACCGATGACCAAGCGCCGAACGGACGGCACCTTCGCGTTCAACACACGTACGGAGCGGATGACGTCTCCTCCTTCTTGATCCAGCAAGGGGGGAGGTGAGGTTGATGAAGATCTAGCAGCACGACGGCGTGGTGGTGGATGCAGGGCGTCACAGTAGCAGGGCTTCGCCGTGTACTACGAGAGAGAGAGGTGTAGCAGGGGAAAGGGAGGCGCCAAGGATGCAGGGTCCGGCTGCCCCTCCCTCCCCCCTTCTTATATAGGCCCCCTAGGGGGGCGCCGGCCCTAGGAGATGGGATCTCCTAGGGGGGCGGCGGCCAGGGCTGGAGTGGCCCCCAAGGCAAGGTGGGGCGCCCCCCCCCCCCCCCCACCCCTAGGGTTCCAACCCTAGGCGCATGGGCTGGGCCTAGGGGGGCGCACCAGCCCACTATAGGCTGGTTCCCCTCCCCACTTTGGCCCATGGGGCCCTCCGGGATGGGTGGCCCCACCCGGTGGACCCCCGGGACCCTTCCGGTGGTCCCGGTACAATACCGGTGACCCCGAAACTTGTCCCGATGGCCGAAACAGCACTTCCTATATATAATTCTTTACCTCCGGACTATTCCGAAACTCCTCGTGACGTCCGGGATCTCATCCGAGACTCCAAAAAACATTCGGGTTACTGCATATACATATCTTCACAACCCTAGCGTCACCGAACCTTAAGTGTGTAGACCCTACGGGTTCGGGAGACATGTAGACATGACCGAGATCGCTCTCCGGTCAATAACCAACAGCGGGATCTGGATACACATGTTGGCTCCCACATGCTCCTCAATGATCTCATCGGATGAACCATGATGTCGAGGATTCAAACAACCCCGTATACAATTCCCTTCGTCAATCGGTATGTTACTTGCCCGAGATTCGATCGTCGGTATCCCAATACCTCGTTCAATCTCGTTACCGGCAAGTCACTTTACTCATACTGTAATGCATGATCCCGTGACCAGACACTTGGTCACTTTGAGCTCATAATGATCATGCATTACCGAGTGGGCCCAGTGATACCTCTCCGTCATACGGAGTGACGAATCCCAGTCTTGATCCATGTCAACCCAACAGACACTTTCGGAGATACCCGTAGTATACCTTTATAGTCACCCAGTTACGTTGTGACGTTTGGTACACCCAAAGCACTCCTATAGTATCCGGGAGTTACACGATCTCATGGTCTAAGGAAAGGATACTTGACATTGGAAAAACTCTAGCAAACGAACTACACGATCTTGTGCTATGTTTAGGATTGGGTCTTGTCCATCACACAATTCTCCTAATGATGTGATCTCGTTATCAATGACATCCAATGTCCATAGTCAGGAAACCATGACTATCTGTTGATCAACGAGCTAGTCAACTAGAGGCTTACTAGGGACATGTTGGTGTCTATTATTCACACATGTATTACGATTTCCGGATAACACAATTATAGCGTGAATAAAGACAATTATCATGAACAAGGAAATATAATAATAATGTTTTTATTATTGCCTCTAGGGCATATTTCCAACAGTCTCCCACTTGCACTAGAGTCAATAATCTAGTTACATTGTGATGAATCAAACACCCATGGAATTCTGGTGTTGATCATGTTTTGCTCTAGGGAGAGGTTTAGTCAACGGATCTGCTACATTCATGTCCGTATGCACTTTACAAATATCTATGTCTCCATCTTGAACATTTTCACGAATGGAGTTGAAGCGACGCTTGATGTGCCTTCTCTTCTTGTGAAACCTGGGCTCCTTGGCAAGTGCAATAGCTCCAGTGTTGTCACAGAAGAGCTTGATCGGCCCCGACGCATTGGGTATGACTCCGAGGTCGGTGATGAACTCCTTCACCCAAATTGTTTCATGTGCTGCCTCCGAGGCTGCCATGTACTCCGCTTCACATGTAGATCCCGCCACGATGCTCTGCTTGCAACTGCACCAGCTTACTGCCCCACCATTCAAAATATACACGTATCCGGTTTGTGACTTAGAGTCATCCAGATCTGTGTCGAAGCTAGCGTCGACGTAACCCTTTACGACGAGCTCTTCGTCACCTCCATAAACGAGAAACATTTCCTTAGTCCTTTTCAGGTACTTCAGGATATTCTTGACCGCTGTCCAGTGTTCCTTGCCGGGATTACTTTGGTACCTTCCTACCAAACTTACGGCAAGGTTTACATCAGGTCTAGTACACAGCATGGCATACATAATAGAACCTATGGCTGAGGCATAGGGGATGACACTCATCTCTTCTATATCTTCTGCCGTGGTCGGACATTGAGCTGAGCTCAATTTCATACCTTGCAGCACAGGCAAGAACCCCTTCTTAGACTGATCCATATTGAACTTCTTCAATATCTTATCAAGGTATGTGCTTTGTGAAAGACCTATGAGGCGTCTTGATCTATCTCTATAGATCTTGATGCCTAATATATAAGCAGCTTCTCCAAGGTCCTTCATTGAAAAACTCTTATTCAAGTAGGCATTAATGCTGTCCAAGAGTTCTATATCATTTCCCATCAAAAGTATGTCATCTACATATAATATGAGAAATGCTACAGAGCTCCCACTCACTTTGTTGTAAACGCAGGCTTCTCCATAAGTCTGTGTAAACCCAAACGCTTTGATCATCTCATCAAAGTGAATGTTCCAACTCCGAGATGCTTGCACCAGCCCATAAATTGGGCGTTGGAGCTTGCACACCTTGTCAGCATTCTTAGGATCGACAAAACCTTCCGGCTGCATCATATACAATTCTTCCTTAAGGAAACCATTAAGGAATGCCGTTTTGACGTCCATTTGCCATATCTCATAATCGTAGAATGCGGCAATTGCTAACATGATTCGGACGGACTTTAGCTTCGCTACCGGTGAGAAAGTCTCATCGTAGTCAACCCCTTGAACTTGTCGATAACCCTTAGCGACAAGCCGAGCTTTATAGATGGTCACATTACCATCCGCGTCTGTCTTCTTCTTAAAGATCCATTTATTCTCTATGGCTCGCCGTTCAACGGGCAAGTCAGTCAAAGTCCATACTTCGTTTTCATACATGGATCCTATCTCGGATTTCATGGCTTCTAGCCATTTGTCGGAATCCGGGCCCGCCATCGCTTCTTCATAGTTCGAAGGTTCACCGTTGTCTAACATGATTTCCAAGACAGGGTTGCCGTACCACTCTGGTGCGGAACGTGTCCTTGTGGACCTACGAATTTCAGTAGGAGCTTGATCAGAAGTATCTTGATCATCATCATTAACTTCCTCTCTAGTCGGTGCAGGCACCTCAGGAACATTTTCTTGAGTTGCGCCCTTTTCCGGTTCAAGAGGTAATACTTCATCAAGTTCTACTTTCCTCCCACTTACTTCTTTCGAGAGAAACTCCTTCTCTAGAAAGGATCCATTCTTGGCAACAAAGATCTTGCCTTCGGATCTCAGGTAGAAGGTATACCCAATAGTTTCTTTAGGGTATCCTATAAAGACGCATTTTTCCGACTTGGGTTCGAGCTTTTCAGGTTGAAGTTTCTTGACATAAGCATCGCATCCCCAAACTTTCAGAAACGATAGCTTAGGTTTCTTCCCAAATCATAATTCATACAGTGTCGTCTCAACGGATTTCGATGGAGCCCTATTTAAAGTGAATGCGGCAGTCTCTAAAGCATAGCCCCAAAAAGATAGCGGTAAATCGGTAAGAGACATCATAGACCGCACCATATCTAATAGAGTGCGATTACGACGTTCGGACACACCATTACGCTGAGGTGTTCCAGGCGGCGTGAGTTGTGAAACTATCCCACATTTTCTTAAGTGTGTGCCAAATTCGTGACTCAAGTATTCTCCTCCACGATCTGATCGTAGGAACTTGATTTTCCTGTCACGTTGATTTTCAACCTCACTCTGAAATTCCTTGAACTTTTCAAAGGACTCGGACTTGTGTTTCATCAAATAGATATACCCATATCTACTCAAGTCATCAGTGAGGGTGAGAACATAACGACAGCCACCGTGAGCCTGAACACTCATTGGACCGCACACATCAGTATGTATGATTTCCAATAAGTTGGTTGCTCGCTCCATTGTCCCTGAGAACGGAGTCTTGGTCATTTTACCCATGAGGCATGGTTCGCACGTGTCAAATGATTCGTAATCAAGAGACTCTAAAAGTCCATCTACATGGAGCTTCTTCATGCGTTTGACACCTATGTGACCAAGGCGGCAGTGCCACAAGTATGTGGGACTATCATTATCAACCTTACATCTTTTGGTACTCACACTATGAATATGTGTAGCATTACGCTCGAGATTCATTAAGAATAAACCATTCACCATTGGAGCATGACCATAAAACATATCTCTCATATAAATAGAACAACCATTATTCTCGGATTTAAATGAGTAGCCATCTCGTATCAAACAAGATCCTGATACAATGTTCATGCTCAAACTTGGCACTAAATAACAATTATTAAGGTTCAAAACTAATCCCGTAGGTAAATGAAGAGGCAGCATGCCGACGGCGATCACATCGACCTTGGAACCATTCCCGATGCGCATCGTCACCTCGTCCTTCGCCAGTCTCCGCTTATTCCGCAGCTCCTGCTTTGAGTTACAAATGTGAGCAACTGCACCGGTATCAAATACCCAAGAGCTACTATGAGTACTGGTAAGGTACACATCAATTACATGTATATCACATATACCTTTTGTGATGCCGGCCTTCTTGTCCGCTAAGTATTTGGGGCAGTTCCGCTTCCAGTGACCACTTCCCTTGCAATAAAAACACTCAGTCTCGGGCTTGGGTCCATTCTTTGGCTTCTTCCCGGCAGCTTGCTTGCCATGCGCGACAACTCCCTTGCCGTCCTTCTTGAAGGTTTTCTTACCCTTGCCTTTCTTGAACTTAGTGGTTTTATTCACCATCAACATTTGATGTTCCTTTCTGACTTCTACCTCTGCTGATTTCAGCATAGCAAATACTTCAGGAATGGTCTTTTCCATCCCCTGCATATTGAAGTTCATCACAAAGCTCTTGTAGCTCGGTGGAAGCGACTGAAGGATTCTGTCAATGACCGCGTCATCCGGGAGATTAACTCCCAGCTGAGTCAAGCGGTTATGCAACCCAGACATAATGAGTATGTGCTCACTGACAGAACTGTTTTCCTCCATCTTACAGCTGAAGAACTTGTCGGAGACTTGATATCTCTCGACTCGGGCATGAGCTTGAAAAACCATTTTCAGCTCTTCGAACATCTCATATGCTCCGTCTCTCTCAAAATGTTTTTGGAGCCCCGGCTCTAAGCTGTAAAGCATGCCGCACTGAACGAGGGAGTAGTCATCGGTACGTGCCTGCCAAGCGTTCATAATGTCTTGTTCTGCAGGGAGAACAGGTGCGTCACCCAGCGGTGCTTGTAGGACATAATCTTTCTTGGCAGCTATGAGGATGATCCTCAGGTTCCGGACCCAGTCCGTGTAATTGCTGCCATCATTTTTTAGCTTGGTTTTCTCTAGGAACGCGTTGAAGTTGAGGACTACGTTGGCCATTTGATCTACAAGACATATTGTAAATATTTTAGACTAAGTTCATGATAATTAAGTTCATCTAATCAAATTACTCAATGAACTCCCACTTAGATAAACATCCCTCCAGTCATCTAAGTATAACATGATCCGAGTTAACTAGGCCGTGTCCGATCATCACGTGAGACGGACTAGTCAACATCGGTGAACATCTTCATGTTGATCGTATCTTCTATACGACTCATGCTCGACCTTTCGGTCTTCTGTGTTCCGAGGCCATGTCTGTACATGCTAGGCTCATCAAGTCAACCTAAGTGTTTGCGTGTGTAAATCTGTCTTACACCCATTGTATGTGAACATTAGAATCTATCACACCCGATCATCACGTGGTGCTTCGAAACAATGAACTGTCGCAACGGTGCACAGTTAGGGGGAACACTTGCTTGAAATTATTATGAGGGATCATCCTATTTACTACCGTCGTTCTAAGTAAACAAGATGCAAAAACATGATAAACATCACATGCAATCAAATAATAAAAGTGACATGATATGGCCAATATCACATAGCTCCTTTGATCTCCATCTTGGGGCTCCATGATCATCTTGTCACCGGCTTGACACCATGATCTCCATCATCGTGTCTCCATGAAGTTGCTCGCCAACTATTACTTCTACTACTATGGCTAACGCGTTTAGCAATAAAGTAAAGTAATTTACATGTCGTTTCTCAATGACACGCAGGTCATATCAAAAAAAATAAAGACAACTCCTATGGATCCTGCCGGTTGTCATACTCATCGACATGCAAGTCGTGATTCCTATTACAATAGCATGAACATCTCATACATCACATATAGATCATTCATCATTCATCACAACTTTGGCCATATCATATCACAAAGCACTTGCTGCAAAAACAAGTTAGACGTCCTCTAATTGTTGTTGCAAGTTTTACGTGGCTGAAATAGGGTTCTAGCAAGAACATTTTCTTACCTACGTGAAAGCCACAATGTGATTTGTCAACTTCTATTTACCCTTCATAAGGACCCTTTTCATCGAATCCGCTCCAACTAAAGTGGGAGAGACAGACACCCGCCAGCCACCTTATGCAACTAGTGCATGTTAGTCGGTGGAACCGGTCTCACGTAAGCGTATGTGTAAGGTTGGTCCGGGCCGCTTCATCCCACAATACCGCTGAAGCAAGATAAGACTAGTAGCGGCAAGAAAGTTGACAACATCTACGCCCACAACAAATTGTGTTCTACTCGCGGAAGAAGAACTACGCATAGACCTAGCTCATGATGCCACTATTGGGGAACGTTGCAGAAAACAAAAAATTTCCTACGGTTTCACCAAGATCCATCTATGAGTTCATCTAGCAACGAGTGATCGGATGCATCTACATACCTTTGTAGATCGCGAGCGGAAGCGTTCACTAGAACGTGGATGACGGAGTCGTACTCGCCGTGATTCAAATCACCGATGACCAAGCGCCGAATGGACGGCACATCCGCGTTCAACACACGTACGGAGCGGATGACGTCTCCTCCTTCTTGATCCAGCAAGGGGGAAGGAGAGGTTGATGAAGATCCAGCAGCACGACGGTGTGGTGGTGGATGCAGGGCATCACAGTAGCAGGGCTTCGCCGTGTACTATGAGAGAGAGAAGTGTAGCAGGGGAGAGGGAGGCGCCAAGGATGCAGGGTCCGACTGCCCCTCCCTCCCCCCTTCTTATATAGGCCCCCTAGGGGGGGCGCCGGCCCTAGGAGATGGGATCTCCTAGGGGGGGTGGCGGCCAGGGCTGGAGTGGCCCCCAAGGCAAGGTGGGGCGCCCCCCAACCCTAGGGTTCCAACCCTAGGCGCATGGGGTGGGCCTAGGAGGGCGCACCAGCCCACTATGGGCTGGTTCCCCTCCCCACTTTGGCCCATGGGGCCCTCCGGGATGGGTGGCCCCACCCGGTGGACCCCCGGGACCCTTCCGGTGGTCCCGGTACAATACCGGTGACCCCGAAACTTGTCCCGATGGCCGAAACAGCACTTCCTATATATAATTCTTTACCTCCGGACTATTCCGAAACTCCTCGTGATGTCCGGGATCTCATCCGGGACTCCAAACAACATTCGGGTTACTGCATATACATATCTTCACAACTCTAGCGTCACCGAACCTTAAGTGTGTAGACCCTACGGGTTCGGGAGACATGTAGACATGACCGAGATTGCTCTCCGGTCAATAACCAACAGCGGGATCTGGATACCCATGTTGGCTCCCACATGCTCCTCGATGATCTCATGAGATGAACCACGATGTCGAGGATTCAAACAACCCCGTATACAATTCCCTTCGTCAATCGGTATGTTACTTGCCCGAGATTCGATCGTCGGTATCCCAATACCTCGTTCAATCTCGTTACCGGCAAGTCAGTTTACTCGTACGGTAATGCATGATCCCATGACCAGACACTTGGTCACTTTGAGCTCATAATGATGATGCATTACCGAGTGGGCCCAGTGATAGCTCTCCGTCATACGGAGTGACGAATCCCAGTCTTGATCCATGTCAACCCAACAGACACTTTCGGAGATACCCATAGTATACCTTTATAGTCACCCAGTTACGTTGTGACGTTTGCTACACCCAAAGCACTCCTACAGTATCCGGGAGTTACACGATCTCATGGTCTAAGGAAAGGATACTTGACATTGGAAAAACTCTAGCAAACGAACTACACGATCTTGTGCTATGTTTAGGATTGGGTCTTGTCCATCACATCATTCTCCTAATGATGTGATCTCGTTATCAATGACATCCAATGTCCATAGTCAGGAAACGATGACTATCTGTTCATCAACGAGCTAGTCAACTAGAGGCTTACTAGGGACATGTTGGTGTCTATTATTCACACATGTATTACGATTTCCGGATAACACAATTATAGCATGAATAAAGACAATTATCATGAACAAGGAAATATAATAATAATGTTTTTATTATTGCCTCTAGGGCATATGAAGCACGGCTTAAGCCGCACTAGGGGCTGCCGACTTCTTCATTTTCTCTTACTTTCAGGACTCCACTCTTCGGAAGGCCTGTCCGGCAGTACAATTGCCGCACAAACGGTACAACAACCAGGGGAGTAGAAAGCTGCGCCGCACTATGGAACTCTAAGGTGGTCTCTATAACGAGTAGTATACCTGTTTCACATACCATTCCGCAGCTCGCCCCTGGAATGGACATGTTAAATAGTCCCATCTTTTGCTTATTGCACTATTTGTATCGTTCTGCTTTGATCGCAGCTTTTTTAAATAAACAATGCATAGCTTCCGTCTATTATTGCATTACTCTTTTTTACGAATATATGTTCATTAATGACATGTTGCACCCGTACACTTTGGTACGGCCAATACGCCAGGGGCTTAAGTACCCCACAATACGGTGTGAGAAGTCCGAACACTTTCACAAGTGCGGCACCCCAAACTTATAGCATTATATGCATCGGCTCTGAATCATGTCTTGGGTAAATAGTTGGGTTTGCCCGGCTCCTATGTTTTGGTACCTTACGTTCCGTTATATCGGCTAAGGTAGCACTAGGAGAACTACTGCGATTGTGCCCTAGTTGATCTGGGCTAAGCACCTCAGTAGAGAAAGCTAAAACTGACCGTCATGATGAGGCGAGAGCTGGTCGCTGTTCGAGAGGTTTTCGAGTCCCTAAAGACTTATGCCGCTTAGAGTGAGGAGTCGGCTTTGTTCGGCCTAGGCGTGGATAGCGCCCCGAACTCGGTCTTCTGAACACTAGGGGCTTTGCCGAAATTTAAAATTATAGAATTCTATGGCTAAGTGAGAGTGTTCAAGCATTATAGTCCGATTGCCTTGTTCGTTGTGTTGAGCGCCTCCCTCGAAGGACCCAAGAATGGGAAAAAGAGCGCTCATATTTATCCCGAACACCCCAGCACTCGTGGCATGGGGGCAGAAGCCGACGACTCGCCATCTCTCAAATTTGATAAACGGCCGCACAGAAGGTAATATTTTAAATTCAAAAGCGTTGCTTAGCGCATATAAACAAGTTTTCAGCGTACAGGATCACAAATGCGAGTTTACTCAAAAATTACATCTTTGAAGCATTCATCCACTATAAGGCGGGCACCCTCCAGGACTCCCTCATAATATGCTTCCGGGACGCGATGCTCCTTGCCCGGCGGCGGCCCGTCCTTCACCAGCTTCTCCGCATCCATCTTGCCCAGTGCACTTTAGCACAGGCAAGCGCCCTACGGGCACCTTCGATGCAGACGGAGCGCTTGATTACTTCAAGCCGTGGACAGGCATCCACCAGCCGCCTCACCAGCCCGAAGTAGCTACCAGGCAGAGCCTCTCCAAGCCAAAGCCGAACTATGAGGCCCTTTATGGTCTGTTCGGCCACCTTGTGGAGCTCGACCATTTGCTTCAGCTGGTCGCTCAAAGGCACCAGGTGTCCGGCCTCAGCATACTGAGACCAGAACACCTTCTCCGTCGAGCTCCCCTCCTCGGCTCGGTAGTAGGCGGCGGCATCAGACGCACTGCAGGGCAAATCTAGCAATGCTCCTGGAGAGCTCCGGTCTCGGGTAAGTAACAAGTAATTCACTTTCACGTGCTTGCTTTGCATAATTAATGCCTTACCCACCGCTATCTTCGTCATCGCTTCAATTTGTTGGAGGGCTTTCTGGGCTTCGGCCTTGGCAGACTTCGCGCTTTCGAGGGCTGCCGCAAGCTCAGACGCTTGCGTCTTTGAGTCCAGCTCCAAACTCTCATGTTTTTTCACGAGAGCCTGGATCTCTTTCTGCACCTCCTCCACCCGCGCCTCCTGCTTCCCTCTCTTTGTGCGCTCCGCAGCCGCTCTGTTTTCGGCCTCGGACAGCGCTTTCTTAAGGGTTGCCACCTCGGTCGTGGCCCCTATAATAGCACGTTGATTCTGTCATTTTTTGCAACCACATCTTCTCTATATACTTGCACAAGGTATTACTTACCTTCCTTCTCCTCAAGTTGCCTCTTGGCATGGCCGAGCTCGTTCTCGGACCGCGCGAGGTTTTGCTTCAGCGTATCCACCTCCGCAGTCAGTGCGGCGGAGGCCAGCAGCGAAGCCTGCATACGCATATTGACTTGATTATGTTAGACTCTTGCGAATGTTATTAGATCCTCTATTCGGCTTTTCTTTTCGAACGCTGAACAGAGCATCAGGGGCTACTGTCTATGCGGTAATATTTTTACATATTATTTACTTACCTCAAAGCCTGTTAGAAGGCTGGCACAGGCTTCAGTCAGTCCGCTCTTGGCGGGCTGAACCTTCAGGATCACCGCACTCATAGTAGTGCGGTGCTCCTCGTCGATGGAGGCGCCATTAAGCACCTCCAGCAACTTGTCCGGTGCCTCCGGTTGGACGGAGGTCACCGGCTTGGTAGGCTTGCTCCTCTTGGAAGGAGGCTGCCTACCGGAGTCCGGAACCGTTGAAGGTTCCGGCGCGGTGTCCGGCTCAAGGCCGGACTTGGAGCCCTTGGGGGTTCTATCCCCTTTACGCCTGGAGTACGGGAGGTCGCCTTGCGGCGCCTCCAGGACCACCTCCTCCTGGATTGGAACCTATTGGGACGCCACCTCGGCATCGTCCGTCGGGTGGGGGAGGTAGCCGTCGAAAGCGAATTCACATCCGACGAATCCAGGGAGCCGCTCGACGACTCGTCGAGCCCGGCCTTGGGCGGACTGCATAGTCATATTCGGCGTAAGGAGGAGCTGTGCAAGAAAGGAACACTATGAATTGCTCTGGTGTCCGAATACTTGCGATCTCGCCAGGGGCTTGGCACTGTGCGGCCACTCCTCTTCGTCGTCGGCGGCGTTGGTGGAGTAGTCCGGAGGAAGGGTCTTCCCCTTCTTGTACCCTTCGGCCTCCCCAGTTGGGGCGGCCTTCCTTTTCTTCCCTCCTCCCGCTGGAGGGGGAGAGGTCTCTTCTTCCTCCTCCTCGTCTTCACGGGAGGAGTGCGTCTTGGAGTCGTCGGATGATGAATCCGACACCTCCAGGTGCCGGGCACTCTTTCGAGTCCCCTTGGCCTTCTTCTTGGCCTTCTTCTTTGGCACCACATAGGGTACCGGAACCAGCAGCTTCGCCAAGCGAGCGTCCGCTGGGCCTTCGAGCAAAGGAGCCGGACAGTTGATCTATCCAGACATCTCCTGCCAATCCTATCAAAGGTAAGGGAGCTTAGATCCCGCATGGAGTCAAACTATGAAAAACTAATACCCTGTAAAAGGTAAAAACAGCTTACCACACTAGCGTGACGCTGCGTGCTGAATCCGCGATCCTCGATAGCGGATGTGGGGGCCTCGGCGCCCTTGAAAAGCACCTTCCAGGCATCTTCGTACGTCATGTCAAAGAGCCTGCTCAGAGTTCGGTGTTGCCCCGGGTCGAACTCCCACAGGTTGAAAGCCCGTTGTTGACACGGGAGGATCCGGCGGATGAGCATAACCTGGACTACATTGACAAGTTTGAGCTTCTTGTCCACCAGGGTTTGGACGCATGTTTGGAGTCCTGTCAACTCTCCTTTTTTACCCCATGATAGGCTCGTCTCTTTCCAGGAGGTGAGCCGCGTAGGGGGTCCGGATCGGAACTCGGGGGCTGCGACCCATTCAGGGTCGCGCGTGTCATGACCGGTTTTCCAATAAAAATATTTATTGAGAAACCAATCTTTGAGTCCAGTATGAGAGAAAATCCTCCTCATTGGCAGACAAATACTTGATACAATAAGCCAGTAGCATAGAATATATTACAGGGTTGAGCTAGGGCTGCTCAACGAATTATTACAAGCGCGCCAACAGTTATACATAATGGCGGATATAACACAATGGTGTGGTGGCATACTACTGACTCGAGGATATAGTGGTGGTGGAATAACACAATGGGGAGTGTGGTAACACGATTCTCAAACTGGCATCTCATCGAGCGTCGAGGTGAGGCTCGATAAATTTATTCGGGTTGCGGAAGCGGGTATAAAACTGAGACCAAGACCAGGGTCGCACGAGACTGACTGGGATTCCTCTAGGCGTCGGACTCGCTATCGAACTCTTCATCCATGAGATCGCCTTCGTCAGCATCTGGCCAAATCAACAAGCCAGTGAGTACTTTGAAAGTACTCGCAAGACAGTTCGGACGTAAGATATAACAAATGCATGCATGGATGCGTCATGAATAATCTTCCCAATGCACACTGATAATATTTGCACAACGAAGTATGTACGAGGGAAACGGCGGTAGTCCGCCTGAAATCCCAAGGAAAAAAATGAGAACTGATCGTGTGTCTGAAGCGACGCCACGAAGGGTAAACAAATAATAACAGGAAAATAACGAAGTAAGTACGAGGGAAACGGCGGTAGTCCGCCTGAAATCCCAACAGAAAATAAATGAGAACCGATCGTGTGTCTGAAGTGACGCCACGAAGGGTGAACAAACAATAACAGGAAAATCATGCCACAGTCGGACGTCAGAGCGACATCACAGAAAGGGCTTTAAAAGAAATGCCACAGTCGGACGTCTGAGCGACATCACAGAAAGGGCTTTAAAAGAAATGCCACAGTCGGACGTCTGAGCGACATCACAGAAAGGGCTTTAAAAGAAATGCCACAGTCAGACGTCTGGGCGACATCGCAGAAAGGGCTTTAAAAGAAATGCCACAGTCGGACGTCTGGGCGACATCACGGAAAGGGCTTTAAAAGAAATGCCACAGTCGAACGTCTGAGCGACATCACAGAAAGGGCTTTAAAAGAAATGCCACAGTCGGACGTCTGAGCGACATCACAAAAAGGGCTTTAAAAGAAATGCCACAGTCGGACGTCTGGGCGACATCACGGAAAGGACTTTAGTCACAAATAACAATACTCATAATAAATATTCAGTTCATGATAATAAACAGGTTAGTCCATCCATAGGAATAACATTTAGCCGGGCTTAGTATTCATGGGATTCACTGGAGTCTCTGTCATCAAACGGATACTGTTAGTCCAAGATGATACGAAAGTGGACATGGAATAGATGATTCAAGGGATATATGACTCTGCAGAGTTTGTACAAAAAAATTTCCCACAGCCAACGGATTTCCGTAGTCACGAGGGACTAGTTCCGTTTACGGTTTTTCGGAAGAAAACACAGCTAACCAGTACACACCCATCCTACCTCTCGATGCCAGGACTCACCCTAGACATCGTCCAAGAAAAACTTTTGAGGCGGGGAGATCACAATCTCGAATAGCATGGGATCAAATTTATATATGCGCGCTCTAAGGGGTGCCCCCCTCTCGGTCCCAACCGGAAACACCCATGCCCCCTGACCGGATGACTGGCTTTAATCCAGGGCCATGGAACCATCATCCCGGCCTCTCCTTTTGGTGTGTACCAGGAAAGCGGCTTGCAACTTACTAAGCCATATTCCTTGCGGAAAACATGTGGTAGTACAAGGAAGGAAAAGGGAGGAACTGGACCGGTACGGTTTGACCCTGAAGTCACATAGTTTGGCATAAGACTAGCATGCTACAACACTGCCATCTTACCCATCCTCATGCCAACACATGGCCATTCATACTCACTTCCATCCACTTATGGATCATCGAACTTACTTACTTCAACCTTTCATAAAATAACGTTCATCGGTATGCTCATCAACATGCCATGAAACTAACTACATGCAAAACATGCCAAGACACTTATCATATCAAAAGTTCAAACATGCTTGCCTGGTTCAGAGTAGTCGGAGCCTAGCTCGGTGAAGTTCACGGCTCCGTCACCTCCTTCGGTATCTACGGTATAAAGAAAATATATGCGCTATCGTAAATACCAAGAAGTGCACAGAAAGTATTCCAAATATTTTTCAAATAAATATGATAAAAAACTAGACAAAATTCTGAAGAGGACAGAAAAAGAATCACTCAAAAATTCCTTTCTGTTAAAAAGTTATAAGGGTTTTAATCCAAGGACTTGTCTGTAATGAAACAGAAAGTTTTCAGGGGCTAGTTTATAAAAATAGAAAGCGCTTCGGCAGAAACTACGCCAGCCCAGAGGGAAGGCGTATTTGGCAGAAGACGTTTTCAGAAAACGCTTCGCTTAGACAGAGTAGAGAGGCTGACAGCGGGTCCCGCCTGTCAGGTTTAAATTTTTAAAACGAGGCGGCAGACTTCGCCGGTGCCCGAGAGCCGCGGTGGTCGCCGGCGGCGATCCACGGCGAGGCAGGGTGATCGGGGATTACCAACGTGCTCACCGTGTCCTTTCGCAACGGTGGGTGGTGGTGTTGGTCGCCGGTGGGCACCACGTCGACGGCGGGCTTGACTCCGGCGGACGGTGGTTCGGGCGTTGATGGGTCTCGCCGAGGAGGGCTGCAAGGATCAAATTGAGGTGGGGGTTACAGCATTGGGTGCAAGAGAAAGCTACGGACGAGTTTTGGGCGCCGGAGATGGCCTCACCGAAGGGAATCGAGGTGGAGGCCGAGGCGGGGCGAGGCGGCCGGAGCTGGGGGAGGAGACCTCCTCGAGGTCCTCCTGGTGGTTTGGCAGGGTTCTGGAGAGGCGTAGTGGAGATGTGGGTCTTGTGAGCGAGCTCGGGGCCCTTTTTATAGGCAATCCGAGGCGGTGGCCGTGAACGGGGATCTCCGGTGAAGGTTACGGCGGCGCAGAGCTTGGTCGGGGAGGTTTAGGGAGTTGGGCGTCATCACGGAGTTCTACTGGTTCCATTTGGGTGCTAAGCGAGTTTGGAGGGGTGTTAGGGGCGAGCTCGACGGAACGGGGCGACGCGGGCCCGTTGGCGGCAGGGAGCACGTTCCGTGCTTGCCGGGCCGCGGCGAGGGTGCCACGGGCGTGCGCTAGCATTCATGAGGACACGCGGAGGGCCAGGAGGCTTTGGGCGGCGCCAAAACGGCGTTCTGTTGTGGTGTGCCTTCTGTCGGCCGCCACGGGAGGTCCCGACGCCGCAGAAGACGCCGGCGAGGGCGGGCCAGCGCGCTACTGACGCCAGGAAGGCTCCAAGCACGCGTGTGCAACATCCGGACAAGAGGAGAGAGGCCGCGAACGTCGAGCCAAGGCACTGTGAGCATGTGTTTGTAACTCTGAAGAAATCGACATTGTAAAACTGAATTTTACTGAACTATGCCAAGAACAGTGCAGCTCAGGTGTTCGACAGAATGCTTTTGGCATCTAGGGATTTTTCTTTGAGCTGAAACTTGGTGGAGTGGCCTCTCATTGCTCCAGTAGGCTGCCTGAATTTTGGTGGAATTTTTGGAGAGGTGTAGATATGAATTTCACCAAATTTGGCAAATCTGGTCCAAACTTGTAGTGAGTGAAATTTGAAAAATTCGAAAAGAAGGAGAGTGGATCAAGATGGTTCTAGGTTGTGGGTACTAAAGACAATCCAGGGGAGTTGGTTTGGGATAAAAACTCCAAGGCAAAATGACACTTGCTTTGAAAATCACTTAAGCTCAAATAAATGGCAGAAATGTTTTTGGGGAGAAAAATAATTTAAATAAAATCCCAAAACTTGTTTGGACTTGTTGAGACAGACGATTTAGATTGTTCAAAGATGGAGGGAATGGATTTTGAGAAGATTTACCATAGGAGACATGGTAAACCATGGGTGTCTTCAAAAAGAAAAGAGGTCCCAAAATTCCTAGGGTTTCTTTTTTTGGAAAAATAAATAAGTTTTAGAGGGAAATAACCAGAAGAAAAGCTTCCAAAAATTTTAACACCAAAATTAAAAGGAAAGGAAATCCTTGCCAAAGGTGAAAGGAAGTTTTTTTTAAGAGGAGCGATTTTCTGAAAGAGAAATTTTTTTTAAAGGCCCTCCTTTCTAATTCAATAAAGTTTTTGATGAAAACCAAATCAAAAATTTTTTTAAAGGCCCTCCTTTCTATGACGAATTCCGAGGCCTTGCCCATACTCACCTTTCTTTTGATGCCTTCAATGCTGGGGTGACCAGGCTGAGCTCTTTTAATTTCCTCCACAAGGTCGGGTCGTATTTCCAAGTTTGATATGGTGCCTTCGGCGACCATTAACAAATTGAGCCTGGCAAATTCTTGTTGGAATTCGGGCCTCAAGCCTCGCAGATTGCTTTCGTCGGAGTTGGGGTTCCGACTAAGAGCATCGCCACTACATTTGCCTTCCCTGGGTGGTAATGGATACCAACATCATAATCCTTTACCAATTCCAACCAACGTCTCTATCGTAAATTCAGTTCTGGCTGCGTGAAAATATACTTGAGACTTTTGTGATCTGTATATATTTCACATCGGTTCCCAAGTAAGAAATGCCTCCATTCTTTCAGTGCATGAATGACCGCTGCCATTTCTAAGTCATGAGTGGGATAATTTTCCTCATGCTTGCGAAGTTGTCTTGAAGCATAGGCAACAACCTTGCCTTCTTGCATCAACACGCATCCGAGACCCTTTCTGGACGCGTCACAAAATACTTCAAAATTTTTGTGTATGTCTGGCACAATTAATACTGGTGCTGTCGTTAATTTTCGCTTTAACTCTTGGAAACTCTTTTCGCAGGCTTCTGTCCATTCAAACTTCTTGTCTTTCTTAAGTAACTGCGTTATAGGCTTGGCTATGGTGGAAAATCCTTCAATAAATCTGCGGTAATATCCTGCCATTCCCAAGAAACTACGTATATCTGTTACGCTGGCTAGCGACTTCCAGCCAAGTATGGCCTTGACCTTCTCTGGGTCCACTGCGATACCGTCTTGGGTTACCACGTGGCCTAGAAAGCCTACTTGTCTTAGCCAAAATTCGCACTTGCTGAACTTGGCATACAATTGGTGTTTTCCGAGCTCTCCTAGCACAATCCTGAGGTGATCTGCGTGCTCTTCTGGTGTTTTGGAATATACCAGTATATCGTCGATGAATACCACGACGAACTTGTCCATATATTTCATAAATACTTTGTTCATGAGGTGAACAAAATATGCAGGGGCATTAGTTAATCCAAATGGCATCACTGTGAACTCATACAGCATACAGTCCATATCTGGAAATGAAGGCATGATGAGTGAATCTACACTCTAAAATATGTCTGCATACATTTGTATATGGTGGTCCATTTAAAATCTTTAAAAAGACAAATATTTAGAAACGAGGGAGTATTTGTTAACCCATGTAACACCACATTATAATCTATCATTATACTCCCTCCGATCCTTTATAGTCTGCGCATAACTTTCCTCCGTTTTTTTTTCGTTTTACTCTACGCGCTTCTTTTCCACACCGATACTTTCCTGTTCTGCCCCTAAAAAGCTGCTGCATGCAATCGTTCGCAGTGAATACTTGCCTTCTTCCGTTGGCCATGCAGAGTAGGAGAGGAGAGGCAACCGCATGGGAGAGCCAATCGACTGCATGCAAATTAATAACAAACTAGCCCTAAAGCAGGGGCAAATTAGTTCCAGAAAAATCGAGCCAGCCTTTCCTTGGTATCCGTGATGGATGTTATACGCAGAGAAAAAAGAATCGGAGGGAGTACTTTCCCATTGCTGATTATAAATGAAATGACTTGTTACTGTTTTTGGTCAACAACATCCCTATTATGCACTGATATGATTAGTTTTTGTACAAGATTAATATTTTTTGCGAATTAGTATGAAATTAGTAGTGTTAGCATTGTTGGCATTATATTAATATGAATTAAATTAATAGAAAAACTGCTAATTATATCAATGGGAGTTTGCATATAAAAATGATGTCATTTTTTAAACTACAAATCTAATGTCAGATTCTTTTTTGAAACGTGATAATGTCAGATTATAAACATTACCAAAAAAGTGGTAGCCGATCTCAGTGGTAAACCGTCAACAAAGCTAGCTTTACGGTCTGTAAAATACGTGCGCCGGAGTATTATGTTTGTTGAAGTTTATGTTTCTATGTTGTCAGTCCGGATTAATTAGTCTACTCATTTTTTGAATCAAATTTCGACATTTTATTTAAGTAGCAAACTATAAGCTATATACTACTCCCTTCGTTCATAAATATAAAGCCTCCTTTGGTTTGAAGGAATTTCATAGGAATTTTAGAGGATAGGATTCTTATAGGATTTTTTCCTTTAGAGCTCTTTGGTTCATATGAATAGATTCATATTCCTATATAGGATTGGTTCCTATCCTCCACATTTCATAGGAAAATAAAAATGAGCCTAAACTCAATGGAAAAATTCCTTTGGTGTCAACCAAATGACATCTCATTTCCTATTCCTACTCATAGGATTTGAGATACATGCCATCTCATTTCCTACAAAATTCCTATTCCTATGATAATCCTATCCTATGAACCAAAAGAGGCCTAAAATGTTCTAACTTTCTTAGGAATCGGGTGTATTCACTCATTTCAGTCTGTATGTAATACATGTTGAAATATTCAAAACATCTTATATTTATGAACGGAGGGAGTACAAAAGTAATATCATTAGAACTTTTTCCGAATAGGAATTCGACACTACAGTTTTTGTAACTAATAAAAACTTCTACTTTTCTAGTAATCAAATCTATAGTCAAAAATTACATAAAGCATAGAGTAACCTAGACGGCACAAGTCCCACATCGGTGAAAGACGAGTTTTCGCCGTAAGCTAACAGCATCTCCAGCCAGACGCCTCAAACCTGCCTACACCCGGGCGGGCCGTCCGATCACTGACCGGTAACAATTTTTTGACCCATACAGGCCCCTCAAACAGCCCTCAAACACCCAGGCTGACCATCACACCATATCCTGGGGCGGATATGGGGGCATCCGAGCGCGCCTGGGGACGTCCGCCATGTAGGACCCAGCCTCACATAAAATTCTCCCCATCCACTCGTCGGACAAAGCACTGGCCACTTCGCTCTCCTCGCCTCCACTCCCCTCCACCACCAAAGCTCGTCTCCGGCTCCTTTTGGTCGCCTATGGCATGGTGGGCAGCGAATCCGAGTCCTTCACCTTCAGATCCATCGACCCCGAGCTCATCCCACGCAGCCACGAGGAGGAGATGGCCGTCCGGCTTGCGCTCCGCCGCGCCCGGAAGGAGGCCTGTGGACGGTTGCGCTCGGACTCCATCCATCGGGAATCCATTGCGTTCACCCAAATGGCGGATGAATCCGGCGCTAGGCCGACCATAGTTGCCTCGCCGGAGGCCGTGCGGTCCATCTGGCATCCAAAGGTGCTGGCGGATGCGCAACTCCTCCGGTGGCGCGCCAATATTGGGGACGCATCATCGCCCCACGAGGTCATGGCACGGCATGCACGCCGTGCAAGACACCGGGCGCGGGAAGCGGTGGCAGCCCTCGCGGTAGCGGACGTCGGCGAGGCGGAGTCGCATTCTGCGGCGCCCCGTACGGCGCATCAGTCCGAGCGCCGCAACAGCATCGTGGTGGACATCGGCGGCTCGTCCCGGGAGGGATCCGTCATCGATCCGACGTCCACCGGCACCGTTCGGGTTCCGGTCTCCGACGAGGAAGAGTAGAGCATGGGAAACGGCGGCACCTTGAGTCCCGTGAGTTGGCCCGTGTCCCATGCCCTACCATATGTTGCTGGCGACCGGACCAACACTCTGAGGGGCGCAGCCAGCTGCTGGACATGGCCAGGGCGGAGCCGGCCGGGCGGGAATGGAACCGGACAAAGCTCCCGTCAAAGATGGATGTGTTGCATGTAATAATATGAATTTGATGTGTCCGGATATGGAATGTGTTTTTTGAGAGGTGACCGGTCACTGTCCACGGAGGCACGGCCACGGACGTTTGAAGGGTCGGATTTGTCAAGCTATATGCTCTAACGCTTTGGAAACCACCCATGTGACTGTACCACCCATGTGACTGTACTGCAAAGAATTGACAAGTCACGAGCCAGGACGAAGCTGACTACCCAATGGGCTTTTCTTTTCTTTTCAGGCTGGTTGTAATGGGAAGATCATATACTAGTATCATGCATATGATACTACTATACATAGTATCATATATTACTTTATTTAGGGGGTGTTTAGTTCAAGGACTTTTTAGTCCCAAAGACTAGAAAAGTCTCTAAAAAGTACCTAGGAACCAAACAGGAGGGATTTTTTTTATAGGGACTAAAAAAAGACTCTATTGGAGAGTCTTTTTTAATTAGTTCCTGGGACTAGAAAAAGTCCTAAGACTTCTGAAACAAACACCATATTATTGCCATACATGACACATAGCAGCATATCATTTATTATGATACGGTATCATCATATGATACTCAACCTTCTTTTTTTTCATTTAATTCTATGACACCTCATCAAAATTTTTAGTTGACATGCATAATACGTTAGTTATGATACTCCCATTACGACCAGTCTCACCAGCAGATGCTTTGGGAACCATCCACGACGAAGCCACACTGACCGTCCAATGGGATATAGACGGTCTCGGAAAATAATTTAATTAATTATTAATAAGGAGACTCCTCACTCCAGCAGCGGTCAGTCGCCCACTCCACTCCGCTCGGACAGAAGCAATCTTGTTCTCGGAAAAAGGAGGGAAGGTTGCGTGAGAGCAAGCAATGGCCTTCGCTGACGCAGGAGCACGGAGGCTCCTGCGCGGCGCAGGCGGCGGTGTTGCTCGAGGAATCGCCGCCGACGCCGTCGGCATGAGCTTCGGCCTCGACGGCTTGTGGCAGCTCATCGCCGGCTTGTTCGCGAGCGTGGCTCACCTGCTCGTCCTGCCGTTCGAGGTGCTCGGGCACTGGCTGCAGGCAGCCGTCGCCGCCGTGGCCCACCTGGTCGTCCTGCCGTTCGAGGCGCTCTGGCACTTGCTGCAGTCCGCCGCTGCCGGCGTCAGCTTCTGCTTCAGCAGCCTCGTCGCCGCGCTTGTGAGCGCGGCCCACGCTCTGGTGGTGCCGTTCGAGGCGCTCTGGCACCTGCTGCAGTCTGCCGCCGCCGGCGTCGTCTTATGTTTCGACAACCTCGTTGCCGCGCTCGGGAGCGCGGCCCACGCTCTGGCGGTGCCGTTCGAAACGCTCTGGCAGTGGATCCAGGCCGCACCCGCGAGCATCAGTTTCGGCTTCCACGGTTTGGGGCAGCTCATACGCGGCTGCTTCGACAGCCTCGTCGCCGCGCTGGGGAGCGCAGCCCACGCTCTTGTGGTGCCGTTTGAAGCGCTCTGGCAGTGGCTCCAGGCCGCGGCCGCCGGCGTCAGTTCCGGCTTGGACGGCTTCTGGGAGCACATGCAGGGCATCTTCGCCGGCCTCCCCGCCGCGCTCGCCAGCGCTGCCCACAGCCTCGTCCTCCCATTAGAGTCTTTGTGGCGGTGGGTGCAGAACGCCGTCGGCGGCATCAGCCTCGATCTGGACGGCTTTTGGCCGCTCGTCCAGCGCTTCGTGGCCACGGCCGCGAGCAAGGCCCACGAGCTCGTCCCGGCCTTGGAGGCGTTCTGGCGGTGGCTCAAGGACGCCGCCGCGGTCGCGCTGCCTTACGCGCTGGCCATCGCCGCGGTTGTTTGCGTCGCGGCCCTGGTCTGGTACTGCTATCAGGTCGTCGCGTCCCTGGTCTGTTACTGCTGGCAGTTCCTGTGCAACTCCGCCGTGCAGGTCGCGCCGGCGCTCGGCCTGGTCCTCTGCTTCTGCCGGGACTGCTTGATTGCCATCGCCACGTGGGTGGTGCTGTGCTGCACCAGGGTTACCATGGTCGGTCCGGGCGCCGCCGGCGCGCTGATATCACGCCCTGCGTTCGCGGCGAACCCGCGGCTCTACTTCAAGATCCTCCGCTTGGCTGGCCCCGTCGT
Organism: Triticum monococcum; assembly: GCA_034509565.1. Lineage (NCBI taxonomy): Eukaryota > Viridiplantae > Streptophyta > Magnoliopsida > Poales > Poaceae > Triticum > Triticum monococcum. Next base: position 665,424,087 of record CM067845.1, on the reverse strand, counting down.
GGCCGCTGCTGTCTTCAGTTCGAGCCCCGTCGCCTGGGTGGTCGGAGCGGTGGTCGGCGTCCTTTTCAGCCTCTGATTATATATTAAGCCTATGTATGTATTTCACGTAATTTGTCTTGCGTGACTGTTGCCTGTAAGATTTACAGATCCTGTTTCCTCGTATCATCTGCCAACTGACGCTATCGTCGTTATGATAATAATCTCTTGTTAAAGTTCAGAAGAATTTCTGCTCGCAATGGATCTTCACAAACGAAACCACAACAACCAAGGGTACGTACGGAGCAACTTACAGATTAAGCAAACATCATAGTGCGATCTGATCCACACATTCTTCTTCTTTTTAGAAAGCCATGAATCGTGCTACCACTACTTTTCGCGAACCATTCAGGCTTGGCTGAATCATATGTTACTACTAGGTACTAGCACGATGGGATGGCGTTGCATCTTTTGAGAATGTGACTCCTTTCCAAAGTCCTTTGTTCCATCGACAATGAAATCGTACTCGCAAGTTATATTGTTCCTTTCTGATTAAAAATGTTTCTACTTCATAAAAATATCGTGAATACGGAATGTCATGTGTTCGTTAAAATTGTTTCTTTTCAAGAAAGATATGCTTCTTCTCACTCGCAAAAAAAAAGCTTCTTCTTCATAGAAACCGTTTCCATATGAAATCTGAGGTATTGGTACGGAAGAAAATGGATCTTAATTGGACACTCGGTATTTGTGATATCGGGGTACGAGGGCGACTCCAATGCGGTTCATCAAAACGGAGACCACTAACGTGTCCATGAACAGTAATTGAGATGGAGACCGCAACAGGAGTCATCAAATGTCATGGCTTGCGAGTACGATGTTCATTAGTAGGCATGGGAGTTTTCATACCTTTGCTTTCTTGCATGTTGAACTTCTTAAATAAGTCATTGATGTATTTTGTTTGAGAGACAAAGGTGCCTTCCTTAGTTTGCTTGATTTGCAAACCAAGAAAGAACTTGAGTTCACTCATCATAGACATCTCAAACTTCTTCGACATTAATTTTCCAAACTTCTCACTAAAATGAGGGTTAGTTGAGCCAAGTATGATATCATCAACATAAATTTGGCATACAAATAACTCACCATTAACCCTTTTAGTAAAAAGAGTAGAATCTATTTTTCTTTCAATTTCAAAGCTTTTTTCAATAAGGAACTTGGTCAAGTATTTATACCACGCTCTTTGAGCTTGTTTAAGACCATAAAGGGCTTTGTGAAGTTTGTAAACATGATCGGATTTCTTAGGATTGACAAAGCCGGGAGGTTGTTTAACATAAACTTCCTCCTCAATTTCACCATTTAGAAAAGCACTTTTAATGTCCATTTGGTATAAAGTGATATCAAGGTGATTAATATAGGCAAGTAAGATGCAGATGGACTCAAGTCTAACAATGGGGGCATATGTCTCACCGTAGTCCATACCTTAGACGAGCTTTGTTGCGGACGACTTGACCATCTTCATCTTGCTTGTTGCGAAACACCGATTTGGTACCGATGATGTTGTGGTTCTTGTCGGGCTTCTCGACCAATGTCCACACTTGATTTCTCTCAAAGTTGTGTAGCTCTTCATGCATGGCATTTATCCAATCCGGATCTTCCAATGCTTCTTCAACCTTCATAGTTTCAATGCTAGAGATGAATGAATAATGTTCATAAAATTTAGCCAAACGAGTTTTAGAGCGAGTGATTCTCCCGGTTTGGATATCATTGTAGATTTGCTCGACGGGATGGTCTTTGGCGTCTCTTGCTCGAACTCATGGAAGCTTTTGCTTGGGTCGGGGTGGAACATCTTCTTCATCTTGTTCTTCTTCTTCTTTTCCTTCTTCATTGTTGATGTTGTCGTTCTCTTGTCGTGGTGGAGTAGGAGGTTGATGAGGTTGATCATGGTGTATGTGTTGGGGAACGTAGCAGAAATTAAAAAATTTCCTATGTGTCACCAAGATCTATCTATGGAGAAACCAACAACGAGGGGAAGGAGAGTGCATCTACATACCCTTGTAGATCGCTAAGCGGAAGCATTCAAGAGAACGGGGTTGAAGGAGTCATACTCGTCGTGATCCAAATCACCGGAGATCCTAGTGCCGAACGGACGGCACCTCCGCGTTCAACACACGTATAGCTCGGTGACGTCTCCCATGCCTTGATCCAGCAAGGAGAGAGGAAGTGGTTGAGGAAGACTCCATCCAGCAGCAGCACAACGGTGTGGTGGTGGTGGAGGAGCGTGGTGATCCAGCAGGGCTTCGCCAAGCACTGCGAGATATGAGGAGAAAGAGAGGGGTAGGGCTGCGCTAAGAAGGAGAGGAACTCGTGTGTCTTGGGCAGCCCAAACCTCAAGTATATATAGGGGGAGGGGAGGGGCTGCGCCCCCACCTAGGGTTCCCTCCCTAGGGGTGGCGGCAGCCCCCAGATCCCATCTGGGTGGCGGCCAGGTGGAGGGGAGAGGGAGGCGCACCAGGCATGGGCCCTAAGGCTCATCTGCCCTTAGGGTTTGCCCCCCTTCCTCCCCTTAGGCGCCTTGGGCCCTTGTGGGGGGGGGGGCGCACCAGCCCACCTGGGGCTGGTCCCCTCCCACACTTGGCCCATGCAGCCCTCCGGGGCTTGTGGCCCCACTTGGTGGACCCCCGGGACCCTCCCGGTGGTCCCGGTACGTTACCGATAAAACCCGAAACTTTTCCGGTGACCAAAACAGGACTTCCCATATATAAATCTTTACCTCCGGACCATTCCGGAACTCCTTGTGACGTCCAGGATCTCATCCAGGGCTCCAAACAACATTCGGTAACCACGTATATCTATTCCCTATAACCCTAGTGTCATCGAACCTTAAGTGTGTAGACCCTACGGGTTCGGGAATCATGCAGACATGACCGAGACGTTCTCTGGTCAATAACCAACAGCGGGATCTGGATACCCATGTTGGCTCCCACATGCTCCACGATGATCTCATCGGATGAACCACGATGTCAAGGACTTAATCAATCCCGTATACAATTCCCTTTGTCTATCGGTACGATACTTGCCCGAGATTCGATCGTCGGTATCCTGATACCTTGTTCAATCTCGTTACCGGCAAGTCTCTTTACTCGTTCCGTAACACATCATCCCGTGATCAACTCCTTGATCACATTGTGCACATTATGATGATGTCCTACCGAGTGGGCCCAGAGATACCTCTCCGTTTACACGGAGTGACAAATCCCAGTCTCGATTCGTGCCAACCCAACAGACACTTTCGGAGATACCTGTAGTGTACCTTTATAGCCACCCAGTTACGTTGTGACGTTTGGCACACCAAAAGCACTCCTACGGTATCCGGGAGTTGCACAATCTCATGGTCTAAGGAAATGATACTTGACATTAGAAAAGCTTTAGCATACGAACTACATGATCTTGTGCTAGGCTTAGGATTGGGTCTTGTCCATCACGTCATTCTCCTAATGATGTGATCCCGTTATCAATGACATCCAATGTACATGGTCAGGAAACTATAACCATCTATTGATCAACGAGCTAGTCAACTAGAGGCTTACTAGGGACATGGTGTTGTCTATGTATCCACACATGTATCTGAGTTTCCTATCAATACAATTCTAGCATGGATAATAAATGATTATCATGAACAAGGAAATATAATAATAATCAATTTATTATTGCCTCTAGGGCATATTTCCAACAGTCTCCCACTTGCACTAGAGTCAATAATCCAGTTCACATCGATATGTGATCAACACTCAAGGTCACATCCCCATGTGACTAACACCCAAAGAGTTTACTAGAGTCAATAATCTAGTTCACATTACCATGTGATTAACACTCAATGAGTTCTGGGTTTGATCATGTTATGCTTGTGAGAGATGTTATAGTCAACGGGTCTGAATCTTTCAGATCCGTGTGTGCTTTACAAATCTCTATGTCATCTCCTAGATGCAGCTACCACGTTCTATTTGGAGCTATTCCAAATAACTGTTCTACTATACGAATCCAGTTTACTACTTAGAATAATCTGGATTAGTGTCAAAGTTTACATCAGCGTAACCCTTTACGACGAACTCTTTTACCACCTCCATAATCGAGAAAATTCCTTAGTCCACTAGTTACTAAGGATAACTTTGACCGCTGTCCTGTGATCCATTCTTGGATCACTCTTGTACCCCTTGACTGACTCATGGCAAGGCACACTTCAGGTGCGACACATAGCATAGCATACTGTAGAGAGCCTATGACAAAAGCATAGGGGACGACCTTTGTCCTTCCTCTTTCTTCTGCCGTGGTCGAGCTTTAAGTCTTAACTTCATACCTTGCAACTCGGGCAAGAACTCCTTCTTTGACTGATCAATCTTGAACACCTTCAAGATCATGTCAAGGTATGTGCTCATTTGAAAGTACCATTAAGCGTTTTGATCTATCCTTATAGATCTTGATGCTCAATGTTCAAGTAGCTTAATCCAGGCTTTCCATTGAAAAACACTTTTCAAATAACTCTGCATGCTTTCCAGAAATTCTACATCATTTCGGATCAACAATATGTTAACAACATATACTCATCAGAAATTCTATAGTGCTCCCACCCACTTCTTTGGAAATACAAGTTTCTCATAAACTTTGTATAACCCAAAATCTTTGATCATCATCAAAGCGTATATTCCAACTCCGAGATGCTTACTCCAGTCCTTAGAACGATTGCTAGAGCTTTGCATCCTGTTTACAAGATTTCATAAATAATACAGTAATCGCTATTATAATTCCAACAGACTCTTAGCATCGCTACGAGTTAGAAAGTCTCATCGTAGTCAACTCCTTGAACTTGTCGGAAAACATCTTAACAACAAGTCGAGCTTTCTTAATGGTGATACTTACCATCATTGTCCGTCTTCCTTTTAAAATCCATATGTACCTAACAGCCTTACGACCATCAAGTAGTTCTTCCAAAGTCTACACTTTGTTTTCATATATGGATCCTCTCTCGGATTATATGGCCTCGAGCCATTTTGGAATCCAGGCCCACCATCGCTTCTCCATAGCTCGTAGGTTCATTGTTGTCTAGCAACATGACTTCCAAGACAGGATTACGCACCACTCTGAAGCAGTACGCATCCTTGTCATCCCACGATGTTTGGTAGTGACTTGATCTGAAGTTTCATGATCACTATCATAAGCTTCCACTTCAATTGGTGTAGGGGCCATAGGAACAACTCCCTGTGCCCTGCCACACACTAGTTGAAGGTACGATTCAATAACCTCATCAAGTCTCCACCATCCTCCCACTCAATTCTTTCAAGAGAAACTTTTCCTTGAGAAAGGACCCGATTCTAGAAACAATCCCTTATTGCTTTCGGATCTGAGACAGGAGGTATACCCAACTGTTTTGGGTGTCCTATGAAGATGCATTTATCCGCTTTGGGTTCGAGCTTATCAGCCTGAAACTTTTTCACATAAGCGTCGCAGCCCCAAACTTTTAAGAAATGACAGTTTAGGTTTCTCTAAACCATAGTTCATATGGTGTCATCTCATCGGGATTACGTGGTGCCCTATTTAAAGTGAATGTGGTTGTCTCTAATGCCTAACCCATAAACTATCGTGGTAATTCGATAAGAGACATCATGGTATGCATCATATCTAATAGGGTGCAGTTATGATGTATGGACACACCATCACACCGTGGTGTTCCTGGCTGTATTGGTTGTGAAATAATTTCCACAATGTCTTAATTCTGTGCCAAACTCGCCATTCAGATATTCATCTCTATGATCATATCATAGATATTTTATCCTCTTGTCACGATGATCTTTCAACTTCACCCTGAAATTACTTGAACCTTTCAATAATTCAGACTCGTGATTCATCAAGTAAATATACTCAACATCTACTCAAATCATCTATGAAGTAAGAACATAACGATATCCACTACACGCCTCAGCACTCATTGGACTGCACACATCAAAATGTATTACTTCCAACAAGTTGCTTTCTAGTTCCATTTTACTGAAAACGAGGCTTTCAGTCATCTTGCCCATGTGGTATGATTTGCATGTCTCAAGTGATTCAAAATCAAGTGAGTCCAAATGGTCCATTTGCATGGAGTTTCTTCATGCATATACACCAATAGACATGGTTCGCATGTCTCAAACTTTTCAAAACGAGTGAGTCCAAAGATCCATCAACATGGAGCTTCTTCATGCGTTCTATACCAATATGACTCAAATTGCAGTGCCACATTTGTGTGGTACTATCATTACTATCTTATACCTTTGGCATGAAAATGTGTATCACTACGATCGGGATGGTATTATTCAAATAAACAGAGTAACCATTATTCTCCTTAAATGAATAACCGTATCGCGATAGACATAATCCAATCATGTCTATGCTCAACGCAAATACCAAATAACAATTATTTAGGTTTTAATACCAATCTCGATGGTAGAGGGAGCGTACGATATTTGATCAACCTTGGAAATACTTCCAACACATATCGTCATCTCACCTTTTAGCTAGTCTCCGTAGCCTTTTGTTTCGAGTTACTAACACTTAGCAACCGAACCGGTATCTAATACCATGGTGCTACTAGGAGTACTAGTAAAGTACACATTAACACAATGTATATCCAATATACTTCTATCGACCTTGCCAGCCTTCTCATCTACCAAGTATCTAGGGTGGTTCTGCTTCAGTGACTATTCCCCTTATTACAGAAGCACTTAGTCTCGGGCTTGGGTTCAACTTTGGGTTTCTTCACTAGAACAACAACTGATTTGTTGTTCCATGAAGTATCCCTTTCTTGCCCTTGCCCTTCTTGAAACTAGTGGTTTTACTAACCATCAACGATTGATGCTCCCTTTTGATTTCTACTTTCGCGGTGTCGCGAATAGCTCAAGGATCATATCTATCCCTGATATGTTATAGTTCATCACGAAGCTCTAGCAGCTTGGTGGTAATGACTTCGGAGAAACATCACTATCACATCTGGAAGATCAACTCCCACTCGATTCAAATGATTGTTGTACTCAGACAATCTGAGCACAAGCTCAACAATTGAGCTTTTCTCCCTTAGTTTGCAGGCTAAGAAAAAAAATCGTTGGAGGTCTTATACCTCTTGACGTGGGCACGAGCCTGAAATCCCAATTTCAGCCCTCGAAACATCTCATATGTTTCGCGAAAACGTCTTCAGTGCCTCAACTCTAAACCGTTTAACTGAACTATCACGTAGTTATCAAAATGTGTATGTCAGATGTTCGCAACATCCACAGACGATGTTCGAGGTTCAGCACACTGAGCGGTGCATTAAGGACATAAGCCTTTTATGAAGCAATGAGGACAATCCTCAGTTTACGGACCTAGTCCGCATAATTGCTACTATTAACTTTCACCTAAATTTTCTCTAGGAACATATCTAAATAGTAGAACTAAAGCGCGAGCCACGACATAATTTGCGAAGACCTTTTGACTATGTTCAGGATAATTAAGTTCATCTTATGAACTCCCACTCAGATAGACATCCCTCTAGTCATCTAAGTGATTACATGATCCGAGTCAACTAGGCCGTGTACGATCATCACGTGAGACGGACTAGTCATCATCGGTGAACATCTTCATGTTGATCGTATTTACCATACGACTCATGCTCGACCTTTTGGTCTCTTGTGTTCTGAGGCCATGTCTGTACATGCTAGGCTCGTCAAGTTAACCTAAGTGTTTCGCATGTGTTCCGAGGCCATGTCTGTACATGCTAGGCTCGTCAACACCCGTTGTATTCGAACGTAAGAATCTATCACACCCGATCATCACGTGGTGCTTCAAAACGACGAACTTTCGCAACGGTGCACAGTTAGGGGGAACACTTTCTTGAAATTTTAATGAGGGATCATCTTATTTACTACCGTCATTCTAAGCAAATAAGATGCAAAAACATGATAAATCACATGCAATCAAAAAGTGACGTGATATGGCCAATATCATTTTGCTCCTTTTGATCTCCATCTTCGGGGCTCCATGATCATCATTGTCACCGGCATGACACCATGATCTCCATCATCGTGTCTTCATGAAGTTGTCTCGCCAACTATTACTTCTACTACTACAGCTAATGGTTAGCAATAAAGTAAAGTAATTACATGACGTTTATATTGACACGCAGGTCATAAATAAATAAAGACAACTCCTATGGCTCCTGCCAGTTGTCATATTCATCGACATGCAAGTCGTGATTCCTATTACAAGAACATGATCAATCTCATACATCTCATATCATTCATCACATTCTTCTTGGCCATATCACATCACATAGCATACCCTGCAAAAACAAGTTAGACGTCCTCTAATTGTTGTTTGCATGTTTTACGTGGCTGCTATGGGTTTCTAGCAAGAACGTTTCTTACCTACGCAAAAACCACAATGTGATATGCCAATTACTATTTACCCTTCATAAGGACCCTTTTCATCGAATCCGATCCGACTAAAGTGGGAGAGATAGACACCCGCTAGCCACCTTATGCAACTAGTGCATGTCAGTCGGTGGAACCAGTCTCACGTAAGACTACGTGTAAGGTCGGTCCGGGCCGCTTCATCCCACGATGCCGCCGAATCAAGATAAGACTAGTAACGGCAAGTAAATTGACAAAATCAACGCCCACAACTACTTTGTGTTCTACTCATGCATAGAATCTATGCAATAGACCTAGCTCATGATGCCACTGTTGGGGAACGTAGCAGAAATTCAAAAGTTTCCTACGTGTCACCAAGATCTATCTATGGAGAAACCAGCAACGAGGGGAAGGAGAGTGCACCTACATATCCTTGTAGATCTCTAAGCGGAAGCGTTCAAGAGAACGGGGTTGAAGGAATCGTACTCGTCGTGATCCAAATCACCGGAGATCCTAGTGCCGAACGGACGGCACCTCCGCGTTCAACACACGTACAGCCCGGTGACGTCTCCCATGCCTTGATCCAGCAAGGAGAGAGGGAGAGGTTGAGGAAGACTCCATCCAGCAGCAGCACAACGGCGTGGTGGTGGTGGAGGAGCGTGGTGATCCAGCAGGGCTTCGCCAAGCACTGCGAGATATGAGGAGAAAGAGAGGGGTAGGGCTGCGCCAAGAAGGAGAGGAACTCGTGTGTCTTGGGCAGCCCAAACCTCTAGTATATATAGGGGGAGGGGAGGGGCTGCGCCCCCACCTAGGGTTCCCTCCCTAGGGGTGGCGGAAGCCCCCAGATCCCATCTGGGTGGTGGCCAGGTGGAGGGGGAGAGGGAGGCGCACCAGGCATGGGCCCTAAGGCCCATCTGCCCTTAGGGTTTGCCCCCTCCTCCCCTTAGGCGCCTTGGGCCCTTGTGGGGGGCGCACCAGCCCACCTGGGGCTGGTCCCCTCCCACACTTGGCCCATGCAGCCCTCCGGGGCTTGTGGCCCCACTTGGTGGACCCCCGGGACCCTCCCGGTGGTCCCGGTACGTTACCGATAAAACCCAAAACTTTTCCGGTGACCAAAACAGGACTTCCCATATATAAATCTTTACCTCCGTACCATTCCGGAACTCCTCGTGACATCCAGGATCTCATCCGGGACTCTGAACAACATTCGGTAACCACGTATATCTATTCCCTATAACCCTAGCGTCATCGAAACTTAAGTGTGTAGACCCTACGGGTTCAGGAATCATGCAGACATGACCGGGACGTTCTCCGGTCAATAACCAACAGCGGGATCTGGATACCCATGTTGGCTCCCACATGCTCCACGATGATCTCATCGAATGAACCACGATGTCAAGGACTTAATCAATCCCGTATACAATTCCCTTTGTCTATCGGTACGATACTTGCCCGAGATTCGATTGTCGGTATCCTGATACCTTGTTCAATCTCATTACCGGCAAGTCTCTTTACTCGTTCTGTAACACATCATCCTGTGATCAACTCCTTGATCACATTTTGCACATTATGATGATGTCCTACCGAGTGGGCCCAGAGATACCTCTCCGTTTACACGGAGTGACAAATCCCAGTCTCGATTCGTGCCAACCCAACAGACACTTTTGGAGATACCTGTAGTGTACCTTTATAGCCACCCAGTTACGTTGTGACGTTTGGCACACCCAAAGCACTCCTACGGTATCCGGGAGTTGCACAATCTCATGGTCTAAGGAAATGGTACTTGACATTAGAAAAGCTTTAGCATACGAACTACATGATCTTGTGCTAGGCTTAGGATTGGGTCTTGTCCATCACGTCATTCTCCTAATGATGTGATCCCGTTATCAATGACATCCAATGTACATGGTCAGGAAACTGTAACCATCTATTGATCAATGAGCTAGTCAACTAGAGGCTTACTAGGGACATGGTGTTGTCTATGTATCCACACATGTATCTGAGTTTCCTATCAATACAATTCTAGCATGGATAATAAACGATTATCATGAACAAGGAAATATAATAATAATCAATTTATTATTGCCTCTAGGGCATATTTCCAACACTATGTCCTTGTTTTCTTTGTCTTGGTGTGTCCCACTCGTGGATGCTTTCAGGTCAACTCTTGGTTCACCTTGTCGTGAGGTGAAAGCTTCCACTTGGACGGACGAGGTACTCTCCTTCACCTCCGCTGGACGAATCTTGCTGATAGACAAGTCTTGAATTGCTTCTGAAGGTTCTTATTCTCCTACATCAATTGGCAATTGCTCTACTTGCGAGCCGTTAGATTCATCAAACTTCACATCTACCGTCTCTTCAACCTTTCGGGTGAAATTGTTGTAGACCCGGTAAGTGTGAGAGTTTGAGCCATAACCAAGTAGGAAATCTTCATGAGATTTAGGAGCAAATTTAGAACGACGATGCTTATCAAGAATGTAGCGCTTTGAGACGAATACTCAAAAGTATCCAACTTGGGGTTTGTTACCGATGTGGAGCTCGTATGTCGTCTTGCCGAGTAGCTTGTGAAGATACAAGCGATTTGTTGCATGACAAGCTGTCTCAACCGCTTCCGCCCAAAAGTGTTTTGGAGTCTTGTACTCATCAAGCATCGTGCTTGCCATCTCAATAAGAGTTCGGTTCTTCCTCTCAACAACGCCATTTTGTTGAGGCGTGTACGTAGCCGAGAACTAATGTGAGATCCCTTCTTCGTCAAGAAAGGTATCCACATTTGCGTTCTTGAACTCCGTTCCGTTGTCACTGCGAACCTTCTTGATCTTCACTTCAAATTGATTTTGGGCCTTCCTAGCAAAGTTCTTGAAGATCTTTTGGACCTGCGATTTATCATCAAGAAAGAACACCCACGTAAATCTTGAAAAATCATCAACTATAACCAGACCGAATGAGTTACCACCAAGACTTTTATAGGCATTGGGACCAAAAAGATCCATATGAAGTAGTTCGAGCGGTCTTCTCGTGGTCATAATGTTCTTCACGGGGTGACTTCCTCCAACTTGTTTTCCTGCTTGACAAGTACTACAAAGTCTATCCTTGTCAAATATAACATCTTTTACTCCGAGGATATGATCACCTTTAATAAGCTTATCAAGATTTCGCATGCCCACATGACCTAGCCTTCTATGCCACAACCAACCTTTAGAAGATTTAGCAATTAAGCAAGTTCTAAGTTGAGCCTTTTTAATGAAATCAACAATGTAAAGATCACCTTTACCTATACCGGTAAAGACCATTTTATGGTTACCTCTACGAAACACTTGGCAATCTACTTCAGTAAATAGGACATTGAAACCAAATTCAGCAAGTCTAGATACGGAAAGTAAATTGTAGCCAAGAGATTCAACAAGCATAACATTTTGTATGGAGCTATCATGTGAGATGTCCACCTTACCAAGGCCAACCACATTACCCTTTGAGTTATCACCGAAAGCGACATACTTTCGAGGGCCGTTGTTTTCAGCAAGCTCACGAAACATATCTTTGTCTCCAGTCATATGATCAGTACATCCATTATCAAGGACACATTCCTTTCCTCCAGCCATGTAGCCGCGAAGATTAGCCATAAGACCAAAGTGTCTCATCGCATCATCAAGATCATAGTCACTATCATCGTCCTCATCATAGTATCCATGTTCAACATCGTCATGTGATGGATCAACTCCTAGAGAGGGTAATTCATTAGAAGTATGACTGTAACAATGTTCATCTCTATGGATTCTAATGACATCAGAAATGATATTGCTAATAATTCCAACATCTCCTTTTGCACTCGTAAGATTAGTAAGCTCAAATAATCAATCACCAAACTTGGGATCATTAGAACTCATCTTACTCAAGGCAATAGACTTATGAAGAATCTCATCTAAAATTTTCAAGGAATAATTTGGGAATCGTTCCTCAAGAAATCTCCATATAGTGTAGGCACAATCAAGTGTAGGTAAGCTAGCAATCAAATTTTTGGGCAATCCTCTAATGATAAAATTGATAGTTCTAAGATTGCGAATCATGTCAAGGTCCTCATCAGGTGTGGGATGCAAAGGGTCAACAATGCGAGCAAAAGGAGTAGTAATGTACTTGGTCAAATGATATTCATTGAAGATCTCAAGCATCTCATTTTTTCACTCATGAAAATACTCTCGATCAAGAATAAGCACTCTACGTCTAAGACTCTCCAACATAGACTCATCCATCTTCCTCCAAAGGTGTTTAAACCAAAGAAATGGAGACCAATGCTCTGATACAAATTGTAGGATCGAGAAGAGGTGTTTAGAGGGGGGGTGAATAGACTCTTAGCAAGAAAAGTTGCAGTTTTTAATTTCTTTAAGTTGATGTGGAGTTTTGGCACAAGTTTAAACATTCACAATACATATCAAGCAAGCATGACAAGATTGAGACCACACAATAGATCTTTCTTGTCTAGTGAGCCGAGGTGACAAGTGTTTTCTCTGTGATAAACTCGGTCACACCGGTTTGTTGTTTTCGGCCCAACCGAATGAAGGAAATATGCCCTAGAGGCAATAATAAAGTTATTATTTATTTCCTTATATCATGATAAATGTTTATTATTCATGATAGAATTGTATTAACCGGAAACATAATGCATGTGTGAATACATAGACAAACAGAGTGTCACTAGTATGCCTCTACTTGACTAGCTCGTTGATCAAAGATGGTTATGTTTCCTAACCATAGACATGAGTTGTCATTTGATTAACGGGATCACATCATTAGGAGAATGATGTGATTGACTTGACCCATTCTGTTCGCATAGCACTTGATCGTTTAGTTTGTTGCTATTGCTTTCTTCATGACTTATACATGTTCCTATGACTATGAGATTATGCAACTCCCGTTTACCGGAGGAACACTTTGTGTGCTACCAAACGTCACAACGTAACTGGGTGATTATAAAGGTGCTCTACAGGTGTCTCCGAAGGTACTTGTTGGGTTGGCGTATTTTGAGATTAGGATTTGTCACTCCGATTGTCGGAGAGGTATCTCTGGGCCCTCTCGGTAATGCACATCACCTAAGCCTTGCAAGCATTGCAACTAATGAGTTAGTTGCGAGATATGTATTACGGAACGATTAAAGAGACTTACCGATAACGAGATTGAACTAGGTATTGAGATACCGACAATCGAATCTCGGGCAAGTAACATACCGATGACAAAGGGAACAACGTATGTTGTTATGCGGTTTGACCGATAAAGATCTTCGTAGAATATGTGGGAGCCAATATGAGCATCCAGGTTCCGCTATTGGTTATTAACCGGAGACGTGTCTCGGTCATGTCTACATAGTTCTCGAACCCGTAGGGTCCGCACGCTTAAAGTTCGGTGACGACCGTAATAAGAGTTTTTGTGTTTTGATATACCGAAGGTTGTTCGGAGTCCCGGATGAGATCGAGTACATGACGAGGAGTCTCGAAATGGTAGAGACGTAAAGATTGATATATTGGATGACTATGTTTGGACATCGGAAGGGTTCCGAGTGGTTCAGGCATTTTTCCGGAGTACCGGGAGGTTACCGGAACCCCCCGGGAGAAGTTATGGGCCTTATGGGCCATAAGAAGGAAGCACACCAGCCCACAAGGGGCTGGTGCGCCCCCTTTGTCAGGAGGCCGAATTGGAGAAGGTTTGGGGGGTGCGGCCCCCCTTTCCTTCTCTCCTACTCCTCCTTCCCTTCCTCTCCTACTCCAACTAGGGATGGGAGGAATCCTACTCCCGGTGGGAGTAAGACTCCTCCAGGGTGCGCCATAGGGGACAACCCTCTCCCCCTCCTCCACTCCTTTATATACGGGGGTGGGGGGCACCCCATAGACACACAAGTTGACCTTCTTGATCGTTCCTTAGCCGTGTGCGGTGCCCCCTTCCACCATATTCCACCTCAGTCATATCGTAGTGGTGCTTAGGCGAAGCCCTGCGTCGGTAGAGCATCATCACCGTCATCACGTCGTCGTGCTGACAAAACTCTCCCTCAACACTTTGCTAGATCGGAGCTCGAGGGACGTCACCGAGTTGAACGTGTGCAGAACTCGGAGGTGCCGTACGTTCGGTACTTGGATCGGTCGGATCGGGAAGACGTACGACTACTTCCTCTACGTTGTGCTAACGCTTCAGTTGCCAGTCAACGAGGGTACATAGACAACACTCTCCTCTCTCGTTACTATGCATCACCATGATCTTGCGTGTGCGTAGGATTTTTTTTGAAATTACTACGTTCCCCAACACTGAACTCTTTCGGTGCAACCGAAACACACCACTCGGTGCAAACGATTTCACTACAGGAAAGACAACTTGCCACTTGTTCCTACATTATTTTTTCTCCAACTCCACTCAATGATTCTTGTCCTCTACCAGCATCACATTCGACTTGCTGCTTTGCTTTGTGACTCAAGGACCAGACCCATTTGTAACAAACATCCAGAAGAGCCCTTCTTGGAAATTGATGTTAAAGGGTGAGAGAGAGATCACATCAAAGCTTAATCATTTCTATAGGGGGAGAGATAATACTCAGGGGGAGATAGTTCTTCAATGAGAAAGAAGTATCACATCAAAGACCCCGGATGCTTGGTGTTCAAGCGGAGAGAAGTTACATGTCTTTAAGAGGGGAAAGACATGTTCATATTTGATTGCTTGCATTTGCTCTTTTTTCTTTTGTTGCTCTGATTTTCTGTTCCTGTAAGTGCATCTAGTGCCACCCCTAGTTGGTTTTGGAGTATTGACGACAAACCTAGTTGAGGGACTAATGTGTTTGTGAGAATTGCAGGATAACACAGGTAGAAGTCCCTCATTGATTCGGTTTTCCTACCAGAGATGACCCCTAAAAATGTATGAAGACATTAAAGTCAAAGGTGGTATGTGAAGACATTCACATTGAAGTCTATGACAAGAGAAGACATCGCATGAAGACTATGGAGCGCGAAGACTTAGTTGTTTCGTCGTTTTTTTTCTTCTTTGTTGAGTCATAGGAACCACCGTACTGTTAAGTGGGGTCCAAGTGAACCAGTCAGAATGACTGAAGTGATGCTTAACCAAAATCCTATGTCTTCGAGTGAAGACTATGAGAGCAAATCTTGTCCAGAGTTGGATAAGTCAGCTTTGCTTATAGCCCAAGTAAAGTTGACGTGTGTGTTTGAAATCTGAACGTTGGAACACGTGTCAGTTCCTTAGTGACCGAGGGTCATTTCAGACAAATCAGGTCGGGTTGCCTAGTGGCTATAAATAGCCCACCCCCTACAACCATAAATGGTTGGCTGCTCAGAGTTAGTGTACGGCTTTTGCCGTTTGAGAGCAACCCACCTCGAAGCCTTTGAGAGAGAATTCCTTGCGAGGATAAATCCCTAACCACCCGGAGCCAAAGAGAGTTAGGCATCACTGAAGTCTTCCTGTATGTGTGATCTGAAGACTTATTACACTTGAGGAATGTGAATCCTCCAGCCGGTTAGGCGTCGCGTTCTGAGCATCCAAGAGTCATTGTGGATCACCGGTGAACAAAGTCTGTGAAGGTTTGGAAGTCTATCTTGAAGACTTACCAGAGTGATTGGGCAAGGACTAGGTGTCCTTAGCTCAAGGGGAATAAGGTGAAGACGCGGTCTTCTGAGTTGAATCTCAGCCTCCCTAACCAGACGTACAGTTGTCACAGCAACTGGAACTGGTCCAACAAATCATTGTCTTCAACGAGTCACTGGTTTCATCCTTCCCATTCCTTTTCTTACTGTTGGCCCTGGTGAAGTCATTGCATGATTGCATTATCTTTTGTCTTCATTGAGTGACTGCTTGTTCTGATTGGCTTCACTATATCTTCCTACCTAATCTTTACTCCCTAGCTGCTATTAGTCATTGTGCTTTCACTTCATTGAATACTTGACTATGGTTTGCCTAGTGTAGTCTACCGTCCGCTGCATGGTAATAGGTTTATTTCTATCGTTTGTCTTCAAAACTTCCATGTTTTGAAGACTTTCATAAAAATCGCCTATTCACCCCCCCTCTAGTCGATCACTAGCACTTTCAATTGGTATCAGAGCAAGGTACTCCCTTGTTTTGTGTGATTCGGTTTAACCACCTGAAGTTTTAGCTATGTCGACTGCATGGATAATCAAAGTCTCCGCTGTGTGCCCAGTCTTCGATGGAACTGAATATCCCTACTGGAAGAATAAGATGCGCATGCATATTGAAGCCATTGATGTCGACCTATGGTATGTCGTCAAGAATGGCGTTCCCAAGGTTGGTGAAGTTGTCACCGCTGCTGATGTCAAGAAGTTCGCTCAACTGGACTCCACTGCCAAGAATATCATCTGTGGTCATCTGACCAAAGGACAGTATGGCCGTGTGAGTGCTTTGGAAACATCTAAGCTAGTCTGGGACTGGCTCTCCAAGGTCAACGAAAGCGCCTCGACCCAGAGAGATCAGAGAATCAGTGTCCTTCGCAACCTCTTCAACCGCTTCAAGAGAAATGACAATGATAATGTTCAGCTCACGTTTGATCGACTCACTGACATCACAAATGAGCTTCAAGCCCTCGGCGCCACTGAGATCACCAAGCATGAAGTCGTCAAGACACTCCTGAGATCACCTGACAGTTCGTCTGACACCCTAGCCCTGATGATTCAAGAACGTCCTGACTTCAAAACATTCAATCCGTCTGACATACTTGAGAGGCTCAACACACACGAGTTTCAGCTTTCTGAGAAAAGAGACATCTACGGTCCCAACTATGGGCGAACTCGTGCCTTGAAGGCAAACGCTGTCTCCTCATCTGAAGAAGAGTCTGACAGCAGTTCTGATGATCCTGAAGGCATTGGAAAGGAGCTTGCTATGCTTGTGAAGAAGTTCCAAAAATTCACCAAGAAGAAAGGCTTCAGAAAGTCCTCACGATCAAGCTCAAGGAATGATGAAGGTTCTGCTCATGACTACAAGAAGAGAACATGCCACAAGTGCAAGAAACCTAGCCACTACATATCTGAGTGTCCGCAGTGGGACAATGAGAACAAGAAGAAAAAGAAGAGCAAGGAGTATGATTCTGATGACAAGAAGAAGAAGAAATACTCAAAATCTTCTTCCAAGTCCTCCTCAAAGTCTTCATCACACAAGAAGAGATCATCTGGCAAGGCACGTGCGTTTGTTGGCAAGGAAATGGATTCAGAGGAGGAGTCCGCTTCTGAGGAGGCGGAAGTGGAGTCTGAGGAGGAGTCCGATTCTGGCGTTGCGAGTCTGGCTACGACATACGTTGCCAAGTTCATCTTCACCACTGAAGACAATGACTCCGTCACCGACACCGATGCAAATGACAAGGACTACTCCGCTCCTACCTACTGCTTCATGGCACACGGTGCCAAGGTAAACACATGCACTACTCACTATCAAACTTCCAGTGAAGATGACTCTGATTGTGGTTCCAAACCCAGCTACAAAACACTTGCTAAAATTGCAACTGAACAACAGAAAGCTATGGAACATATTCAAAAACTGTTAGACAAAAGCGATGACCTATTAGACGCTGAAATGACTCGATCTCAGTCCTTAATTGAAGACATAAATAATCTTCACGTTAAGTATGAGGAACTTGAAACTCGTCATGAAACGCTCTCAACAACTCATGAAAAACTTTCCTATGATTATCTTTAAAGGAAGCAAGATCTTGAGAAATTGAGAGCGGCTCATGAAGATCTTTAAAAGGAAAACGAGTCACTTCGCGCCAAACAGATCAGTTCCGCTCAGGAAGGATTTGAACCACCATGTCTTAAATGTATTGAGCATGACAACGCTACTTCTGTTGCTGGTTGTTCTACTGCTGCTACTATTGCAATATCTTCAACTGCTGATGTGCCAACTAACCCCTCTCCTGAGGATGCCACTGCTATCTATTATATATATATATATATATATATATATATATATATATATATATATATATATATATAATAGAAGTCAAACAAGCCATCACGTTCATCCACATAGGTTAAATTATCAGGACCGTAAATTACAACTATTAACGGGTAAGATTTAAAAGATGTAGCGTTAGATATAAATATTATCACATTGGTACAGTTTGACACGTCACGCTACCACGATGCATATATTATATGTCTTTGGTTCAACTCATACAATAGCTTACGTTGGTGCTAAATAAACAATGTACGGCAAGCAAAAGAAAAAAAAACAAGTGGCCAGCCAACTGAGGAAGGTCTAATCTTACCTACTAATAAAGCACGGATTGTTTTTGGTCGTCTGTCACGCTATTTTACAAATAAACCCCTCAGTTTTCTGTAAATCAACCCGCAGTACACGTTTAAGTTATAACTAAACCGTTTTTCTCATTTTCTCAGAAAACCCCCTGACGTTTTAAACAATCAACCCGCCGTCCATATTTAAGTCAGCCGAAACGTTTTTAAAGTTTTAATAGAAAACCCCTTGACGTTTCGGTTAATCAATCTACAGTTTATGTAAAATAAGATTATTCATATCTTTTTAAACCGTAACTTAAATTTTAACATGTTATATATGAAACTTGATTAGAAACATATGTAGAATCTAAATATGAAGTTATTTTTACCTGTTAAATATTGCTAAAATATAATTTTTGGTGCAAACTTAATATATAGTGTACGGTCTGTTTTTTTGTACCGTCGGTGATTCAAAATGCAAATAAACATCTATTAAAACCAGAGTGAGAGAAAAAAACATCGAGAACCATGCATACACAACTATGAAAAACCTTGCGGGAAAAAACAACATACTTTTTATCTTATTCCAAACGAGTGTGCGCACGTGCGCGCGCGCAAAAGAGAGAAAGACATTAAGACTAACCACATTCAAACATGTTTTCATTGTGTGAGCATAGAGGTCACTGTCGGCAACACAAATGTGATGCCATATGAAACTAAAAGACGTGGGCCTATTAATGTCTTGAGTCATGGTTATTGGGTTAAGAGTGTGTGTTATTTTCTTTCCCGTTGCGATGCACGGGCTTTTTTTTCGAGCGAGTGTGTGAGTATAGAGGAAATACAAATGTGATGCCATGTGAAACTAAAAGACGCGGGTCTATTAAGGTCTTGAGTCATGGTTATTGGGTTAAGAATATATGTTATTTTCTTTCCCGTTGCAATGCACGGGTTTTTTTGCAACAGTCCAACTAGAAAAAAGATAGCGTCCCACCAGCTTGATCAATCCGGACTCTTAGCGGGGCAAGGAGACTCAGTCGGGCAAGGACGAGTCCAACTTGGACGCATACAAAATTGGATGACACACATATATTAGGAAAAGGACTCATACAGGGAGGATTTTCAAACAAATAAAAACATTCGGATGTAAATCTGGAAAGACCCAAAGGTTACGTAGTCTAACATGTGTAGATGCCAAACCAGATCAACTACTAATTAGAAAAGGAAACTTACGGGAAGGTGTGGGGGACAAAAAAGAAGCGCACATAACATGTACATGCCAAATCCAACATCCACACATACAAAATTGGTTCACGTACATATATTAGGAAAATGATTTATATGTGAAGAATTTTTTGACAAATAAAAAACACGCGCATGTAAATCTGCAACATGCCTGGCCTCCTAGCACGTATACAAACAAGATCATATTTTTTAAACTATGCAGAATCAGCATTGCATGACCACACACATACACATTGCATCAAATGGATAGAAACCAATAATCAATTAATAGTGGAATGTCGAACATAGTATGCCGACGGTTGTCCAACCTGTATAAACAGAAAAGCTAGAATATTAGTCATTTTAAGTTCAAAATAATAATAGTAAGCAATTTATCAAATCAATTTTCAATACATAAAATTAAAATCCAGCTTAAATATGAAATTTAAGCTGTACAGTTGAACATGTAGTTTAAATTCAAATAAATCATTATCTGAGTCCAGTCTGATTAGAATATAACCTGATGCATAACAACAAGGACGAGAAAAGAATCTATTATAAAATTCAGCAAGATAAGAAAAATACACATTTTTATGATATATTCTAATAGTTATTTGGCCTTAGATGACCGGTTTACATAAATAGTTTGAGTAAGAGGATATTGTCACAAGCATTTAGAAGATGTGTGATAGACCGTTTGTGCATGATATTGTGCTATTTGGAGACGCAACTGCACGACATACAATGGTGATGCAAGTTTAGGCCTATAATAGTTGATGAAATGATTAGCTATGGTAGGACACTAATCATAGTGATACTGGACCATTTGTCACATGCCGCTGAATTTAGCAACAATAATACATTTAGAAAAAACATTTTGGCCGGAGTTTGATCATGTTTTCCCAAGATGCACGTTGGAACTAACAATATTTTCATACATGGTAAGATGGTAGCTTGGCCAACGGTTTGCTGCAGGGGAAAATTGTGACCGAGGGAGAGCACTAGAAGATAAAAATGTTAAAATTAGTATGGAATTATAAGAATTTTGTGTTTAATTTTTTAATACAGTTAATCGCATAATCTCCAATTTTTAGGTTTTTTCCTATAGATGCACGCAAATGATAGAGAATGTTTTAGGGAAAAAGGAAGCACTATTTGATGTCTAATATGTATTTAATCACTCTATTTTTCTTAAAACATTTAATTACATGCAAAATAAGTGCGCAAACTAACAAGCTTCGGTGATCCCAAGTGAGAGAGTAATTCAATAATTTCCCAACTACTCATGGATTAAGTTCATCTGGCCATGGAATCAGCTTAGCTAATTACATTACAATGAGAAGATGGTGAAGAATATATATGGACATGTGTATAAATGCCACCGTACTAACCAAATACACATGTGCAATACGATTGGTGATGGGGCAGGCAATGGAAAAGAGATAACAAATCATGACTACAACTCAATGTTTATATTTTCTGAAGGAAAATTCCTAAAGGTACAATGGGTGCAAAGATAAATGAAAATGACTGAGAAAACGTTGGAATAGTTAAAGCTAGAGAATAGTACGAAAGGTTATGGTTTGGCATGGCAGGACACATTTCGTGGTTCTTTTGATCTTTCGATGCCAGATAACCAAATATTTACCAACACATTTTATAAAAATTTGGTATATGTAGTTAATTTGAATAATATATTCTCAAAATAGGAAAGTTGGCTATAACATTTTTGATAACTGATATAACGATGGATCAAATAAAAAATAGGTCGAGAAAAATGACAAATATTTAAAAAAATTAAAGAAACCTAGCCGCGCAAATGCGCGGGTCACCCCGATAGTTGCTGATGAGAATGCTAGGTTGAAGACATTGCTTGAAACAGGGATGTTCAAAAGCCTCAAATGGCATTAGACACTATGTGATGTCCTCAAAAAGCAGATCCTGAACCGAAACCCTAGGAAAGAGGGTGTTGGGTTCGAAAGGAAAATGAATGCTGACGGCTCTTACTGGAAACCTGAGCAGTACCCCAAAACCACATGGGTTGCTGCAAAGGGACCTTCAGTGGATCCATCCACCCTATCTGGCTTCACTTGTGCTAATCCCATTGTTATTGATGAATCCCTTGATGCAAACTATAAACTGTTTAAGAATCAGAAGGGTGAAGTGTTTGCCAGGTATATTGGTACTAAATGCAGGAATGGACCGCCTATGAAGAAGGTCTGGGTGCCGAAAAGGTGTTTGGAGAATCTTCCTGTGAATGTCGTCATGACACCACATGTGAAGAAGACAAACCCCAGACCACAGGCTTCATACGGTCCAAAGGCTGCATATAGACAGAGGACTCACCTGAGTCGCACTAACGCAAATGTTTTGCAGGGAAGCCATACTCAGGCCTATGAATATGAGCGCATTTCATCAAACCGCCATGTTCATAAGACCAAGAACTATTCTGCTTATTCTTATGAGTACTATTGTCCACCTGCAAGTTTTTTTGCTAGGGCTCCAAAGCCAAAGTTCTCACATGCTGCACTTAGACTCATTGCTTCAAAGCCACCATTGAAGATGTGGGTGGCTAAGAAAGCTTAACTCTCTTTTGCAGGGAAAGGTCTCCAGCCGAAAACCAAAATCGTCTGAAGCTATTGCCGGGGACCTTAAACATCTTGTAGGGCGCAAGATCAAATGCCCAAATGGTCTTATTATGTATTTTGTTCCCGAGTCGCTTGCTACTTGCCCTATCAGTCCTAACCTCGATCTAAGCTTTCATAATCCACTTGCTCGTCAAATGTTTTTGCTTCACAACTCTCTTCGTGAAGCCTATCCCCCTAACTGCACTGTAGGGTACGACACCACACTACTAGGGAAAACCTTATACACAGAATCTTAGGAGCAGTGCGGTCTAAAAACAGACGCTACTGCTAATTAGCAGCAACGAGATTTAGAAAAGAGCACTGCTAATGACTGAGTAGCAGTAGCGCTCTAGGTGAAAAGAGCGCTACTACTATAATTGCCACGGTGTCGCCTCCAGGAAAGATATAGTAGTAGCGCCCTTCCCGTGGACGCGCTACTGCTAAAGAACTTAGTAGTAGCGGTTTTGCTCAAAACTCGCTGCTGCTAAGTATGACTGCAACTAATTAAGTTTGGTCCCATACTGCTAAGCGAACAAGGTGTTTACCACCTTAAATATGTTACTTCTCAACCTATCTCGAGCACTTGGTCTTCATTGAACTATATACGTATGATTTGTGGTTGCAATATGAATCCTCGCATGTACCTATACAGGTACAGTGAGGATTCATGTTGACTATTTAGATTATACACAAAAAAATCAATGATGACCAATGTATATTTTTGATGTTTTTACTAAACAAAAGAAATAACTGCTTCCATTAGGAGTAGCGGTTTTGCCCAAAACGTGCTGTAGATAAGTTAGCTATAGCGCGTCTTCTGTACGTGCGCTACTGCTAGTTCGAGTTAACCACCCCCCGCATCAAAATTTCGCTAAGTCCTCCTTTCCCCCCACCGGCCTGTTCCCCTACTCCCTGTCGCCGCCGCCCGAGCCCGAGCGCGCCTGCGCCCTCACCGCCGCCGCCGCCGCCCGCCCTCAACCTCACCGCCGCCGCTCTCGACCACATTGTCGCCGCCCTCGACCGAGCCCGCCGAGCCCGCCGCCCAGGACCGCCGCCCTCCCGATCCCGAGCCCGCCCTCGCCGCCCCTCCGTCGCCGAGCACCTCCCCGCCATCGTCTCTCCCTCTGTAAGCCCCCTACCCCTCCCCAACCCCCTCTCTCTTTGCTTAGTTAGTAGATGATTTTAGTAGTAGTAGATGTTAATTTAGGGTTCATAGATAATGATTTTTAGAAGTAGTGGATATTAATTACTAGTAGTGATGGTAAACTAGTTGTACAATTAGCAGTAGTACATGTTAATTAGTAGTAGATGTAGTAGTTAGATGTTAATTAGTAGTAGTAGATGTGCTAGTTTCTTTCTATTTATAGTAAGTTTATATTTGGTAAGAACTAGTTGAATTAATAGAACTAGTTTAGTTTTAGTTGAACTAGTTAAGTTTTAGTTGTACTAGTATAGTAAGTAAATTAATAACTAGTTGAACTACTTCATTTTTAGAAAGGACTAGTTTTTTTC
The DNA here is from genome assembly GCA_034509565.1 of Triticum monococcum. Classification (NCBI taxonomy): domain Eukaryota; kingdom Viridiplantae; phylum Streptophyta; class Magnoliopsida; order Poales; family Poaceae; genus Triticum; species Triticum monococcum. The sequence continues at coordinate 665,400,114 of CM067845.1, read as the reverse complement.
TTTTTATACTAAGTTTATATTTAGTAAGAACTAGTTGAATTAATAGAACTAGTTGAACATGCCATATTTGGTGTTATTTTTTAGTTTAAGCAATTATTTCATGTTTTGGTTACACCTCCGAGTGGCCTATGTTTTGCCGGAGTGTTGGTTAATTTCCGTTCCGGCAAATTTCAGGCGCTCAATATGTCCTTTTTTAGCAAAGATCATGCCGGATTTTTCCGTGAATTCTGGCATGACTTGTGCTAGAATATGTACAAGTTTAATCTTTGAATTATGAATGTAGGAAATGTCGTACTCGGATGACGACAGTCTCTCGGGGGAGTGCAGTTGGTGCCACGATGATCGAGGTATGTGCGACAGGTTTGTTCAGCTGGATGAAGATCGGCGCTTCAGCATTAAGCTCGAGGAGACCTTCGATGTTGAAACGGTACGCAACAACGACAAGTGTTTTTTTTCATAATTAAGCATGACTTCAACTATTTCAACGTCTAATTTTCATCCTTTACAATTCGACTAGCTTATCCCATGCCATGCAAGACGCTATGTCTTGGAGAGGATGGGTTTTGAAGACCATGAAAATTTTCAAACAAAGAAAATACACCTAAGGACCCCTCATGATATCGATTTTGAAATAAATCTGTACAATTCTTAGAGCGTAACCCATTTTGGTTGCCAAAATTGGGAAGCACTTTGTAAAATGTATGGTTTTTATGAGGGTATGATTGTTAGCATGGATCTTGGTGATCCTGACATCGAGCAAGACAATATGGACATTTGGGTCCTTGTTGATACGCTTCCGATTCTACCGCAATGTGAGTTTCTCAAACATAGTTATTAACTAATTTATATTGTTTATTTCAAAATAGTTGACAGCTTATTTCCATTGACAGCTTATTGTGAATCTTCAAAGAATGTGCAGAAGATGGTAGACAAAACCCACTACACTGATGGCTCCGAATTAACTTATAAGGAGAAAAATCATCTGATTGCTTATTGTACTTTTTTTGAGAATTACAATACCTATTATCGAACTCCTCTAAATTATGGTGAATACGTGCCACTAGTGCACGTGTTGAACCACGATAACTTCTATGGAGATACCCTGGTAAGATATTTTACTATTACGACATCCGTGCATCTTTTGCATACTTCTTAAACTAGTACATCATTGCTAACTATGAAGTTATTACTATGTTTTTCAACAGAAAATCCCGATGGATTGTGTGCCTCATCTGATGTATTACAATGGTCGCCTTGAAGTTCTGAACCTACAGCCAGGTCATCCTACGGATCTCACCTGTGCATATCGAATTTCTGAAACCGGTGAACACATGCTAATCAAAGAGTGGAAAAAATGTTTGGACATTCGTAAGGAGGTTCTTGGAAGCAATATTAAGCGAAAGGCAAGAATTGGAGACAGGATAATCTGCATTCTCTATAATGGAGAGCGAGGGGCTATCTTGTTTTTTGCTATTTTACCTTAGAGAATATAGTAGGTCCTAAGAGAATGTAGTAGGTCCTATGAGGTACAATATGTTTATTATGTGATACAATGTGTTAGAGTTGAAGATGTGAGGAGTACTTGTGATTACGACTAGTGACCAATGATATGATGATGATGATGATGATAAGTTGTTAATGATATGATGATGATGATATTTATTATATCATTGGGTGAAAGAACCGCGGATTAGTTTCAAGTGGATGTCCGTCCACTTGAAACTAGTCCACACGGTTCTTTCACCCCGTGATGTAACTACTCATTATGATGTAAAAACAATTTGTAAATTCCTGTTGTATGAAAATTTGTGTAAAGGTGTATGAATACAACATGAAATAAAAAAGAAATAAAATACGAAATAATAGTAGCAGCACGGGCAGAGAGAAGCGCTACTACTAATTACCAGCGGCGCTCCTCCTGGAACTCGCTGCTACTAAGTCGATTTAGCCGTAGCGTGGGTGGAGGCACGCTACTGCTATTCGTTAGCTGTAGCGCCTTATCAGTAGCGCACCACCCCGCGCTACTGATAGGTCTAAAACCCGCGCTGCTGCTAGCCTTTTCCCTAGTAGTGCCAGCTGCTTCAGAATGGATTAATGATAGTGGGTGTACTAATCACATGACTGCCAAGTGAAGTCTTCTTATGGACTCAACCTTACGTCCATCTGACAAAAGTCACATCACATTTGCTGACACTGGTAAAAGTAAGGTATTGGGTCTAGATAGAGTTGCAATCTCAAAGGATCAACACATGGATAAAGTCATGCTTGTTCAATCCCTTGGTTTCAACTTAATGTCTGTCTCAATGCTTTGCGATTTAAACATTATTGTGATGTTTGGAAAATATCGTTGCCTTGTTCTAATGGAATCTGACAAGTCTCTAGTGTTTGAAGGGTATCGAAAATATGATTTGTACGTGGTAGATTTCTCAGTAGGACCATAACTTGCCGTATGTCTTCTAGCAAAAGCTTCAGAATGCTGGCTCTGGCATCGGAGGCTAGGGCATGCTGGCATGAGGAACTTGCACACTCTTGCAAGAAAGAAGCATGTCATAGGCATCGAGGGTGTCAAGTTCAAGAAGGATCACTTATGCGGTGCCTGTGAAGCAGGAAAGATGACGAGGGCCAAGCATCCTTCGAAGACAATCATGACAACGACTCAACCCTTTGAACTGCTCCACATGGACCTTTTCGGTCCCACTCATTACTCAACTCTTACTACTACTGCTTGTCTCTATGGCTTTGTCATTGTTGATGATTATTCAAGATATGCTTGGGTGCATATAATCCTCTACAAGACTGAAGTGCAAGATGTCTTCAGACGCTTCGCCAATCGAGCCATAAACAACTATGGCATCAAGATAAAGCACATCAGAAGTGACAATGGCACTGAATTCAAGAACACTGGGCTAGATACATATCTTGATACCTTGGGCATAACACATGAATTCTCAGCTCCGTACACGCCACAGCAGAATGGCGTCGTCGAACGCAAGAACAGAACACTTATTGAGATGGCTCGGACGATGCTTGATGAATACAAGACTCCAAGAAAATTATGGCCTGAAGCCATTGATACTGCATGCCATATCATCAACCGTGTTTATCTTCACAAGCTTCTGAACAAGACATCCTATGAGCTCCTTATTGGCAAGAAGCCAAATGTCAGTTACTTCAGAGTATTTGGTGCCAGGTGCTGGATCAAGGATCCACATCACACTTCAAAATTTGCACCAAAAGCACATGAAGGTTTTATGCTTGGATATGGAAAGGGTTCGCACTCCTACAGAGTCTTCAACCTCTTTCACTATAAAGTGGTTGAAACTGTGGATGTGCGGTTCGATGAGACTAACGGCTCGCAAAGAGAGCACATGCCAAATGTGCTAGATGAAGTTCCATCAAGTGAATCAATCAAACTTATGGGAACTGGAGAAATCATACCATCTGAAGCTCAGCCTGAATAGGAACTTATCATCTCTGCACCTGATCAACCTGAAGACAATCCTTCTAACGATGACAATGATCAGCAAGAGCAAAATCTTCGTCCTGTACATCCTTGTGTTGCAAATGAAGTACAGATTTAGAGAATAATTGATAGCATCAATGCATCAGGTCCACTCACTCATTCAAGGGCAACACAACTAGCTAATTTCTGTGGGCACTTCGCATTCGTATCAATATCTGAACCCAAGATAGTTGATGAAGCCTTCATGGAGCCTGAATGGATTCAAGCTATGCAAGAAGAGCTTCAGCAATTTGAACTGAATAATGTATGGGAACTGGTTAAGCGTCCTGATCCTCGCAAGCACAATATAATAGGCACCAAATGGATATATCCCAACAAGCAAGATGAGCATGGTCAAGTTGTCAGAAACAAAGCTCGTCTCGTTGCTCAAGGATACACTCAAGTTGAAGGGATTGACTTCGATGAAACACTTGCTCCCGTGGCTAGACTTGAAACCATACGCATACTGCTGGCCTATGAAAATCATCATAACATTCTTCTGCATCAAATGGATGTGAAAAGTGCTTTTCTCAATGGCAAGATTGACGAAGAAGTGTATGTTGCACAACCGCCTGGCTTTGAAGATCCAAAACATCCTGATATGGTGTACAAGCTCAACAAGGCACTGTATGTCCTCAAACAAGCCCCTAGGGCTTGGTATGACACACTCAAAGACTTCCTGAAGAGCAAAGGCTTCAAACCTGGTTCCCTCGACCCCACTCTCTTCACGAATACATATGATGGTGAACTGTTTGTGTGCCAAATATACGTGGATGACATTATCTTCGGCTGCACCAATCAGAAATACACTGATGAGTTTGGATATATGATGCAAGAGCAATATCAGATGACCATGATGGGAGAGCTGAAGTTCTTCCTTGGTCTTCAAATATGTCAGCAACGCAACGACATCTTTATATCTCAAGAGAAATACCTCAAAGATTGCTTGAAGAAATTTGGAATGCAAGATTGCAAAGGCTACACGACGCCAATGCCAGCCAAACATCATCTGGGTCCCGACGACAATGGTAAATGATGAAGCTATGTACCTAGGGTAGGGGCATGGACCTGTCCTAAGAGCCCTACCCAAGGACATCCCTAGAAGAAGTCATCTTTCAATCGACTTGAAGGTATCCCACTCGACAGATTCAAGACACTCGACCAGGAAGCTATCAGTCGACCACGAAGCCAACCACTCGACAGCCAGGAGATCTAAAGTCACTCCGCAGGCAAACGGTCGGCCATTAAGTAGTCTTTATGGTCATCATAGCACTTTATTAGGGACGTTACCAGTAACGCCCAGTCTTAATGTATTTTAACCCTGCATTACTGAGGGCGAGAGAGGTCTGGCGAACTCTATATAAGCCACCCCCCTCCTCAGTAGCAGGGGTTGGCACCCTTGTTATTCACACACCCATAATCCAATCGACCGCCTCCGGGCACCGAGACGTAGTGCTGTTACTTCCTCCACGAAGGGCCTGAACTCGTACATCCTGGTGTGCTTACAACTTCTCCATATCTGAGATCTAGCCTCTCCATACATACCCCCCTACATCACTGTCAGAGTTAGAACCACGACAGTTGGCGCCACCATGGGGCTAGGAGTCTTAGCGCCTAGTTGGAGAAGTTGCGATTTTTCCGATCCCTTTGATCATGGTTTCGTGCGGAGTTTTGGTGGAGGGCCGCGAGATCCGTCTCAGCGCGCTCACGTTCACCGCCGACGACTCCGCTTGGCTTCAGGAGGCTCCACTCGACATCGACGCGCTCCCCGTCCACGGTGCGACGCACTTCCGCGCATGTATTCATGGCGTCCTCCTGCGGCAGCCATCGACCCAGTATCGGTCGGTTCCCGTGTCATCTTCCCACCCTATCTCCCACCGGCGCAAGCGCTCCGGTCGGTCGAGACTTTAGAGGTGGGTGAGGCATGCCGTGGCTCGCCAGTCGGCCGCCCCACAAGTCGCGGCAATCGAGCCCGGTGGATCCCTCTACGGCCTGTTCGACCTGTCGACTGGCTCCACGGAGACCGCATCCGAGTGCGACAGCAGCGACCCAGCGGCTGAGGTTCTGGTGGTCGATGGAACACACAGTCCTCCCGGTTTCCCTCGCACCGATGGAGGTGCGGGTGGGGGCGACCCGTCACATCCCCACGATGAGTATCTCCCCGAACCACTCACGTCATTGCAGCGAGAGGAGCTTCGCCGCCGGAACATGGATGCACTCCACACTCCTATCGTTGGAGAAACCCCCGAGGCCCGGGCCTTGGAGGATGCGCGCTTGGCTAACTTGGCCGAGCGCACTCGACTGGAGAATCTTCAGCGAATACTCGACGAGCAAGCGCGAGCTCCCGAGCCCAGTCGACGTCAGCTCTTCCCGCCTACGCAGGTACATCGAACCCCAGTTCAGAATTTGGCAGCCGCGGCCCGTATAGCAGAATCGATTCAGCCCTCCTAGTCAGAGGCTGGCAGGGGCTTGTTGCAAATCAGACCGTTGCTCCGGGCAGCGGGAAACCAGAATTCCGCTGTTTCTCAGTCGCGGAATAGGATTCACAGTCAATCCATTGCAACGGATACAGTCCAGTCGGCTCACAGCCCAAGATCACCCCCGAGGCGTGAGGGACGCGGAGACCGGCACGATTAGTACAGAAGAAATGAGCAGTATGATCACCGATTCGATCGTTATGATCGACGTCGAGTGCCAACCCCTCCCCCGAGAAGTGGGTCATATGCGCCTCGATAGCGGGATGACAGACGCCCTCATAGTGTTGGGCGGAGGATTCCAGTCAACCCCAGGGACCCAGGCTTTGATGCGAGATCCATCCTCGTTCAAGGTTTGGTTGACAGGAACAGAGCTCACCGAGAAGGCCACGACAGAGATGCACCTGCCAACAGCAGAGTACATGTTTCAGGGCCAGAGTGTTTTAGTTGAGCCATCAGAGCCGTAGTGATTCCTCCCAACTTCAGGTTGGCGACTGGAGTCAGCAAGTTCACTGGTGAGTCTAAGCCTGACACTTGGCTCGAAGAGTACCGAGTTGCTGTCCAGATTGGCGGTGGCAATGATGAGGTGGCTATGAAGCATCTGCCTCTCATGTTAGAGGGCTCAGCCAGAGCGTGGCTGAATCAGTTAGCACCCAGCAACATCTACACTTGGGAGGACCTCTCCTGAGTGTTTGTCACAACCTTTGAAGGAACATGCAAGCGACCTGCAGGCCTTACAGAATTGCGGTCTTGCATGCAGAAACCGAGTGAAACTCTGAGGGATTACATCCAGAGGTGGATCACATTGCATCACACAGTTGAGAATGTACCAGATCAACAAGCAGTTTGTGCCTTTAAAGAAGGCGTTAAGTACAGAGAATTGAATCTGAAGTTCGGTCGAACTGGAGAGATGTCTCTGAATTGGATGATGGAGATTGCCACCAAATACGCTAATGGTGAAGACGAAGATCGACTCCGGAGTGGCAAGCACAAGGCAGTCACCCAAGAAACCGGAGGAAATTCCAGTCGGAAACAGAAGCGAAAGGCCGAGCCAGCCGCCCCTGGGGAGGCCCTGGCCGTAACCCAGGGAAAATTCAAGGGAAAACCCAAGGGGCCCTGGAACCCCAAGAAAGTTAAGGATCAAGATGGAAATGATGTTCTGGATCTGCCATGTCACATCCACACCAAGAAAGATGAAGAGGGTAAACTTATTTACCCAAAGCATACCACTCGATAGTGCCGGCTCCTGATCCAGCAGTTTCGGGGCGAGCAGTCCAAAGATAAGGAAAAAGAGTCGGACAGAGTTGAGGACAAGGAAGATAGTGACGATGGATACCCCCAAGTCAATTCCACCCTGATGATTTTTGCTGATGTCGAAAGCAAAAGTCGACTGAAAGTCATTAACCGTGAGGTGAATATGGTTTCTCCGGCAACACCCAGTTATCTGAAGTGGTCTCAGATAACTACTAATGGCGCATCGTGGGAGTGGTGCGCCATGCCACGGTGCGCCATTAGTAACTTGGCCACCACTTCCACCGAATGCACCCCCCCTCGTGGATCGCCTTTTCAGTTTTAAAAAAAATAAAAGAAAATGATGAAAATGTCAAAAAAATAAAAGAAAATAAGTTTCCCATGTGATATGTGGTCTAGCTGTTGGGAAAATTTGCAAATATGAATTTCGCCTTCATTTGCAAAATCTCTCGATGCGCCATTAGTATCTTCCCGCCTTCAAAATTCAAAATTAGTCAAAAAAATAAAAAAAAGTTACTAATGGCGCACCTGCCCATGGTGCGCCATTAGTATCTTCCCGTCGTATCTGCCCATGGCGCACCTCCTCCACTCCACCTCTCCATTCCATCTCCTCCTCTCCTCTCCTCCACTCCATCTCCTCCTCTCCTCCACTCCATCTTCCCTTCTCTCCTCCATCATACTACCCTCCTCTCTGGCGACCTCCTCCTCCTCTCCGGCGACCTCCTTCTGCTCTCTGGCGAACTCCTCCTCCTCCTCTCCGGCGACCTCCTCCTCTCCGGGAACCTCCTCCTCCCTCCTCCCCTCCCCTCCCCTCACGGTTTCTCCTCCCTCCTCTCCTCCCATTCCCTCATGGTTTCTCCTTCCTCATCTCCGATGCTTCGGTGAACTCCTCTCCGGCGACCTCCTCCTCCTCTCCGGCGATGTAGGCGAGCGCCTCTCCGGTGACCTCCTCCTCCTCCTCCTCTCCGGCGAACTCCTCTCCGGCAAAAGAACACGGCAAAAGAACATACAAGATCCAAAAACAGGAACAAAATTTGAAATAATATCGTGCCAAAAAACGAGCAAAAAAAACTAGCAAAAAATGGGCAAAAAAATCATGATCCAGATCCAAATTCAAAATTCAAAAATAGTAATGGCGCACGGTGGGGGTTAGACGGTGCGCCACTACTATTTTCCCGCCTTCAAAATTCAAAAATACTAATGGCGCACCGTGGCCTATACTAATGGCGCACCGTGGCCTATACTAATGGTGCACCAGTGGTGCGCCATTAGTATACCAGATACTAATGGCGCACCAGTGGTGCGCCATTAGTAAAAATTACTAATGGCGTGCTAGTAATGGCGCACCAGTGATGCGCCATTAGTAGGCAAAACTGGTGCGCCATTAGTAGGCCTTTTCCTAGTAGTTAGACTACCATCACATTCGACCAGTCTGATCACCCTACGCACATTGCCACCCCTGGGAGGCAAGCTTTGGTGGTTGACCCAGTTGTCGAAGGCACTCGACTAACCAAAGTCCTGATGGATGGTGGCAGTGGCCTGAACATACTGTATGTAGAAACATTGAAAGGGATGGGCATTCCGATGTCGAGGCTCAGTACCAGTAACATGAGCTTCCATGGAGTCATTCCTGGGAAGAAAGCCGAATCACTCGGCCAGATTGCTCTTGATGTGGTTTTCGGTGATTCAAAGAATTACCGCAAGGAAAAGTTGACATTCGAGGTTGTGGACTTCCAAAGTGCTTATCATGTTGTTTTGGGCAGGCCAGCTTATGCACGCTTCATGGCTCGACCGTGTTATGTGTATCTCAAATTGAAGATGCCTGGCCCCAGAGGTGTGATTACTGTTACAGGCAATTGGAATAAAGCGGAAGAGTGTTTTCAGAAAGGCTCAAAGATCACTGATGCTCAGATGGCAGTGGTCGAGCTGCAAGAGTACCAGAAGACTGCCGATCCGAGTGAGTTGCTACGAGCCAAGAAGCCTGCTTCAGAATCAGCTTTTCAGTCGTCTGGTGAAACAAAGCCAGTCCACATTCATCCGACCGACCCCAATGCTGCCCCGACTCACATCTCAACAATGCTCGACTCCAAATAGGAAGAAGCGCTCATCCAGTTCCTCCGTGAGAACTGGGACATCTTCGCATGGAAGCCCCCTGACATGCCTGGAGTTCCCAGGGAGCTGGCTGAGCACCATCTACGAGTCGACCCAAAATTTAAGCCTGTGAAGGAACATCTTCGACGGTCCGCCGTCCAGAAGAGGAAAGCTATTGGCGAGGGGGTGGCTCGGCTCTTAGCAGCAGAGTTCATCCGAGAGATTTACCACTCCGAGTGGCTCGCCAATGTTGTCATGGTCCCCAAGAAGGACAAGTCACTTCGCATCGACCAAATAGTCGACTCGACCGCGGGGTGCGAGAGATTGTCTTTTCTGGACGCCTATTCCGGGTACCATCAGATCCGTTTGTATGGACCTGACGAGATCAAAATAGCTTTCATCACTCCATTCGGATGCTTCTGTTATGTCACCATGCCATTCGGCCTCAAGAATGCCGAAGCCACGTTCATGAGGATGATTCAGAAGTGTTTACTCACTCAAATCAGTCGGAATGTGGAGGCATACATGGATGATATTGCGGTTAAGTCACGGAAAGGTTCCGACCTGCGGACTGACCTTGCTGAAACCTTTGCCAACCTCAGAAGGTATGATATCAAACTCAATCCATCAAAGTGCACATTCGGATTTCCAGGTGGAAAGTTACTCGGTTTTCTCGTTTCCGAACGAGGAATCAACGCCAATCCTGAAAAAGTTGGTACCATACTCCGGATGAAGCGTCCTGTGCGTGTGCACGATGTCCAGAAGCTTACAGGTTGCTTGGCCGCTCTAAGTCGATTCATTTCTCGTCTTGGTGAAAAGGCGTTGCCTCTTTACCGACTGATGAAGAAGTCTGACAAGTTCGAGTGGACTCTAGAAGCTGACGCAGCATTTGCAAAGCTCAAAGCTCTGCTCTCCACCCAGCCGGTGCTTGCTGCCCCAATCAGTAAAGAGCCTCTGCTGCTTTACATTGCAGCCATGGGGCAAGTTGTCAGTACAGTACTTATGGTCGAGCGGGAAGAAGAAGGAAAGGCCTTCAGAGTTCAGCGCCCAGTATATTATGTGTCTGAAGTTTTGACCCCTTCAAAACAAAGATATCCTCATTACCAAAAGCTTGTATATGGGATTTATATGACCACTCCATTACAGTCGTCAGCGACGCCCCACTGTCAGAGATTCTACACAACAGAGATGCAACTGGTCGAGTGGCAAAGTGGGTGATTGAACTCCTTCCCCTAGATATCAAGTTTGAAGCAAAGAAGGCTATCAAGTCCCAAGCAATGGCAGATTTCTTCGCCAAGTGGATTGAACAGCAACTTCCGACTCAAATTCACTTGGAGCACTGGACCATGTTCTTCGATGGATCTAAGATGCTGAATGGTTCCGGTGCTGGGGTAGTATTAGTCTCCCCCCGAGGAGATAAGCGCAGATACGTTCTCCAGATTCACTTCGATTCCTCCAATAATGAAGCAGAATATGAAGCACTTTTGTATGGGTTGCGCATGGCCATTTCACTCGGCGTCCGTCGCCTCATGGTCTATGGCGACTCAGATTTGGTGGTTAATCAGGTGATGAAGGAGTGGGACGTCAGAAGTCCGGCGATGACTGGTTATTGCAATGCAGTGAGAAAGTTAGAAAAGAAATTCGAGGGGTTAGAGCTTCATCACATCCCCGACTGAAAAATCAAGCGGCTGACGATTTGGCAAAGATAGGCTCCAAGAGAGAAGCCATTCCCAGCAACGTGTTCCTGGAGCACATCCACTTACCGTCAGTCCAAGAAGATCCTTTTACAGAAGAAGCCCCGCAGCCGAAAAGTGCCACAGATCCGACTGAAGTCGAAGTTCCTGCTGTGGTCGACCTAATCATGGAAGTCTTGGCAATCACTCCTGACTGGACGATACCGTACATCGCGTATATCCTAAGGAAAGAACTCCCGGAGGACGAGGAAGAGGCTCGACAGATCGTCCGTCGATCCAAGGCCTTCACAGTCATAAAGGGACAGTTGTATAGAGAAAGCGCGATTGGAATCGGTCAGAAGTGCATAACACCAGAAGAAGGTCAGATAATCCTTGATGATATCCACTCGGGGACCTGTGGTCACCATGCGTCTTCTCGGACCATTGTGGCTAAAGCATACCGAGTGGGATTTTACTGGCCAAGAGCAAATGAAATGGCAAAGGAGATAGTCGACAAGTGTGAGGGGTGTCAGTTCTACTCCAACATGTCGCACAAGCCTGCATCAGCCCTGAAGACCATTCCACTCGTCTAGCCCTTCGCTGTTTGGGGACTGGACATGGTTGGCCCGTTGAGAACAGGCAGGAGCGGCTTCACACATGTGCTTGTGGCAGTCGACAAGTTTACCAAATGGATTGAAGCTAAACCTATCAAGAATCTTGATGCATGCACTGCTATCAGTTTCATCAGGGAGTTAACATTCAGATATGGAGTCCCGCATAGCATCATCACTGACAATGGATCAAACCTTGACTCGGACAAATTCAGAGCTTTTTGCGCCTCACAAGGCACACGAGTCGACTACGCATCGGTCGCCCATCCCCAGTCGAACGGACAAGCTGAAAGGGCAAATGGTCTGATTCTCAAAGGACTAAAGCCTCGACTAATGCGTGATCTCAAGCACGCGGCGGGTGCTTGGGTCGACGAGCTTCCGTCAGTTCTATGGGGATTGAGGACCACCCCGAACCGGTCGACTGGAAGAACTCCATTCTTTCTGGTTTATGGAGCCGAAGCAGTCCTGCCGAGTGATCTACTTCACAACGCACCCCGAGTCGAACTTTATACCGAATATGAAGCAGAACAAGCCCGGCAAGACGCAGTCGACCTCCTAGAAGAAGAGAGGGAAATGGCTATGATCAGATCGACCATTTATCAGCAAGACTTGCGTCGATTCCACGCCAGAAATGTGAAGAGTTGAGCCTTCCAAGAAGAAGATTTGGTCCTCCGAGTGGATCAACAGAAACCACACAAGCTTGCTCCTACTTGGGAAGGCCCCTTCATTGTGACCAGAGTCCTCCAGAATGGAGCGTATCACCTTTACAATGTTGATCGCCAGATCGATGAGCCACGAGCTTGGAATGCGGAACTGCTCCGCCCCTTTTACACTTGAATTCTCTCTCGGATGAGATGTAATAAGAAAAACTTCTGCAGTTTATTTTTATCAAAGACAAGAGTGTTCCAATAATTGCTGTCACTTTTGTTTGCATACGAAATCCCCCAGTGGGTGACTTAGCTGCGAATCCGTTTCGCCTAAGTTTCTAAAAAAAATCCTACCGAGTGGTGAGCCAGACTCCCACTCGGGGGCTTAGCTGCAGCCCAGTGCTCGCCTAAGTGTTTAAAAATCCTACCGAGTGGTGAGCCAGATTCCCACTAGGGGGCTTAGCTGCGGCCCAGTGCTCTCCTAAATGTTTAAAAATCCTACCGCGTGGTGAGCCAGACTCCCACTCGGGGGCTTAGCTGCAGCCCAGTGCTCGCCTAAGTGTTTAAAAATCCTACCGAGTGGTGAGCCAGACTCGCACTCGTGGGCTTAGCTGCAGCCCAGTGCTCGCCTAAGTGTTTAAAAATCCTATCGAGTGGTGAGCCAGACTCCCACTCGGGGGCTTAGCTGCAGCCCAGTGCTCGCCTGAGTGTTTAAAAATCCTACCGAGTGGTGAGCCAGACTCCCACTCGGGGGTTTAGTTGCGGTCCAGTGCTCGCCTAAGTGTTTAAAAATCCTACCGAGTTGTGAGCCAGACTCCCACTCGGGGGCTTAGATGCGGCCCAGTGCTCGCCTAAGTGTTTAAAAATCCTATCGAGTGGAGAGCAAACCTCCCACTCGGGGGCTTAGCTGCAGCCCAGTGCTCGCCTAGGTTTGAAAAAATCCTACCGAGTGGAGAGCAAACCTCCCACTCGGGGGCTTAGCTGCAGCCCAGTGCTCGCCTAAGTTTGAAAAAATCCTACCGAGCGGAGAGCAAACCTCCCACTCGGGGGCTTAGCTGCAGCCCAGTGCTCGCCTAAGTTTGAAAAAATCCTACCGAGCGGAGAGCAAACCTCCCACTCGAGGGCTTAGCTGCAGCCTAGTGCTCGCCTAGGTTTGAAAAAATCCTACCGAGTGGAGAGCAAACCTCCCACTCGGGGGCTTAGCTGCAGCCCAGTGCTCGCCTAAGTTTGAAAAAATCCTACCGAGTGGAGAGCAAACCTCCCACTCGGGGGCTTAGCTGCAGCCCAGTGCTCGCCTAAGTGTGAAAAAATCCTACCGAGTGGAGAGCAAACCTCCCACTCGGGGGCTTAGCTGCAGCCCAGTGCTCGCCTAAGAGTTTAAAAATCCTACCGAGTGGAGAGCAAACCTCCCACTCGGGGGCTTAGCTGCAGCCCAGTGCTCGCCTAAGTTTGAAAAAATCCTACCGAGTGGAGAGCAAACCTCCCACTCGGGGGTTTAGCTGCAGTCCAAGTACTCGCCTAAGTTTAAGAAATCCTACCGAGTGGAGAGCAAACCTCACACTCGGGGGCTTAGCTGCGGCCTAGTGCTCGCCTAAGTTTGAAAAATCCTACCGAGTGGAGAGCAAACCTCCCACTCGGAGGCTTAGCTGTGGCCCAGCGCTCGCCTAAGAACGGAACGCAACCCAATCCACAAGGACGTCAAGGTGCAAATCGACTGCTACCTTCTCCTTCAGAGCTGCACCACAAATACAAGGTTATTTCGAGTGAAGATCGAGTTCCACTCGACGGATCATCCATGAAGATATTCAACGATAAATCAAGTTCAGATAAGACCTAAAGGTCCTAGGCCTCAGATCAAAGTACTCGAGCCCTCGGCTCGACAGAGATTAACGGTTACAAAATCCACTCGGCATTCCGAGGCAAATTTAAAGTGAAGCATAAAAGTTTTTCATTGCTCAAGCGAAGGACTAGAAGGGGCGACGAACTCGTCCAAGTCGATCCCGTCTGCAATACGAGTGGCAGCAGCGATGAAAGTCTCCATGAAGTCTTGAAAGCTGTGCTTCCTAGTATTGGCAACTTGGATGGCGGCCAGCTTTTCTTCTCGCGCCTCCTTGCAATGGACGCGGACCAGAGACAAAGCGACATCAACACCACATCTAGCAGAAGATTTCTTCCATTCCGCCACTCGACTCGGGACTTCATTCAGTCGAACCATCAGAGACTCGAGGTTGTTCTGAAGCGTCGTCCCAGGCCAGAGTGATGTGTCGATCCGCGACATCGCAACCTTCAGCCGAGCAAGATAGCCAACAACACTGGTAACACGAGACTCCAGTCGGAGCACGTTCATAGCAGCCTCGTCCTTCACGAGAGAATTGGCGGGGTCCAAGCCTGGCTCCACTCGACTAGTTTCCTCTTCAAAGCTCTGGCAGAATTCTAAAACATGATTCAAGAATAAGACAGTGGCCCTACACAGGTTTGGTAACTGCAAGACAGTCGGGTCGGAGTAACTACCTTCGAGCATGATGAACAGCTTCTTGGCGAGACCACCGAGATAAGCCTCCAGATCGTTCCTCTTCCCCGCCAGCTCACCTGCCTTGTCGTGCAGAGCCATCTTGTCGTTCTTCAGTCGGCTGATCTCTGGATTAGCTGTGTCGAGAGCAGTTTTCAGTCTGGAGTTCTCCTGTTCAAGAGTACCGACTGAAGCCAGTTTCTCTTCTGCAAGCTTCGTTTTGCTCAAGGCCTCCTTCTGCGCTTCGGCAAGATCTTGATCCTTCTTCTTCAGAGCCTCCTCCAGTTTATCTACAGAACGTCGAATGAGCTCAACATCAAGAACGGGCAAGAAAGGAAAGTCACTCGTCAAGAATGAGAAACCTCACCAGCCATACCTTTTGCTTCTTCTCGCGCCTTCTACAGGTTCTGTTGAGCAAGCTTCAAGTCAAGGTTGAGCTGGATCTATTTGTTCTCCAACTCAGTGTAGAGAGCCACAAGTTCACAGGATTTCTGCAAAAATCAGTCGACAGATTTCCAAGATAAGTTGCTTCCGAGTAACCAAGAGACAATGATGGCATTTCTAAGACTACAGCTGAATCAAAAACATTCAACAGTAGTCTCGGGGACTACACCCAGTGGGTGCACTCAGCGTGCCCCCACTGGTTTTGAAAAAAATCGACTGGCCGCAGTCGACCAGATACAGTTTCATTCGACATGGCCTGACCAGACCGAGTGAAGAAGTACAACTACAGCAACACAATATAAAGACTACAGTCGACTGCCAGCAGTCCACCGTAGTCTCGGGGACTACACGCAGTGGGTGCACTAAGCGTGCCCCCACTCGTCCAAAACTTAACAGACACACCCAGTGGGTGTACAGATTTAAAGATCTTCGGAAAAGAGATTCTTCAGACAGCATACCCTAACAGAACAAGCAGTGAATCGACTGAACTGGACGTTACTCTGAAGAGCTGAACTCACGTCATAAGCTGCTTGGCTGGCTTCTCGAACCACCTTGACCTGCTCCATCATGATCCCTGCCTGGCATATAGCTTCCTTAGCTGCACCCACTTGGTCCTCAGGGACGTGGTGTGTGGCGAAGAGCGAAGGCGGATTTGCGGTTGACGTCGAGGGCCGCACACTTGTCAGAGGATCGGCGGAAGTCACAGAAGCCCGAGTGGTACCACCATCGTCTCAAGCTACAGCCTCAGGCGCCAAACTAGATTGTGGGGTCTTGCCAGCCAACGCCTTCCTATTCCGTCTCGTTCTCAGTGGCGCTTCGTCGTCGTCGTCAGGAAGGTTAATAACATGAGGAGGAGCTACGAGAAAAATTCAATCGACCAGAGTTATAAGAAATCGTCAGTCGACTCAAGACAGAACATCAGTAATCATACCAGGGTTGGAAGTAACAGCATCTTCCATCTCTTGATCATCGTCTTTGACGGAGATCTCAGAAGTAGCAGCACTACAAATTTCGAAAGACAGTCAGTTGGCTCAATGAATCGACTAAGGATCTGTCCACGGTCGACAAAGGAAAACAAGTTCTATTATTACCCAGAAATGGTGGGGACAGTAATCTTCATCTTGGGCAGAGCTTTGGGTGGCTTGGACGGCACCGCGCGTGGGTGCTTGGGAGCTTTTTCAGTCGACGCTGGAGAAGAGGTCCGAGGGTGCTTCGACGACTGCCCAACGGGAGCAGTCGCCTTACCACGTTCCCGCTCAGGGTCGTGTATCAGCTTGGATCGCCTTTCCGGGCGGGGAGGTTCAGCTTCCTCCTCCTCCTCCTCTTTGCTGGAGTCGACGTCGTCGTCTCCCTCTCCTTCGCCGTCAGATTCCCACTCTCCTTGTTCGTCTCCACTTTCGCCTCCGCTCGCCTCCTCTTCCTCGGCCTGCTCCTGTGCTCCATTGGGTGTCAAGTACATCTCTGTAGTTGCCTGGAGAACAGCAGACAAGTCGAAAGTCAGTCGACCGATTCAAAGAGAGTAAATGAAGAAAGCAAGATCTCAGTCAGGAACACAAGGTCAGACCTGGTCCACTTCGTATGTACTGTCAAGCGGAGGAACCCTCCTGGCTCCTCGGGGGTTGTCTTTGTTCCCTGTGATGCTCGACAGCCACCCTTCCAGCATCTTGTCAGTGACCTCCTCTGGGTGAATCCGAGTGGTGTCATCGAGACCCGAGTACAGCCACATCGGGTGGTCACGAGCCTGAAGCGGTTGGATGCGCCTCCGAAGGAAGACCTCCAGCAAGTCCATGCCGGTCACGCCCTCTCGGACAAGCTGAACCACTCGACCAACCAGCACCTTGACTTGCGCCTTTTCCTCCGGCAGCACCTTCAGAGAGGAAGGTTTTTGAGCTCGGTCCAGAGAGAAAGGGGGAAGCCCAGTCGACTACCCTGGGGTCACCTGGTCTTGGCAATAAAACCAAGTCGACTGCCAACCACGGACCGACTCGGGAAAAGTGATAGACGGAAAAGAACTTTTTCCCCTCATCTGGATCGCCAGGCCCCCGCACAGCTGTATCACTTGTGTCTGTTCGTCACTCGAGTTGGCTTTCTTTACTGATTGGGAACGGCAAGTGAAGATGTGTTTAAAGAGTCCCCAATGAGGGCGGCAACCCAAGAAACTTTCGCACAAGGAAACGAAAGCAGCAAGATACACGATGGAATTGGGAGTGAAGTGATAGAGCTGCGCTCCTAAGAAATTCAAAAAGCTCCGGAAAAAAGGATGAGGAGGTAGAGAAAATCCGCGATCGATATGGGTGGCGAGGAGGATGCACTCACCATCACGAGGTTGGGGTTCGACTTCTCTCCCCGGGAGACGCGCAGCTTCATGGGGAATGACTCCCCCCTCGACCATGTCATCAAGATCTTCCTGCCGAATCACCGATGGCATCCAGTCGCCCTGGATCCAATCCCTGGGCAGAGCAGTCCTCGAGGAAGATCCGCCCCGAGCGGACTTCTTCCCCTTCCCCTGCACCGCCGCCTTCTTCGCGCGCTCCAAAGCCGACGTCTTGTCCTTCACCATCAACGCCGGCGAGGCTCGAACGGACCTACGACGCTAGGGTGAGAGCGGAGGTGGCGGAGGACCTTGTGAAGGGAGAGGGAAAGGTGAGAACACACTGTTTGGGAGCCCCGAGCCGGCAGCTTATAAGGGGCCGCTTCCGAGTGGCTGACCGGTAGGCCCAGGCGATCCCGTCAAATCCCGCAACAGGGGCGTGCGTGGTACGTGGCGAAAAAGGTGGCGCGGGAATCGAGGAGCTTCCATCCTATCCCATCCGATTACTGCGGCCGCCCCCATCCCGCTCACTTCCCGAAATTCAAATCCCGCAAAATCCGCGGGCTGCAGAACAACTCATCAAATAGAAGATCCCGCTTGTGCCGGCACTCGGTATTTCACAAGTAAGGAAATTCACTCGACGAGAGACCAAGAATGGATCAAGGTGACCGAAAGAAGTTGACAACGTCATCCGTGACAATTGATCCAGTACAAGACATTCATATAACGCTAAGAACCAGTCGGAAGGATCCCCAACTCCTTCCCCACTTGAACCTCGATCCATTCGGGGGCTAATGATGAAGCTATGTACCTAGGGTAGGGGCATGGACCTGTCCTAAGAGCCCTACCCAAGGACATCCCTAGAAAAGTCACCTTTCAATCGACTTGAAGGTATCCCACTCGACGGATTCAAGACACTCGACCACGAAGCCAACCACTCGACAGCCAGGAGATCTAAAGTCACTCCGCAGGCAAACGGTCGGCCATTAAGTAGTCTTTATGGTCATCATAGCACTTTATTAGGGACGTTACCAGTAATGCCCAGTCTTAATGTATTTTAACCCTGCATTACTGGGGGCGGGAGAGGTCTGGCGAACTCTATATAAGCCACCCCCTCCTCAGTAGCAGGGGTTGGCACCCTTGTTATTCACACACCCATAATCCAATCGACCGCCTCCGGGCACCGAGACGTAGGGTTGTTACTTCCTCCGCGAAGGGCCTGAACTCGTACATCATGGTGTGCTTACAACTTCTCCATAGCTGAGATCTAGCCTCTCCATACATACCCCCCTACATCACTGTCAGAGTTAGAACCACGACAGTAAAGAGTTCGATCAAAAGGTATATCGCTCCATGATTGGCTCCTTGCTTTATTTATGTGCATCTAGGCCAGATATCATGCTTAGTGTTTGCATGTGTGCCCAGTTCCAAGCGGCACCAAAGGAATCGCATCACTTAGCTGTGAAGCGAATTCTCAGATATTTGGCTCACACCCCAACACTAGGCTTATGGTATCCAAAGGGCTCAGAGTTTGATCTAGTTGGATTCTCGGATGCTGATTATGCTGGTGACAAGGTGGATCGCAAGTCTACATCAGGCACATGTCATTATCTGGGACGATCACTTGTATGTTGGTCTTCAAAGAAGCAGAACTGTGTATCTCTCTCCACTACTGAATCTGAATACATTGCTGCTGGATCTTGCTGCGCTCAGCTTCTGTGGATGAAGCAAACACTCAAAGACTATGTCATTCACCTGAAGCAAGTGCCACTCTACTGCGACAACGAAAGCGCCATCAAGATTGCCAACAACCCTGTTCAGCACTCGAAGACAAAGCACATTGAAATTCATCATCACTTTCTCAGATATCATCTTGTGAAGGAAGATATTGATATCATACACGTCAACACTGAAGAGCAATTGGCAGATATCTTCACCAAGCCCTTGGATGAGAAGAGGTTTTGCAAGTTACGGTGTGGGCTAAGTATTTTGGAATCCTGAAATGTCCTGTGATTAGGCACACATCCTAACACTTATGCATGTTGATGACTTAGATGTGCAACAAATGAAGTAAAGTATATCTTCAATCAATGAAGACTTACATTCTGAGTGTGAATACATTAACGTGGAATTTGACTTCGGAGCGCCACGATGATTGTGCGCCATGTCTGGGTCTAATACTTCCTATACGGTGGGTAACGCCACCACCAAATTCTTCTATTTGAAGTGTTTTACCCATGGCGTTACATTTGCTATGTCTTCACATTTGGTTTGTCTTCATTTTCAACTTGTCTTAATGATTATCTTCACTATGTTGATATGATTGTCTTCTGGTATATACTGATTTGGTTTGGTTTCTATCCTCTACAGCATTCACTTATAGCTATGGCTTCTTGATGAATCTTTTGAACTAAGTGAATGTGATCGTACCCTAACCCCTCTATGCTTCTTTCCTAAGTCTATCTATCCAAATCATATGCATTCTATTAACACTGTCAAATGTCTTCTCTGCCTCAATGTCAGCAGAAGACACAGAGACAAACATTAATCCGTTTTCAATGCTAAATCCTTTCACCTGAAACCCGGAGAAGTGGGAACGACCACCCAACAATCCAGGCATGCGTGGGAATGTGGAACAACCTCCGATGTGTTGCATGATAGCCACGTGTCCCTCAGATGTGAATCGCTAGGGGCACTTGTGTAATAACTCTGTGCCGTCCCTATCCCTATAAATACACGCCTCACCATAGACATTATCCTTTCTTCCACTCTTGCACAAACACTAGCACCACCGCTAGCCCTCGACGACGCCGACGACGAAGCGCTTAGCTGCCGCGACCTCACCGACGCTGTCTTCACGCTGGCCGCGGACATCGTCTTCTCCGCCGTCGCCGTAGGTGTCCTCCGTCGCCAAGTTAGGGCATGGACAATCGAACTGCTCGGCCTCCTCTCCCACTCCGTCTAGCAGTTCTTCGTGTGGTAAATAAAACTTCCTTTTTACGACCCCCTTTGATCCTATTGATTCATCAATTTCTACCACAAGAAGTTTCTATTCACACAAGTTGGATCTATTTCATACTGCATCTCATAATATGCCTAGTATGTTCACTTATGCTTCACAAAGAAGTTAGATTCCTCACTTGTACTTATTCATGAATTCATACAAATCTGGAACCAACTCTCTATCTATGAGTGAATGTCTTTGCACTATGAGGTCAATGTCTTCTAAAACTGATTTATCTTCAAAATCTTCTGAGAATGCATATGACCTCTTCCCCTTCCCTCGCACCTTAATGCTGTCACAGGTACATGTCCGTGGGAGAATCCCTTGGTTCTCATAGTCTGCATTCGTTTGCAGAATTCTTATAGCATCACATTAACTCTCCCGAAGCCAGTTCCTGTTTGACCAGAAAGCGAAAGCCTTTGAAGCCTTTAAACGTGTTGAAGCCCTTCAGTTTAAGCTTCATGGCACCAGAGAAACCTACAAGAAAGGGTGGCAGACAGCGTCGTGGCAACACCTCAAGAGATTTGCCTCCTAACCTCTATCAGCTGTACAAGACAGATCCAGAGGAGGACTACAATCAGCGAAAAACTCGAATCCAATGGATTCGAAGATATTGGGCAGAACAGTGGTTCAAGTATAGGTTCGTGACCCAGGAGTATGCTGAGAAGAATGCCATCAAACGACCATGGGGAGACATTCTATACAGAAATCTTCAACCCAAGTCCAGAGCTGAAGCCATTGAACAAGTCTTTTATCCTTGCATGGTCCATGGACCGCAGCCTGCAGATGCAGACCCAGCTTCATTACTATGGTGCCGTGATGATAATATGTTCAAGCGCAACCTTCAGTTTGCCAGGAACTCGGCCAAAGAGAACAAGAAGTCATGAGGCTTAGACTTCAATCCAGGCCCCTCTGCTCCTCGTGCCGATGGCACACGCGAAGCTGAACCCAATCTTGTTGGGCCCTTCTACAACCAGGAAGGTCTCATCACTCATATCATGGTTCAAGGGATAGCCGAGGATGAGCCTGCAGACGACGCTGAATCTGATGAAGCGCCTGCAACACAGAAGCCAAAGAAACTGAAAAAGCCTAAAGACTCAAAGCCTGCTCCTGCACCAAAAATCTTACGGGCGAACCCTCTGGCCACTGCACCTCCTGAACATAGTGTGCAATCTGAAGATTTGTCACACATCTCCAAGCCCTCGAGAGTGAAGATGCCCTTGCAACCCACCAGCCAAGAACTGACTGCTGCTGCTATTCTGCGCAATGATGCCATTGATCTATCCAGCGATGAAGATCTTGCAGATGACGCTCTTGAGCAACTGATTAAGAACAAAGAAGAAGCAGAAATCTTCAATGATTTGCCTCCCTTTGACATGGCAATCCTCCACAACTTCATTGATGAGTGGTTTGAAACCCCCAATCTCAGCTTTGATGATCTGCAACTTCCAATTGGCCTCATCGTCGATTTCACTGGCGCCATTGCTTCTGAGCTAGCTCTAGCTTAGCGCATCGTTGAACTGAAGCAAAACATCGACTATGAGAAAGCTCAGTTCAAGAAGCACATGGCAAAGCTCAGCGTGCAAGATGTGAAAAACTTCAAGATTATGCTGCACGAGCTCAAGGAAGCCTTTCTCAAGAAACGTGAAGAAGCTAACACTACGAGAAATATGTCAACTTATGACCTTCTGTCAGTGACCCTCAAAGAATTGGTCATAAATTTATGACCATTTTAGACCAATTAGTCAAAAGCTGTTCAGGGGGCTCCAAACCCTAAACCATTGCGACCATTTTGGTCAGAAAGGTCGTAATTTCCTTACACGAAATGGTCACAAAGCAAACAGTGCTAGTCCGCTGCCTTATTTCTAGTTGTTAATGACCAATATAGATGGTCATAGCCTTGTAGATTGTGGTGGGTTGTGATGACTAGGTGCCATCTCATCGGTTTTGCCTATGTGTCATGTCCATGTGGCAGTTTTTGCCCTAGGTTGTGAAGCAACCTATATTTCTATCATTCCCAAAATTCACAAAAAAATCTCATAAATTCTTTGGGGCATATCTTCATCAAATATATAAAAATCCTTCCTTTCCTAGTTCAAAACTAATTCAACAATATTCATTTTCCTATTCTGTTCACAACAACACTTTATGAAGGAAGTGCTATTTATATATTCTTGATTGCCCTCGGAATTTTTGGGCATTCTTTCCTATCCAAATCATTACTGCATGACAAAATTCAGCTCCATTTGCCTAGCAAATCTTCCTCGGCAAATTTCCAAAGTTTTTGTCCACCTAGAAGCATTGTGAAGGAAGTACCTTTTTTATATCTCTAAATGACATGAAATTTATAAAGTTCCTTCATATGCCAAAATTATCACCCTCCTACAAATTGCAGCTCAGTCAAATCATCTATGTGATCCCAGGTTCAATTTATATTTTATGGCCAAATTGGCACGTTGCAAAGCAAGTGTTATATAGACCTCTCATATTACCCTCAAACTTTTCGGGCCCTCTTCCATACCCAAATCATGGCCACATGATAATATTCAGCTCAATTTTCCTAGTAAATCTTTCTCAGGAAATTTCCAAAGTTTCTACCTCGAGAGAAGCTTTGTGAAGTAAGTACTAGCTAGGCTTACCCAAATGACCTGAAAATTTACCAGCGCATGACCATTCCTAAGTAACTTACCTACACCAATTTTGAGCTCATTTCATTCATCCAATCTCTCTCACTAGTTTTCCCAAGTTTTTGTCCATAGAAGAGCATTGTGAAGGAAGTACTACTTTGGCATGTCCAAATGGTATCAATTTTCTACAGTGCTTTCCTATGCGCAAATAACCATCCTCCACAAAATTTCAGCTCACTCCATTCGTTATTTTGAGCCCAGCTTCAACATTCATATTTTTGTCCAGCGTGGTACTTTGCAAAGCAAGTACCACCTAGGATCCGCCTTTTGAGCTAAAAATTTGTGAAGACATTCTCCTTAGTAGATGATCACCCTCAGCCAAAACTCACGCTAATTGGCCATGTGCATTTCCCGTATCGCTAATCAAACACTTGGCTGCTAATTCATGTTTGAGCATCGATCGGTCTCCTCGTGAGAATCTTATGTTGTAATTTTCTTCCTAGCACCAACCTGGGGAGTTCCCAACCCACTAGACATGCCTAGGCCGCCCAGAACACATGGCAACACCACGGTCACACGGTGACCACGCGGCGGGCATGCGAGTTTACGCGCTCTAGAGTTGGGGCCCTCGGGCACCACCCAAACCTCGACGTATCGCCACCAAACCATGTATTTATGATTAAATAGGTCCTTATGTAACTAGAAATGATTTTTGGAAAAAATAAATAGCAAACTATGAGGCAGCTGCAGTTCAAATTTGACCCGCTTCCAACTGAATCGGCGGAAATTTGTCTTTTTCACGAGAGGTGGATAAAAACATTTTACACCCAATCATCTTATCAATTGTGCATTAAATATGTCCTAGTTTTTGAGAAAATTTATTTGGTCAAATTTTGCAACAATTATTTGGTAGGTCCTTCACAAAAAAACCTCCTTTTGGGCACTCAAAAATGGAAAATGGTTTTTTCGTCCAAAGAAAATGAAAACTTCCTTAGGCAACATTGTTTGCCATTCCAATATGCACCCTTGTGCACAATATTAGATCATTTGAACAAACTATGCCATGGATGTGGCCATAAGATTGATCATTTGGCTTGAAAGCCATTGATCTCCACACGTGATAGCTCGTTTCTGAGAACACTTTTTTAAAATAATTGTCCTATTACAAGTTTGTTATTTTTCCTAAGAACTTGGCCACATACAATGACACAACGCGAAGGTTTCCCAATTTTTTGATTTTTTTTGAATTTTTTATGCCCGTTTCAAAATGCGGTCAAAACGGCGGGAATGGCCGTTCCTAGCTAGTGGTTGAATCTTGGAACTTTTTTGATGTTTCTATGATTAAATAGATACTTATGTACCTAGAAATGATTTTTGAAAAAAATAAAGAGCAAACTATGAGGCAGCTACAGTTCAAATTTGACCCGCTTCCAGGTGAATCGGCGAAAATTTATCTTTTTCATGAGAGGTGGATCAAAACTTTCGACACCCAACCATTTGGTCAATTGTGCATTAAATATGTCCTAGTATTTTAGAAAAATGATTTGGTCCAATTTTGCAACAAATATATGGTAGGTCCTTCACAAAAAAACCTCCTTTTGGGCACTCAAAAAATGGAAAATGGTTTTTTCGTCCAAAGAAAGTGACAACTTCCTTGGGCAACATTGTTTGCCATTCCAATATGCACACTTGTGCACAATATGAGATCATTTGAACAAACTATGCCATGGGTGTGGCCATAAGATTGATCATTTAGCTTGAAAGCCATGGATCTCCACACGTGATAGCTCGTTTCTGAGAACACTTTTTTAAAATAATTGCCGTATTACAAGTTTGTTATTTTTCCTAGGAACTTGGCCACATATAATGACACAATGCGAAGGTTTCCCAATTTTTTGTTTTTTTGAATTTTTTATGCCCGTTTCAAAATGCGGTTAAAACGGCAGGAATGGCCGTTCCTAGCTAGTGGTTGAATCTTGGAGCTTTTTTGGTGTTTCTATGATTAAATAGATACTTATGTACCTAGAAATGATTTTTGAAAAAAATAAAGAGCAAACTATGAGGCAGCTATAGTTCAAATTTGACCCGCTTCCAACTGAATCGGCGGAAATTTGTCTTTTTCATGAGAGGTGGATCAAAACTTTTGACACCCAACCATTTGGTCAATTGTGCATTAAATATGTCCTAGTATTTTAGAAAAATGATTTGGTTCAATTTTGCAACAAATATATGGTAGGTCCTTCACAAAAAAACCTCCTTTTGGGCACTCAAAAAATGGAAAATGGTTTTTTCGTCCAAAGAAAGTGACAACTTCCTCAGGCAACATTGTTTGCCATTCCAATATGCACACTTGTGCACAATATGAGATCATTTCAACAAACTATGCCATGGGTGTGGCCATAAGATTGATCATTTAGCTTGAAAGCCATGGATCTTCACATGTGATAGCTCGTTTCTGAGAACACTTTTTTAAAATAATTGCCGTATTACAAGTTTGTTATTTTTCCTAGGAACTTGGCCACATATAATGACACAATGCGAAGGTTTCCCAATTTTTTGTTTTTTTTTGAATTTTTTATGCCCGTTTCAAAATGCGGTTAAAACGGCGGGAATGGCCGTTCCTAGCTAGTGGTTGAATCTTGGAGCTTTTTTGGTGTTTCTATGATTAAATAGATACTTATGTACCTAGAAATGATTTTTGAAAAAAAATAAAGAGCAAACTATGAGGCAGCTACAGTTCAAATTTGACCCGCTTCCAACTGAATTGGCGGAAATTTGTCTTTTTCATGAGAGGTGGATCAAAAATTTTGACATCCAACCATTTGGTCAATTGTGCATTAAATATGTCCTAGTATTTTAGAAAAATGATTTGGTCCAATTTTGCAACAAATATATGGTAGGTCCTTCACAAAAAAACCTCCTTTTGGGCACTCAAAAAATGGAAAATGGTTTTTTCATCCAAAGAAAGTGACAACTTCCTTAGGCAACATTGTTTGCCATTCCAATATGCACACTTGTGCACAATATGAGATCATTTGAACAAACTATGCCATGGATGTGGCCATAAGATTGATCATTTAGCTTGAAAGCCATGGATCTCCACACGTGATAGCTCGTTTTTGAGAACACTTTTTTAAAATAATTGCCGTATTACAAGTTTGTTATTTTTACTAGGAACTTGGCCACATATAATGACACAATGCGAAGGTTTCCCAATTTTTTGATTTTTTTTGAATTTTTATGCCCCTTTCAAATTGCGGTCAAAACGGCGGGCATGACCGTTCCTAGCTAGTGCTTGAATCTTGGATTTTTTTGGTGTTTCTCTGATTAAATATATAGTTATGTACCTAGAAATTATTTTTGGAAAAAATAAAGAGCAAACTATGAGGAAGTTGCAGTTCAAATTTGACCTGCTTCCTACTGAATCGACGGGAAATTTTCTTTTTCACCACAGGTGGATCAAAACTTTTGACACCCAACCATTTTGCCAATTGTGCATTAAACATGGCCTAGTATTTTATAAAATTGATTTGGTCCAATTTTGCAGCAAATATGTTATTGGTCCTTCACAAAAAAACTCATTTTTGACACTAGAAAAATGATTTAAAATAGTTAGAAAGATCAGAAATGCATACAAATTGGTGCTCATCCATAAAATGTGGTCTAACTTGAGTGAAAATTTGTGTGATGCCCTTTTGCAAAATATTTTTGATAGCTGCTTCACAAATTATTTTAGATCACAGATTCTCGGACCAATCAGAACACTTCTCACAGATCACCCCACTCTATTTGATCTGAACCATCCAAACGAGGCGGATCCAACGTCTCCCGCTCGCTCTCAGCAGGCCAAGCCAAACCCTAACTCCACTCCTCTCCTATCTCTCCCCCGATCTAGATCCACTCCTCGCAGCCGCAACCTATCTCCCACCCCCGATCCAGATCCCGCCGCCCGCGCCCGCGCACCACCACCCGCTCGTCCTCGCCTCCCATAGGACGCAGACCCCACGCCCCTCTTCCTCCGCCCGCCCACCCACCCCGTTCTTCTGCTGCATAATGAACACAAGCCGCCCATGGCAACGATCGTCATCACCATGGAGGAGGAGCCAATGCTGGCGGTGGTGCGCTCCACCGCGCAACTCGCCTGGGCCGACGCGGGCGCTGAGGTCGCCGACCCGGAGGTGGCCCACCTCTGCGCCGAGGTGCAGCAGCACGTCCTCGCCGGCCGCTGGCTCGACATGGCCTCCCTCATGCTCGCCTCTGCCGACCTCCTCCTCCTCTCCCCCAGCGCCCCCGACAAAGGTCAGGCCTCCCCTCCCCTCTCTCTTCTCCGTCCACTCCTTGCTGAATCGCTCCTTGTTTATCCCATGTTGCTGTGTGTAGCCGCAGATCTCGAGTGCGTCCTCACCGCCATCTGCAACCTTGTCACCAAGGTCGGATCCCAGGACGAGGCGCTGGAGATCGCCAAGCTCATCTGCGCCAAGCTCACACACCAGCTGGGCGAGAAGCCCATGCTGCGCCGGATCCGAGCTTCTTCCCCGTCGGCCGCCGCGTGCCTCCCCTCGTCGATCCATGTCGCCCTTGCTACTCCGACGTCTCCGGCCTCCCCGAGCTCGTCATTCGCACCGCGGTGAGCCCCTCAGCCGATCCCCCTGTTTGGCCCCCTCGATCCGTCGTCATATGTTTCCTGCGCCCGCCGAGGCCGCCATGGCCGAAGCTTCGCGTCCACGCGCGCCCGCATGCTCCTGCCGCCTGCAGCCGTGACCTTGAGCCTGTGTATGCCGTGCCGCCTGCTCGCCGACCGCGCCTCGCTCGTGCTGGCGTGCCCCCTCGCTCGCGTACTGTTGCCGCTGCTTCTGCTATTTTCTACTGCCTGCTGCTGCATACTGCTGCTACTCGCCAGATGTCGCAGCTACTCACTGCTGCTGCTACTCTTGCACTGCTGCTGCTGATGCTACTCGTTATGGAATTCATTATGGAATTTGGTGCAGTGTACCATCAGTCACAGCTACTGAGTTAGCCAGTTAGGTAGTAGTACATGACAGTGAACGGCTGAAAAGTATTTCTGTGTTTGATGCATGGCCTATCTTACTTCATGCTTATACATTCTGTTATGTACCTAACATATATTGGAAGCCTCTGCAGAAGAAGAGCGGGGAGAACATCAAGAACAAGATGCAGCTGGTGATGAAGAGCGGCAAGTACACGCTCGGCTACAAGACCGTCCTCAAGACGCTGCGCAGCTCCAAGGGTATGGATCTTTTTGTCACTTTGATTGATTTATCGTTGTGGCTGATCTGCTAGTTCTTTTGTCTGCTGGATCCGAAGGGTAGTACTATAACATACACTCCGGACCGTGTTAATTCCTGAGATTCGTGATTAGCTTTTGTAGAATGAGGTGGTTAATATCTGTTTTGTGGCTGTTAATTGCTTGTTGTACTTATTTGTGAGATAAGCTGAACTGTGTACATATTTGCTTCACGTGTGTAGTGATGCCCGCTGAAGTTTGTAGCACTGAAACTTTTAGTTCATAGAATTAGGACTGAAGTTTACCTCATTGCCTTGCTTTTGCCGTGCCTTAGAGGCGAATGCATTGTCTGAGGCAATTGCATCTTTGTTGGGTAGTCTGGAGTTCAAAACTATTGTAGTAAGATGGATTTTGCTTGCCATTTAGGGCATCTATAGATAGTTTGTCTCTAATTTTCATTTCTACAAATTTATTCCAGTGGTTTGTGCTTTTGTACTGATTTTTACTTTTTGTTGTGTTAGAATATTTGACTATAGAATGGGACTGAAATTTGGCTCCTTGGCATCTTTTGCTGCCATGGAGATGAATGTAGTGCCCTAGAATCATTTCAGCCTACCTTTTAACACTTCTCCATGTTTCATTATCTGGGGAGCAATTGGAGGATGAAATATTTTTTGTTATATGATGAAAATATTCTCTATTGTTCTATGAAACTAGTTGCATGAAATCACCTATGCCCCATGATGGCATTGCTATATTCGTTGCATTCATAAGAGTACTGTAGTGTTCACCTGTTTACATGAACACTTTTTTAAAATAATGGCTATATTCGTTACATGAATGGATATGTTCGTGGTCGCGCTTGCCATTGCCCTGTCCTCAAGGGCATGTATCATTTTTTAAACTCTGCTATATTTTCCCAAGTCTTTATTATCTTGCCTAGCCTTGTACTGATATGTATTGTTTGCTGCTAATTACCCAATATAGTGTGTGATGTTAAGGATAACCTGAGAACACATGCCTAAGTTTATAAGATATGACATGTCACAGTGCTGCTGCTGTTTGAATGCTTCTACTGCTAGATGCTTGCTTGAATAGGTGTGCACTTGTGCTGGTGGTGGTGCTTGTTGTGCTGCTACTGCTCATTCTTGTGCTGCTAAGAAAATTGAATATAATCATTCTTGTTGTATCATGCAGACATGTATGTGCTGCTAACACATTCTTGTACTGCTCATTCTTGTGATGCTTAAGTTTTTTATTGCCTAATTTTATTCATCGTCTCCATAATAAATTCATTTGAATGCCTGCTACATCTCCACTTAAATACTCATAATGCTACTGTCTAGGTTTTATTCAATTGGACTGACTATATATCTCTTGTTAAAATTGTGGTCTTTTGATCTTTTGTTTAAACCTGAGACATCATGCATAACTAGCTCTTCCTTCTCAGTCTAAACCTGAGACCTCTTTTGTTCTATATTCAGATCTGACTGATGGCCACGGTGCTGTTTTGCTGTGCTTGATAAACCTGAGACTTCTTTTTATTGTAATATTGAAGTTGTTTGGTTCTTGCCTCAGCAGCAGTACACTCTAATTTTGGTGGCCTTTATGTTCATTCTTTTACAGGAGCTCCAGGCCTATTTTTTGGAGTGTGAAGCCGTGAAGCCAAGTGTGAAGCCGTGAAGCCAAGTGTGAAGCAGTACTTAGCAAAGAGTTTTTGGTTCTGAAGTGTGAAGCCAAGTGTAAATTGTAATATTGTAGAAGTCTAATGTAGTGTTAATGAATTATATCTGTTCTGTCCTATTTGAAATAATGTTTATGTATGTTGAAAAGATGTGAAATGGAAACTTGACCAGTGGGACCCAGTTATGAATATAATCTGAGCAATTTTGAAATTTCTGACATGTGGCACCTAAACAAGATACCTGGTCCCATTTCACTAGTGGAAAGAAACAAAAGAAAACTGACAAGTGGGACCTAATTGGATAAGCAGAAGAAAACAAAAGAAAACACACCTGGTCCAAAATGGATTGTAAAAAGGCCCAAATAAGAAATGGAAGCAAAAAGGCTGAAGGCCTAGAAAATAAAAAGGCTACAATGTTGGGCTTGGCCCATGAAGCCGAACAAAAATTTATAGAAAAAATACATTAAAAAGGCCGAATTGTTGGGCTAGGCCCATGTAGAAAACTGAATTGGACCGGGCTGAATCTTGTGCCACATCAGCTTGCCACGCTGGATGCCTACGTGGACTGGGGAGGTTGCTAGTGACCAAAACAGAACAATAGGCTTATTTTGGTCATAAACGTTTGCGACCATTCCAGAAGAAAGGTCGCTAGAGTCAGTTTACGACGGCCAGCTTTTGACCTTATGTTTTTGGTCACAAAAAGGTCACAAATGGACATTTGTGACCATTCAGTGACCAATAGTGGTGGTCACAAGTTGACATATTTCTTGTAGTGTAAAGGGTCTCGTGAGCGCATGAAGAGTCTGGCTGACAAGTGCGTGCAAGCCTACAATGAAGCTGAGAAGCGCAAAGCTCTTGGGCGTCCTGGCATCGACCCTAGAATGGCGGCCAAGCTGAAGAAGAAGAAGCCAGCTGTGGCCGGACCCGAAGCAGCAAGGCAGGAAGAACATCTCATTGTCTTCCCAGCCAGTATGACATGCTCGAAGCCTAAGGTCCCCACAGTGGCTTCAGAACTAAAGAAGACAAGGGCTGCCGAGGCTGAAGCCAGAAAGAGGAAAAATCCGGAAGCTTCTGATGCCGCTCCCTCCAAGAAGAAGCGCAAAACCAAGAAAGATCGGGCTGCTCCCACAGAGCCCCTTGTTGTCGAGCCCATCTCGGTTGCTCGTCCTGCCTCTTCGCATCAAGAACGACGGATGATAGTTCATGAGCCTGCTTCCAATGAGGCTCCTGAAGCTGAAGACATTCCATCAGTTGACCCCACCGCTGCTAAAGACATTGGTCACCATGACAATGTTGAAGATGATGAAGTCCTTCCTTAGATCAAGCACCAATTGGTATCATCGCCTGTGCTAACGCACAGCGAACTCATCAGCATTGGTCGTCCTCTGACGCCAACTGCTCAGGATGCATCGTGGGCTGATCACCCACAGAGACAAGACACTCCAAGCTCTCCCCAACCGCAAGCTACCCCAACAGTGCAAAATGATGGTGACTTTGAGGCCCTGCACGCTCCATCTCCACAAGCGTCGCTCGCATTACGCAGGCTTCGCAAAGGACCAAGGCCCCAAGTCGCTCCCATAATGCATGTGTCTGAATCCGAAGCCAAAATGGCTGAAGATGTTCCGGCTGCATCAGTCAATGAAGAAGAAGATGAAGAAGAAGCCCCAAGAGTTTCAAGAGTTGCTACACCCCCGTCTCACCAAGATGTTGTTCTCGAGGAGAACGTGACCGACCCTCCAGCTTCTGAAGTGGAGGTTAACAACCCTGAAGTAGCCACCAACATCACTGCTGACGCCAATGACATTGTCATGGTTGACGTCAATACGGCGCCGGAAGCCAATGAGGCACCAGAAGCCAATGAGGCACCAGAAGTCAATGATGCAACACCTGAAGTCAATGCTGCAGCACCTGAGGTCCAACTACCTGAAGCACATGTGGCCCCTGAAGCCCATGAAGACAATGCCAATGCACATGTTTCCCCTCCAAGACATCACACAATGGAGCTGGCATTTGATCGTGGTCAGCCAGTTATGGTTCAATGGCCCATTCTGACTCCTTCTCCTGCTACTGGTCCACAATTTGAGTACCACGTCGAGCACAGGCCTCAAGTTCAAAAGCCCAAGCCAAGACTTCCATGATTCCCAGGCACTGCCACTTCACATGGGGTCTTCAATGCAAATGGCTTCGTGGCACATAATACCTTCTTCAACAGCTCCAAGAACCCCTATACAAGACCGCGCATTTCCTCGGATCAGTTCTGGAGCTATCAGCATCACATCTACTATTCCTGTGTCCTATACAATCAAGGATGCAAATTTACACATATGCGCCTCGACTCTGAAGCTATAGCTGGTCTGCCCTGCCTCGAAGAAGCATTGGACTGTTTTCGAGACGCTGGTCTATTGCAGTTCGTCACTGACAAGGAGCACTGGAACGAAGAATTGCTACTTCAATTCTATGCCACTGTTCATATTCGAGGCTACAACAGGGATCCGAAGACTTGGGTCCTTGAGTGGATGACAGGCAATGTCCATCATGAAGCTAAAGCTCTTGATATCATTGAGCTCACAGGCCTGCCCACTCCTGGTGAATACTATGAACCAGGTTGTCAACAACATCAAAATGCCTTGGAAAGCATCTTTCAAAAGCCAGAACCCAACATGAGTCAAATGCTGAGCATGATGAAGCCACTGCCTCATGACGTTGAATACCCATCTAAGTTCTTTGTTGAAGACCTAGAGTACCTGCCTTGCACCATTTACCACATCATCAGGAAGACTCTATGGCCTTTCAAAGGACACTCATCTACAGTGAAGCTTGAAGGAGCAATGAAGACTTTGGTTTTCTATATCTTCAATGGCATCAGCTTCAATGCTCAAGACTTCTTCATCAGGCAGTTGGCTGCGTCTGGCTCTGACATCTTTGGGTTGAAATTCTATGCTCCATGGGTCATGCGTCTGATAAAGCGTCACTCAGCTATCAACTATCAGCCATCTGCGCACAATCATCTTGTATTCTTGCCCGAGGTTGATCTGTCAGTTGAAGCCATTTACCCAGAGCCTGCTAAGGATCCCATTTATCTTCACAATGCTGATCACCAAAGCTTCACCCAACCCATTGAAGGGATTCCATCCATTTCTCGTGTTTATCCTCTGGCTGGAAACACACGTGTCCCTCGTGCTCAAACTGATGTCACTAGTAGCACCATTGCGCAAAGGCCTCAAAGACGATCTCGTGTCCTCAATGACCGAGAGCTTCTCGTCGCGCTGCATCAGAAACAGGACAAACATCACGACTAGCTTAAGCGTTAGATGCAAAGCCTCTTGGTGGATGTCAACCACATTCGCAATCTTGCCACCAAGAATGCCTTTGTCACTCATGAAACCTGTCGGAGGTCGTGGAAGAGTTTGACCCTACTGAGTGCTGAAGCTGATCTGCACGACGATGGCTTCACCGAACGCTTCAAGTTTGACTCAACTCCTCCCAGAAATGCTCACTTGCGTCGGAGTCCCTCACTTGAAGACTCTGAATACTCGTCCTTAGCTGCGACCGTAAATGCCAGAGTCATCGATGACCAAGATGATGCAACTTCACCTCCTCCACCTTCAGCGCGAATCAACACTGCACCAAGTTCTTCTACACCGCCAACCAACACCGACGACCCTGCTGCTTAACCAACTCCTCAAGGGAACGAGTAGGTGCTCTATGTCTTCAAAACTTTTTGGTCCTTACTGACAAAAGGGGGAGAAGCATATGAGTTTGATAGTCTTTAAGCGGGTCCATATGGGCGGTGGTTTTATATTTTGCCTAGTGTTTACAACTCTCGCTTTCTGATACATTTGGTTCTTTGAGTTGTAACACTTAAACTAGATGGTCGTCTGCTACTTATTTGCTATTCTGTGATGCGATGATAAATTCTGCATGTGCAATGATAACTTCTACACTTAGGTCATTCTGCAGACGTCTATTTTTCATTACGCATGTCATTATCTTCACATACTTTTCATGCATGATGAATTGTCATCATAAGTTGAAGAGGATCTCCACAAGTACAACCTGCCATGTGCATTTGCATACCAAAAGAAAATTACTTATATGCACATCTTCAGGGGGAGCCTTTGCCACTTATGAAGACAATCCCCTATCCTTTACAACTTCACATATTTTATTCCCCGTTGAAAACTTCAACTAGTTTGTCATCAATCACCAAAAAGGGGGAGGTTGTAAGTGCATCTAGTGCCACCCCTAGTTGGTTTTGGAGTGTTGACGACAAACCTAGTTGAGGGACTAATGTGTTTGTGAGAATTGCAGGATAACACAGGTAGAAGTCCCTCATTGATTCGGTTTTCCTACCAGAGATGACCCCTACAAATGTATGAAGACATTGAAGTCAAAGGTGGTATGTGAAGACATTCACATTGAAGTCTATGACAAGAGAAGACATCGCATGAAGACTATGGAGCGCGAAGACTTAGTTGTTTCGTCGTTCTTTTTCTTCTTTGTTGATTCATAGGAACCACCGTACTGTTAAGTGGGGTCCAAGTGAACCAGTCAGAATGACTAAAGTGATGCTTAACCAAAATCCTATGTCTTCGAGTGAAGACTATGAGAGCAAATCTTGTCCAGAGTTGGATAAGTCAGCTTTGCTTATAGCCCAAGTAAAGTTGCCGTGTGTGTTTGAAATCTGACCGTTGGAACACGTGTCAGTTCCTTAGTGACCGAGGGTCATTTCGGACAAATCAGGTCGGGTTGCCTAGTGGCTATAAATAGCCCATCCCCTACAACCATAAATGGTTGGCTGCTCAGAGTTAGTGTATGGCTTTTGTCGTTTGAGAGCAACCCACTTCGAAGCCTTTGAGACAGAATTCCTTGCGAGGATAAAGCCCTAACCACCCAGAGCCAAAGAGAGTTAGGCATCACTAAAGTCTTCA
Source organism: Triticum monococcum (assembly GCA_034509565.1). Taxonomy (NCBI): domain Eukaryota; kingdom Viridiplantae; phylum Streptophyta; class Magnoliopsida; order Poales; family Poaceae; genus Triticum; species Triticum monococcum. The sequence continues at coordinate 665,365,110 of CM067845.1, read as the reverse complement.
TGTCTGTGTGATCTGAAGACTTATTACACTTGAGGACTATGAATCCTCCAACTGGTTAGGTGTCGCGTTCTGAGCATCCAAGAGTCATTGTGGATCGCCGGTGAACGATGTCTGTGAAGGTTTGGAAGTCTACCTTGAAGACTTACCAGAGTGATTGGGCAAGGACTGGGTGTCCTTAGCTCAAGGGGAATAAGGTGAAGACGCGGTCTTCTGAGTTGAATCTCAGCCTCCCTAACCAGACGTACAGTTGTCACAGCAACTGGAACTGGTCCAACAAATCATTGTCTTCAACGAGTCACTGGTTTCATCCTTTCCATTCCTTTACTTACTATTGGCCCTGGTGAAGTCATTGCATGATTGCATTATCTTTTGTCTTCATTGAGTGACTGCTTGTTCTGATTGGCTTCACTATATCTTCCTACCTGATCTTTACTGCCTAGCTGCTATTAGTCATTGTGCTTTCACTTCATTGAATACTTGACTATGGTTTGCCTAGTGTAGTCTACCTTCCGCTGCATGGTAATAAGTTTATTTCTATCGGTTGTCTTCAAAACTTCCATGTTTTGAACACTTTCATAAAAATCGCCTATTCACCCCCCCCCCCTCTAGTCGAACACTAGCACTTTCAGTTCCCTATCTTCTCCCAGTATCCCAAGCAAGATTCAGGGGGAGCAATACATCTAAGGGAAGGAAATCCTTGAATTCATTGCATATTTTTACCTTTGGGGACATGTCTATATCCAATAGAGTACTCAGTACTCACTCTCTACATGTCATCCCAGTCTTGATACTCTTGTGGTTTCTTTATTTACTCTGGGTAGTAGATGTATCTGTGTTATCTAACCTTGTTTACTCAGGTTCATTCCTCCTAAGCCTACTCAAGACCACAAGGTAAGTATATGCATCACACTCATGTGCATGAGGACTTCTTTCTGATGTACATATTGTTTGCAAGAAAGACTCATGAGCATGTAGGTACATTTCCTATATTTACATCTTTTGCTCTGATGCATATAGCCAAGATACATGTAACACATTGCTCACTCTGTCATGCTATGCATTCACATGTTCTTATATTCCATATTTACATGATTGCACACATATAGGGGGAGCCTATGCATGTTACATGTATTTCCAAAGCTTTACTTGTTATTCTCCATATCTTTATCTAAAGCTTTGATGTATGTTGTCATCAATTACCAAAAAGGGGAAGATTGAAAGCACAAGTGCTCCCCGGGTGATTTTGGTAATTAATGTCAACATATCTCTTGCTGGACTAATACTTTCATCTAGCATATTTCAGATAGGTCCAACAGCGGAGTGGCATGGACTAGAGGATGTGGGATCCCTTCAAGATGATAAAGACAAATGATTGGCTCAAGCTCAAAGCTCAGGACTCTACATTTTTCATTTTAGTGATCCAAGATCACATTGAGTCCATAGGAAAGCCAATACTATTAAGAGGGGATGAAATTTTGCTTAATGGCTTGCTTGCTCAAAGTGTTAGTGATATGCTCCACAACCCTCAACCACTTTCTCATATCCAAATATATCTCAAACCAAAAGTCAAACTCGGCCCCACCGATTTGATCTATCCGGCGCCACCGAGTTCTCTTGACATAGCCACTGCCAGAAACCCTAATCAATTCGGTCTCACAGATGGGATCTTGGTCTCATCGAGATGGGCTTGCAAACTCTGTGTTGCCTATTGCATTAATTTAGATCTCACCGAAATATGACATTGGTCCCACCGAGTTTGCTTGGCCAACTCTTTGTTTAGCTTATTACAAAAATCGGTCCCACCAAATTTGTGTAATCGGTCCAACCGAGATAAGGCTTTACCCTAACCCTAGCACATCGGTCCCACCGAGTTGATCAAGTCAGTCCCATCGAAAACCCTAACGGTCACATTATGTGTTGGAAATATGCCCCAGAGGCAACAATAAAATGGTTATTATTATATTTCCTTGTTCATGATAATTGTCTATTGTTCATGCTATAATTGTGTTATCCGGAAATCGTAATACATGTGTGAATATATAGACCACAACATGTCCCAAGTAAGCCTCTAGTTGACTAGCTCGTTGATCAACAGATAGTCATGGTTTCCTGACTATGGACATTAGATGTCATCGATAACGGGATCACATCATTAGAAGAATGATGTGATGGACAAGACCCAATCTTAAGCATAGCACCAGATCGTGTAGTTCGTCTGCTAGAGCTTTTCTAATGTCAAGTATCTTTTCCTTAGACCATGAGATTGTGCAACTACCAGATACTGTAGGAATACTTTGGGTGTGCCAAACGTCACAATGTAACTGGGTGACTATAAAGGTGCACTACAGGTATCTCCGAAAGTATCGGTTGGGTTGGCACGAATCGAGACTGGGATTTGTCACTCCGCATGACGGAGAGGTATCTCTGGGCCCACTCAGTAAAACATCATTGTAATGAGCTCAATGTGACTAAGGGTTAGTCACGGGATGATGTGTTACGGAATGAGTAAAGTGACTTGCCGGTAGTGAGTTTGAACGAGGTATTGGGATACCGACGATCGAATCTCGGGCAAGTAACGTATTGATTGACAAAGGGAATTGAATACGGGATTGATTGAATCCTCGACATCATGGTTCATCCGATGAGATCACCATGGAATATGTGGGAGCCAACATGTGTATCCAGATCCCGCTGTTGGCTATTGGCCAGAGAGTTGTCTCGGTCATGTCTGCATGGTTCCCGAACCCGTAGGGTCTACACACTTAAGGTTCGATGACGCTAGGGTTGTAGAGATATTAGTATGCGGTAACCCGAAAGTTGTCCGGAGTCCCGGATGAGATCCTGGACGTCACGAGGAGTTCCGGAATGGTCCGAAGGTAAAGATTTGTATATAGGAAGTCCAGTTTTGGGGTCATCGGTATTGTACCGGGACCACCGGAAGGATCCCGGGCGTCCACCGGGTGGGGCCACCTATCCCGGAGGGCCCCATGGGCTGAAGTGGGAAGGGAACCAGCCCCTGGTGGGCTGGTGCGCCCCCCATGGGCCTCCCCCTGCGCCTAGGGTTGGAAACCCTAGGGGTGGGGGGCGCCTCCACCTGGCTTGGGGGCCAAGCCACCCCCTTGGCCGCCGCCCCCCCATCTAGATGGGATCTAGAGGAGCCGGCGCCCCCCTGGCCCCTATATATAGTGGAGGGGAGGGAGGGCAGCCGCACCCCAAGTCCCTGGCGCCTCCCTCTCCCCCCGTGACACCTCTCCCTCTCGTTGGTGCTTGGCGAAGCCCTGCCGAGATCCCGCTACTTCCACCACCATGCCGTCGTGTTGCTGGATCTCCATCAACCTCTCCTCTCCCCTTGCTGGATCAAGAAGGAGGAGACGTCTCTCCCAACCGTACATGTGTTGAACGTGGAGGTGCCGTCCGTTCGGCGCTCGGTCATCGGTGATTTGGATCACGACGAGTACGACTCCATCAACCCCGTTCTCTTGAACGCTTCCGCTCGCGATCTACAAGGGTATGTAGATGCACTCCCCTCTCCCTCGTTGCTAGATGACTCCATAGATTGATCTTGGTGATGCGTAGAAAATTTTAAAATTCTGCTACATTCCGCAACAGTGGCATCATGAGCTAGGTCTATGCGTAGTTTCTTTGCACGAATAGAACACAAGTTGTTGTGGGCATTGATTTTGTCAATTTACTTGTCGTTACTAGTCTTATCTTGATTCGGCGGCATCATGGGATGAAGCGGCCCGGACCGACCTTACACGTACGCTTACGTGAGACTGGTTCCGCCGACTGACATGCACTAGCTGCATAAGGTGGCTAGCGGGTGTCTGTCTCTCCCACTTTAGTCAGATCGGATTCAATGAAAAGGGTCCTTATGAAGGGTAAATAGAAATTGGCATATCACGTTGTGGTTTTGGCGTAGGTAAGAAACGTTCTTGCTAGAAACCTATAGCAGCCACGTAAAAACTTGCAACAACAATTAGAGGACGTCTAACTTGTTTTTGCAGCATATGCCATGTGATGTGATATGGCCAAAAGGATGTGATGAATGATATATGTGATGTATGAGATTGATCATGTTCTTGTAATAGGAATCACGACTTGCATGTCGATGAGTATGACAACCGGCAGGAGCCATAGGAGTTGTCTTAATTTATTTATGACCTGTGTGTCAACATAAACGTCATGTAATTACTTTACTTTATCGCTAATCATTAGCCATAGTAGTAGAAGTAATAGTTGACGAGACAACTTCATGAAGACACGATGATGGAGATCATGGTGTCATGCCGGTGATGACGATGATCATGGCGCCCCGGAGATGGAAATCAAAAGGAGCAAAGTGATATTGGCCATATCATGTCACTATTTGATTGCATGTGATGTTTATCATGTTTTACATCTTATTTGCTTAGGACGACGGTAGCATAAATAAGATGATCCCTCGCAATAATTTCAAGAAAGTGTTCCCCCTAACTATGCACCGTTGCTAAGGTCCATTGTTCCGAAGCACCACGTGATGATTGGGTGTGATAGGTTCTAACGTTCGCATACAACGGGTGTAAGCCAGATTTACACACGTAATACACTTAGGTTGACTTGACGAGCCTAGCATGTACAGACATGGCCTCGGAACACGGAAGACCGAAAGGTCGAACATGAGTCATGTATAAGATACGATCAACATGAAAATGTTCACCGATGATGACTAGTCCGTCTCACGTGATGATCGGACACGGCCTAGTTGACTCGGATCATGTATCACTTAGATGACTAGAGGGATGTCTATCTGAGTGGGAGTTCATTAATAATTTGATTAGATAAACTTAATTATCATGAACATAGTCTAAAATCTTTGCAATATGTCTTGTAGATCAAATGGCCCACGCTAATATTGCCCTCAACTTCAACGCGTTCCTAGAGAAAACCAAGCTGAAAGACGATGGCAGCAACTACACGGACTGGGTCCGTAACCTGAGGATTATCGTCATAGCTTCCAGGAAAGCATATGTCCTTGATGCACCGCTAGGTGAAGCACCTGTTTTCCCTGCAGAACAAGACATTATGAACGCTTGGCGGACACGTAGTGATGATTACTCCCTGGTTCAGTGCGGTATGCTTTACAGCTTAGAACCGGGGCTCCAAAAGTGTTTTGAGCAACACGGAGCATATGAGATGTTCCAAGAGCTGAAAATGCTTTTCCATGCTCACGCCCGGGTCGAGAGATATGAAGTCTCCGACAAGTTCTACAGTTGTAAGATGGAGGAGAACAGTTCTGTCAGCGAGCACATACTCAAAATGTCTGGGCTGCATAACCGCTTGTCTCAGCTAGGAGTTAATCTCCGGATGATGCGGTCGCTGACAGAATCCTTCAGTCGCTCCCACCTAGCTATAAGAGCTTTGTGATGAACTTCAATATGAAGCGGATGGAAAAGACCATTCCCGAGGTATATTCAATGCTGAAATCAGCGGAAGTGGAAATCAAAAAGGAACATCAAGTGTTGATGGTGAATAAAACCACTAAGTTCAAGAAAGGCAAGGGTAAAAAGAACTTCAAGAAGGACGGCAAGGGAGTTGCCGCGCCCGGTAAGCAAGCTGTCAGGAAGAAGTCAAAGAATGGACCCAAGCCTGAGACTGAGTGCTTTTATTGCAAGGGAAACGGTCACTAGAAGCAGAACTGTCCCAAGTACTTAGCAGAAAAGAAGGCCGGCAATACCAAAGGTATATGTGATATACAAGTTATTGATGTGTACCTTACCAGCGCTCGTAGTAGCTCCTGGGTATTTGATATCGGTGCAGTTGCTCATATTTGTAACTCAAAACAGGAACTGCGGAATAAACGGAGACTGGCGAAGGACGAGGTGACGATGCGCGTCGGGAATGGTTCCAAGGTCGATGTGATCGCCGTCGGCACGCTACCTCTGCATTTACCTACGGGGTTAGTTTTAAACCTCAATAATTGTTATTTAGTACCAGCTTTGAGGATGAACATTCTATCTGGATCTCGTTTAATGCTAGATGGCTACTCATTTAAATCTGAGAATAATGGTTGTTCTATTTATATGAGAGACATGTTTTATGGTCATGTCCCGCTGGTCAATGGTTTATTCTTATTTAATCTTGAATGTGATGTTACACATATTCATAGTGTGAATGCCAAAAGAGGTAAGGTTGATAATGATAGTCCCACATACTTGTGGCACAGCCGCCTTGGTCACATTGGTGTCAAACACATGAAGAAACTCCATGCAGATGAACTTTTGGAGTCTCTTGATTATGAATCATTTGACACGTGCGAACCATGCCTCATGGGTAAAATGACCAAGACTCCGTTCTCCGGAACAATGGAGCGAGCAACCAACTTATTGGAAATCATACATACTGATGTGTGCGGTCCAATGAGCATTGAGGCTCGCGGTGGCTATCGTTATGTCCTCACCCTCACTGATGACTTAAGTAGATATGGGTATGTCTACTTAATGAAACACAAGTCTGAGACCTTTGAAAAGTTCAAGGAATTTCAGAGTGAGGTTGAGTATCAACGTGACAGGAAAATCAAGTTCTTACGATCAGATCGTGGGGGAGAATATTTGAGTCACGAATTTGGCACGCACTTAAGGAAATGTGGAATAGTTTCACAACTCACGCCGCCTGGAACACCACAGCGTAATGGTGTGTACGAATGTCATAATCGCACCCTATTGGATATGGTACGATCTATGATGTCTCTTACCGATCTACCGCTATCATTTTGGGGTTATGCTATAGAGACTGCCGCATTCACTTTAAATAGGGCTCCGTCGAAATCCGTTGAGACGACACCATATGAATTGTGGTTTGGCAAGAAACCTAAGCTGTCGTTTCAGAAAGTTTGGGGATGCGATGCTTATGTCAAGAAACTTCAACCTGAAAAGCTCGAACCCAAATCGGATAAATGCGTCTTCATAGGATACTTTTGGGTATCCCTTCTATCTTAGATCCGAAGGCAAGACCTTGGTTGCCAAGAATGGATCCTTTCTAGAGAAAGAGTTTCTGTCGAAAGAAGTAAGTGGGAGGAAAGTAGAACTTGATGAGGAATTGCCTCTTGAACCGGAGAGTGGCGCAGCTCAATAAATTGTTCCTGAGGTGTCTACACTGACTAGGGAGGAAGTTAATAATGATGATCATGAAACTTCAGATCAAGTTGCTACTGAACTTCGAAGGTCCACAAGGACGCGTTCCCCACCATAGTGGTACGGCAACCCTGTCCTAGAAATCATGCTGTTATACAATGGTGAACCTTCGAACTATGAAGAAGCGATGGCGGGCCCAGATTCCGACAAATGGCTGGAAGCCATGAAATCCGAGATAGGATCCATGTATGAAAACAAAGTATGGACTTTGACTGACTTTCCCGTTGATCGGCGAGCCATAGAAAATAAATGGATCTTTAATAAGAAGACAGACGCGGATGGTAATGTGACCATCTATAAGGCTCGGCTTGTCGCTAAGGGTTATCGACAAGTTCAAGGGGTTGACTACGATGATACTTTCTCACCCGTAGCGAAGCTGAAGTCCGTCTGAATCATGTTAGCAATTGCTGCATTCTATGATTATGAGATATGGCAAATGGACGTCAAAACGGCATTCCTTAATGGTTTCCTTAAGGAAGAATTGTATATGATGCAGCCGGAAGGTTTTGTCGATCCTAAGAATGCTGACAAGGTGTGCAAGCTCCAACGCTCAATCTATGGGCTGGTGCAAGCATCTCGGAGTTGGAACATTCGTTTTGATGAGATGATCAAAGCGTTTGGGTTTACGCAGACTTATGGAGAAGCCTGCGTTTACAAGAAAGTGAGTGGGAGCTCTGTAGCATTTCTCATATTGTATGTGGATGACATACTATTGATGGGAAATGATATAGAATTCTTGGAAAGCATAAAGGCCTACTTGAACAAGTGCTTTTCAATGAAGGACCTTGGAGAAGCTGCTTATATATTAGGCATCAAGATCTATAGATATAGATCGAGATGCCTCATTGGTCTTTCACAAAGTACGTACCTTGACAAGATATTGAAGAAGTTCAATATGGATCAGTCCAAGAAGGGGTTCTTGCCTGTATTGCAAGGTATGAGATTGAGCACGGCTCAATGCCCGACCACGGCAGAAGATAGAGAAAAGATGAGTGTCGTCTCCTATGCCTCGGCCATATGGTCTATCATGTATGCCATGCTGTGTACCAGACCTGATGTAAACCTTGCCGTAAGTTTGGTAGGAAGGTACCAAAGTAATCCCGGCATGGAACACTAGACAGCGGTCAAGAATATCCTGAAGTACCTGAAAAGGACTAAGGATATGTTTCTCGTCTATGGAGGTGACGAAGAGCTCGTCGTAAAGGGTTACGTCGATGCTAGCTTCAACACAGATCTGGATGACTCTAAGTCACAAACCGGATACGTGTATATTTTGAATGGTGGGGCAGTTAGCTAGTGCAGTTGCAAGCAAAGCGTTGTGGCGGGATCTACATGTGAAGCGGAGTACATGGCAGCCTCAGAGGCAGCGCAAGAGGCAATCTGGGTGAAGGAGTTCATTACCGACCTAGGAGTTATTCCCAATGCGTCGGGCCTGATGACTCTCTTCTGTGACAACACTAGAGCTATTGCCCTTGCCAAGGAGCCCAGGTTTCACAGGAAGACCAGGCATATCAAGCGTCGCTTCAACTCCATTCGTTAAAATGTTCAAAATGGAGACATAGATATTTGTAAAGTGCATACAGACCTGAATGTCATAGATCCGTTGACTAAGCCTCTTCCTCGAGCAAAACATGATCAACACCAGAACTCTATGGGTGTTTGATTCATCACAATGTAACTAGATTATTGACTCTAGTGCAAGTGGGAGACTGTTGGAAATATGCCCTAGAGGCAACAATAAAATGGTTATTATTATATTTCCTTGTTCATGATAATTGTCTATTGTTCATGCTATAATTGTGTTATCCGAAAATCGTAATACATGTGTGAATATATAGACCACAACATGTCCCTAGTAAGCCTCTAGTTGACTAGCTCATTGATCAACAAATAGTCATGGTTTCCTGACTATGGGAATTAGATGTCATTGATAACGAGATCACATCATTAGAAGAATGATGTGATGGACAAGACCCAATATTAAGCATAGCACAAGAGCGTGTAGTTTGTCTGCTAGAGCTTTTCTAATGTCAAGTATCTTTTCCTTAGACCATGAGATTGTGCAACTCCTGGATACTGTAGGAATACTTTGGGTGTGCCAAACGTCACAACGTAACTGGGTGACTATAAAGGTGCACTACGGGTATCTCCGAAAATGTATGTTGGGTTGGCATGAATCGAGACTGGGATTTGTCACTCCACATGACGGAGAGGTATCTCTGGGCCCACTCAGTAAAACATCATCGTAATGAGATCAATGTGACTAAGGGTTAGTCACAGGATGATGTGTTACGGAACGAGTAAAGTGACTTGCCGGTAATGAGATTGAACGAGGTATTGGGATACCGACGATCGAATCTCGGGCAAGTAACGTACCGATTGACAAAGGGAATTGAATACGGGATTGATTGAATCCTTGACATCGTGGTTGTTGGAAATATGCCCTAGAGGCAATAATAAATTGATTATTATTATATTTCCTTGTTCATGATAATTTTTTATTGTCCATGCTATAATTGTATTGATAGGAAACTCAGATACATGTGTGGATACATAGACAACACCATGTCCCTAGTAAGCCTCTAGTTGACTAGCTCGTTGATCAATAGATGGTTACGGTTTCTTGACCATGGACATTGGATGTCGTTGATGACGGGATCACATCATTAGGAGAATGATGTGATGGACAAGACCCAATCCTAGGCATAGCACAAGATCGTGTAGTTCGCATGCTAAAGCTTTTCTAATGTCAAGTATAATTTCCTCAGACCATGAGATTGTGCAACTCCTGGATACCATAGGAATACTTTGGGTGTGCCAAACGTCACAACGTAACTGGGTGGCTATAAAGGTGCACTACGGGTATCTCCAAAAGTGTCTGTTGGGTTGGCACGAATCGAGACTAGGATTTGTCACTCCGTGTAAACGGAGAGCTATCTCTGGGCCCACTTGGTAGGACATCATCATAATGTGCACAATGTGACCAAGGAGTTGATCACGGGATGATGTGTTATGGAACGAGTAAAAGAGACTTGCCGGTAACGAGATTGAACAAGGTATCGGGATACCAACAATCGAATCTCGGGCAAGTACAATACCGCTAGACAAAGGGAATTGAATACGAGATTGATCGAATCCTCGACGTCGTGGTTCATCCGATGAGATCATCGTGGAACATGTGGGAACCAACATGGGTATCCAAATCCCTCTGTTGGTTATTGACCGGAGAACGTCTCGGTCATGTCTGTATGGTTCCCGAACCCGTAGGGTCTACACACTTAAGGTTCGATGACGCTAGGTTATAAAGGAAGTTTGTATGTGGTTACCGAAAGTTGTTCGGAGTCCCGGATGAGATCCCGGACGTCACGAGGAGTTCCGGAATGGTCTGGAGGTAAAGATTTATATATGGGAAGTCCTGTTTTGGTCACCGGAAAAGTTTCGGGTTTTATCGGTAATGTACCGGGACCACCGGGAGGGTCCCGGGGGTCCACCAAGTGGGGCCACAAGCCCCGGAGGGCTGCATGGGCCAAGTGTGGGAGGGGACCAGCCCCAGGTGGGCTGGTGCGCCCCCCCACAAGGGCCCAAGGTGGCTAAGGGGAGGAGGGGGGCAAACCCTAAGGGCAGATGGGCCTTAGGGCCCATACCTGGTGCGCCTCCCTCTCCCCTCCACCTGGGCGCCACCAAGATGGGATCTGGGGGCTGCCTCCACCCCTAGGGAGGGAACCCTAGGTGGGGGCACAGCCCCTCCCCTTCCCCTATATATACTTGAGGTTTGGGCTGCCCAAGACACACAAGTTCCTCTCCTTCTTGGCGCAGCCCTACCCCTCTCTTCCTCCTCGTCTCTTACGGTGCTTAGCGAAGCCCTGCTGGAGTACCACGCTCCTCCACCACCACCACGCCTTCGTGCTGCTGCTGGATGGAGTCTTCCCCAACCTCTCCTTCTCCCCTTGCTGGATCAAGGCATAGGAGACGTCACCGGGCTGTACATGTGTTGAACAGGGAGGTGCCGTCCGTTCGGCACTAGGATCATCGGTGATTTGGATCATGACGAGTACGACTCCATCAACCCCGTTCACTTGAACGCTTCCGCTTAGCGATCTACAAGGGTATGTAGATGCACTCTCCTTCCCCTCGTTGGTAGATTACTCCATAGACTGATCTTGGTGATGCGTAGAAAATTTTGAATTTCTGCTACGTTCACCAACAGTGGCATCATGAGCTAGGTCTATGCGTAGTTACTATGCACGAGTAGAACACAAAGTAGTTGTGGGCGTCGATATTGTCAATTATCTTGCCGTTACTAGTCTTATCTTGATTCGGCGGCATCGTGGGATGAAGCGGCCCGGACCAACCTTACACGTACGCTTACGTGAGACCGGTTCCACCGACTGACATGCACTAGTTGCATAAGGTGGCTGGTGTGTGTCTGTCTCTCCCACTTTAGTCGGATCGGATTCGATGAAAAGGGTCCTTATGAAGGGTAAATAGAAATTCGCAATTCATGTTGTGGTTTTGGCGTAGGTAAGAAACGTTCTTGCTAGAAACCTATAGCAGCCACGTAAAAACTTGCAACAACAATTAGAGGACGTCTAATTTTTTTTGCAGCAAGTGTTTTGTGATGTGATATGGCCAAAGGATGTGACGAATGATATATATGTGGTGTATGAGATCATGTTCTTGTAATAGGAATCACGACTTGCATGTCGATGAGTATGACAACCGGCAGGAGCCATAGGAGTTGTCTTTATTTTTTGTATGACCTGCGTGTCATTGAGAAACGCCATGTAAATTACTTTACTTTATTGCTAAATGTGTTAGCCATAGTAGTAGAAGTAATAGTTGGCGAGCAACTTCATGGAGACACGATGATGGAGATCATGATGATGGAGATAATGGTGACATGCCGGTGACAAGATGATCATGGAGACCCAAGATGGAGATCAAAGGAGCTATATGATATTGGCCATATCATGTCACTATTATTTGATTGCATGTGATGTTTATCATGTTTTACATCTTATTTGCTTAGAACGGCGGTAGCTTAAATAAGATGATCCCTCTCTAAAATTTCAAGAAAAGTGTTCCCCCTGACTGTGCACCGTTGCGAAGGTTCATTGTTTCGAAGCACCACGTGATGATCGGGTGTGATAGATTCTAACGTTCGAATACAACGGGTGTTGACGAGCCTAGCATGTACAGACATGGCCTTGGGACACATGTGAAACACTTGGGTTGACTTGACGAGCCTAGCATGTACAGACATGGCCTCGGAACACGGAAGACCGAGAGGTCGAACATGAGTCGTATAGAAGATACGATCAACATGAAGATGTTCACCAATGATGACTAGTCCGTCTCACGTGATGATCGGACACGGCCTAGTTGACTCGGATCATGTAATCACTTACATGACTAGAGGGATGTCTATCTGAGTGGGAGTTCATAAGATGAACTTAATTATCCTAAAGATAGTCAAAAGGTCTTCGCAAATTATGTCGTCGCTCGCGCTTCAGTTCTACTGTTTAGATATGTTCCTAGAGAAAATTTAGTTGAAAGATGATAGTAGCAATTATGCGGACTAGGCCCGTAAATTGTGGATTGTCCTCATTGCTTCATAGAAGGCTTATGTCCTTAATGCACCGCTCAGTGTGCTGAACCTCGAACGCCGTCTATGGATGTTGCGAACATCTGACATACACATTTTGATAACTACGTGATAGTTTAGTTAAACGGTTTAGAGTTGAGGCACCGAAGACGTTTTGAAATGTCGCGAAACATATGAGATGTTTTGAGGGCTGAAATTGGAATTTCAGGCTCGTGCCCACGTCAAGAGGTATAAGACCTCCGACGATTTTCTTAGCCTGCAAACTAAGGGAGAAAAGCTCAATTGTTGAGCTTGTGCTCAGATTTTCTGAGTACAACAATCATTTGAATCGAGTGGGAGTTGATCTTCCAGATGAGATAGTGATGTTTCTCCGAAATCATTACCACCAAGCTGCTAGAGCTTTGTGATGAACTATAATATATCAGGGACAGATATGATGATCCTTGAGATATTCGCGATGTTTGACACCACAAAAGTAGAAATCAAGAAGGAGCATCAATTGTTGATGGTTGGTGAAACCACTAGTTTCAAGAAGGGCAAGGGCAAGAAAGGGATACTTCATGGAACAACAAATCAGTTGTTGTTCTAGTGAAGAAACCCAAAGTTGAACCCAAGCCCGAGACTAAGTGCTTCTGTAATAAGGGGAACAGTCACTGAAGCAGAACCACCCTAGATACTTGGTAGATGAGAAGGCTGGCAAGGTCGATAGAAGTATATTGGATATACATTGTGTTAATGTGTACTTTACTAGTACTCCTAGTAGCACCATGGTATTGGATACCGGTTCGGTCGCTAAGTGTTAGTAAACTCGAAATAAAAGGCTGCGGAGTAAACGGAGACTGGCTAAAGGTGAGCTGGCGATATTTGTTGGAAGTTTCTCCAAGCTTGATGAGATCAAGCATCGCACGCTCCCTCTACCACCGAGATTGGTGTTTGCATTGAGCGTAGACATGATTGGATTATGTCTATCGCAATACGGTTATTCATTTAAGGAGAACAATGGTTACTCTGTTTATTTGAATAATACCTTCAATGGTCTTGCACCTAAAATGAATGGTTTATTGAATCTCGATCGTAGTGATACGCATGTTCATGCCAAAACATATAAGATAGTAGTGATAGTACCACCTACTTGTGGCACTGCCATGTAAGTCATATCGGTATAAAACGCATGAAGAAGCTCCATGTTGATGGATCTTTGGGCTCACTCGTTTTTGAAAAGTTTGAGACAAGCGAACCATGTCTATTGGTGTATATGCATGAAGAAACTCCTTGCAAATGTACCGTTTGGACTCACTTGATTTTGAATCACTTGAGACATGCAAATGCATACCACATGGGCAAGATGACTGAAAGCCTCAATTTCAGTAAAATGGAACTAGAAAGCAACTTGTTGGAAGTAATACATTTTGATGTGTGCAGTCCAATGAGTGCTGAGGCGTGTAGTGGATATCGTTATGTTCTTACTTCACAGATGATTTGAATAGATGTTGAGTATATTTACTTGATGAATCACGAGTCTGAATTATTGAAAGGTTCAAGTAATTTCACGGTGAAGTTGAAAGATCATCGTGACAAGAGGATAAAAGATCTATGATATGATCATAGAGATAAATATCTGAATTACGAGTTTGGCACAGAATTAAGACATTGTGGAAATTGTTTCACAACTAATACAGCCTGGAACACCATAGTGTGATGGTGTGTCCGAACAACATAACTGCACCCTATTGGATATGATGCATACCATGATGTCTCTTATCGAATTACCACGATAGTTTATGGGTTAGGCATTAGAGACAACCACATTCACTTTAAATAGGGCACCACGCAATTCCGATGAGATGACACCGTATGAACTATGGTTTAGAGAAACCTAAGCTGTCATTTCTTAAAAGTTTGGGGCTGCGACGCTTATGTGAAAAAGTTTCAGGCTGATAAGCTCGAACCCAAAGCGGATAAATGCATCTTCATAGGACACCCAAAACAGTTGGGTATACCTCCTATCTCAGATCTGAAAGCAATAAGGGATTGTTTCTAGAATCGGGTCCTTTCTCGAGGAAAAGTTTCTCTCGAAAGAATTGAGTGGGAGGATGGTGGAGACTTGATGAGGTTATTGAACCGTCTGTTCAACTAGTGTGTGGCAGGGCACAGGGAGTCGTTCCTGTGGCACCTACACCAATTGAAGTGGAAGCTTATGATAGTGATCATGAAACTTCAGATCAAGTCACTACCAAACCTCGTGGGATGACAAGGATGCGTACTACTTTAGAATGGTACATAATCCTGTCTTGGAAGTGATGTTGCCAGACAACAATGAACCTACGAGCTATGGAGAAGCGATGGTGGGCCTAGATTCCAAAATGGCTCGAGGCCATATAATCCGAGAGAGGATCCATATATGAAAACAAAGTGTAGACTTTGTAAGAACTACTTGATGGTCGTAAGGCTGTTAGGTACATATGGATTTTAAAAGGAAGACGGACAATGATGGTAAGTATTACAATTAAGAAAGCTCGACTTGTCGTTAAGATGTTTTCCGACAAGTTCAAGGAGTTGACTGCGATGAGACTTTCTCACTCGTAGCGATGCTAAGAGTCTGTTGGAATTATATTAGCGATTACTGCATTATTTATGAAATCTTGCAGATAGGATGTCAAAACATTGTTTCCTCGACGATTTTCTTGAGGAAAGGTTGTATGTGATACAACCGGAAGGTTTTGTCAATCCTAAAAGATGCTGATAAGTATGCAAAGCTCCAGCTATCCTTCTAAGGACTGGAGTAAGCATCTCGGAGTTGGAATGTATGCTTTGATGAGATGATCAAAGATTTTGGGTGTATACAAAGTTTATGAGAAACTTGTATTTCCAAAGAAGTGAGTGGGAGCACTATAGAATTTCTGATGAGTATGTGTTGTTAAGATGTTGTTGATCGGAAATGATGTAGAATTTCTAGAAAGCATGCAGAGTTATTTGAAAAAGTGTTTTTCAATGGAAAGCCTGGATTAAGCTACTTGAACGTTGAGCATCAAGATCTATAAGGATAGATCAAAACACTTAATGGTACTTTCAAATGAGCACATACCTTGACATGATCTTGAAGGTGTTCAAGATGGATCAGTCAAAGAAGGAGTTCTTGCCTGAGTTGTAAGGTGTGAAGTTAAGACTTAAAGCTCGACCACGGCAGAAGAAAGAGAAAGGACGAATGTCGTCCCCTATGCTTTTGTCATAGGCTCTATACGGTATGCCATGCTGAGTACCGCACCAGATGTGTGCCTTACCACATGTCTGGCAAGAGGGTACAAAGGTGATCCAGGAGTGGATCACCAGATAGTGGTCAAAATTGTCCTTGGAGTAATAAGGACATATTTCTCGATTATGGAGGTGATAAAGTGTTCGGTGTAAAGGGTTACATCGATGCAAGCCTTAACACCTATCCGAATGACTCTGAGTAGCAAACCGGATATGTATAGTGGAGCAACCATTTGGAATAGCTCCAAGTGGAGCGTGGAAGCAGCATTTATAATATGACCTAGAGATTTGCGAAGTACATACGGATCTGAATGTTGTAGACCCGTTGACTAAAACCTCTCTCACAAGCAAAACATGATCAAACCCAGAACTCATTGAGTCTTAATCACATGATGATGTGAACTAGTTTAGTGACACTAGTAAACTCTTTGGATGTTGGTCACATGGCGATGTGACCTGTGAGTGTTAATCACATGGCGATGTGAACTAGATTATTGACTCTAGTGCAAGTGGGAGACTGTTGGAAATATGCCCTAGAGGCAATAATAAATTGATTATTATTATATTTCCTTGTTCATGATAATCGTTTATTTTCCATGCTAGAATTGTATTGATAGGAAACTCAGATACATGTGTGGATACATAGACAACACGTCCCTAGTAAGCCTCTAGTTGACTAGCTCGTTGATCAATAGATGGTTACAGTTTCCTGACCATGGACATTGGATGTCGTTGATGACGGGATCACATCATTAGGAGAATGATGTGATGGATAAGACCCAATCCTAGGCATAGCACAAGACCGTGTAGTTCGCATGCTAAAGCTTTTCTAATGTCAAGTATCATTTCCTCAGACCATGAGATTGTGCAACTCCCGGATACCGTAGGAATACTTTGGGTGTGCCAAACATCACAACGTAACTGGGTGGCTATAAAGGTGCACTACGGGTATCTCTGAAAGTGTCTGTTGGGTTGGCACGAATCGAGACTGGGATTTGTCACTCCGTGTAAACGGAGAGGTATCTCTGGGCCCACTCGGTAGGACATCATCATAATGTGCACAATGTAACCAAGGAGTTGATCACGAGATGATGTGTTACGGAACGAGTAAAAGAGACTTGCCGGTAACGAGATTGAACAAGGTATCGGGATACCGACGATCGAATCTCGGGCAAGTACAATAGCGCTAGACAAAGGGAATTGAATACGGGATTGATCGAATCCTCGACATCGTGGTTCATCCGATGAGATCATCATGGAACATGTGGGAACCAACATGGGTATCCAGATCCCGCTGTTGGTTATTGACCGGAGAACGTCTTGGTCATGTCTGCATGGTTCCCAAACCCGTAGGGTCTACACACTTAAGGTTCGATGACGCTAGGGTTATAAAGGAAGTTTGTATGTGGTTACTGAATGTTGTTCGGAGTCCCGAATGAGATCCCGGACGTCACGAGGAGTTCCGGAATGGTCCGGGGGTAAAGATTTATATATGGGAAGTCATGTTTTGGTCACCAGAAAAGTTTCAGGATTTATCGGTAACGTACCGGGACCACCGGGAGGGTCCCGGGGGTCCACCAAGTGGGGCCACAAGCCCCGGAGGGCTGCATGGGCCAAGTGTGGGAGGGGACCAGCCCCAGGTGGGCTGGTGCGCCCCCCCACAAGGGCCCAAGGCGGCTAAGGGGAGGAGGGGGGCAAACCCTAAGGGCAGATGGGCCTTAGGGCCCATACCTGGTGCGCCTCCCTCTCCCCTCCACCTGGGCGCCACCAAGATGGGATCTGGGGGCTGCCGCCACCCCTAGGGAGGGAACCCTAGGTGGGGGCGCAGCCCTGTTGGGTAACGCAGTAATTTCAAAAAATTTCCTACGCACACGCAAGATCATGGTGATGCACAGCAACGAGAGGGGAGAGTGATGTCTACGTACCAACGCAGACCGACTGCGGAAGCGATCACACAACGTAGGGGAAGTAGTCGTACGTCTTCTTCCCGATCCAACCGATCCAAGCACCGTTACTCCGGCACCTCCGAGTTCTTAGCACACGTTCAGCTCGATGACGTTCCTCGGGCTCCGATCCAGCAAAGCATCGAGGAAGAGTTCCGTCAGCACGACGGCGTGGTGACGATCTTGATGTACTACCGACGCAGGGCTTCGCCTAAGCACTGTAACGGTATGATCGAGGTGGAATTTGGTGGCAGGGGGCACCGCACACGGCTAAGGAACGATTAACTTGTGTGTCTTGGGGTGCCCCCTGCCCCCGTATATAAAGGCCAGGGGCAGGGGGTTCGGCCGGCCAGGTGGGAGGCGCAGGGAGGAGTCCTACTCCCACCGGGAGTAGGATTCCTTCCCCCCAATCCTATTCCAACTAGGATTCTTGGGAAGAAGGAGAAAGAGGGGGCCGGCCCACCTCTCCTAGTCCTATTAGGACTTGGGAAAGGTGGGGGGCACCGGCCAGGTGTGGGCTGCCTCTTCTCTCTTTTCCACTAAGGCCCAATAGGCCCATTTACCTCCCGGGGGGTTCCGGTAACCCTCCCGGTAATCCGGAAAAATCCCGATTTCACCCGGAACGCTTCCGGTGCCCAAACATAGGCTTCCAATATATCAATCTTTACGTCTCGACCTTTTCGAGACTCCTCGTCATGTCCGTGATCTCATCCGGGACTCCGAACAACCTTCGGTACATCAAAATGCATAAACTCATAATAACTGTCATCGTAACGTTAAGCGTGCGGACCCTACGGTTCGAGAACAATGTAGACATGGCCGAGACACGTCTCCGGTCAATAACCAATAGCGGGACCTGGATGCCCATATTGGCTCCTACATATTCTACGAAGATCTTTTATCGGTCAGACCGCATAACAACATACGTTGTTCCTTTTGTCATCGGTATGTTACTTGCCCGAGATTCGATCGTCGGTATCCAATACCTAGTTCAATCTCGTTACTGGCAAGTCTCTTTACTCGTTCCGTAATACATCATCTCATAACTAACATCTTAGTTATTATGCTTGCAAGGCTTATGTGATGTGTATTACCGAGAGGGCCCAGAGATACCTCTCCGACAATCAGAGTGACAAAACCTAATCTCGAAATACGCCAACCCAACATCTACCATTGGAGACACCTGTAGTACTCCTTTATGATCACCCAGTTACGTTGTGACGTTTGGTAGTACCCAAAGTGTTCCTCCGGTAAACGGGAGTTGCATAATCTCATAGTTATAGGAACATGTATAAGTCATGAATAAAGCAATAGCAACATACTAAACGATCGGGTGCTAAGCTAATGGAATGGGTCATGTCAATCAGATCATTCAACTAATGATGTGACCTCGTTAATCAAATAACAACTCTTTGTTCATGGTTAGGAAACATAACCATCTTTGATTAACGAGCTAGTCTAGTAGAGGCATACTAGTGACACTCTGTTGGTCTATGTATTCACACATGTATTATGTTTCCGGTTAATACAATTCTAGCATGAATAATAAACATTTATCATGATATAAGGAAATAAATAATAACTTTATTATTGCCTCTAGGGCATATTTCCTTCAGTCTCCCACTTGCACTAGAGTCAATAATCTAGATTATACAGTAATGATCCTTACACCCATGGAGTCTTGGTGCTGATCATGTTTTGCTCGTGGAAGAGGCTTAGTCAACGGGTCTGCAACATTCAGATCCGTATGTATCTTGCAAATCTCTATGTCTCCTACCTGGACTAAATCCCGGATGGAGTTGAAGCGTCTTTTGATGTGTTTGGTTCTTTTGTGAAATCTGGATTCCTTTGCCAGGGCAATTGCACCAGTATTGTCACAGAAGATTTTCATTGGACCCGATGCACTAGGTATGACACCTAGATCGGATATGAACTCCTTCATCCAGACTCCTTCGTTCGCTGCTTCCGAAGCAGCTATGTACTCCGCTTCACATGTAGATCCCGCTATGACGCTTTGTTTAGAACTGCACCAACTGACAGCTCCACCGTTTAAAGTAAACACGTATCCGGTTTGCGATTTAGAATCGTCCGGATCAGTGTCAAAGCTTGCATCAACGTAACCTCTTACGGTGAGCTCTTTGTCACCTCCATATACGAGAAACATATCCTTAGTCCTTTTCAGGTATTTCAGGATGTTCTTGACCGCTGTCCAGTGATCCACCCCTGGATTACTTTGGTACCTCCCTGCTAAACTTATAGCAAGGCACACATCAGGTCTGGTACACAGCATTGCATACATGATAGAGCCTATGGCTGAAGCATAGGGAACATCTTTCATTTTCTCTCTATCTTCTGCAGTGGTCGGGCATTGAGTCTGACTCAACTTCACACCTTGCAATACAGGCAAGAACCCTTTCTTTGCTTGATCCATTTTGAACTTCTTCAAAATCTTGTCAAGGTATGTGCTTTGTGAAAGTCCAATTAAGCGTTTTGATCTATCTCTATAGATCTTTATGCCTAATATGTAAGCAGCTTCCCCGAGGTCTTTCATCGAAAAACTTTTATTCAAGTATCCCTTTATGCTATCCAGAAATTCTATATCATTTCCAATGAGTAATATGTCATCCACATATAATATCAAAAATGATACAGAGCTCCCACTCACTTTCTTGTAAATACAGGCTTCTCCAAAAGTCTGTATAAACCCAAATGCTTTGATCACACTATCAAAGCGTTTATTCCAACTCCGAGATGCTTGCACCAGTCCATAGATGGATCGCTGGAGTTTGCACACTTTGTTAGTTCCCTTTGGATCGACAAAACCTTCTGGTTGCATCATATACAACTCTTCTTCCAGAAATCCATTCAGGAATGCGGTTTTTACATCCATTTGCCAAATTTCATAATCATAAAATGCGGCAATTGCTAACATGATTCTGACAGACTTAAGCATCGCTACCGGTGAGAAAGTCTCATCGTAGTCAACTCCTTGAACTTGTCGAAAACCTTTTGCGACAAGTCGAGCTTTGTAGACAGTAACATTACCATCAGCGTCAGTCTTTTTCTTAAAGATCCATTTATTGTCAATTGCTTGCCGATCATCGGGCAAGTCAACCAAAGTCCATACTTTGTTCTCATACATGGATCCCATCTCAGATTTCATGGCTTCAAGCCATTTTTCGGAATCTGGGCTCACCATCGCTTCTTCATAGTTCGTAGGTTCATCATGATCTAGTAGCATGACTTCCAGAACAGGATTACCGTACCACTCTGGTGCGGATCTTACTCTGGTTGATCTACGAGGTACAGTAGTATCTTGATCTAAAGTTTCATGATCATCATCATTAACTTCCTCTCTTATGGGTGTAGGTCTCACAGAAACAGTTTTCTGTGATGTACTATTTCCCAATAATGGAGTAGGTACAGTTACCTCGTCAAGTTCTACTTTCCTCCCACTCACTTCTTTCGAGAGAAACTCCTTCTCAAGAAAGTTTCCGAATTTAGCAACAAAAGTCTTGCCTTCGGATCTGTGATAGAAGGTGTATCCAATAGTTTCCTTTGGATATCCTATGAAGACACACTTCTCCGATTTGGGTTCGAGCTTATCAGGTTGAAGCTTTTTCACATAAGCATCGCAGCCCCAAACTTTAAGAAACGACAACTTTGGTTTCTTGCCAAACCATAGTTCATAAGGCGTCGTCTCAACGGATTTAGATGGTGCCCTATTTAACGTGAATGCGGCCGTCTCTAAAGCATAACCCCAAAATGATAGCGGTAAATCAGTAAGAGACATCATAGATCGCACCATATCTAGTAAAGTACGATTACGACGTTCGGACACACCATTACGTTGTGGTGTTCCGGGTGGCGTGAGTTGCGAAACTATTCCACAATTTTTCAAATGTACACCAAACTCGTAACTCAAATATTCTCCTCCACGATCAGATCGTAGAAATTTTATTTTCTTGTTACGATGATTTTCAACTTCACTCTGAAATTCCTTGAACTTTTCAAATGTTTCAGACTTATGTTTCATTAAGTAGATATACCCATATCTGCTTAAATCATCTGTGAAGGTGAGAAAATAACGATATCCGCCACGAGCCTCAATATTCATCGGACCACATACATCGGTATGTATGATTTCCAATAAATCTGTTGCTCTCTCCATAGTACCGGAGAACGGTGTTTTAGTCATCTTGCCCATGAGGCACGGTTTGCAAGTACCAAGTGATTCATAATCAAGTGGTTCCAAAAGCCCATCAGTATGGAGTTTCTTCATGCGCTTTACACCGATATGACCTAAACGGCAGTGCCACAAATAAGTCGCACTATCATTATCAACTCTGCATCTTTTGGCTTCAACATTATGAATATGTGTATTACTACTATCGAGATTCAATAAGAATAGACCACTTTTCAAGGGTGCATGACCATAAAAGATATTACTCATATAAATAGAACAACCATTATTCTCTGATTTAAATGAATAACCGTCTCGCATCAAACAAGATCCAGATATAATGTTCATGCTCAACGCTGGCACCAAATAACAATTATTTAGGTCTAATATTAATCCCGAAGGTAGATGTAGAGGTAGCGTGCCGACCGCGATCACATCGACTTTGGAACCGTTTCCCACGCGCATCGTCACCTCGTCCTTTGCTAGTGTCCGCTTATTCTGTAGTCCCTGTTTCGAGTTGCAAATATTAGCAACAGAACCAGTATCAAATACCCAGGTGCTACTGCGAGCATTAGTAAGGTACACATCAATAACATGTATATCACATATACCTTTGTTCACCTTGCCATCCTTCTTATCCGCCAAATAGTTGGGGCAGTTCCGCTTCCAGTGACCAGTCTGCTTGCAGTAGAAGCACTCAGTTTCAGGCTTAGGTCCAGACTTGGGTTTCTTCTCTTGAGCAGCAACTTGCTTGCCGTTCTTCTTGAAGTTCCCTTTCTTCTTCCCTTTGCCCTTTTTCTTGAAACTAGTGGTTTTGTTAACCATCAACACTTGATGCTCCTTCTTGATTTCTACCTCCGCAGCTTTCAGCATAGCGAAGAGCTCGGGAATAGTCTTGTTCATCCCTTGCATATTATAGTTCATCACAAAGCTCTTGTAGCTTGGTGGCAGTGATTGGAGAATTCTGTCAATGACGCAATCATCCGGAAGTGTAACTCCCAATTGAATCAAGTGATTATTATACCCAGACATTTTGAGTATATGCTCACTGACAGAACTGTTCTCCTCCATCTTGCAGCTATAGAACTTATTGGAGACTTCATATCTCTCAATCCGGGCATTTGCTTGAAATATTAACTTCAACTCCTGGAACATCTCATATGCTCCATGACGTTCAAAACATCGTTGAAGTCCCGGTTCTAAGCCGTAAAGCATGGCACACTGAACTATTGAGTAGTCATCAGCTTTGCTCTGCCAGACGTTCATAACTTCTGGTGTTGCTCTTGCAGCAGGCCTGGCACTCAGCGGTGCTTCCAGGACGTAATTCTTCTGTGCAGCAATGAGGATAATCCTCAGGTTACGGACCCAGTCCGTGTAATTGCTACCATCATCTTTCAACTTAGCTTTCTCAAGGAACGCATTAAAATTCAACGGAACAACAGCACGAGCCATCTATCTACAATCAACATAAACAAGCAAGATACTATCAGGTACTAAGTTCATGATAATTTTAAGTTCAGTTAATTTACTTAAGAACTCCCACTTAGATAGACATCCCTCTAATCCTCTAAGTGATTACGTGATCCAAATCAACTAAACCATAACCGATCATCACGTGAGATGGAGTAGTTTTCAATGGTGAACATCAATATGTTGATCATATCTACTATATGATTCACGCTCGACCTTTCGGTCTCCGTGTTCCGAGGCCATATCTGTATATGCTTGGATCGTCAAGTATAACCTGAGTATTCTGCGTGTGCAACTGTTTTGCACCCGTTGTATTTGAACGTAGAGCCTATCACACCCGATCATCACGTGGTGTCTCAGCACGAAGAACTTTTGCAACGGTGCATACTCAGGGAGAACACTTCTTGATAATTTAGTGAGAGATCATCTTATAATGCTACCGTCAATCAAAGCAAGATAAGATGCATAAAAGGATAAACATCACATGCAATCAATATAAGTGATATGATATGGCCATCATCATCTTGTGCTTTGTGATCTCCATCTCCGAAGCATCGTCATGATCACCATCGTCACCGGCGCGACACCTTGATCTCCATCGTAGCATCGTTGTTGTCTCGCCAATCTTATGCTTCCACGACTATCACTACCGCTTAGTAATAAAGTAAAGCATTACATCGTGATTGCACTGCATACAATAAAGCGACAACCATATGGCTCCTGCCAGTTGCCGATAACTCGGTTACAAAACATGATCATCTCATACAATAAAATCAGCATCATGCTTTGACCATATCACATCACAACATGCCCTGCAAAAACAAGTTAGACGTCCTCTACTTTGTTGTTGCAAGTTTTACGTGGCTGCTACGGGCTTAAGCAAGAACTCATCTCACCTACGCATCAAAACCACAACGATAGTTCGTCAAATAGACTCCGTTTTAACCTTCTCAAGGACCGGGCGTAGTCACACTTGGTTCAACTAAAGTTGGAGAGACAGTCTTCCGCAAGCCATCTGTGTGCATAGCACGTCGAGGGAACCGGTCTCACGTAAGAGTACGCGTAAGGTTGGTCCGGATCGTCTCGTCCAACAATACCGCCGAACCAAAGTATGACATGCTGGTAGGCAGTATGACTTGTATCGCCCACAACTCACTTGTGTTCTACTCGTGCATATAACATCAAACCATAAAAACCTGGCTCGGATGCCACTGTTGGGTAACGCAGTAATTTCAAAAAATTTCCTACGCACACGCAAGATCATGGTGATGCACAGCAACGAGAGGGGAGAGTGATGTCTACGTACCAACGCAGACCGACTGCGGAAGCGATCACACAACGTAGGGGAAGTAGTCGTACGTCTTCTTCCCGATCCAACCGATCCAAGCACCGTTACTCCGGCACCTCCGAGTTCTTAGCACACGTTCAGCTCGATGACGTTCCTCGGGCTCCGATCCAGCAAAGCGTCGAGGAAGAGTTCCGTCAGCACGACGGCGTGGTGACGATCTTGATGTACTACCGACGCAGGGCTTCGCCTAAGCACTGTAACGGTATGATCGAGGTGGAATTTGGTGGCAGGGGGCACCGCACACGGCTAAGGAACAATTAACTTGTGTGTCTTGGGGTGCCCCCTGCCCCCGTATATAAAGGCCAGGGGCAGGGGGTTCGGCCGGCCAGGTGGGAGGCGCAGGGAGGAGTCCTACTCCCACCGGGAGTAGGACTCCTTCCCCCCAATCCTATTCCAACTAGGATTCTTGGGAAGAAGGAGAAAGAGGGGGCCGGCCCACCTCTCCTAGTCCTATTAGGACTTGGGAAAGGTGGGGGGCGCCGGCCAGGTGTGGGCTGCCTCTTCTCTCTTTTCCACTAAGGCCCAATAGGCCCATTTACCTCCCGGGGGGTTCCGGTAACCCTCCCGGTAATCCGGAAAAATCCCGATTTCACCCGGAACGCTTCCGGTGCCCAAACATAGGCTTCCAATATATCAATCTTTACGTCTCGACCTTTTCGAGACTCCTCGTCATGTCCGTGATCTCATCCGGGACTCCGAACAACCTTCGGTACATCAAAATGCATAAACTCATAATAACTGTCATCGTAACGTTAAGCGTGCGGACCCTACGGTTCGAGAACAATGTAGACATGGCCGAGACACGTCTCCGGTCAATAACCAATAGCGGGACCTGGATGCCCATATTGGCTCCTACATATTCTACGAAGATCTTTTATCGGTCAGACCGCATAACAACATACGTTGTTCCTTTTGTCATCGGTATGTTACTTGCCCGAGATTCGATCGTCGGTATCCAATACCTAGTTCAATCTCGTTACTGGAAAGTCTCTTTACTCGTTCCGTAATACATCATCTCATAACTAACATCTTAGTTATTATGCTTGCAAGGCTTATGTGATGTGTATTACCGAGAGGGCCCAGAGATACCTCTCCGACAATCAGAGTGACAAAACCTAATCTCGAAATACGCCAACCCAACATCTACCATTGGAGACACCTGTAGTACTCCTTTATGATCACCCAGTTACGTTGTGACGTTTGGTAGTACCCAAAGTGTTCCTCCGGTAAACGGGAGTTGCATAATCTCATAGTTATAGGAACATGTATAAGTCATGAATAAAGCAATAGCAACATACTAAACGATCGGGTGCTAAGCTAATGGAATGGGTCATGTCAATCAGATCATTCAACTAATGATGTGACCTCGTTAATCAAATAACAACTCTTTGTTCATGGTTAGGAAACATAACCATCTTTGATTAACGAGCTAGTCTAGTAGAGGCATACTAGTGACACTCTGTTGGTCTATGTATTCACACATGTATTATGTTTCCGGTTAATACAATTCTAGCATGAATAATAAACATTTATCATGATATAAGGAAATAAATAATAACTTTATTATTGCCTCTAGGGCATATTTCCTTCAAGCCCCTCCCCTTCCCCTATATATACTTGAGGTTTGGGCTGCCCAAGACACACAAGTTCCTCTCCTTCTTGGCGCAGCCCTACCCCTCTCTTCCTCCTCGTCTCTTGCGGTGCTTAGCGAAGCCCTGCTGGAGTACCACGCTCCTCCACCACCACCACGCCGTCGTGCTGCTGCTGGATGGAGTCTTCCCCAACCTCTCCTTCTCCCCTTGCAGGATCAAGGCGTAGGAGACGTCACCGGGCTGTACGTGTGTTGAACACGGAGGTGCCGTCCGTTCGGCACTAGGATCATCGGTGATTTGGATCACAACGAGTACGACTCCATCAACCCCGTTTACTTCAACGCTTCCGCTTAGCGATCTACAAGGGTATGTAGATGCACTCTCCTTCCCCTTGTTGCTAGATTACTCCATAGATTGATCTTGGTGATGCGTAGAAAATATTGAATTTTTGCTACGTTCCCCAATAGTGGTTCATCTGATGAGATCATCGTGGAATATGTGGGAGCCAACATGGGTATCCAGATCCCGTTGTTGGCTATTGTCCGGAGAGTACTCTCGGTCATGTCTGCATGGTTCCCGAACCCGTAGGGTCTACGCACTTAAGGTTCGGTGACGCTTGGGTTGTAGAGATATTAGTATGCGGTAACCCGAAAGTTGTTCGGAGTCCCGGATGAGATCCTGGACGTCACGAGGAGTTCCGGAATGGTCCGGAGGTAAATATTTGTATATAGGAAGTCCAGTTTCGGCCACCGGGAAAGTTTCGGGGTCATCGGTATTGTACCGAAACCACCGGAAGGATCCCGGGGGTCCACCGGGTGGGGCCACCTATCCCGGAGGGCCCCATGGGCTGAAGTGGGAAGGGAACCGGCCCCTGGTGGGCTGGTGAGGCCCCCATGGGCCTCCCCTGCGCCTAGGGTTGGAAACCCTAGTGGTGGGGGGCGCCTCCACCTGGCTTGGGGGCCAAGCCACCCCCTTGGCCGCCCCCCCATCTAGATGGGATCTAGAGGGGCCGGCGCCCCCCTGGCCCCTATATATAGTGGAGGGGAGGGAGGGCAGCCGCACCCCAAGTCCCTGACGCCTCCCTCTCCCCCCGTGACACCTCTCCCTCTCGTTGGTGCTTGGCGAAGCCCTGCCGAGATCCCGCTACTTCCACCACCACGCCGTCGTGCTGCTGGATCTCCATCAACCTCTCCTCTCCCCTTGCTGGATCAAGAAGGAGGAGATGTCTCTCCCAACCGTACGTGTGTTGAACGCGGAGGTGCCGTCCGTTCGGCGCTCGATCATCGGTGATTTGGATCACGACGAGTACGACTCCATCAACCCCGTTCTCTTGAACGCTTCCGCTCGCGATCTACAAGGGTATGTAGATGCACTCCACTCTCCCTCGTTGCTAGATGACTCCATAGATTGATCTTGGTGATGCGTAGAAAATTTTAAAATTCTGCTACGTTCCCCAACATTAGGAACTAAATCGGTCTGACCGAGTTGTATGATTCGGTCCCACCGAGTTTGGTGATTTGTGTGTAACGGTTAGATTTTGTGTGGAGGCTATATATACCCCTCCACCCACTCTTCATTCGTGGAGAGAGCCATCAGAACATGCCTACACTTCCAACATACATTTTCTGAGAGAGAACCACCTACACTTGTGTTGAGGTCAAGATACTTCATTCCAACCACATAAACTTGATCTCTAGCCTTCCCCAAGTTGCTTTCCACTCAAATCATTTTTCCACCAAATCCTATCCTATGAGAGAGAATTGAGTGTTGGGGAGACTATCACTTCAAGCACAAGAGCAAGTAGTTCATCATCAACACGCCATTTGTTACCTCTTGGAGAGTGGTGTCTCCTAGATTGGTTAGGTGTCACTTGGGAGCCTCCATCAAGATTGTGGAGTTGAACCAAGGAGTTTGTACGGGCAAGGAGATCGTCTACTTCGTGAGGATCTATCCTAGTGAGGCAAGTCCTTCGTGGGGGATGGCCATGGTGGGATAGACAAGGTTGCTTCTTCGTGGACCCTTCGTGGATGGAGCCCTCCGTGGACTCGCGCAACCGTTACCCTTCGTGGGTTGAAGTCTCCATCAACGTGGATGTACGATAGCACCACCTATCGGAACCACGCCAAAAATCTTCGTGTCTCCAATTGCGTTTGCACACTCCAATCCCATCCCTTTACATTCTTGAAACTTGCATGATTTACTTTCCGCTGCTCATATACTCTTGTAATGCTTGCTTGATATGTATTATGAATGTTTAAACTTGTGCCAAAACTCCACATCAACTTAAAGAAATTAAAAACTGCAACTTTTCTTGCTAAGAGTCTATTCACCCCCCCCCCCCCTCTAGACACCACTTCTCGATCCTACAACTGCCCCCGCCGGAACATCTGCCCGCGGCCTACATCGCCGTCGCCTGGAACACGGCGTTCCCTTGGGCCGGCCCTGTGCCGACGCTCATTGACCTCACCGACCCCGAGAAGAACGACGACGATGACGACGCCTAGGGCAGCGCGCCGCCTTTTAGTTTAGTTTGTTTTTAGTTTTATTTAATGCTAGGGATAATTAATTTAGTGCCCTTAGTTGTGTCCCACTCGGCAGGTTTACCCCTAGTTTCCAAAAACACTTGTTCCTGCCCAAAGCACTTCGCTCGTCTTATGTTTTTGCCCTTTGACTGTTTGACCGTCACTTTGAAAACTTCATAAAAAAATTCATACTAACTCAGAAAAATTCAAATAAGATGTCAAAATGTTCAAAAAGCATCACCTATATGTGCATGTTATTTGCATTCATGAAAAAAGTGTTGGCCGGTCTTTATCTCAGTTTTAGCTCATATCATCTTAGCATGAACAGTAAAATCTAAAAATTCTAAAAAAAATTGTGGCAAACTTTGACCAGTGTTTTGAGTGCTTGCAAAGTTTCATAAGGGAATGGCATTCGTGGAAGTCGTGGTAAGAAAATGAAATTTTGGAGCATTGATTTTTGTTTTTTTGCCATGACTTCCACGAATGTCATTCCCTCATGAAACTTGGCAAGCACTCAAAACATTGGTCAAAGTTTGCCACCAAATTTTTTTTAGAATTTGTAGATTTTTTTTAGATTTTACTGTCCATGCTAAGATGATATGAGCTAGAACTAAAATGGGGACTGGCCAACACTTTTTTCATTTATGCAAATGACATGCACATATAGGTGATGCTTTTCAGAACATTTTGATATCTTATTTGAATTTTACTAAGTTAGTATGAATTTTTTATAAAATTTTCAAAATGATGGTCAAACGGTCAAAGGGCAAAAGTATAAGAGGAGCAAAGTGGTTTGGACAAGAACAAGTGTTTTTGAAAACTAGGGGTAAACTTGCCGAGTGTGACCCAACTAGGGGCATAAAATCAATTATCCCTTAATGCTAATGTGGACACGTGGACTCTCACCGGCCTTCCTGGCCGGCTTTAATATTTAATTAAGTTGTTTTTATTTTAAATATGCATGCGTAGTTTTTTTTATCAGCACTGTCAAAATGGGTCGGGCGAGCGTTGGGCGCATGCGTCGACCCAAACGCGAAAACGGACATCCGTGTCCGCCTGACCGACCCAAACGAAAAAAATAGACGAAATCACCGTCCGTCTGGGTCAGCCTGTTAGAGTTGCTCTAACTTCTCAGTCTCGGC
Source organism: Triticum monococcum (assembly GCA_034509565.1). NCBI lineage: Eukaryota > Viridiplantae > Streptophyta > Magnoliopsida > Poales > Poaceae > Triticum > Triticum monococcum. The sequence continues at coordinate 665,334,881 of CM067845.1, read as the reverse complement.
AGACTTACATTGCCCTCTATCAAAGCAAAGTTTCAGATAAACCTAATAGCTAAGTCTCTAACCTATAACTTACTCCTATATTTTTACATGAATCATATGGACAACATACTAGCACGATGGAATGTACTTGCATCTTTTGAGGATGACTGCTTTGAAAGTGGTTTGTTGCATCGCCACTGAAATCAACTTAACCCAACCCTCTGCCTCACTTCCCTGGAAAAAAAGGACTCTCCTGCTCACCATCGAGCAGAGCGCCGCCGCCGCCCCAGCGCCCCTCGCATCCCCTCCCCTCCCTCAAGTACTGTCGCGTCCCGATCGCCCCTGCCATCCTCTTCATGGTTGCGTGAGAGCAAGCCACGGAGGCTCCTGCGCCGCGCAGGCGGCGGTGTTGCTCAAGGAATCGCCGTCGACTCCGTCGGCATGAGCTTCGGCCTCGACGGCTTGTGGCAGCTCATCGCCGGCCTGTTAGCGAGTGTGGCTCACCTGCTTGTCCTGCCGTTCGAGGTGCTCGGGCACTGGCTTCAGGCGGCCATCGCCGCCGTTGCCCACCTGGTCGTCCTGCCGTTCGAGGCGCTCTGGCACTTGCTGCAGTCCGCCGCCGCCGCTGTCAGCTCCTGCTTCGACAGCTTCGTCGCCGCTCTCGGGAGCGCGGCCCACGCTCTGATGGTGCCGTTCCAGGCGCTCTGGCACTTGCTGCAGTCCGCCGCCGCCAGCGTCAGCTTATGGTTCAGCAGCCTCGTCGCCGCGCTCGGTAGCGCAACCCACGCGCTGGCGGTGCCGTTCGAAACGCTCTGGCAGTGGCTCCAGGCCGCCCCCGCAAGCATCTGTTTCGGCTTCCACGGTCTGGGGCAGCTCATACGCGGCTGCTTGGATAGCCTCGTCGCCGTTTGAAGCGGTCTGGGAGGGTTCCGGCTTATCTGCCCCTTCTTCATGCTTCCATTCATGCTCTTACTTTATTCTACGGCTATTTTTTTAACTTGAAAACTTCACAATACAAACTTAACAGAAAAGTCATAAGCTTTGTTAGTATAAGAAAATAAGTCACCACTTAGGTACTGTTGTGAACTCATTCTAAATTCATATTGGTGTAATATCTACTGTACTCAAACTTCTCTATGGTTCATACCCTCCGATACTACTCATAAATTCATCAAAATAAAAAAACAACACAATGAAACTAGAATCTATCAAAATAAGTAAACAACACAATGAAATCAAATCAAAATAAGTAAATAACACAATGAAACCAGAATATGAAAGCATGGGGAGGAAGCAGGCAAGCTGGATCCCCGATATGTACCTGTGGGCAATCCTCCATCCACCAGTTTCCTCAAGATCCATACAGATTTTATACTCTATTTCCAGATATAGATTACATATATCAATACATGTACTAGTGTCAGATATTGTTAGCTTTTACAGAAGAGAGAGAGAGAGAGAGAGAGAGTGGAGAGCACCGTGCATGCATTCTCTCACGCCATACATATGGCATGCATTTTATTTTTATCCTCACATTTTTAATGATTCATATCTTTTAGACCAAATATTTATTATTGAAACTTTTTGTATATTTGAATTCATGGTACGTGACACGACCTTCAGAACAAGATCAATTTTGTATATGTTTGAAATATATTTTATTATATGTTTCAATTATCTTTGAAATCTCTTTCATAAAACATTACATTGTTTTACTATTTCATAAAGTTTTTTCCAGTGTTTCGCTTATTTTCACAAACTGGAATATGGAACTCACAAAGACACAGATATATTTGATATATTAGTAAAATAGAATTTAATATATTTTTGATAACAAATTAGCACAATGAGCACAACCAAATTCTCATGTTTCAAATAACCAAGTTAACATATTTTTGACGTTGTCGAATAAGCAAATTGACAGACAAACTAAAAAATTGAGTAAAGTATGTGGACAGCAATGCTACAATTTAAACATGTTTGAAATAGTCATTTTCCCATATTTTAAATAAATTATTTCACATATTTTTCACACACCGGAATAAGCAAATTGACAAACAAACTGAAATATGTTTCATATATTTGAAAAATATCAGTTTCACATATTTCAGATAATCAATTTCATTTTTTTTGAAGTAACCCATTTCACATATTTTCACAAACTGGAATAAGAAGTGGCAAACAGACTGAAACATGTTTCATGTATTTGAAAAATACCAGTTTCATATATTAAAAAAACTGTTATATTTGAACTACTTTTAATTTTATATATTTCAGTTGTCTTTGAAATGACTTTCATAAAACATATTTTTCGCTTTGATAAGATATTTCATATATTTGAAATAATCAGTTTCACACATGAAACTATCCATTTTATATATCCAAAATAACAAGTTTCACATATTAAAAAAATGGACCTAAATTGTTGCATAAAACTCACTTCACTCATTTCAAAAAACTTATTTCAATCCTTAAGAGACCGATTTCACACCTTTTGCCAAAAAAACTTGATTGAAGTCATTTTAATTTACTGATTTTAATTATTTGAAAGACATATTTCAATTAGTTCAAAAAACAATTTGATTCTCTTCATTAAACATGTTTCGCTCAAAAGTTTTGAAATAATCACTTCCACATATTTGAAATAACTATTTTCAAAACTTCACAAATATAGATTTCACTTGCTTCATCAAATATAGATTTCACGCCTATCATTTTTAAACACTCAAATAACGGTTGTATTTCACAAATATAAATTTCAAACAATGAAATAAGTAGTTTCACACAAAAATATATTGAGTGAAATAAGTTAATTGAAATGTTGAAAATTAAACGTATTTAAAATGTATTTAATCTTGTTCTAAAGATCTTGAATATATAAAACATTTCACTTATGTAATTTTGGTTTAAGAGATATGAACGGTTGGAAATGTCAAATGAAACTTAAATGCTACCTTTGTTATGGGAGCCAGAGGGGGGAGAGTATGTTTGTGTCATGCATGCGTCGTACGTACTTGTACTGAAAAAAGTACTGACAAGAGTTAACAAGATATTTCATATATGATTATTGTCAACACAATACAAAGAATACTAGTATGCTTGTATACAAAGGAGTACTTGTACTGAAAAAGTGATATTGTCAGCTAGATATACAAAGGTATTTCCATTTGTTCCATTTGATTGTTATTTATTGTCATATTTAATGTTAGCAAGCAAACTAGAACTCCCATGCGACGAGCTGGCCCCTCAAAGTGACTGACGTCTTTTCTCTTATTTTAAAAAAATACAACATAGATGCCTGCACAGGCTTCTCGACTGGCGCGACGAGACACGCGCCTCTGCCTGCTAAGGCTAGTTATAGTGGGTGTAACTTGGATAGTAACATAGCGTACTTTAAAAAAATTGCTTATGTGACAAGTAGTTAATGAGAGGTGGTAACATAATATGTTACTGTAACATAATACTTCCCGAGACAAGATAAGTCTATAAATTAATAAATGAAGTCATCTATGATACTACTATTATATTACTTTGCATTATGAAGCTAGTAACTTGGACTAGTGTCATATGCATGACACTAGTATAAGTTACTTCTCACTATGACCAGCCTAAGTATGCATGTTAAATGGAGGAGGCCAGGTCAGACGTGAGGCCGATATTTATTCTATGTGGAATGACTGACTCCATGCATCCGCACCTCGCCGCGCTGCACTGACGATATCATCACCTGGGTGCCGGAGAAGAACGATATCTTCACCGTTCGTTCCTATCGGTTTGCCACGGACGAGCACGAGCGTCCATTATCCACCGCCATGAGCAGGGCATCGGATGATCGTCGCGTCATCTGGAAGATCATATGGGGTGCCTTGCTCCCCTGAAGGTACGCGTGTTTGCTTGGCGGATTGTGACCAACTCTCTAACTACTTGGGCAAATAAATTCTCACGTCATCTTGAGCTTTCTAACATATGCCCCATTTGTGGTGTAGAACGAGAGGATGGGTTCCATGGGTTGAATCCATTCGCAACACCGGGCCATAATGGTTGTTCACCCTCCTTGAGCCTTTGGACGAGACGACACATATGATCGTACTGATGATCATGTGGAGGACTTGGCACATGTGGAATGAGATCACGCATGAAAAACGACCACCTTCAACTAAGTCCTCTCGGCGGTTCCTACATGGATATATCAGCTCTTTGTTGTGCCTCAAGCAGTACCCCAATGATGATCAATGTTGTGCCACCGGCACATATACAACCAGCGCCCTGGCTAAAGAGGAGCTGAGCTGGGTCGCTCCTGCTACAAGATGGACCAAGTTGAACACACGAAAGCTTCATACCAGCTACAGGTATGGCAGGAGGTGGGATGATCCTCGGGGACGCTCAGGGAAACATCATATTTAGCGTTTGCCGTGAACTCCGTACATGTGGTAACGCCCTGGGCACCGAGTTCGCGGTGTGTAGGGAGGGGCTAGAGCTAGCCCTCCACCGGACGATGCTGCCAATTTCGGTATAACTAGATAGTTTTGAGGCAGTGTCGCCGATCATAGCAAAATCCGATGATAGATCAGTACATCGCTTTGTGATCCAGGAGATTAAAAGCTTGGCCTCAACTGAGAATAGAGAGATTTCTTTTACTCTTTGTCGTTGTTCGCAGAATAAGGTTAGCCATGAACTTGCCGCTTATGGCTGTAGTACCCCCCGAACCGCAGTGTGATTGTACTCGGGGTTAGACTTCATTGTAAACTTAGCTGTGACTGAGAGGATCCTGTGAGTAATGAAAATCTCCTTTACCCCCGCAAAAAGAATGACCGACTCTACTAGCATTGTCCACAAACACGTCGAGATGTGTCGGTGAACATTTAGGATGTCCATTTTGATGACAAACGTCAGAGAAGCCCTAAGATGGTAGATCGAAACGGCATGACAACTATGTGAAAGTGCCAGGCAGGCATGCAGTTTGGTACAATACTACCATCTCTCTCGCTGATCCGCACCGCAGTGTCGTTTTTTTTTTTTGCAATGATAAAGGGAGTTTTATTCCTTAGGTAACAGGATTACAATCAACTGGCAAGAGCCCCTCAATACAGGGAGGACCTTTTTGAAGCCAAACGGCAGTACACGACTCAATACGACTATAATTAGCCAGACAATGTGCTATCCTATTATGAGACCTAGTAAGCTTTTGGGGAATAAACTCCCGACCTTCCAACAGAAACTTGATCTCCATTGCCAAGTGCCCATATGCCGACCGCGTAAGAGAATCACTATACAAGATGGACAAGGCCTCCGAGGAATCAGACTGCACGTATACTGGGAGCTCCGTATGCTGACAGGCCAGTGCCATATCTTGCATAAGAGCGTGTTGCTCTGCCTTCAGTGCATCATTACAATTAAAAATAACTCGGTAGGTCGCAAAAACCACAGCCCCAACTTCATTGCGTAAGATCATAAATGTCGCTACTGAACCGTCGAGTGGTGAAAACAATCCATCTACAGACAGGGCCAAGGATCCAGTCGGAGGCCGTGGCCAAGGGTCGGGAACTGCACCTCCTTTACAGTGCGCTTCCGACTGGATAAAGTGCATAGGCATCTTCCCTTTTATAATCTCTTCAGTACTGAAATTCCTAGCATGTGATAATGATCTCAAATAGCTGTCCAGGAAGTCAACATTAGTTTCCACCGATGGTACAGTTTCTCCATGCACCATATCTGTTCACAACTGCCAAATACGCCAGATTAAAATGATCACCATGCCACGCACCTGCACAGAGCAGTTTGCCAAAACATATAGTATCCACTCTGGGCCATTGTCTATGAGCTGCTCATTGGAAGGAAGTGGCCAGATAGCCCTTAATCCTCATTGCGTCCCATAAAATCCTGGCATGACCACATGTTACTAACGCATGAAAAGTTCCTTCCTTTTCCACACCAGAAAGCATGCATGTATCACGTGTACTTAGGTGGCGGTAGGACTTGCATTGGTTAGTCGCCAGTGCGCCCGCCGCTGCCTTCCATGCGGACACGCGCATCTTCAATGGCACCTTCGCTTGCCAAATACAGTTCCATAGCGACCGTTCCCCGCCGGGCTGGGAGCTAGACGCACCAGCAGCTACGCAGTCGTCATGCTGGGCCGTCCCTAACTTGTAGGCACTTTTTACAGTAAAGCGACCGGTTTTCTCCAGTGCCCAGGCAATGAAGTCTTACCGGTTCCAGGGTGAAGTACGACTTTTTTTAAAAAGGAGGATTCCTAGCTTCTACATCAAAACGATATATACGGCTATCTTTATAGATAAACAAATAGGTTCAACAGAGTCTTATAGTCTGAAACAAAGTAACGGCCAGCTCACAAAGAGCCACAATGCCAAAAACCAAAAGCCAAAAGGCCACGACCGGCTAGCATAACAACGATAGGCAAACTAATCGCCTCTCCTATTACATGACCGCCATCCAAACCGGTTGAAGATATCCCGTGCTACCATCTCCCACCGGATAGATCCAGTAACCAAACGCTCCATGGCCTCCGTCGGAGTGAGTAACGACCACATACGGATTAGCGCAGTGGCTCGGAATATAACCTGCAAAAAATGAATATTTGTTGTTCTATTAAAAGCCAAATCATTTCTGCAGTTCCAAATTTCCCACAACAAAGCACATACTCCTACGCGAATGTGTCTAGCTGTTTCGGACTCTATCCCAACAAGCCACGTTCCAAATAACATATTGACAAAATTCGGAGGATTAATGTTAAACGCAATGTGCACCGGCTGCCACAAAACTTTGGCCAACGGGCAATCAAAGAAAAGGTGTTTGATGGTTTCATCCCGATCACAAAAACTACACATAGTAGATCCTGTCAAGTTGCGCTTTACCAAGTTATCCTTTGTTAATATGACTTGTTTATGTACAAACCACATAAATACTTTAATTTTCAAAGGAACTTTTACTTTCCAAACATATTGGGAACTAGGAATGGCGCTAGAGTTGATGACATCGATATACATTGATTTAACAGTGAACTCTCCAGACCTAGTGAGCTTCCAACACAACTGATCGGGCTGATGAGACAGCTGAACCTCCATCAGTCTACTCACCAGATGAAGCCACGCTTCCCACCGGTTTCCAACTAGCGTCCTCCTAAATTAAATATTAAGGGGGATGGACTGCATAATCGTTGCCACAAGAGCATCACGTCGTTGAACAATACTATACATGGACGAATACTGAAGCGCCAGCGGCGTTTCACCAAGCCAAGTATCCTCCCAGAAGCACGTGGTAGTGCCATTACCGACTATAAACTTTGTCCTATTAAAGAAGGCTGCTTTGACTCTCATAAGCCCCTTCCAAAAAGGCGAGTCCATCAGTCTCACTATCACCTGGAACAAAGTTTTGGACTGCAGAGACTTACTACAAAGAATCTGCGCCCACGTGGCTTCAGTCTCAGCTGATAGCTTATACATCCACTTATTGAGAAGACATTTGTTCTTAACTTCAAGATTCTCAATGCCAAGGCCCCCTGGTCCTTTGGTCGACAGATGATATCCCATTTGGCGAGTCTGTATTTTCTCTTTAGTTCATCACTCTGCCAGAAGAATCGGAATCGATAGAAGTCCAGCCTTTTCCTAACACCAACTGGGACTTCAAAGAAGAACGAGAGAAACATAGGCATACTCGTGAGCACCGAATTAATAAGAATCAATCGTCCTCCGTATGACATGAGTTTTCCCTTCCAACAACTCAGTTTCTTCTCAAACCGATCCTCGATACACTTCCATTCTCTGTTTGTCAGCTTACGATGGTGAACGGGTATACCTAAGTACGTGAAAGGTAATGTCCCCAATTCGCATCCAAACAATTTGCTATAAGCCTCTTGTTCCTCATTGGCTCTACCAAAACAGAACAACTCACTTCAATCCGGTCAATTGTTCAAATAAGCATAACACCGGCTTCATATTTCTCACTTTTGCCAAGTCGTGCTCCATAAAGATGATCGTATCATCAGCGTACTACAGGATGGATACACCTCCATCAACTAGATGAGGCACCAAGCCACCCACCTGACCGGCCTCCTTTGCCCTACCTATCAAAATTGCCAACATATCAACCACAATGTTGAACAACATAGGAGATATTGGATCACCTTGTCTCAGGCCCTTGTATGTCTGCAAATAATGACCTATGTAATCATTCACTTTAATTCCAACACTCCTTTTTTGCGTGAAGGATTCTTCTTGGCGTCGCCAGGCTTCATCAAAACCCTTCATGCGTAAGGCCTGTTGAAGGAAAGGCCATTTGACTTTATCGTACACTTTCTCGAAATCCACCTTGAAAACAACTCCATCTAGTTTTTTCGTGTGAATCTCGTGGAGCGTTTTATGAAGGACCACAACCCCTTCTAGGATGTTCATGTCCGGCATGAAAGCAGTTTGGGAATGCTGCACCACAGAATGCGCAATCTGCGTGAGCCTATTAGTCCCGACCTTGGTAAAAATTTTGAAACTAACATTAAGAAGACAGATGGGCCTGAATTGCTCGATTCTCACAGCCTCTATTTTCTTAGGAAGCAGGGTTATCGTTCCAAAATTAAGTTGAAAAAGTTGAAGCTGTCCAGAGAATAAATCATGGAACAACAACAATAAATCCCTCTTAATAATATGCCAGCACTTCTTATAGAACTCTGCCAGAAAACCATTTGGGCCGAGAGCCTTGTTATTTTTCATCTGCTATATGGCCTCAAACACCTCTTTCTCAGAAAAAGGAGCAGCCAAGATATCATTCTCAACAGCAGTAAGTTGAGGAATATCCTCAATCCTTGACTCATCCAGAGAAATACAGTTATCCTCTGGAGGCCCAAACAACTGCTTGTAATACTCGGTAACGTATAATTTTAGGTTCTCTTGTCCTAAAATCGTTCCTTCATCTTGTTCAAGCTAAAAGATCCTCTTCTTTCTGTGTTTGCCATTGGCGATCATGTGAAAGAATTGAGTGTTCGCGTCCTGATGACCCACAAGTATAGGGGATCTATCGTAGTCCTTTTGATAAGTAAGAGTGTCGAACCCAACGAGGAGCAGAAGGAAATGATAAGTGGTTTCCAGCAAGGTATTCTCTGCAAGTACTGAAATAAGTGGTAACAGATGGTTTTGTGATACGATAATTTGTAATGAGCAACAAGTAACAAAAGTAAATAAAGTGCAGCAAGGTGTCCCAATCCTTTTTGTAGCAAAGGACAAGCCTGGACAAAATCTTATATAGAGAAAAGCGCTCCCGAGGACACATGGGAATATCGTCAAGCTAGTTTTCATCACGTTCATATGATTCGCGTCGGTACTTTGATAATTTGGTATGTGGGTGGACCGGTGCTTGGGTACTGCCCTTACTTGAACAAGCATCCCACTTATGATTAACCTCTATTGCAAGCATCCGCAACTACAACAAAAGTATTAAGGTAAACCTAACCATAGCATGAAACATATGGATCCAAATCAGCCCCTTACGAAGCAACGCATAAACTAGGGTTTAAGCTTCTGTCACTCTAGCAACCCATCATATACTTATTAGTTCCCAATGCCTTCCTCTAGGCCCAAACAATGGTGAAGTGTTATGTAGTCGACGTTCACATAACACCACTAGAGGAGAGACAACATACATCTCATCAAAATATCGAACGAATACCAAATTCACATGACTACTAATAGCAAGACTTCTCCCATGTCCTCAGGAACAAACGTAACTACTCACAAAGCATATTCATGTTCATAATCAGAGGGGTATTAATATGCATATAGGATCTGAACATATGATCTTCCACCAAATAAACCAACTAGCATCAACTACAAGGAGTAATTAACACTACTAGCACCAATCCCGGACTTGAAGACAAGAATTGGATACAAGAGATGAACTAGGGTTTTGAGAGGAGATGGTGTTGATGAAGATGATGATGGAGATTCCCCTCTCCCGATGAGAGGAGCGTTGGTGATGACGATGGCGATGATTTCCCCCTCCCTGAGGGAAGTTTTCCCGGCAGAACAGCTCCGTCGGAGCCCTAGATTGGTTCTGCCAAGGTTCCGCCTCGTGGCGGCGGAGTTTCGTCCGAGAAGATGGCTCCTCTTTTTTTTCATCGAAAGACTTCATATAGCAGAAGATGGCCACCGGAGGGCCACCAGGGGGCCTACGAGGTAGGGGGCGTGCCCAGGGGGTAGGGCGCGCCCCCCACCCTCATGGGCAGGGTGTGGCCCCCTGGTGAACTTCTTCTACTGAGTATTTTTTATATATTCTGAAAACGTCTTCCGTGAAGTTTCAGGACTTTTGGAGCTGTGCAGGATAGGTCTCTAATATTTGCTCCTTTTCCAGCCGAGAATCCCAGATGCCGGCATTCTCCCTCTTTATGTAAACCTTGTAAAATAAGAGAGAAATAAGCATAAGTATTGTGACATAATGTGTAATAACAGCCCATAATGCAATAAATATCGATATAAAAGCATGACGCAAAATGGACATATCAACTCCCCCAAGCTTAGACCTCGCTTGTCCTCAAGCGAAAGCCGAAATCGAAAAATATGTCCACATGTTTAGAGATAGAGGTGTCGATAAAAATAAAATACGGACATGAGGGCATCATGATCATTCTCAGAACAGTAACTTATATAATTCTTGTCATATGATCTTTTATGCTAGAGTAATAATTCAATCACAATTTCAAGTATGAATCGTAAACTTCATTGAAAACCAACAAACTATAATCTCAGTCATTGAAGCAACTGCAATTTATCATAACATAGGAAAGAGTCAATATAAGAGCTTTTCAGCAAGTCCACATACTCAACTATCATATAGTCTTTCACAATTGCTGACACTCACGCAATACTTATGGATATAGAGTTTTAATCGAACACAGAAAAAGATAGGGGCTTATAGTTTCGCCTCCCAGCATTTTACCTCAAGGGTAATGTCAACAATAATAGTTCATGAAAACTCACATCCAATTATCCATATATACCAGGATCTTTCCAACATACTGTGCTTTCCAAAGGATAAAATGTAAAAAGGAAGGGTGAAGATCACCATGACTCTTATGCAAGGTAGGAGATAAAAATAAAAGATAGGCCCTTCGTAGAGGGAAGCAGAGGTTGTCATGCATTTTTAGGGTTGGATGCACAAAATCTTAATGCGAAAGAACGTCACTTTATATTGCCACTTGTGATATGGACCTTTATTATGCAGTCTGTCGCTTTTATTTCTTCCATATCACACGATCGTATAAAGCTTATTTTCTCCCACACTAATAAGTCATACATATTTAGAGAGCAATTTTTATTGCTTGCACCGATGACAACTTACTTGGAGGATCTTACTCAATCCATAGGTAGGTATGGTGGACTCTTATGGCAAAACTGGTTTAAGGGTATTTGGAAGCACAAGTAGTATCTCTACTTGGTGCGATGTATTTGTCTAGCATGAGGGAGAAAGGCAAGCTCAACATGTTGGAGGATCCAAGACAATATAATTTATCTCAGATGTAAGAAAACATAACCCATTACGTTGTCTTCCTTGTCCAACATCAACTCTTTAGCATGTCATATTTTAATGAGTGCTCACAATCATAAAAGATGTCCAAGATAGTATATTTATATGTGAAAACCTCTCTTTCTTTATTACTTCCTATTAATTGCAACGATGACCAAAACTATGTTTGTCAACTCTCAACAACTTTTATTCATCATACCTTTTCTATGTGAGCTCATTACTCTCCATGTGATCCATATGATCTCTTTTATTTCGTTTTATTCTTTCTCTTTTCTTTTATTCACTTAGGATCATGCAAAATAATCAGGCCCTTGACTCAACACTAATCTTTATTATATATAGCTCACGGACTCGATTACATAGAAGAATTATAAAGCAAAACTCACAACTAGATCATACTAAGAACTTTTATTCTACTAGATCAAGATATTACCAAAAGGATCGAACTAAAAAAGGGTAAAAATAGAAGTGATGGTGATACGATACCGGCGCACTCCCCCAAGCTTGGCAGTTGCCAAGGGGAGTGCCCATACCCATGTGATTATGTCTCCTTTGTTGATGAAGAAGGTGGTGGTTTTGTTGATGGTGTAGGCTTGTCGTCCTTCTTCCAGGGCATAGGCTCACAATCATAGAAGGATGATCGAGTCTCCTGAAACCTCAAATCTGCAGCCAAACTCATCCTCTTGAATCTATATTCATACTCACAGTTTTGGTTTTGTAGGTCATAAATCTGGGCTTGGAGGTGCTTGATTTTCTCATGAAGCTTGAAGATGGCCTCCCCAATGTCCTTGACGTCCAGCTTGTGGTTGTTGGTGAACTCCATGATCATGATGTGATTGGAATCAAGTCCACGCTCCACCATCTCATGACACTTGAAAACTTCTTGCTCCAATGCCTTGAGCCTGGCCTCCGTGCTTCCGGTCTTCCTTGGTCCCTCAACATCGCGGATGTGCAACAACCCCTCAGGCATCTCAGTGGTTTGAGGGTGTTACAGCACTTCTGCGAGTTAGGGGTTGATGATCTTCTCGAAGAACTGGTCCTTAGGGGCACTTGAAGACGACATGACGACCTGAATCTGTCAGAAAAATAGCTCGAAACAAAGACAGGAGATTTTTGCGTGATACGGGAGTCAAAACCCCCGGGAGATTATATAATGAATTTTTACCGACCAAAATATGTATCGTGTAAGAAAACGAAGTACGGAAAGCGCACGAGGTGCCCACGAGGTAGGGGGCGCGCCCAGGGGGTAGGGCGCGCCCTCCACCCTCGTGGAGCCCTCGTGTCCTTCCCGGACTGCTTCTTATTTTTCTATTTTTCTAAATATTCCAAAACGGAGAAATATTGCCTTAAAAACTGTTTTGGAGTCGGTTTACTTACCGTACCACATAGCTATTCCTTTTCGGAGTCTGGAACGTTCCGGAAAGTGTCCCTTATGTATTCCTCCGGGGTTACGGTTTCAATAACATTGGTTTCAACATTTATGGGATTACCTGAGATGTAATGTTTGATTCTTTGACCGTTCACCACCTTCGGATTTGTGCCTTCGAAGTTGTTGATTTTTATGGCACCGGAGCGATAGACCTCCTCGATAACGTAAGGACCTTCCCATTTAGAGAGAAGTTTTCCTTCAAAAAATCTTAAATGAGAGTTGTATAGCAATACATAATCACCTACATTAAACTCATGCTTTTGTATCCTTTTATCATGCCATCTTTTAATCTTTTCTTTAAACAACTTGGCATTTTCATAGGCTTGGGTTCTCCATTCATCGAGTGAACTAATATCAAATAACCTCTTCTCACCGGCAAGTTTAAAATCATAATTAAGCTCTTTAATAGCCCAATAAGCCTTATGTTCTAGTTTGAGAGGTAAGTGACATGATTTTCCATTTACCATTTTATACGGAGACATACCCATAGGATTTTTATATGCAGTTCTATAGGCCCATAATGCATCATCAAGTTTCTTGGACCAATTCTTTCTAGACCTATTGACAGTCTTTTGCAAAATTAATTTGAGTTCTCTATTACTCAATTCTACTTGACCACTAGACTGAGGGTGATAAGGGGATGCAATTCTATGATTAACAGCATACTTAGCAAGCATTTTACGGAAATCGCCATGAATAAAATGTGAACCACCATCAGTCATTAAATATCTAGGGACTCCAAACCTTGGAAAAATAACTTCTTTAAGCATTTTAATAGAAGTGTTATGATCAGCACTGCTAGTTGGAATAGCTTCTACCCACTTAGTAACGTAATCAACAGCAACTAAAATATGTGTATAACCATTAGAGGAAGGAAAAGGTCCCATATAGTCAAAGCCCCAAACATCAAATGGTTCAATAATGAGTGAATAGTTCATAGGCATTTCTTGACGTCTACTAATATTACCAATTCTTTGACATTCATCACAAGATAAGACAAACTTACAGGCATCCTTGAAGAGAGTAGGCCAATAAAAACCAGATTGCAATACCTTATGTGCAGTCCTATCTCCAGCATGGTGTCCTCCATAAGCTTCGGAATGACACTTGCATATGATCTGTTCCTGTTCATGCTCAGATACACAACGTCTAGTAACACCATCTACTCCTTCTTTATAAAGATGTGGGTCATCCCAAAAGTAATGCCTCAAATCATAGAAGAACTTTTTCTTTTGCTGATATGTGAAACTAGGTGGTATGAATTTAGCAACAATGTAATTAGCATAATCAGCATACCATGGAGCAGTATGAGAAGTATTTATTTAATTGCTCATCAGGAAAGCTATCATCAATAGGTAGTGGGTCATCAAGCACATTTCTTAACCTAGACAAGTAGTCTGCAACGGTGTTCTTAGCTCCCTTTCTATCAACAATATGTAAGTCAAATTCTTGTAGCAAGAGAACCCATCTAATAAGTCTAGGTTTAGCATCTTTCTTTTCCATGAGATATTTAATAGCAGCATGATCAGTGTGAATAGTTACTTTAGAATCAACAATATAAGGTCTGAACTTATCACAAGCAAATACAACTGCTAAGAATTCTTTTTCAGTAGTAGCATAATTTCTTTGAGCATTGTCTAGGGTTTTACTGGCATGTTGAATAATGTTTAATTTATTATCAACTCTTTGCCCTAGAACAACACCTACAGCATAATCACTAGCATCACACATAATTTCAAAGGGTAAATTCCAATCAGGTGGCTGAACAATAGGTGCATAGATCAATGCTTTCTTAAGTATTTCAAATGCTTCTACACAATCATCATCAAAGACAAATGGTATATCTTTTTGTAATAAATTAGTCAGAGGCCGGGAAATTTTGGAGAAGTCCTTAATGAACCTCCTATAAAACCGGCATGACCAAGGAAACTTCTTATACCTTTGATGTCCTTGGGGCATGGCATCTTTTCAATAGCATCAACCTTGGCTTTATCAACTTCAATACCTCTTTCAGAAACTTTATGCCCCAAGACAATACCTTCATTAACCATAAAGTGGCACTTTTCCCAATTCAAGACAAGATTAGTTTCTTCACATCTCTGCAAAACTCGATCAAGGTTGCTCAAGCAATCATTAAAAGAAGATCCATAGACGGAGAAATCATCCATGGAAACTTCACATATCTTTTCACAAAAGTCAGAGAATATAGCCATCATGCATCTTTGAAAGGTAGCAGGTGCATTACATAAACCAAAAGGCATACGTCTATAAGCAAAAGTACCAAAAGGGCAAGTAAAATTAGTCTTTGATTGATCCTTAGCTGACACAGGTATTTGAGAGAAACCAGAATAACCATCTAGAAAGCAAAAATGTGTATGTTTGGATAATATTTCTAGCATTTGATCAATAAGTGGTAATGATCCTTTTTAGTGGCCTTATTTAATTTGCGGAAATCAATTACCATCCTATAACATGTAATAATTCTTTGAGGAATCAATTCATATTTATCATTAGGAATGACAGTAATACCTCCCTTCTTAGGGACACAATGGACAGGGCTTACCCACTGACTATCAGCAACGGGATAGATTATACCTGCCTCAAGGAGCTTTAGTATTTCCTTTCTTACCACTTCTTTCATTTTAGGATTCAGCCGTCGTTGATGATCACGAACTAGTTTAGCATCTTCTTCCAAATTTATTTTATGTTGGCATAGAGTGGGACTAATGCCCTTAAGATCATCAAGAGTATACCCAATAGCAACACGGTGCTTCTTCAGAGTTTTCAATAATCTCTCTTCCTCATGCTCTGAAAGTTTAGCGGTAATAATAATAGGATATATCTTCTTCTCATCAAGATAAGCATATTTAAGATTATCAGGCAATGGTTTAAGCTCAAAAACGGGATCACCCTTGGGTGGAGGAGGATCCCCTAGGATTTCAACAGACCAATTGTGTTTCAGAATAGGTTCTTGTTTAAAGAATACTTCATCTATTTCCCTTCTTTCATTCATAAACATATCATTTTCATGGTCTAGCAAATATTGTTCTAAAGGATCACTAGGAGGTACGGAAATAGAAGCAAGACCAATAATTTTATCCTTACTAGGTAATTCTTCTTCACGGTGTTGTCTACTAAATTTAGAGAAATTAAATTCATGAGACATATCATCTAAATCGATAGTAACAACATCCTTTTTGCAATCTATCTTAGCATTAACAGTGTTCAAGAAGGGTCTACCAAATATAATGGGACAAAAGCTATCTTGTGGGGAACCAAGAACAAGAAAATCAGCAGGATATTTAGTTTTCCCACACAAGACTTCAACATCTCTAACAATTCCCATTGGTTAAATAGTATCTCTATTGGCAAGTTTAATTGTGACATCAATATCTTCTATCTCAGCAGGTGCAATATCATGCATAATTTCTTTGTATAAGGTGTAAGGTATTGCACTAGCACTAGCTCCCATATCACATAAGCCATGATAACAATGATCTCCTATTTTAACAGAAATAACAAGCATGCCTACCACAGGTCTGTTTTTATCTTTAGCACAAGGTTTAGCAATTCTAGCAGTCTCATCAAGGAAATGAATAACATGCCCATCAATATTATCTGACAAGAGATCTTTAACAATAGCAATATTAGGTTCAACGCTAACTTGCTCAGGAGGTGTATAAGTTTTAATATTACTTTTACGAACCACAGTTGAAGCTTTAGCATGATCCTTTATCCTAACAGGAAATGGTGGTTTCTCAACATAAGAAGTAGGAACAATAGGATCATTATAAGTGATAGTCTTTTCTTCAACTTTAATAGGTGCAGCTATTTTTACTTCTATGGGAGGCTGATATTTAAACCACTTCTCCTTAGGGAGATCAACATAAGTAGCAACTACTATTTCAGAGTCAAGTCCATATTTAGTGCTAAATTTACGGAAAACATCGGTATCCATAAAAGATTTAACACAATCAAACCTAGGTATCATACCTGACTCCTTATCTTTGTCGAGGTCCCAATCTTCAGAGTTGCATTTAATTCTTTCCAATAAATCTAATTTGAATTCAATAGTCTTCATCATAAAAGAGCCAGCACAAGAAGTATCAAGCATGGTGCGATTGTTATCAGAAAGCCGAGCATAAAATTTTTGAATAATCATTTCTCATGAGAGCTCATGATTGGGGCATGAATATAACATTGATTTAAGCCTCCCCCAAGCTTGAGCGATGCTTTCTCCTTTGCGAGGCCAAAATATATATGTATATATATAATTGCGATCATGAATGAACAAGATGCATAGGATAAAACTTCTGATGAAATTCCAATTTCAATCGTTTGTAGTTTCGTGACCCCATATCATCACATAGCCTATACCATGTCGATGCATCTCCCTTCAAAGATAAAGGGAAGACCTTCTTCTTAACAACATCTCCGGGTACACCTGCAAGCTTAAATAATCCACAAAATTCATCCACATATATTAGATGCTCATCGGGATGCTTTGTTCCATCTCCTACAAAAGGATTAGCTAGCAGTTTTTCTATCATACCTGAAGGAATTTCAAAGCAGACATTTTCATTTTTATTTTCAGTAGGTTGAGTAGGTTGAGGAGCAACTCTTTGCTCTACTGCCCGGGGTGAAGATACCCCAAACAAGCCCCTCAGAGGATTACTTTCCATAGTAACAAGTGACAGTAAATTTCAGCACACTATATAAATTTTTCCTTACCAAATTCCACGTTGGTGATGACGATGGCGATGATTTCCCCCTCCCGGAGGGAAGTTTCCCCGGTAGAACAGCTCCGTCGGAGCCCTAGATTGGTTCAGCCAAGGTTACGCCTCGTGGCGGTGGAGTTTTGTCCGAGAAGATGGCTCCTCGTTTTTTTCCGTCGAAAGACTTCATATAGCAGAAGATGGCCACCGGAGGGCCACCAAGGGACCCATGAGGTAGGGGCGCGCCCAGGGGGTAGGGCACGCCCCCACCCTCGTGGGCAGGGTGTGGCCCCCCTGGTGAGCTTCTTCCGCTGAGTATTTTTTATATATTCTGAAAACATCTTCCGTGAAGTTTCAACACTTTTGGAGCTGTGCAGAATAGGTCTCTAATATTTGCTCATTTTCCAGCCCAGAATCCCAGCTGCCGGCATTCTCCCTCTTTATGTAAACCTCGTAAAATAAGAGAGAATAGGCATAAGTATTGTGACATAATGTGTAATAACAGCCCATAATGCAATAAATATCGATATAAAAGCATGATGCAAAATGGACGTATCACGTCCCCTTGGACAACTCGTCAGACCTTGGCCCGCAGCGCCCACTTTAATTCCTCTTCACGAACAAGCTCCTTTAATCTCATCTCCGCTTCAAGCTTGGCATGAAGCTCCGAGGCAGGCAGAATCATGGTTTCTACTTTTACATCTAGGGACTGAATAAGGGTAAGGAGCCTTTCCTTTTTGACCTTATAAATCCCACTAAGATGCTTAATTAGCCCACCCACGTAGGAAACTTCTCAAGTGCCTGATCTTATTCTGCCAACGCTCAAGCGCAGACCTACCTCCTGCATCCTTAGCCCATTCCCTAGCTACAAGATCAAAGAAGTCGTCTCGTTCAAACCAAGCCAGCTCGAACGAAAACTAGTTTTTGTTTCCCAAGTGGGTAGCCTCACCAAAGTCTACAAATAAAGGCGTGTGGTCAGAAATACCACGGGATAGTGCATGAACTATTACGAAGGGAAACTTCTGTTCCCATTCGACGCTAGGCAGAACTCGATCCAACTTTTCCAACGTCGGATTTCACTACAAGAAATATGTCAACTTATGACCTTCTGTCAGTGACCCTCGAAGAATTGGTCATAAATTTATGACCATTTTAGACCAATTGGTCAAAAGCTATTCAGGGGGCTCCAAACCCTAAACCATTGCGACCATTTTGGTCATAAAGGTCGTAATTTCCTTACACGAAATGGTCACAAAGCAAACAGTGCTAGTCCGCTGCCTTATTTCTAGTTGTTAATGACCAATATAGATGGTCATAGCCTTGTAGATTGTGGTGGGTTGTGATGACTAGGCGCCATCTCATCAGTTTTGCCTATGTGTCATGTCCATGTGGCAGTTTTTGCCCTAGGTTGTGAAGCAACCTATATTTCTATCATTCCCAAAATTCCCAAAAAAATCTCATAATTCTTTGGGGCATATCTTCATCAAATATGTAAAAATCCTTCCTTGCCTAGTTCTAAACTAATTCAACAATATTCATTTTCCTATTCTGTTCACAACAACACTTTATGAAGGAAGTGCTATTTATATATTCTTGATTGCCCTCAGAATTTTTGGGCACTCTTTCCTATCCAAATCATTACCGCATGACAAAATTCAGCTCCATTTGCCTAGCAAAGATTCTTCAGCAAATTTCCAAAGTTTTTGTCCACCTAGAAGCATTGTGAAGGAAGTACCTTTTTTATATCTCTAAATGACATGAAATTTATACAGTTCCTTCATATGTCCAAATTATCACCCTCCTCCAAATTGCAGCTCAGTCAAATCATCTATGTGAGCCCAGGTTCAATTTATATTTTATGGCCAAATTGGCACATTGCAAAGCAAGTGTTATATAGACCCCTCCTATTACGCTCAAACTTTTCGGGCACTCTTCCATACCCAAATCATTTCCACATGATAATATTCAGCTCAATTTTCCTAGTAAATCTTTCTCGGGAAATTTCCAAAGTTTCTACCTCGAGAGAAGCTTTGTGAAGTAAGTACTAGCTAGGCTTACCCAAATGATCTAAAAATTTACCAGAGCATGACCATACCTAAGTAACTTACCTACACCAATTTTGAGCTCATTTTATTCATCCAATCTCTCTCACTAGTTTTCCCAAGTTTCTGTCCATAGAAGAGCATTGTGAAGGAAATACTACTTTGGCATGTCCAAATGGTATCAATTTTCTACAATGCTTTCCTATTCCCAAATAACCATCCTTCACAAAATTTCAGCTCACTCCATTCATTATTTTGAGCCCAGCTTCAACATTCATATTTTTGTCCAACGTGGTACTTTGTAAAGAAAGTACCACCTAGGATCCTCCTTTTGAGCTCAAAATTTGTGAAGACATTCTCCTTAGTAGATGATCATCCTCAGCCAAAACTCACGCCCATTGGCCATGTGCATTTCCCGTACCGCTAATCAAACACTTGGCTGCTAATTCATGTTTGAGCATCGATTGGTCTCCTCGTGAGAATCTTATGTTGTAATTTTCTTCCTAGCACCAACCTGGGGAGTGCCCAACCCACTAGACATGTCTAGGCCACCCAGAACACATGGCAACGCCACGGTCACACGGTGACCACGCGGCGGGCATGCGAGTTTACGCGCTCTAGAGATGGGGCCCTCGGCCACCGCCCAAACCTCGACGTATCGCCACCAAAACATGTATTTATGATTAAATAGGTACTTATGTACCTAGAAATGATTTTTGGAAAAAATTAATAGCAAACTATGAGGCAGCTGCAGTTCAAATTTGACCCGCTTCCAACTGAATCGGCAGAAATTTGTCTTTTTCACGAGAGGTGGATCAAAACTTTTTACACCCAACCATTTTGTCAATTGTGCATTACATATGTCCTAGTATTTTAGAAAATTGTTTTGGTCCAATTTTGCAACAATTATTTGGTAGTTCCTTCACAAAAAAACCTCCTTTTGGGCACTCGGAAAATGAAAAATGGTTTTTTCGTCCAAAGAAAATGAAAACTTCCTTAGGCAACATTGTTTTCCATTCCAATATGCACCCTTGTGCACAATATGTGATCATTTGAACAAACTATGCCATGAATGTGGCCATAAGATTGATCATTTGGCTTGAAAGCCATGAATCTTCAGAGATGATAGCTCATTTCTAAGAACACTTTTTTAAAATAATTGCCGTATTACAAGTTTGTTATTTTTCTTGGGAACTTGGCCACATATAATGACACAATGCGAAGGTTTCTCAATTTTTTTGATTTTTTTTGAATTTTTTATGCCCGTTTCAAAATGCGGTCAAAACGGCGGGCTTGACCGTTCCTAGCTAGTGGTGAATCTTGGAAAACTTTTGGTGTTTCTCTGATTAAATAGATACTTATGTACCTAGAAATGATTTTTGGAAAAAATAAATAGCAAACTATGATGCAGCTGCAGTTCAAATTTGACCCGCTTCCATCTGAATCGGCGGAAATTTGTCTTTTTCACGAGAGGTGGATCAAAACTTTTTACACCCAACCATTTTGTCAATTGTGCATTAAATATGTCCTAGTATTTTATAAAATTGATTTGGTCCAATTTTGCAACAATTATTTGGTAGTTTCTTCACAAAAAAACCTCCTTTCGGGCACTCGGAAAATGAAAAATGGTTTTTTCGTCCAAAGAAAATGAAAACTTCCTTAGGCAACATTGTTTGCCATTCCAATATGCACCCTTGTGCACAATATGAGATCATTTAAACAAACTATGCCATGAATGTGGCCATAAGATAGATCATTTGGCTTGAAAGCCATGAATCTTCACAAATGATAGCTCATTTCTGAGAACACTTTTTTAAAATAATTGTCGTATTACAAGTTTGTTATTTTTCTTGGGAACTTGGCCACATATAATGACACAATGCGAAGGTTTCCCAATTTTTTGATTTTTTTTGAATTTTTTATGCCCGTTTCAAAATGCGGTCAAAACGGCTGGCTTGACCATTCCTACCTAGTGGTTGAATCTTGGAAAACTTTTTATGTTTTTCTGATTAAATAGATACTTATGTATCTAGAAATGATTTTTAAAAAAATAAAGAGCAAACTATGAGGCAGCTACAGTTCAAATTTGACCCGCTTCCAACCGAATCAGCGGGAATTTGTCTTTTTCACCAGAGGTGGATCAAGGCTTTTGACACCCAACCATTTGGTCAATTGTGAATCAAATATGTCCTAGTATTTTAGAAAATTGATTTGATCCATTTTTACAACAATTATTTGACAGTTCCTTCACAAAAAAAATTCATTTTGGGTACTCAAAAAATGAAAAATGAATTTCCATGCAAAGAAAATGAAAACTACCTTAGGCAACATTGTTTGGAATTCCGTCGTCAAAGTTTGTTCTTTTTACCAGGAATTAGGTCACATATAATGACACGGTGCGAAGATTTTTTTTTGAATTTCATATGCCCGTTTTCAAAATATGTTCAAAACGACGGGCATGACCGTTCGTAGCTAGCGGTTGGATTTTGCAAAACTTTTGGAGTGTCTTAGATTAAATAAGTACTTTTTTATTGAAAAATATTTATTGTAAAAATTATGAGTAAATTGTGAAGTAGCCGTTGTTCAAATTAAACCATGTTCCTGTTGATTTTGTAGAAAATAAATGGTTGAAAATAGCTAAAATATAAAAAATGCATCAAGTTGGTGATCATTCAAACAATGTGGTCTAATTTGTGTGAAAATTTTAATAGTGCCATTTTGCAAGATATTCTTGGTAGCTGCCTCACAGAAAGTCATGTTTTTAATACTGAGAAACTAGTATTATATATATATATGACATATGTATCAAACCAATCAGGACAGAGAAACACTCTTCCCACGGATCACCCCTCTCTAACCAATCTAAGCCGTCAAAGCCAAATAGATCCAACGTCTCTCAACCCTCCTCGCTTTGGTCCAAATGGATGGAAATTTTGGGTTGAGAGTAAGCGCGCGCGCGCCCAGAAGGCTCAGCCCGCCCTCCACTTTCAGAACTGAACCTAAAACGCAAAAAGAAGGAAAGAAAGAAAAAAAGCAAACCCTACCCCGACCCACTCCTCGTCCCACCCACCCCGATCCATCCCCTCCCTCCCACATCGCCGCCGCCGCGACCCACACACCGCCTCGTCCCTCCCACAGCTCACGTCGGCGGCCTCCTCCCTCCCATCTGCTTCACTCCCACCTCAGGCGCCTCCCCACCCTTCCACCTCTCTCTCCCACAACCCTCCCTCTCTCCCGGGACACATCTCCGTCGCCACAGGTGCCGGCCGATTCTGGCGTTCTCCAGCGACTCCCGCCACCCCGCAGCACCGTCCCGAGATCGCCTCGCTCCGTTGGATCTTCCCCCTTGCGGGATTCGCTACTCCCGGCCTCCAACGCTCAGCCGCAACCCTCCCACTAGGGTTTCGGGGGCGAGGACGCCTCCATCGCCGGCACGGCTCCGGTGACCCCTCTCCGACATCTACTGCGCCGCCACACAGGGCTCAACCTCCTAGTTCTTCTCCGCCCTCCCTCGCCCCCACCCCACCCATAGCCTCACTCACAACACACCTACCACATGTGCAGAGCGAGGTCCAGATGGCGACGAAGCTGACGGCAGACCTCCCCAGCGGCTCCTTCTCCCCCTCCCCTCAGTCAGGTGTGAATCCTCTCCTCTCCTCTCTCCCCTGCAAATTTCCGTAGCAACCAGGCAAATAACTTCAGCCGCCTTCTGTTTTCCTCCAGACCTCGGCGCAGGTTTCTCGGCGGTCGACGGGCAGACATGGGCGGAGGGGAAGGGGAAGAGAAGCCCTTTAATTTCCTCCAGATCCTCTGCTGTGCGTCCTCTCCTCCTTCCCCATCTCTCTCATTCTTTGGTTCCCATCTCCATCCGTGGATTATTAGTGGCTCGGTACAAGCTCGCTTCGCCTTCTGCAACCTTACAGTCAGTCACGGGTGAAGGGGACTGATTACGTGTGCTGTTTTTTTTTGCCCGCTCGCTTGCAGAGGGAGTCATAGCCGAGAGGAGCCGCCGGCGTCATGGTGGAGATGACGCTCTACCCCATCGATGCCATCAAGACCAGGCTTCAGGTGAAGATGTGTAGTTCAGTCTCTGATTTTGCTTGTTTACAATGCAATGGCCGGTTAATTAGACCCCATAACCTGCTCCCAAGCAACATGCTATTTTAAACTGAATGCACAACACTCAAGGATGCCATTATCTGACGGCCCGTTGTATATTGTACTGCCTGCACTGGATGCCATGTTGGAAGCTGGTACAAATATCTGTTTCCAATATGGGGAAACCACAAAAGAGTGCATACCTATTTCCAACTTTGAATGACATTCTGTAAATCTTTGTTCCCAATATGGCACAAATCGTTGCATATAATACCTATTTTTCCTGTAAATCTTATGAATACTCCATGCTATGTGCGACTGCCAATTTGAGCTTTCTATAATCAGTGAATATAGCAGTTCTCCTGTTGTTATTCAAATAAATAAATCATGCAAGTGGTAGTATAAAAAGACCTGCTTGCATAAACCTCTAGGGGACTATTGACATCTCATTGTATTCTCTGCTTCCACTTATATCCTGAGCATGTACTCTAATAGTTAGTTCCTAGAACATGACAATGGATTGCTTTTATTTATATACCCCACTATCCATACCCCCAGGTATTAGTAAAACTATGAGGACACCTTATGTATATTGTGTTAGATTAGTGCGCAATCTTATTAGAAACATCTGAATGCTGAGGCTATTTCCTTTATACTAAATCTTGCAATTCTTGGTTGCGGCTTCTGTTTTTTCCCTTGGTACCCACTCATGGCCGCCTTCTGCTTGTGCTTCTTTTCTCAGGACGATGGTCTAGCGGCACATGGCGCCGGAGTTGAGCCTGGGCATGAGGAGCTCACCGCCGTGATGTGTACGTGATGTACGTGATGTGTACGTGATGTAGAACTATTCTATGATGCATTGGTCATCCTTACTCCGCAAAGGAAAAGAAGTGCTCAACATGGCAGGCCCAAATCAGGTGATCTACCACAGAGCGATGTGATAGTCCTCTATCGTCGGAATTTCGGTCAATCTCTGATCCACTGTGCAACCACACTGTGCAGGATATGCAGGGAGATCGGCCCTTGTCCAGGGGAAGATCAGCACCATGACGGTGAAAGACAACCTCGGCAGTGCCTTCTAGCAAGATTTCAATCATAATATGTGCATACTTGTTTATGATATGTGTGTGCCTCCATCAATCCTCTTTGGCATCATAGGATACAAGATACCAAGACTAGCAGTTCTCGTCTTGCTTATGTTTTGTGATCTCAGCTTATCTAATAAAACTGGCAATTATAGGATACAAGATACCATAACTACATAACTGGGGTCATTTGCGTTACTGTAGTTGTGCCGTCTGGCTAGTGGGCTAATATGGGAGCCACAGCATGGCATCCTTCTCCATTGTAGATCCATTGTATTTGCATGCTGCTATATTATGTCAAGTTGAGTCAAGCAAACATATCCTGGTGTGTGTGTGTGTGTGTGTGTGTGTGTGTTAACATCTCCTAATGCTCCTACCAACTTTCTGACTTTGGCAAATACTTTGACTCCTCTCACCTGGCCTAGGAGCAACACCACTGCTGATGAGAGCAGATCCTTTCCCTCAATAGATTAGCATCATTCCATTCTTACTGTGTAGTAGAATTGGTAGTGATAGAGTGGGTGAATCTATGCGATGTAGAGATACACTAAGATAATGCAAAAATATATATTAGTTCCGCTAATGCTTACCAGTGAATTCAAGTCTCCTTATTTGAAGGTCCAACACTTGTGCATACTGATTTGTGTGCTTTCTGGTTTAGGGAGGAGCTGCATGCTCTGTACCAGCTCATCCTTGTCCTGCTCGAGGAGGAGGAGGAGGAGGGGCGCATCTAGCCAGCCACAAAGGGCCTGCTCTGTACGACCATCTCATCGGCCTGCTGCAGCATCGAGTTCAATATGTCAGGTGACCCTTCCTATCCTGATGATGTCTAGTAGATAGTTTGATGTATACCTGCTGCTGATTGATGCTCTTGTGGTTAGCATTATACTCCTGGAATCATATTCTACTATATCTAGTGTTCTTGTGGTTCTCGAAGATGCATCACAAACATCTAGTGTTCTGATATAAAATTGGTCTCTAAAATATGTTTCTAAAATTGGTCTCTAAAATATTATACTATACCTGTTGTTGATTGATGCTCTTGTGGTCTCTTGAAGTTGGCTGAATCTGTTGCTTTATCATATATTTGGTCCAACCAGAATCTGTTCTTGAAGTAATCAAATATTATACCCACTAGATAATTGGTCTCTAACCAGAATCTGTTGTTGTTATTGTGTCATCTGCTGATTACTTCTTCTATTAATCGCCTAGTGCTCTTGTTAGTGAGATTCATCTAGTATTTTCTTTGCAAAGCACGGAATGGTTTTGAGTAGTTGATCATTGCTTGATGGAACCTTCATGTCGTTAGCTTCCACTACAGTAACCAGATGCAATCCATTTTTATTAAATGCATTCTGGTTAGGATTTTGTCGTGGTTGTTCTGTTTCCGATCTAGATCTGGTCACTACTGAAATTTCATTCTAGGACTTCATCATGTGATTATTAGTTATTTTTTAACCAATGCTATTCCTAGCATGTGTACACTCTAATCTCTAATGATGTTTGTCTTTGTGTTCAGGAGCTTGAGGTCTACAAAATTGGAAGATCGAAACCATATAGCTCTACTCAGCAAAGAGCCGTCTCTTCTGTTTGATTGTAATAGAATGTAAATATTGCAATATTGTAATAGTAGGCATATCTGGGTTGTAATAACTATGTACAAATTGTAGTAGACTTAGTGTTATTTGACGTACTACATCTGTACTGTTCCGTTTGAAATAATGATTATGTATGTGATTTGAAAACGTGTGGAATGGAAACCTGACTTATGGGATCCACTGATGAAAATAATCTGAGCATTTTTGAATTTTCTGTCAAGTGGGCCCAATGTGTGAGAAGATTACAAGTGGGACCAGCTCCAAAATATAATGGCCCAAACAATGTTAAAAGACCCGACCCAGAAATAAATAAAAGGCTGAAATGGGCTTGGCCCGTGTAACTTATAGAAAAAAATACATTAAAAGGCCGAATTGTTGGGCTAGGCCCATGTAGAAAACCGAATTGGACCGGGCTAAATCTTGTGCCACATCAGCTTGCCACACTGGATGCCTACGTGGCCTGGAGAGGTTGCTAGTGACCAAAACGCCATAGTGGACATATTTTGGTCATAAACGTTTGCGACCATTCCAGAAGAAAGGTCGCTATAGTCAGTTTACGACGCCCAGCTTTTGACCTTATGTTTTTGGTCACAAAAAGGTCATAAATGGAAATTTGTGACCATTCAGTGACCAATAGTGGTGGTCATAAGTTGACATATTTCTTGTAGTGTTTGGCAACACGTTAGCCCAGGTAAACTTTATTCCTGAAAGCTCTATCTCTCTCATATCCAAGCTTTCAATGACAGTATTAAACATAAACGACCATCTCCCGTCAAAGTTATCATTGTTCTTCTCCTCACGCCTTCTAATAATGTTGAAATCACCCCCCACTAGGATTGGAAGTTGCTCAGAGCCGCAAATCCTAACCAGATCAGCCAAGAACTAGGGATGGCAATGGGTCGGGTTTGGGGCGGGCGGAGCTGGTCCAAATCCAACCCATGACCCATCTTCCTACCCTCTACCCATCCACCAAATTATCCATGGGCACAACTTGTGCCCATGCCCAAACCCGCTGGATAGCCACATACCCATGGAGCTCCATGGGCATAGAAAAGTTAGCATGAAGTCTTCCGAAAGATCAAATTAACTCATCATCATTCACTCACAAATGACAACATAAACTACATGCATAAGTAGGCAACAAGTAATACGATGAGTCCTTAAGTGTGACATACCAGAGGTTGATTCTTCAGCATATAGCTTACGGCACCAGTTGCATATTGCCCGCATTTCCCATTGATTCGCTATTTCTACTGTCACTGGCATATGGCCCCACATGTCATACGGGTATCCATTGGATATCCATGGAGCACAAACTATAACCATGCCCAACCTGGCTGTTCGTGGGTATCCATATCCATGGACCCATGGGCAGAAATGCAATCCATACCCTTGCCCAACTGGGTCGGGTATCCATGGGTATCCAGATCCATGGATAAAATTTCCATCCCTACCAAGAACTCAGGTTTGAGTTCGGGCTGAGCTGCACCATATACCGCCACCAGAGCCCAATTAAACCCATCATCCTTCAACCGCACCCGAAACTTCACTGCAAAGTCTCCCATGACCACACTTTGGACTTCTAGCGAATCGCACCTAACTCCGAGTAAGATCCCACCCAATCTTCCTCTCGGTGGCACACAATGCCAGTCAAAATCAATACCTCCCGATAAAGTATTGAGAAACTGTGGTGAAAAATTATCTCTACCAGTTTCCGACAATGCGATAAAATCCAGCCTATGCTCGATAGACGCCTCTACAAGAAACCTTCTTTTAGCCAAGTCTTTCAGGCCTCTGCTATTCCAAAAGATTCCTTTCATAGTTCGTCATGAATTTTTTTAGCCGTACGGATCCTAGCACTCCTACGCACTGCGGAAGCCGGGTAGATCTTCCGCTTCCAGTTGCGTTTAGGTTTGTTCTGACTCTCCAGCCGGTCCTCACAACTAGGCTCAGAGGATCTAACCACAACATTCTCAGATGTATCATCCTCAGACTCAGGGAGGGGTGGTACAATATCCGCACAAAAATTATCGAGCACCTTGACCCCCAAAGCATCAAAATCGGAATCATTCATGGGTTTAACCGCTGCTAAGTTACGAATCAACTCTAAAGCCCGCTCCGCCTCTAAATCCAGAATATCATTGACTGAATTTGAAATTTCACTATCATTACTACCTACTGAAACTCCTAATTGGATTGCATTATTAATAATCTCATCATTAGAAAAATGCAAAATTGAATTAGAGGTATTAACCAACATACCAGTAATGACCTCAACGTCACGAAGCTTGGCCGCCCTCATGGCGCACCGATGTTGTATGTCGTCCACCTCCAGATAATCCTGGAGGCGGCAGCTCACCCGTCGCCCCTCAGAGATCGGATCCGGAATCCCTCCAAACGCAATAACCTCCTCCCGAGTGACCCTGCTCGGGGTGGGGCCTCCTGCCTCATCCCAAACACGCAGCCGGTCGGCCTCCGTTGGTGAAACAACGGGATTGCCCGAAAGCAGGGCACTCGACGGCGCCGCCGACGTCGGTTGCGCCCCACGGCAAAGAGTCGGAGACGTATCGGGGGGAGTGCGTGGGCCACCTGCCCGTACTCCCCACCCATCCCGACCCTCTGGCAAGAGGAGCTCACCGGTGCCACAGGAGGTGTGGCCACCCTAAGCACCCCAGGGGAGGAGGGCGCCGAGGCCACCTGCCCCGAGCCCCCTCCAGAAGGCGGAACTGCCACCTGCAGCTCCGGCACCGTGAGAGGAGAAGAGGGTGCCGAGGTCACCTGCCCCGGACCCCCTCCCGAGGGTAAGACCTCCAGCACCGAAAACTCGACCACCGCGAGAGGAGAAGAGGGCGTCGAGGCCACCTGCCCCGAGTCCCCTCCAGAAGGCGGAACCGCCACTTGCAGCACCGGCTCCACGAGAGGAGAAGAGGGTGCCGAGGCCACCTGCCCCGGACCCCCTCCCAAAGGTAAGACATCCACCGCCGCAACCTCGTCCCGAGGAGAGTCAACGTGTTGTGCATGAGAGGGAGTGGCCACCTGCCTAGACTCCTCCTCCTCTCCCCTGACTGAGGTCGGCGAGGCCACATGAACGGGACTCACAGCATCCTCAAAATCCAAAGCAGGTAA
Source organism: Triticum monococcum (assembly GCA_034509565.1). Lineage (NCBI taxonomy): Eukaryota > Viridiplantae > Streptophyta > Magnoliopsida > Poales > Poaceae > Triticum > Triticum monococcum. The sequence continues at coordinate 665,305,283 of CM067845.1, read as the reverse complement.
AGTGAGCTCAAAAACCTCGTGAGACTCCATCTGATCACTCCAAAGTCTCGGAGGCACAGAAGCAGGCTCGAAAGACCCAAATCTCAGAGAGGTCATAGGCACCGAGGAGGGTGGTACCGTCCCATCCCCGGGCGTCTAAGAAACGGGCCCCGGTCCATTGGACAACTCTCGTCCAGCATCATCGACCGGTGCCTCCTTAGCTCCCGAGCTGTCATCTCCCTCGTGCATGTCAACATTAGTCCTATTGGTCGCCTCGGTGAACAGATCCTCATCCTCAAACTCAAACACAAGGTTATAAATCTGGCCTCGATATGTCCACTTGATCACATCAGGCACGAACTCAATATCCATAATACTCACCAGCAGTCGGGCTACCCCGTGAGCTCTGGTGAAAGCCATATCCACTCTCTCGGTTTTCCCCACCATAAAGCCCAAGCTAGCCACAACCCTAGCATCTTGCATCGGCTTCGAGGGAGCCCTGGAAAAACACAGCCAAGCCTGAGTAAGAGGCTTACCCTGGGGTTCGACCTTCTTCCACTCATGGAACTCGAGGACACAATCTGTGCCCGGCACTTTGCACATCCCAAAACTCAGAAGTCTCTGCAAATCCTCAACCGAGGGGAACTCAACCCTAAACATTTTTTCCTCAAGACAAACGAGCTCCCACTGGAAGTCGCCTAGAGCTAACTCCTTCAGCCTCTGCACAATCTGGGTCTCAGAGACCTCTCCTCTGGTAACTTTGACAACCCTAGTGGTCAGACTCTGGGTCTCGTCAGGAATGTCCCTCGCAGTAGGAGACTCAAAGAACGTGAGCTCAGCACAATACACTCCATACAACATAAGAGACGGTACCTGATCTCGCAAAATCAGACATTCCCCTGAATCATGTGCCAGCTTGCCACAAGTATCACATAGGTCAGCCACGCACTCAGCAATAAAATGACCTTTGTCTCCACAACGATAGCACAACATTTTCTCCTTTTTGCGCGTCCACTTGGACGCTCTATCTGAGTTACCCTGTCTGTCGCCTCCACTGATGCTGACACCATGCTCTCATTTCCGGGTATCTCAGCATTAGCGAGAGCCGTCACCACATCCATCGCCTGACCAGACAACATCGGCGCCTCGGCAGCCCCGACGGCGGCCGTCTGCTCAACAGCTACAGGCGGAGGAGGCTGTCATTGACGGAACCGGCCACCTCGACCTCGACCAGCACGATGACCGCGGTAACCGCCCTGCTGCCGGTAGTCAAGGCCAGATCTCCCCTCGACAAAACCGCCCAGAGGACCGAGAAAAGATCTCTCTGCAGTACCATCACTCTGCCAAGCGAATCCGCGGCCACCACCCATCGACGAGGATCCGCGATGTTGGCCATCACCATAAACATTGTACCCATCATCTCCCCATTGCCCCCGGGGCGGTTCTCTAGCTCCACCGGAAGAAGGGTCATGAGACTCTCACGTCCCTCCGTTAGCAGTCCGAGGTGGTATAGCATGAGTCTGAACCGGTCCATGCCGCTTCTGCACAGGCCTCGCGACGTGGTGCGGTGGCGGCGCCGCCCGAGGCTGACCAGGCACGACGGCGGTCTTAGGTAGTGCCGGCCGTGGCTGCGCAGCGCTGCCCCGACCCTCTACTGTTCCCGGACCCTGCGGCCGCGGGCGAGATCCCACAGTCGACCCACCCCGACCAGCGGTAATCACCGCAGCTGGAGCCTGCACCGGTGGCCTCGGCCCTCCACGACCCACGGCGACGGGCGCAGCAGTCCCCATCGGCTGCCTAGCAGACAGCAAGGCACCACGGCCGAGCCCAGCCACCGGAGGTCTGGGCCCCGTCTCGCCGCCACCGCGACCCGCATTGGCCATCGCCGTCCTAGCCACAACCAAGCTATCAACGGCCGCACCATCGCCACAGCCGGCCAACACTGACCCGGCTGGTGTCTTCGAGCCAGCAGGACCCCCCCCCCCCACGCCCCGCCATGGCAGCTAGGGGCGGTATGCGAGCCGCCCGGCCAGCACCACAAGTACACAGACTGGGAGTAGCGCGAACACGACGAACCCTAGGCGGAGGTACGAGCGCAGATGGAGATCGAACAGGAGAAGGCTGTGAGACGCAAGCGGCTACGTACGCCGCCTCGTCGATTGGCGTCACCTGGGCCTCATGCCCAGGTGCGATGGGTCCAGCCCGCCCCGCCTCGTAGCTGGCATGCTGGGCCACATACCCAGTCATGTCAGCGCAGGCCCGCTCAGCCGCCGGCCCAGGAGAGCCCAATAGCGAATTCAAACGTTGCTCCCTGGCCGCCCGGATCTGATCCGCCGCACAGGTCGCCGGCGCTTGCTGCGCCGCCACCGGCCGGCCCTTCCGTTTCTTCTTTCTAGTCACCCTCGTCCAAGAATCCGGCAGAAAGAAATCCGACAAGGTAAGGGGCTGGATACATACCTTGGGAACCGGTCCTTTCCATGGCCGGAGCGCGGAGGCCGCCGTCCACCGGTGAACAATCCGCCAGACGATCTCCACCTTATCTTCGGGATTCAGACCCTCCCGCGCTGGATCGTTGCATGGCACGACGTCGTCCACGATCATGGCTACTTCCTCCTCCGAATAACCGGGGTTGAAAGCTTCGCAAATTATGTTGGAAGTCGTCGGCGATTACGTCTCCGGCGCAGATCCCGTCGTCCTCCTCCTCCTCCTCAGACTCCGCCAACGCCCAGAACCGGCCGCCGACGTGCCCCCACCCTTGCCCGGCGGAGGCCGTAGACTTCGCGGCGGAGGCTGCAGGCGCCGTCCGCGTCGCCCGCGTAGTCGCCATCAGCCGCAGTTCAAAGACTAGAATCGGATATGTTGTACGTCCATCGGCCAGTAGCACTCTTGTAGTCGCTGCAAGTGTCATGAACCATTGTCATTTAGAAAATCTGACACTCTATTCAATCTGCAATTTCTCTTTGGTGTCACTGGCCTAAAATCAGAACATCATGCGATTAAGCATTGCAGCAAAAATGTATTTGAACGTATTTGAACATATGGAAAAGAACGATGTATTGAACCACGTGGAAGGAATTGATTTATGCGTGATGTGTGCAGATGCGTGCTTGATTCGGGTGCGTGGTTGAGTATTGTGTGTTCTTTTCCATGTGTTCATGGTTTGGGTGTGCGATGCGTACTTATGTGGGTGCGTGATGTATGTTGTTTGTATTTTTTTAGAGATCAATTCCTAGCCTGTAGTTGTTTTCGGTTTGGCCAAGGCATCACGGAGCATGTGCGCCTCTATCGATGGCGCTTGTGGGTGTCTCATCGGAGTTCGCAATATGGATGATCCCAATGCTCCGTGCTACGGGCGAATGAAGGACGCCATGCCGGTAGCTGCATCGACATCGATGACACAGTGTGGTTGGTCGAGGTCAACAAGAGGCACATCGATATATACGCCGTCGTCCTCAAGGCTTTCTTTTTTCCTTGTTGTACAAGTCATTTTTTTTCTTTTTCGCTGGTGAGTATTGAGGTTTTTGGTTCCTGTCAAATCCCTGCCTACGTAATCAGATTATCCAGAAATAAAGGCCAACTCCATCGCACGATCCCAAACGAACGTCTGATTTGGTTGGATTTTTTCTTTTTGGGGCGCCGATGTGTTCGTCCGTGTCCGGTCTTGTTCGTTGGGTCGTGCGTGCGCCCATCGCACGGCCGCACCCCAAATCACGTCCGCGTTGGACATGATTTAAAAAAATAGAAAAACGTAAATAAAATGACTAAAAAAATTAAATAAGCACGGTTTAATAAACATAAAACTTGGTTAGGGTCACCACGGCCACAAAACGACCCAGTTTCACGTCCAGCTTGACATAATTAAACATAAAAAAGAAAATAAAAAACGGCCGCCGCCATCGCGCTCCTGCCCGTGCCTGTCGATGCCGTCGCCGTCGCCGTCTTCAATGGCCGCTGGCGTCGTCGTCGTCGCTGACGAGGTCCACGTAGGCCGGCGGCGTCCAGAGGTGGGCAGGCGGTGCGTGGTAGACGGGGGCGGGCTGGACGGCGGAAGGTGCCTGCACGATCTCCTTCCGTGGTGACGCCTCCCGCTCTGGTGACCGCGGCGGAGTGGCGCACCAGTTCACGCCCACGGCGACGGCCATCTTCGATGCAGTGCAGGACCAGCCTCGCCCCTGGCTCAGCAGACCCGGATGGAACGCGGCCACCGGCTCCTCCTCCATCGCCTCCTCTGCGGCCACCATCTCCAGCTCGGGGATGGCTACCTCGCCGGTGGCGGAGCGGGCCATCATTTCCTCCAGGCCCTCCCATTGCCGCTCATCGTGCGTGTACATGGAGTCCTTCATGACACGCGCCATGAGACGGGCCTCCTCCTCTCATGCGAGGAGATGGTGATGGAGATGACGACGGCATGGGCGTGAGGCCGCGCACCAGCCTACGCCCGCGCTCCTGGGGAGCAGGCGCTGCGCGCTCCCGACATGGCCGCCGCGGCCCAGACGCCGTGCCGGCAAAGAAGGAGGCACGCCGCACGTCGTTCTCGTCCCTGAGCCAGGTATCCCAGAGGGAGGAGTCCGAGGCGTACCTATCGTCGTAGTACAGGTCGTCGGGGAGGATGCGACGGCGGCGCTCGATCTCTTGACAGCGCGCACGGCCGCTCGCCGGGACCGACGGGATCGGCACACGATTGGCGGACATCTACTAGGCAATCCGGGATTGGTTTTTGGTTCCTGTCAAATTCCTGACTACGTAATCAGATTATCCAGAAATAAGACTCTACTAGGCAGCCTCCGGACACCTCAGAGTTTAGTAATATCTGGTCGTCCGTTGCGTTTGCTTGATGCGTTTTTGGCCGTTAGATCTCATGCGTGGACGATCTGGGTCGCCGGATAAAAAAAAGGCGATGTAGCAATGAATAGTTACCTCTCGTTCATGCTAACGCGTAATTTCAGTGCCCCACCGAGGGCATTTTCGTCACTTCGTCTGTGGGCGTACAAAAGGAAGCGGCTCCAGCGGAGACCTAGCTGCCGGCCTCCCCCCACACTCGCGCCCCCTCCTCTTCCCAGCCGCTCTCCCCACCCTCTTCCTCCCGCCCCCTCCCCGCCATCTCTGCCTCCTCTCCTCCAGCCGGCACCTCTGGCTCCTCGCCACTCGTCCTCCTCCTCCCACTTCCTGTCCCCGTCATGCCTCCATTCTCCTTCCCACGGAATTGCAAGCAGCCCTCCCTTGTGCTAGCCAAATAAACCTTCTTTTGGGTTTGTTTGGCCCATCACAAGAAAAACAACGTATGTTTGGCTTTCAAGTTGCACTAGTTTGACAACAAATTCTTTTGTTTTTTGATAAAACGGGCCTCATGGCCCTAAATTTTTTTGGTATGCGGGAGACTCAAATGTGTGATGCATGGGCTAGGTGTTTGGACATTTTAGTAGCTCAAAAACATCTAACATGTCAGAAAGTTTTAAAAAATACACTATCCAGAGCTCATTTTGTCTTTTTGCCACGAGCTCCTTGAATATCATTTAGGGTGCGTTTAGGAGTGATGTATTTTTAAAGTTTTCTCGGGAATACTGGGGTTTCTAAAAAAACTTTGGTATTAAATACTTTGAGGTGTTTAGCCTAAAAAATTACAGTGGTTTAAGATATTGTGGTATCTCTAATACTGTAGTTTTTCTATAGTATTTTAAAAAGAGGTCATGACCACTTTTTTTAAAACCAAGCTAAGAGAAGTCGTTGGGGAGAGCACTTAGCCCGTTGATGTCCAGATTAGAAAATCTGATCGCTGCCTCCGCCTCCTCTATCCGTTGCGAATATTTTAAAAAATTCGCTGGTTGGCTATTACTTTCTAGATTCTGGGCTTCAGGTAGTGCTGCACGTCTCGAACCAAGCTAGCCTGTGGAGTAGATTGTTGGTCATTGAAGCACGCACTCATACACAGGAGGCTGACCTCGTGCATGGCAGGGCTGCATGCAGCCGGCATCCGTTAGCACACGCGGATTAATCCGGTCGTGGTGCTAGGTGTAGCTGAGTTAGCACTACTGATTGATTTGGCCATGTAGTAAAGTTATCAGTAAAAAATCTGCAGCAAAACAATAGCAGCCAAACACTGCAGTGGACTTGTCAAAACTGAGAAAAACTACGTTTTTTAGAAACCAGAGTATCTGTTGCCTACCCATCAAAATACTGTGGTTTTAGAATACTTTGATTTTCCCAAAACTACACTGCCAAACTAAGCCTTAGCCACAAAATTTTGCAAGCACCCGGCGCACTCAAGCATCTTGCATGAGAAAAAAAATAGGTTTTTCTAATTTGTTTGGTATTGTTTTTATTTTGTTGTTCACCGGGAACAGGCGAGCCCACACACAGAGATGGATTATCATTACTAAGGAGCATTATTTTATTAATACATGATCCACTTTACACTCTCACAATAGTTTTTGGATCCCATGGCTATTAATTTGCATCCACTTCCCTTCTCGTTCCTCTTCTTTCTCGTTCAACTCAGCAAAAAAACAAAAATACAACTTTAATCCTTACCGTCTGCTTTGCTCTTCTACCAGAAAGTCGCTTTGGAGCTGGAGCTCCTTTTTTTTGAAAAAAAATCAAAATTAATGTTTTAATGCTTCAAGAAAAATTAAAACAAAAATCCATAATATCATACGGATGTATATTGCATGTTTGTAAATATTCACGAGGAAATACATTTACACATGAAATAAACAAAAAAGACAAAATCGCTGACATTGGAAATAATGCACTGCTCACTATATAAAACCAATGATTTTGTTTCTTCCGTCGAAGATGAGGCGCCTACGGTGACTTCGTAAACCTCAAGATGATTTATCGGCTCAGTCTCTCGGATGTGCTTATAGGGTAGGGTGTGCGTGTGTGCGTTCATAAGGATGAGTGTATGCGCATATGTATGGGCGCTTGCGTCTATACTGTGTTAAAAAAAGCCTCTCACCTCATCGTAATCATTCTCATGAGGCAGTAATTTTTTCTAATTGCAGAAAATAGGAAGCCTGACCATCCATTTAGAAAAGAGATAAATACATCAAGAGTCATAGAACTTGTACGTGATGATCAGTGTGATGCACAAGCTTGTAAAATACGTGTTTCTGATCATCAAACTTGCACGGACATTTATATACGGTCACATTCTATGTAGTACGCGGACATATTCATGGCCTATATATGTGGCATGCCAACGTGTGCAGGGCCCGCTGTAAGCCGCGTCGCATGGTAGATCTGCTGACTTTTTTATTTACATATTATATGCCCCTATTTTTAATGTATTAAGCCCATAAAATAAAATATTTTTTCTTTATATATATTAAGCCCCTAAAATAAAATAAAATAATATAACAAGGGATGGTTGGGTTCTGAACCAGGGACGTGCCCCTACTAGGCTCGGGTGGACAACAACCAAACCGATGATCATTCATGTCTAGGACTCTAGGTAGCACGAATAATTTCTATATCATATAAACACGGCGGTAAAATAAATTTTCCAAGAAATATAACCCCAAAAAAGGGAGCATCATAGCTCGACTATGAGACCTCATGGTCAATGTTAACTATGATTACCATCAGGCTTCAACAACACAACATGTCCAAATGGGATAAATAGTTTTCATGTTGATATTCCTTCTTGTTCTATGTAAGAAAACAAATTATATTCTTGTTTTTGTGACATTAAAAAAATATGTGTTACAAAAAAAGGTATGTGACATTTTAAAAATTCTTAAACATTGTAAAACACATTTGTGTAATTAAAAATGAAATGTTGCATTTTAAAAATGTTCATGCATTATTCCAAAAACCTGGTCATGACATTTTTTTTAAATATTTATAGCATGTATAAAAATGTCGTGGAGACAAAAAGAGAAGAGAGAATTACTTTTTTTAGGGCAAAAAGAAAAAGAGAAACCAGCATTGGGACGGTACGAGCCCACGAGAGGATGCCGCCGCTACTGCCGAATGGGCATTTCTTCTCCCCTTTACATGAACCGAACTGACTGAGGCCCGGCCCTGAATGCCCACTCCATCGGCTTATGCTACGGAAACCTTGCTCTGGCTCACTCCAGAACATACTCCAGCAGCGCGGCATCGGCTTCTGCTTCGGCAACCTCGTCGCCGCGCTCGGGAGCGCAGCCCACGCTTTAGTGGTGCCGTTCGAAGCGCTGTGGCAGTGGCTCCAGGCCGCCCCCGCAGCCATCAGTTTCGGCATTCACGGTCTGTGGCAGCTCATACACGGCTGCTTCGACAACCTCGTCGCCGCGCTCGGGAGCGCGGCCCACGCTCTGGTGGTGCCGCTTGAAGCTTTATGGCAGTGGCTCCAGGCCGCCGGTGCAAGCATCGGTTCCGGCTTCGACGTTTTGTGGGAGCACATGCAGGGCATCTTCGCCAACCTCGCCGCCGCGCTCGCCAGCGCTGCCCACAACCTCGTCCTGCCGGTAGAGGCGTTCTGGCGCTGGATAAAGAACGCCGTCGCCGGCGGTATGGACGGCTTTTGGCCGCTCATCCAGCGCTTCGTCGCGACGGCCGCGAGCACGGCCCACGAGCTCGTCCCAGCCATGGAGGCGTTCTGGCGATGGCTCAAGGACGCCGCCGCCGTCGCGCTCCCCGTCGTGCTGGCCATCGCCGCGATCGTTTGCGTCGCGGCCCTAGTCTGGTTCTGGTGGCGGATCCTGTGCGTCGCCGCCTTCGTGGCCGGCGTGCCGGTCGCGCAAGCGCTCGTCCTGTCCGGCGTGGTGGTCGCACAAGCGCTCGTCTTCGTCCTCTGCATCTGCGGGCGGTGCTTGTTCGTCGTAGCCGTGGGGGTCGGGGGTGCGCTCGCCTACCTGCTCCCCATCTGCGGGCAGTACTGCGGCGACGTTACCATGGCTGCCCCAGGCGTCGCCGGCGTGCTGATATCGCGCGCCGCGTTCAAGGCGGTACTTCCAGATCCTCCGTTTGGCTGGCCCCCTCGTCGCCTCTGCTGTCTTCGCCACGAGCCCCCTCCCCTGGGCGGTCGGACTGTCGGTCGTCGCCCTTTTCAGCCGGGGATTTTCAGGCGGCGAAGAGCCAATACCGGTGTACCAAACCTTCTCGTCGACGTGGACTCCCGAGGAAGATCAGATGTGGATTCACGAGGATGGTCATATGTGGACTCCTGAAGAAGGCCAACTTTTTTCTCGGTTCCACGGGTGTGTCTTGTAGTAAAACTTCCTTTCTCCATTTGCACTAGAGGACCAATGTATGCCCCTTCCGATGTAATTTCTGCGTACTTTAATTTGTCTTGCTTGGCTGCTTGATGTATGTTTTCCAAATCCAATTTCCACGGATCATATGCCAACTTATGTAATGACAATCTTTTGGCTGAAATTCAGTTTTTCCTGTTCAGAAACGACGACATCAAAAGTACGGAGCAACTTACAGATTAAGCTAACAACATAGTGCGATCTGTACTCTGATCTGGACAGGTTTCAGAAAGGCATGTACTACCTGAGATCTGCTTGGCTTAATGATATGAACGGCCTACTAGCATGATGGAATAGCTTAGCATAGCTTCTCAGTCTTTCTAGGCGCACTGACATCGCCCTCCACCCAAGTAATAAACTCAAAAGGCTAGTCTTTAACCTATAACTTACTTTTTTACGCCTGCATGGACGACCTGCTAGCACCATGGAATAGCTTTGCATCTTTTGAGGATGACTCCTTTGAAAGTGCTTTGTTATTTATTTTTCTTGCGAATGTTGAAAGTGCTTTGTTCCGTCGGCAATGAAATCATACACAATTTATATTTTTCCTTATTTATATAATTTTAGAGAATTTGTTCCTTCTTTATGAAACCATTGCTCCTTCTTTGTACGAATTGTTCGGTTTTCAATAATGTTTCTTTTTGAGAAAAAAGAATGTTTCTTCCTCATAAAAAATGTTATGTTTTCTATAAATTTGTTCCTGATCAAATCTAGGTAGCTAAGAAAAAATATTGGTAGATATAAAGTTGTGTTGGGACATCAGTGGCTACCTTTAGCTATGTATAGTCGCTTAGACTTTTTTTTTGAAAAGGGAATACATTAATTTCGTGCAGATAGCAATTACACCCAGCCTTCGTACTTACAAGATGTCGCAAAGACATCCAGGATGCACACAACCAAAGAAAAAACAAACAAAGGTCCCGCCACAGCGATAGACTCCTTTGCGAGCAGCCGCACACAAACCACCACCAAATACAACACCCGGAAAACATATTGAAGTCTCCAAAAGCAACGTCCAAGAAGGAAATAGTGTACAAGCACCGTCGTTGCCCGATCCAGGATCTTAGGTTTTCACCCTGGAGAAGTCCGAGCTCTCAAAACAAATCCTTCAGCAAGACAATTGCTAGACACAACCAATAAAATCAGACCTTAGGTTTTCACCCTGAAAATCACGCCTTGGCACCCGAGAAGCACTATAAAAAATGAATTTCTCCAGTGTTGTTGTCTCCATTTGACATTGCTGCTCCTGGGAGTTATCAAACACCTGGCTGAATCCATTGCCTTGAAGGCACCGTCTGTCTAACTGATCCTCCACATGGTGTCTTAGACTTTATAGGCACATTGACATCACCGTCCATCGAAGTTAAGCTTCAAATGCAGTTAATAGTAGCTTGAAATTTAAAAAATTATAATAGCTAAAGAACAAATGTAACTTAAGCATACTCACATTTAAATATTTTTAATATGTTATATAAAGACCCAAAAAAGGATATATACAGAAAACTTGACCTACAAATGGGCTCCCAAAATTTAATGGGCTTGTATGATGGTTGATTGATTTCTGTTACTAGCTAGATTGATTGGAAGAAGTTAGCTCTGTATACCATGTTAAAGAAAACGAAATATGTATTTGGCAACCCTGTGCCCGATTGCAAAACTGCCACACCACTCAGTGTCCCTTCGATCGGCATCGCACGCATAAGTCTTCCTCCCGTATTCCTCCCCCACGCCAAGTCCCCAGCCGATGGTGTCTTCCTCTGATTCCTCCTCCCTGCCGCCAAGTCTGAGCCCTCCTCGCCGCATCCTCCTCTGGCGAGCTGCCGCCGGCAAGCCAAACCGCAGTGCCGCCCCTTGCTCCCTCCTTTTCCCTTCATCTTCCTTCCTTCCTCCCTCTCTATCATCTCTTTCTTTCTGCTCACGGGAGCTCCCATGGCGCCGCCCATGGATCCGAGCAAGCTGCCGCCGGAAACACAACCCATCCACTGGACCCCCTCCGCCCCAACGGTCGCGACCTCTGGCGCCTCCCTGGCGTCCGCCGCTGCCTAGTCGTCATCCTCGAAGCCCACGATTGCAACACCTCCTCCAGGGCCGGACTAGGGGGTGTGAGGCTCCAATAAATTATGTAGTTGGGAGGTGTAAACAAGCTCAGTTGACCAAAAAATGGAGTTCCGAAGGTTGCTGGATCCAAGCAGAGTGAGGAGCCTGCTGCGTCGCTGTAGAGAATGGACGAGACCCGGCGCCACTGCATCGCAGGAGTGTGTTGTGCGTCCCTTGCTCATTCAGTTCAGTTGTCTCGTAAGAAAACCTGAAGGGAAATGTATTGTCAAGAGATGCCAATACTATTGTTGCTTCTTTGCAACTTTTTTGTTCATTTCTTACAAGAAACTCTAGCCTATTCATATCTGGTGCTGCTACAAACTTACAACGTGTACAGATAGACTAGCCTGGTATATTCAGTACTTCAATTTATTGTTCAGTTGTACCACTTGTTGGTACAAAAAAACTATGTTAGTTCTACACATTTTCCAGTGTTATGTGCTAGAATTTCAGTGTTAAGTACTACAAAAATTTTCAATTTGGAGAGGTTCCGGTGCTTTGTTGCTGCTGTTATGTGCTAGAATTTCAGTGTTATAAATCGTTTCTTGTGTTCTTGTTAAGCCTATAAGTGAGGCTCTAAAAATGCAGTTTGGATAAGTTTCAGTGCTTTGTTGTGTTGGGTAACGCAGTAATTTCAAAAATTTTCCTACGCACACGCAAGATCATGGTGATGCACAGCAACGAGAGGGGAGAGTGATGTCTACGTACCAACGCAGACCGACTGCGGAAGCGATCACACAACGTAGGGGAAGTAGTCGTACGTCTTCTTCCCGATCCAACCGATCCAAGCACCGTTACTCCGGCACCTCCGAGTTCTTAGCACACGTTCAGCTCGATGACGTTCCTCGGGCTCCGATCCAGCAAAGCGTCGAGGAAGAGTTCCGTCAGCACGACGGCGTGGTGACGATCTTGATGTACTACCGACGCAGGGCTTCGCCTAAACACTGTAACGGTATGATCGAGGTGGAATTTGGTGGCAGGGGGCACCGCACACGGCTAAGGAACGATTAACTTGTGTGTCTTGGGGTGCCCCCTGCCCCCGTATATAAAGGCCAGGGGCAGGGGGTTCGGCCGGCCAGGTGGGAGGCGCAGGGAGGAGTCCTACTCCCACCGGGAGTAGGACTCCTTCCCCCCAATCCTATTCCAACTAGGATTCTTGGGAAGAAGGAGAAAGAGGGGGCCGGCCCACCTCTCCTAGTCCTATTAGGACTTGGGAAAGGTGGGGGGCGCCGGCCAGGTGTGGGCTGCCTCTTCTCTCTTTTCCACTAAGGCCCAATAGGCCCATTTACCTCCCGGGGGGTTCCGGTAACCCTCCCGGTAATCCGGAAAAATCCCGATTTCACCCGGAACGCTTCCGGTGCCCAAACATAGGCTTCCAATATATCAATCTTTACGTCTCGACCTTTTCGAGACTCCTCGGCATGTCCGTGATCTCATCCGGGACTCCGAACAACCTTCGGTACATCAAAATGCATAAACTCATAATAACTGTCATCGTAACGTTAAGCGTGCGGACCCTACGGTTCGAGAACAATGTAGACATGGCCGAGACACGTCTCCGGTCAATAACCAATAGCGGGACCTGGATGCCCATATTGGCTCCTACATATTCTACGAAGATCTTTTATCGGTCAGACCGCATAACAACATACGTTGTTCCTTTTGTCATCGGTATGTTACTTGCCCGAGATTCGATCGTCGGTATCCAATACCTAGTTCAATCTCGTTACTGGCAAGTCTCTTTACTCGTTCTGTAATACATCATCTCATAACTAACATCTTAGTTATTATGCTTGCAAGGCTTATGTGATGTGTATTACCGAGAGAGCCCAGAGATACCTCTCCGACAATCAGTGTGACAAAACCTAATCTCGAAATACGCCAACCCAACATCTACCATTGGAGACACCTGTAGTACTCCTTTATGATCACCCAGTTACGTTGTGACGTTTGGTAGTACCCAAAGTGTTCCTCCGGTAAACGGGAGTTGCATAATCTCATAGTTATAGGAACATGTATAAGTCATGAATAAAGCAATAGCAACATACTAAACGATCGGGTGCTAAGCTAATGGAATGGGTCATGTCAATCAGATCATTCAACTAATGATGTGACCTCGTTAATCAAATAACAACTCTTTGTTCATGGTTAGGAAACATAACCATCTTTGATTAACGAGCTAGTCTAGTAGAGGCATACTAGTGACACTCTGTTGGTCTATGTATTCACACATGTATTATGTTTCCGGTTAATACAATTCTAGCATGAATAATAAACATTTATCATGATATAAGGAAATAAATAATAACTTTATTATTGCCTCTAGGGCATATTTCCTTCATGTTGTTGCTGTTATGTTGTACACAATCTGCACTTTAAAGAGGGTCCAATGCTTGGATGGTGCCGTTTCTTGCTATTAAGCGTGCAAGTTGTTGGGAAACGTTGCAAAAACAAAAAATTTCCTACGGTTTCACCAAGATCTATCTAGAAGTTCATCTAGCAACGAGTCATCGGATGCATCTACATACCTTTGCAGATCGAGAGCGGAAGCGTTCAAAGAACGTGGATGAAGTAGTCGTACACGACGTGATTCAAATCACCAGAGATCCTAGCGCCGAACTGACGGCACCTCTGCGTTCAACACACGTACGGTTAGCGTAACGTCTCCTTGTTCTTGATCCAGCAAGAGGGAAGAAGAGGTTGAGGAAGATGCCTCCAGCAGCAGCACGACGGCGTGGTGATGGTGGAGCTGCAGTACTCCGTCAGGGCTTCGCCAAGCACTATGGAGGAGGAGGCGTTGGAGAGGGAGAAGGAGGCAACCACAGGCGCGTGAGAATAGCCCTCCCTCCCCACTATATATAGGACGACCAAGGGGGGGGCGCCGGCCCTAGGAGATCTATTCTCCTAGGGGGGGCGGCGGCCAAGGGGTGGGGGGCTTGCCCCCCAACCAAGGGGGCGCCCCCCTTTAGGGTTTCCCCCAAACCCTAGCCGCATGGGCCCTAGGGGAGAGGCGCCCCAGCCCACTTTGGGCTGGGTCCCTTCCCACTTCAGCCCATGGGGCCCTCCGGGATAGGTGGCCCCACCCGGTGGACCCCCGGGACCCTTCCGGTGGTCCCGGTACAATACCGGAGACCCCGAAACTTGTCCCGATGACCGAAATAGCACTTCCCATATATAATTCTTTACCTCCGGACCATTCCGGAACTCCTCGTGACGTCCGGGATCTCATCCGGGACTCCGAACAACATCCGGGTTACTGCATATACATATTCCTACAACCCTAGCATCACCGAACCTTAAGTGTGTAGACCCTACGGGTTCGGGAGACAGGCAGACATGACCGAGACGACTCTCTGTTCAATAACCAACAGCGGGACCTGGATACCCATGTTGGCTCCCACATGCTCCACGATGATCTCATCGGATGAACCACGATGTCGAGGATTCAAGTAACCCCGTATACAATTCCCTTTGCCAATCGGTATGTTACTTGCCCGAGATTCGATCGTCGGTATCCCAATACCTCGTTCAATCTCGTTACCGGCAAGTCACTTTACTCGTACCGTAATGCATGATCCCGTGACCAGACACTTGGTCACTTTGAGCTCATTATGATGATGCATTACTGAGTGGGCCCAGTGATACCTCTCCGTCATACGGAGTGACAAATCCCAGTCTTGATCCGTGTCAACCCAACAGACACTTTCGGAGATACCCCTAGTATACCTTTATAGTCACCCAGTTACGTTGCGACGTTTGGTACACCCAAAGCACTCTTACGGTATCCGGGAGTTACACGATCTCATGGTCTAAGGAAAGGATACTTGACATTGGAAAAACTCTAGCAAACGAACTATACGATCTTTATGCTATGTTTAGGATTGGGTCTTGTCCATCACATCATTCTCCTAATGATGTGATCTCGTTATCAATGACATCCAATGTCCATAGTCAGGAAACCATGACTATCTGTTGATCAACGAGCTAGTCAACTAGAGGCTTACTAGGGACATGTTGGTGTCTGTTATTCACACATGTATTACGATTTCCGGATAACACAATTATAGCATGAATAAAGACAATTATCATGAACAAGGAAATATAATAATAATGCTTTTATTATTGCCTCTAGGGCATATTTCCAACAGTCTCCCACTTGCACTAGAGTCAATAATCTAGTTACATTGTGATGAATCGAACACCCATGGAATTCTGGTGTTGATCATGTTTTGCTCTAGGGAGAGGTTTAGTCAACGGATCTGCTACATTCAGGTCCGTATGTACTTTACAAATATCTATGTCTCCATCTTGAACATTTTCACGAATGGAGTTGAAGCGACGCTTGATGTGCCTTGTCTTCTTGTGAAACCTGGGCTCCTTGGCAAGTGCAATAGCTCCAGTGTTGTCACAAAAGAGTTTGATTGGCCCCGACGCATTGGGTATGACTCCGAGGTCGGTGATGAACTCCTTCACCCAAATTGCTTCATGTGCTGCCTCCGAGGCTGCCATGTACTCCGCTTCACATGTAGATCCCGCCACGACGCTCTGCTTGCAACTGCACCAGCTTACTGCCCCACCGTTCAAAATATACACGTATCCGGTTTGTGACTTAGAGTCATCCAGATCTGTGTCGAAGCTAGCGTCGACGTAACCCTTTACGACGAGCTCTTCGTCACCTCCATAAACGAGAAACATTTCCTTAGTCCTTTTCAGGTACTTCAGGATATTCTTGACCGCTGTCGAGTGTTTCTTGCCGGGATTACTTTGGTACCTTCCTACCAAACTTACGGCAAGGTTTACATCAGGTCTGGTACACAGCATGGCATACATAATAGAACCTATGGCTGAGGCATAGGGGATGACACTCATCTCTTCTATATCTTCTGCCGTGGTCGGACATTGAGCTGAGCTCAATTTCATACCTTGTAACACAGGCAAGAACCCCTTCTTAGATTGATCCATATTGAACTTCTTCAATATCTTATCAAGGTATGTGCTTTGTGAAAGACCTATGAGGCGTCTTGATCTATCTCTATAGATCTTGATGCCTAATATATAAGCAGTTTCTCCAAGGTCCTTCATTGAAAAACTCTTATTCAAGTAGGCCTTGATGCTGTCCAAGAGTTCTATATCATTTCCCATCAAAAGTATGTCATCTACATATAATATGAGAAATGCTACAGAGCTCCCACTCACTTTCTTGTAAACGCAGGCTTCTCCATAAGTCTGCGTAAACCCAAACACTTTGATCATCTCATCAAAGCGAATGTTCCAACTCCGAGATGCTTACACCAGCCCATAAATCGAGCGTTGGAGCTTGCACACCTTGTCAGCATTCTTAGGATCGATAAAACCTTCCGGCTGCATCATATACAATTCTTCCTTAAGGAAACCATTAAGGAATGCCGTTTTGACGTCCATTTGCCATATCTCATAATCGTAGAATGCGGCAATTGCTAACATGATTCCTACGGACTTCAGCTTCGCTACCGGTGAGAAAGTCTCATCGTAGTCAACCCCTTGAACTTGTCGATAACCCTTAGCGACAAACCGAGCTTTATAGATGGTCACATTACCATCCGCGTCTGTCTTCTTCTTAAAGATCCATTTATTTTCTATGGCTCGCCGTTCAACGGGCAAGTCAGTCAAAGTCCATACTTCGTTTTCATACATGGGTCCTATCTCGGATTTCATGGCTTCTAGCCATTTGTCGGAATCTGGGCCCGCCATCACTTCTTCATAGTTCGATGGTGAAGGAAATATGCCCTAGAGGCGATAACAAAGTTATTATTTATTTCCTTATATCATGATAAATGTTTATTATTCATGCTAGAATTGTATTAACCGGAAACATAATACATGTGTGAATACATAGACAAACAGAGTGTCACTAGTATGCCTCTACTTGACTAGCTCGTTAATCAAAGATGGTTATGTTTCCTAACCATGAACAAAGAGTTGTTATTTGATTAACGAGGTCACATCATTAGTTGAATGATCTGATTGACATGACCCATTCCATTAGCTTAGCACCCGATCGTTTAGTATGTTGCTATTGCTTTCTTCATGACTTATACATGTTCCTATGACTATGAGATTATGCAACTCCCGTTTACCGGAGGAACACTTTGGGTACTACCAAACGTCACAACGTAACTGGGTGATTATAAAGGAGTACTACAGGTGGCTCCAAAGGTAGATGTTGGGTTGGCGTATTTCGAGATTAGGATTTGTCACTCCGATTGTCGGAGAGGTATCTCTGGGACCTCTCGGTAATACACATCACATAAGCCTTGCAAGCATTATAACTAAGATGTTAGTTGTGAGATGATGTATTACGGAACGAGTAAAGAGACTTGCCAGTAACGAGATTGAACTAGGTATTGGATACCGACGATCGAATCTCGGGCAAGTAACATACCGATGACAAAGGGAACAACGTATGTTGTTATGCGGTCTGACCGATAAAGATCTTCGTAGAATATGTAGGAGCCAATATGGGCATCCAGGTCCCGCTATTGGTTATTGACCGGAGACGTGTCTCGGTCATGTCTACATTGTTCTCGAACCGTAGGGTCCGCACGCTTAACGTTACGATGATAGTTATTATGAGTTTATGCATTTTGATGTACCGAAGGTTGTTCGGTGTCCCGGATGTGATCACGGACATGACGAGGAGTCTCGAAATGGTCGAGACGTAAAGATTGATATATTGGAAGCCTATGTTTGGACATCGGAAGTGTTCCGGGTGAAATCGGGATTTTACCGGATTACCGGGAGGGTTGCCGGAACCCCCCAGGAGCCAAATGGGCCAACATGGGCCTTAGTGGAAAGGTGAAAGGGCTGCCCCATGGGCTGCGCGCCTCCCCCCCTTTCCCTAGTCCTATTAGGACTAGGGAAGGTGGCCAGCCACCCCCTCTCTCCTTCCCACTTGAGGAAACCTAGTTGGACTAGGATTGGAGGGGGGAGTCCTACTCCCGGTAGGAGTAGGACTCCTCCTGCGCCTCCCAACTTGGCCGGCCAGCCCCTCCCCTTGAAACCTTTATATACGGGGGCAGGGGGCACCTCTAGACACACAAGTTGATCCTTGAGATCGTTCCTTAGCCGTGTGCGGTGCCCCCTGCCACCAAATTCCACCTCGATCATACCGTTGTAGTGCTTAGGCGAAGCCCTGCGTCGGTAGTACATCAAGATCGTCACCACGCCGTCGTGCTGACGGAACTCCTCCCTGAAGCTTTGCTGGATCGGAGCCCGGGGATCGTCATCGAGCTGAACGTGTGCTAAGAACTTGGAGGTGCCGGAGTAACGGTGCTTGGATCGGTCGGATCGGGAAGAAGACGTACGACTACTTCCTCTACGTTGTGTGATCGCTTCCGCAGTCGGTCTGCGTTGGTACGTAGACAACACTCTCCCCTCTCGTTGCTATGCATCACCATGATCTTGCGTGTGCGTAGGAAATTTTTTGAAATTACTACGTTCCCCAACAGTGGCATCAGAGCCAGGTTGTATGGTTTGATGTTATTTGCACGAGTAGAACACAAGTGAGTTGTGGGCGATACAAGTCATACTGCCTACCAGCATGTCCTACTTTGGTTCGGCGGCATTGTTGGACGAGACGACCCGGACCAACCTTACGCGTACGCTTACGCGAGACTGGTTCCCTCGACGTGCTTTGCACATAGATGGCTTGCGGACGACTGTCTCTCCAACTTTAGTTGAACCGAGTGTGGCTACGCCCGGTCCTTGAGAAGGTTAAAACGGAGTCTATTTGACGAACTATCGTTGTGGTTTTGATGCGTAGATGAGATGAGTTCTTACTTAAGCCCGTAGCAGCCACGTAAAACTTGCAACAACAAAGTAGAGGACGTCTAACTTGTTTTTGCAGGGCATGTTGTGATGTGATATGGTCAAGGCATGATGCTGAATTTATTGTATGAGATGATCATGTTTTGTAACCAAGTTATCGGCAACTGGCATGAGCCATATGGTTGTCGCTTTATTGTATGCAATGCAATCGCGATGTAATGCTTTACTTTATTGCTAAGCGGTAGAGATAGTCGTGGAAGCATAAGATTGGCGAGACGACAACGATGCTACGATGGAGATCAAGGTGTCGCGCCGGTGACGATGGTGATCATGACGGTGCTTCGGAGATGGAGATCACAAGCATAAGATGATGATGACCATATCATATCACTTATATTGATTGCATGTGATGTTTATCTTTTATGCATCTTATCTTGCTTTGATTGACGGTAGCATTATAAGATGATCTCTCACTAAATTATCAAGAAGTGTTCTCCCTGAGTATGCACCATTGCCAAAGTTCGTCGTGCCCAGACACCACGTGATGATCGGGTGTGATAAGCTCTACGTCCAAATACAACGGGTGCAAAACAGTTGCACACGCAGAATACTTAGGTTATACTTGACGAGCCAAGCATATGCAGATATGGCCTCGGAACACGGAGACCGAAAGGTCGAGCGTGAATCATATAGTAGATATGATCAACATAACGATGTTCACCATTGAAGACTACTCCATCTCACGTGATGATCGGTTATGGTTTAGTTGATTTGGATCACGTGATCACTTAGAGGATTAGAGGGATGTCTATCTAAGTGGGAGTTCTTAAGTAATATGATTAAATTGAACTTAAATTTATCATGAACTTAGTCCTGGTAGTATTTTGCA
Source organism: Triticum monococcum (assembly GCA_034509565.1). Classification (NCBI taxonomy): domain Eukaryota; kingdom Viridiplantae; phylum Streptophyta; class Magnoliopsida; order Poales; family Poaceae; genus Triticum; species Triticum monococcum. The sequence goes on along the minus strand of CM067845.1, from coordinate 665,285,279 downwards.
AATCATGTTGTAGATCAATAGCTCGCGTTGTTGCTTCCCTGTGTTTATTTTGATATGTTCCTAGAGAAAATTGTGTTGAAAGATGTTAGTAGCAATGATGTGGATTGGATCCGTGATCTGAGGTTTATCCTCATTGCTGCACAGAAGAATTATGTCCTTGATGCACCGCTAGGTGACAGATCTATTGCAGGAGCAGATGCAGACGTTATGAACGTTTGGCTAGCTCAATATGATGACTACTTGATAGTTTAGTGCACCATGCTTAATGGCTTAGAATCGGGACTTCAAAGACGTTTTGAACGTCATGGACCATATGAGATGTTCCAGGAGTTGAAGTTAATATTTCAAGTAAATACCCAAGTTGAGAGATATGAAGTCTCCAACAAGTTCTATAGCTGAAAGATGGAGGAGAATCGCTCAACTAGTGAGCATGTGTCCAGATTGTCTAAGTACTACAATCGCTTGAATCAAGTGGGAGTTAATCTTCCAAATAAAATAGTGATTGACAGAATTCTCTAGTCGCCATCACCAAGTTAGTAGAACTTCGTGATGAACTATAATATGCAAGGGATAACGGAAACAACTCCCAAGCTCTTTGTGATGCTGAAATCAACGAAGGTAGAAATCAAGAAAAACATCAAGTGTTGATGGTTGACAAGATCACTAGTTTCAAGAAAAGGGCGAAGGGAAGAAGGGGAACTTCAAAAGAACGGCAAGTAAGTTGCTACTCATGTGAAGAAGCCCAAGTCTGGTCCTAAGCCTGAGACAAAGTGCTTCTACTGCAAAGGGACTGGTTACTGGAAGCGGAACTACCCCAAGTGATTGGCGGATAAGAAGGATGGCAAAGTGAACATAAGTATATTTGATATACATGTTATTGATGTGTACTTTACTAGTGTTTATAGCAAACCCTCAGTATTTGATACTAGTTCAGTTGCTAAGAGTAGTAACTCAAAACGGGAGTTGCAGAATAAACAGAGACTAGTTAAGGGTAAAGTGACGATGTGTGTTGGAAGTAGTTCCAAGATTGATATGATCATCATCGCATACTCCCCTATACTTTCGGGATTAGTGTTGAACTTAAATAAGTGTTATTTGGTTTTTGCGTTGAGCATGAATATGATTTGATCATGTTTATTGCAATACGGTTATTCATTAAAGTAAGAGAATAAATTGTTGTTCTGTCTACATGAATAAAACCTTATATGGTTACACACCCAATGAAAATAGTTCGTTGGATCTCGATCATGGTGATACACATAATCATAATATTGAAACCAAAAGATGCAAAGTTAATAATGATAGTGCAACTTATTTGTAGCACTGCCGTTTAGGTCATATTGGTAAAGCGCATGAAGAAACTCCATGCTGATGGGATTTTGGAATCACTTGATTATGAATCACTTGATGCTTGCGAACCGTGCCTTTTGGGCAAGATGACTAAAACGCCGTTCTCCGGAACAATGAAGCAAGCAACAGATTTGTTGAAGATCATACATACTGATGTATGTGGTCCAATGAATATTAAGGCTTGCAGCAGGTATCATTATTTTCTAACCTTCACAGATGATTTGAGCAGATATGGGGATATCTACTTGATGAAACATAAGTCTGAAACATTTGAACAGTTCAAAGGATTTCAGAGTGAAGTGGAAAATCATCGTAACAAGAAAATAAAGTTTCTACGATCTGATCGTAGAAAAGAGTATTTGAGTTACGAGTTTGGTCTTCAGTAAAAACAATGTGAAATAGTTTTCACTGCTCACGCCACCTGAAACACCACAGCATAATGGTGTGTCCGAACGTCATAACCGTACTTTAATGGATATAGTGCAATCTATGATGTATATTACCGATCTACCACTATCGTTTTGGGATTATGCATTAGAGACAGCTGCATTCACGTTAAAAAGGGGCACCATCTAAGTCCGTTGAGACGACACAATCTGAACTGTGGTTTAGCAAGAAACCAAAGTAGTCGTTTCTTAAAGTTTGGGGTTGTGATGCTTATGTGAAAAAGGTTTCATCCTGATAAGCTCAAACCCAAATCGGAGAAATATGTCTTCATAGGATACCCAAAGGAGACTGTTGGGTACACCTTCTATCACAGATCCTAAGGCAAGACATTCGTTGCTTATAATGGATCATTTCTAGAGAAGGAGTTTCTCTCAAAAGAAGTGAGTGGGAGGAAAGTAGAACTTGACGAGGTAACTGTACCTACTCCCTTATTGGAAAATAGTACATCACAGAAAACTGTTTCTGCGACACCTATACCAATTAGTGAGGAAGCTAATGATGATGATCATGAAACTTCAGGACAAGATACTACTGAACCACGTAGATCAACCAGAGTGAGATCCGCACCAGAGTGGTACGGTAATCCAATTCTGGAAGTCATGCTACTAGATCATGATGAACCTACGAACTATGAAGAAGCGATGGTGAGCCCAGATTCCGCAAAGTGGCTTGAGGCCATGAAATCTGAGATGGGATCCATGTATGAGAACAAAGTATGGACTTTGGTTGACTTGCCCGATGATCGGCAAGAAATTGAGAATAAATGGATATTCAAGAGGAAGACGGACGATGGTAGTAGTGTTACTATCTACAAAGCTAGAATTGTCGCAAAAGGTTTTCGACAAGTTCAAAGTGTTGACTACGATGAGAGCTTCTCACTCGTATCTATGCTTGAGTCTGTCCGAATCATGTTAGTAATTGCCGCATTTTATGAAATCTGGCAAACGGATAAACAAAACTGCATTCCTTAATGGATTTATTAAAGAAGAGTTGTATATGATGCAATGAGAAGGTTTTGTCATTCCGAAAGGTGCTAACAAAATGTGCAAGCTCCAGCGATTCATCTATGGACTGGTGCAAGCATCTCGGAGTTGGAATAAACGCTTTGATAGTGTCATCAAAGCATATGGCTTTATACAGACTTTTGGAGAAGCCTGTATTTACAAGAAAGTGAGTGGGAGCACTACAACATTTCTGATAAGTATATGTGAACGACATATTGTTGACCAGAAATAATGTAGAATTATTCTGTAAAGCATAAATGAGTGTTTGAAAGTAGTTTTTCAAAGAAAAGACTTCGGTGAAGCTGCTTACATATTGAGCTTCAAGATCTATAGAGATAGATCAAGACGTTTGATAAGTTTTTCAATGAGTACATACCTTGACAAGATTTTGAAGTAGTTCAAAATGGAGCAGTCAAAGAAAGAGTTCTTGCCTGTATTATAAGGTGTGAAGTTGAGTAAGACTCAAAGCCCGACCACGGCAGAAGATAGAAAGAGAATGAAAGTCATTCCCTATGCCTTGGCCATAGGTTCTATAAAGTATGTCATGCTGTATACCAGATCTATTGTATACCCTGCATTGATTTGGCAAGGGAGTACAATAGTGATCTAGGAGTAGATCACTGGACAGCGGTCAGAATTATCCTTAGTGAAATAAGGATATGTTTCTCGATTATGGACGTGATAAAAAGGTTCGTCGTAAAGGGTTACGCCGATGCAAGTTTTGACACTAATCTAGATGACTCTAAGTCTCGGTCTAGATACATATTGAAAGTGAGAGCAATTAGCTAGAGTAGCTCCATGCAGAGCATTGTTGACATAGAAATTTGCAAAATACATGTGGATCTGAAGGTGGCAGACCCATTGACTAAGATTCTCTCACAAGCAAAACATGATCACACCTTAGTACTCTTTGGGTGTTAATCACATAGATATGTGAACTAGATTACTGACTCTAGTAAAACCTTTGAGTGTTGGTCACATGACGATGTGAACTATGGGTGTTAATCACATGGTGATGTGAACTATTGCTGTTAAATCACATGGCGATGTGAACTACATTATTGACTCTAGTGCAAGTGGGAGACTGAAGGAAATATGCCCTAGAGGCAATAATAAAGTTATTATTTATTTCCTTATATCATGATAAATGTTTATTATTCATGCTAGAATTGTATTAACCGGAAACATAATACATGTGTGAATACATAGACAAACAGAGTGTCACTAGTATGCCTCTACTTGACTAGCTCGTTAATCAAAGATGGTTATGTTTCCTAACCATGAACAAAGAGTTGTTATTTGATTAACGAGGTCACATCATTAGTTGAATGATCTGATTGACATGACCCATTCCATTAGCTTAGCACGCGATCGTTTAGTATGTTGCTATTGCTTTCTTCATGACTTATACATGTTCCTATGACTATGAGATTATGCAACTCCCGTTTACCGGAGGAACACTTTGGGTACTACCAAACGTCACAACGTAATTGGGTGATTATAAAGGAGTACTACAGGTGGCTCCAAAGGTAGATGTTGGGTTGGCGTATTTCGAGATTAGGATTTGTCACTCCGATTGTCGGAGAGGTATCTCTGGGCCCTCTCGGTAATACACATCACATAAGCCTTGCAAGCATTATAACTAAGATGTTAGTTGTGAGATGATGTATTATGGAACGAGTAAACAGACTTGCCAGTAATGAGATTGAACTAGGTATTGGATACCGACGATCGAATCTCGGGCAAGTAACATACCGATGACAAAGGGAACAACGTATGTTGTTATGCGGTCTGACCGATAAAGATCTTCGTAGAATATGTAGGAGCCAATATGGGCATCCAGGTCCCGCTATTGGTTATTGACCGGAGACGTGTCTCGGTCATGTCTACATTGTTCTCGAACCGTAGGGTCCGCACGCTTAACGTTACGATGACAGTTATTATGAGTTTATGCATTTTGATGAACCGAAGGTTGTTCGGAGTCCCGGATGTGATCACGGACATGACAAGGAGTCTCGAAATGGTCAAGACGTAAAGATTGATATATTGGAAGCCTATGTTTGGACATCAGAAGTGTTCCGGGTGAAATCGGGATTTTACCGGATTACCGGGAGGGTTACCGGAACCCCCCGGGAGCCAAATGGGCCAACATGGGCCTTAGTGGAAAGGTGAAAGGGCTGCCCCATGGGCTGCGCGCCTCCCCCCTTTCCCTAGTCCTATTAGGACTAGGGAAGGTGGCCGGCCACCCCCTCTCTCCTTCCCACTTGAGGAAACCTAGTTGGACTAGGATTGGAGGGGGGAGTCCTACTCCCGGTAGGAGTAGGACTCCTCCTGCGCCTCCCAACTTGGCCGGCCAGCCCCTCCCCTTGAAACCTTTATATACGGGGGCAGGGGGCACCTCTAGACACACAAGTTGATCCTTGAGATCGTTCCTTAGCCGTGTGCGGTGCCCCCTGCCACCAAATTCCACCTCGATCATACCGTTGTAGTGCTTAGGCGAAGCCCTGCGTCGGTAGTACATCAAGATCGTCACCACGCCGTCGTGCTGATGGAACTCCTCCCCGAAGCTTTGCTGGATCGGAGCCCGGGGATCGTCATCGAGCTGAACGTGTGCTAAGAACTCGGAGGTGCCGGAGTAACGGTGCTTGGATCGGTCGGATCGGGAAGAAGACGTACGACTACTTCCTCTACGTTGTGTGATCGCTTCCACAGTCGGTCTGCGTTGGTACGTAGACAACACTCTCCCCTCTCGTTGCTATGCATCACCATGATCTTGCGTGTGCGTAGGAATTTTTTTTAAATTACTACGTTCCCCAACAGAAGGTTCACCGTTGTCTAACAACATGATTTCCAAGACAGGGTTGCCGTACCACTCTGGTGCGGAACGTGTCCTTGTGGACCTTCGAAGTTCAGTAGCAACTTGATCAGAAGTTTCATGATCATCATCATTAACCTCCTCTCTAGTCGGTGCAGGCACCTCAGGAACATTTTCTTGAGTTGCGCCATTTTCTGGTTCAAGAGGTAACACATCATCAAGTTGAAGGAAATATGCCCTAGAGGCAATAATAAAGTTATTATTTATTTCCTTATATCATGATAAATGTTTATTATTCATGCTAGAATTGTATTAACCGGAAACATAATACATGTGTGAATACATAGACAAACAGAGTGTCACTAGTATGCTTCTACTTGACTAGCTCGTTAATCAAAGATGGTTATGTTTCCTAACCATGGACAAAAGAGTTGTTATTTGATTAACGAGGTCACATCATTGGTTGAATGATCTGATTGACATGACCCATTCCATTAGCTTAGCACCCGATCGTTTAGTATGTTGCTATTGCTTTCTTCATGACTTATACATGTTCCTATGACTATGAGATTATGCAACTCCCGTTTGCCGGAGGAACACTTTGGGTACTACCAAACGTCACAACGTAACTGGGTGATTATAAAGGAGTACTACAGGTGTCTCCAAAGGTAGATGTTGGGTTGGCGTATTTCGAGATTAGGATTTGTCACTCCGATTGTCGGAGAGGTATCTCTGGGCCCTCTCGGTAATGCACATCACCTAAGCCTTGTAAGCATTGCAACTAATATGTTAGTTGTGAGATGATGTATTACGGAACGAGTAAAGAGACTTGCCGGTTACGAGATTGAACTAGGTATTGGGATACCGATGATCGAATCTCGGGCAAGTAACATATCGATGACAAAGGGAACAACGTATGTTGTTATGCGGTCTGACCGATAAAGATCTTCGTAGAATATGTAGGAGCCAATATGGGCATCCAGGTCCCGCTATTGGTTATTGACTGGAGACGTGTGTCGGTCATGTCTACATTGTTCTCGAACCGTAGGGTCCGCACGCTTAAGGTTTCGATGACAGTTATATTATGAGTTTATGAGTTTTGATGTACCGAAGGAGTTCGGAGTCCCGGATAAGATCGGGGACATGACGAGGAGTCTCGAAATGGTCGAGACGTAAAGATCGATATATTGGACGACTATATTCGGACATCGGAAAGGTTCCGAGTGATTCGGGTATTTTTCGGAGTACCGGGTAGTTGCGGGAGAAGTAATGGGCCTTGATGGGCTTTAGTGGGAAGAGGAAAAAGGCTGCTGCGCCCCCCTCCCCTCTAGTCCGAATTGGACTAGGGAAAAGGGGGCCGGCCACCTTTCCTACTCCTCCACTTCCTTCTCCCTTCCTCCCCTCTTGATGGACTCCTACTAGGACTCCTCCATCCTTTATATACTGAGGAAGGGGGCACCCCATAGACACACAAGTTGATCCACGTGATCGTTCCTTAGACGTGTGCGGTGCCCCCTGCCACCATATTCCACCTCGGTCGTATTGTAGCGGTGCTTAGGCGAAGCCCTGCGACAGTAGAACATCAAGATCGTCACCACGCCGTCGTGCTGACGGAACTCTTCCCCGACGCTTTGCTAGATCGGAGCCCGGGGAACATCATCGAGTTGTACGTGTGCTAAGAACTCGGAGGTGCCAGAGTAACGGTGCTTGGATCGGTCGGATCGGGAAGACGTACGACTACTTCATCTACGTTGTGTGATCGCTTCCGCAGTCGGTCTGCGTTGGTACGTAGACAACACTCTCCCCTCTTGTTGCTGTGCATCACCATGATCTTGCGTGTGCGTAGGAAATTTTTGAAATTACTACGTTCCCCAATAGTGGCATCCGAGCCTAGGTTTTATGGTTTGATGTTATATGCACGAGTAGAACACAAGTGAGTTGTGGGCGATACAAGTCATACTGCCTACCAGCATGTCATACTTTGGTTCAGCGGTATTGTTGGACGAGACGACCCGGACCAACCTTACGCGTACGCTTACGCGAGACCGGTTCCCTCGACGTGCTTTGCACATAGATGGCTTGCGGGCGACTGTCTCTCCAACTTTAGTTGAACCGAGTATGGCTATGCCCGGTCCTTGAGAAGGTTAAAACGGAGTCTATTTGACAAACTATCATTGTGGTTTTGATGCGTAGGTGAGATTGGTTCTTGCTTAAGCCTGTAGCAGCCACGTAAAACTTGCAACAACAAAGTAGAGGACGTCTAACTTGTTTTTGCAGGGCATGTTGTGATGTGATATGGTCAAGACATGATGCTAAATTTTATTGTATGAGATGATCATGTTTTGTAACCGAGTTATCGGCAACTGGCAGGAGCCATATGGTTGTCGCTTTATTGTATGCAATCCAATCGCGATGTAATGCTTTGCTTTATCACTAAACGGTAGCGATAGTCGTGGAAGCATAAGATTGGCGAGACGACAACGATGCTACGATGGAGATCAAGGTGTCGCGCCGGTGACGATGGTGATCATGACGGTGCTTCGGAGATGGAGATCACAAGCACAAGATGATGATGGCCATATCATATCACTTATATTGATTGCATGCAATGTTTATCTTTTTATGCATCTTATCTTGCTTTGATTGATGGTAGCATTATAAGATGATCTCTCACTACATTATCAAGAAGTGTTCTCCCTGAGTATGCACCGTTGCGAAAGTTCTTCGTGCTGAGACACCACGTGATGATCGGGTGTGATAGGCTCTACGTTCAAATACAACGGGTGCAAAACAGTTGCACACGCGGAATACTCAGGTTATACTTGACGAGCCAAGCATATACAGATATGGCCTCGGAACACGGAGACCGAAAGGTCGAGCGTGAATCATATAGTAGATATGATCAACATAATGATGTTCACCAATGAAGCTACTCCATCTCACGTGATGATCGGACATGGTTTAGTTGATTTGGATCACGTGATCACTTAGAAGATTAGAGGGATGTCTATCTAAGTGGGAGTTCTTAAGTAATATGATTAATTGAATTTAAATTTATCATGAACTTAGTCCTGGTAGTATTTTGCAAACTATGTTGTAGATCAATAGCTCGCGTTGTTGCTTCCCTGTGTTTATTTTTGATATGTTCCTAGAGAAAATTGTGTTGAAAGATGTTAGTAGCAATGATGCGGATTGGATCCGTGATCTGAGGTTTATCCTCATTGCTGCACAGAAGAATTATGTCCTTGATGCACCGCTAGGTGACAGACCTATTGCAGGAGCAGATGAAGACGTTATGAACGTTTGGCTAGCTCAATATGATGACTACTTGATAGTTTAGTGCACCATGCTTAATGGCTTAGAATCGGGACTTCAAAGACGTTTTGAACGTCATGGACCATATGAGATGTTCCAGGAGTTGAAGATAATATTTCAAGCAAATACCCGAGTTGAGAGATATGAAGTCTCCAACAAGTTCTATAGCTAAAAGATGGAGGAGAATCGCTCAACTAATGAGCATGTGCTCAGATTGTCTGGGTACTACAATCGCTTGAATCAAGTGGGAGTTAATCTTCCAGATAAGATAGTGATTGACAGAATTCTCTAGTCACCATGACCAAGTTAGTAGAACTTCGTGATGAACTATAGTATGCAAGGGATGACGAAAACGACTCCCGAGTTTTTCATGATGATGAAATCGATGAAGGTAGAAATCAAGAAAAACATCAAGTGTTGATGGTAGACAAGACCACTAGTTTCAAGAAAAGGGCAGAGGGAAGAAGGAGAATTTCAAAAAGAACAGCAAGCAAGTTGCTGCTCAAGTGAAGAAGCCCAAGTCTGGACCTAAGCCTGAGACTGAGTGCTTCTACTGCAAAGGGATTGGTCACTGGAAGCGGAACTACCCCAAGTGATTGGCGGATAAGAAGGATGGCAAAGTGAACATAAGTATATTTTATATACATGTTATTGATGTGTACTTTACTAGTGTTTATAGCAAACCCTCAGTATTTGATACTAGTTCAGTTGCTAAGATTAGTAACTCGAAACGGGAGTTGCAGAATAAACGGAGACTAGTTAAGGGTGAAGTGACGATGTGTGTTGGAAGTGGTTCCAAGATTGATATGATCATCATCGCACACTCTCCATAATTTCGGGATTAGTGTTGAACCTAAATAAGTGTTATTTGGTGTTTGCGTTGAGCATGAATATGATTTGATCATGTTTATTGTAATACAGTTATTCATTTAAGTAAGAGAATAAATTGTTGTTCTGTTTACATGAATAAAACCTTATATGGTTACACACCCAATGAAAATAGTTCGTTGGATCTCGATCGTAGTGATACACATAATCATAATATTGAAACCAAAAGATGCAAAGTTAATAATGATAGTGCAACTTATTTGTAGCACTGCCGTTTAGGTCATATTGGTGTAAAGCGCATGAAGAAACTCCATGCTGATGGGCTTTTGGAATCACTTGATTATGAATCAGTTGATGCTTGCGAACCATGCCTCATGGGCAAGATGACTAAGACTCTGTTCTTCGGAACAATGGAGCGAGCAACAGATTTGTTGAAAATCATACATACTGATGTATGTGGTCCGATGAATATTGAGGCTCGCGACAGGTATCATTATTTTTTGATCTTCACAGATGATTTGAGCAGATATGAGTATATCTACTTGATGAAACATAAGTCTGAAACATTTGAAAAGTTCAAAGAATTTCAGAGTGAAGTGAAAAATCATCGTAACAAGAAAATAAAGTTTCTATGATCTGATCGTAGAGAAGAGTATTTGAGTTACGAGTTTGGCCTTCAGTTAAAAACAATGTGAAATAGTTTCACTACTCACGCCACAAGGAACACCATAGTGTAATGGTGTGTCCGAACGTCATAACCGTACTTTATTAGATATAGTGCGATCTATGATGTCTCTTACCGATCTACCACTATCGTTTTGGGGTTATGCATTAGAGACAGCTGCATTCACGTTAAAAAAGGGCACCATCTAAGTCCGTTGAGACGACACAATCTGAACTGTGGTTTAGCAAGAAACCAAAGTAGTCGTTTCTTAAAGTTTGGGGTTGTGATGCTTATGTGAAAAAGTTTCATCCTGATAAGCTCAAAACCAAATCGGAGAAATATGTCTTCATAGGATACCCAAAAGGAGACTGTTGGGTACACCTTCTATCACAGATCCTAAGGCAAGACATTCGTTGCTTATAATGGATACTTTCTAGAGAAGGAGTTTCTCTCGAAAGAAGTGAGTGGGAGGAAAGTAGAACTTGATAAGGTAATTGTACCTTCTCCTTTATTGGAAAGTAGTTCATCACAGAAATCTGTTCTTGTGACTCCTACACCAATTAGTGAGGAAGCTAATGATAATGATCATGAAACTTCGGATCAAGTTACTACCGAATCTCGTAGGTAAACCAGAGTGAAATCCGCACCAGAGTGGTACGGTAATCCTGTTCTGGAGGTCATGTTACTTGACCATGACGAACCTACGAACTATGAGGAAGCGATGATGAGCCCAAATTCCGCGAAATGGTTTGAGGCCATGAAATCTGAGATATGATCCATGTATGAGAACAAAGTATGGACTTTGATGGATTTGCCCAATGAACGGCAAGCCATAGAAAATAAATGGATCTTCAAGAGGAAGACGGACGTTGATAGTAGTCTTACTATCTACAAAGCTAGAATTGTCGCAAAAGGTTTTCGACAAGTTCAAAGTGTTGACTACGATGAGAGTTTCTCACCCGTATCTATGCTTAAGTCTGTCCGAATCATGTTAGCAATTGCCGCATTTTATGAAATCTGGCAAATGGATAAACAAAACTGCATTCCTTAATGGATTTCTTAAAGAAGAGTTGTATATGATGCAACCAGTAGGTTTTGTCAATCCTAAAGGTGGTAACAAAATATGCAAGCTCCAGCGATTCATCTATGGACTTGTGCAAGCATCTCAGAGTTGGAATACATGCTTTGATAAGTTGATCAAAGCATATAGTTTTATACAGACTTGTGGTGAAGCCTGTACTTACAAGAAAGTGAGTGGGAGCACTACAACATTTCTGATAAAGTATATGTGAATGGCATATTGTTGATCGGAAATAATGTAGAATTATTCTGTAAAGCAAAAAGGAGTGTTTGAAAGGAGTTTTTCAAAGAAAAGACTTCGGTGAAGCTGCTTACATATTGAGCTTCAAGATCTATAGAGATAGATCAAGACGCTTGATTAGTTTTTTCAATGAGTACATACCTTGACAAGATTTTGAAGTAGTTCAAAATGGAGCAGTCAAAGAAAGAGTTCTTGCATGTATTACAAGGTGTGAAGTTGAGTAAGACTCAAAGCCCGACCACGGCAGAAGATAGAAAGAGAATGAAAGTCATTCCCTATGCCTTGGTCATAGGTTCTATAAAGTATGTATGTTGTATACCAGATCTATTGTATACCCTGCATTGATTTGGCAAGGGAGTAAAATAGTGATCTAGGAGTAGATCACTGGACAGCGGTCAGAATTATCCTTAGTGAAATAAGGATATGTTTCTCGATTATGGACGTGACAAAAAGGTTTGTCATAAAGGGTTACGTCGATGCAAGTTTTTGACACTGATCCAGATGAATCTAAAGTCTCAATCTGGATACATATTGAAAGTGGGAGCAATTATCTAGAATAGCTCCATGTAGAGCATTGTAGACATAGAACTTGCAAAATACTTACGGATCTGAATGTGACAGACCCGTTGACTAAAATTATCTCACAAGCAAAACATGATCACACCTTAGTACTCTTTGGATGTTAATCACATAGATATGTGAACTAGATTACTGACTCTAGTAAACCCTTTGAGTGTTGGTCACATGACGATGTGAACTATGGGTGTTAATCACATGGTGATGTGAACTATTGCTGTTAAATCACATGGCGATGTGAACTACATTATTGACTCTAGTGCAAGTGGGAGACTGAAGGAAATATGCCCTAGAGGCAATAATAAAGTTATTATTTATTTCCTTATATCATGATAAATGTTTATTATTCATGCTAGAATTGTATTAACCGGAAACATAATACATGTGTGAATACATAGACAAACAGAGTGTCACTAGTATGCCTCTACTTGACTAGCTCGTTAATCAAAGATGGTTATGTTTCCTAACCATGGACAAAAGAGTTGTTATTTGATTAACGAGGTCACATCATTAGTTGAATGATCTGATTGACATGACCCATTCCATTAGCTTAGCACCCGATCGTTTAGTATGTTGCTATTGCTTTCTTCATGACTTATACATGTTCCTATGACTATGAGATTATGCAACTCCCGTTTGCCGGAGGAACACTTTGGGTACTACCAAACGTCACAACGTAACTGGGTGATTATAAAGGAGTACTACAGGTGTCTCCAAAGGTAGATGTTGGGTTGGCGTATTTCGAGATTAGGATTTGTCACTCCGATTGTCGGAGAGGTATCTCTGGGCCCTCTCGGTAATGCACATCACCTAAGCCTTGCAAGCATTGCAACTAATATGTTAGTTGTGAGATGATGTATTACGGAACGAGTAAAGAGACTTGCCGGTAACGAGATTGAACTAGGTATTGGGATACCGACGATCGAATCTCGGGCAAGTAACATACCGATGACAAAGGGAACAACGTATGTTGTTATGCGGTCTGACGGATAAAGATCTTCGTAGAATATGTAGGAGCCAATATGGGCATCCAGGTCCCGCTATTGGTTATTGACTGGAGACGTGTCTCGGTCATGTCTACATTGTTCTCGAACCGTAGGGTCCGCACGCTTAAGGTTTCGATGACAGTTATATTATGAGTTTATGAGTTTTGATGTACCGAAGGAGTTCGGAGTCCCGGATGAGATCGGGGACATGACGAGGAGTCTCGAAATGGTCGAGACGTAAAGATCGATATATTGGACGACTATATTCGGACATCGGAAAGGTTCCAAGTGATTCGGGTATTTTTTGGAGTACCGGGTAGTTACGGGAGAAGTAATGGGCCTTGATGGGCTTTAGTGGGAAGAGGAAAAAGGCTGCTGCGCCCCCCTCCCCTCTAGTACGAATTGGACTAGGGAAAAGGGGGCCGGCCACCTTTCCTACTCCTCCACTTCCTTCTCCCTTCCTCCCCTCTTGATGGACTCCTACTAGGACTTGGAGTCCTAGTAGGACTCCCATCCTGGCTGCACCAATAGCCTTGGCCGGCCTCCTCCTCCTCCATCCTTTATATACTGAGGAAGGGGCACCCCATAGACACACAAGTTGATCCACGTGATCGTTCCTTAGCCGTGTGCGGTGCCCTCTGCCACCATATTCCACCTCGGTCGTATTGTAGCGGTGCTTAGGAGAAGCCCTGCGACAGTAGAACATCAAGATCGTCACCACGCCGTCGTGCTGACAGAACTCTTCCCCGACGCTTTGCTAGATCGGAGCCCGGGGAACATCATCGAGCTGTACGTGTGCTAAGAACTCGGAGGTGCCGGAGTAATGGTGCTTGGATCGGTCGGATCGGGAAGACGTACAACTACTTCATCTACGTTGTGTGATCGCTTCCGCAGTCGGTCTGCGTTGGTACGTAGACAACACTCTCCCCTCTCGTTGCTGTGCATCACCATGATCTTGCGTGTGCATAGGAAATTTTTGAAATTACTACGTTCCCCAATAGAAGTTCCACTTTCCTCCCACTTACTTCTTTCGAGAGAAACTCCTTCTCTAGAAAGCATCCATTCCTGGCAACAAAGATCTTTCCTTCGGATCTGAGGTAGAAGGTATACCCAACAGTTTCTTTAGGGTATCCTATGAAGACGCATTTTTCCGACTTGGGTTCGAGCTTTTCAGGTTGAAGTTTCTTGACATAAGCATCGCATCCCCAAACTTTTAGAAACGACAGCTTAGGTTTCTTCCCAAACCATAATTCAAACGGTGTCGTCTCAACGGATTTCGACGGAGCCCTATTTAAAGTGAATGCGGCAGTCTCTAAAGCATAGCCCCAAAAAGATAGCGGTAAATCGGTAAGAGACATCATAGATCGTACCATATCTAATAGAGTGCGATTATGACGTTCGGACACACCATTACGCTGAGGTGTTCCAGGCGGCGTGAGTTGTGAAACTATTCCACATTTCTTAAGTGTGTGCCAAATTCATGACTCAAGTATTCTCCTCCACGATCTGATCGTAGAAACTTGATTTTCCTGTCATGTTGATTCTCAACCTCACTCTGAAATTTCTTGAACTTTTCAAAGGTTTTAGACTTGTGTTTCATTAAGTAGACATACCCATATCTACTTAAGTCATCAGTGAGGGTGAGAACATAACGATAGCCACCGCGAGCCCCAATGCTCATTGGACCGCATACATCAGTATGTATGATTTCCAATAGGTTGGTTGCTCGCTCCATTGTTCCTGAGAACGGAGTCTTGGTCATTTTACCCATGAGGCATGGTTCGCACGTGTCAAATGATTCATAATCAAGAGACTCTAAAAGTCCATCTGCATGGAGCTTCTTCATGCGTTTGACACCTATGTGACCAAGGCGGCAGTGCCACAAGTATGTGGGACTATCATTATCAACCTTACATCTTTTGGTACTCACACTATGAATATGTGTAGCATTACGCTTGAGATTCATTAAGAATAAACCATTCACCATAGGAGCATGACCATAAAACATATCTCTCATATAAATAGAACAACCATTATTCTCGGATTTAAATGAGTAGCCATCTCGAATTAAACAAGATCCCGATACAATGTTCATGCTCAAAGCTGGCACTAAATAACAATTATTAAGGTTTAAAACTAATCCCGAAGGTAAATATAGAGGTAACGTGCCGACGGCGATCGCATTGACCTTGGAACCATTCCCGACGCGCATCGTCACCTCGTCCTTCGCCAGTCTCCGCTTATTCCGCAGCCCCTGCTTTGAGTTACAAATGTGAGCAACTACACCGGTATCAAATACCCAGGAGCTACTACGGGTACTAGTACGGTACACATCAATTACATGTATATCACATATACCTTTTGTTTTGCCGGCCTTCTTGTCCGCTAAGTATTTGGGGCAGTTCCGCTTCCAGTGACCGCTTCCCTTGCAATAAAAGCACCCAGTCTCGGGCTTGGGTCCATTCTTTGGCTTCTTCCCGGCAGCTTGCTTGCCAGGCGCGGCAACTCCCTTGCCGTCCTTCTTGAAGTTCTTTTTACCCTTGCCCTTCTTGAACTTAGTGGTTTTATTGACCATCAACACTTGATGTTCCTTCTTGACTTCTACCTCTGCTGATTTCAGCATTGCAAATACCTCAGGAATGGTCTTTTCCATCCCCTGCATATTGAAGTTCATCACAAAGCTCTTGTAGCTTGGTGGAAGCGACTGGAGGATTCTTTCAATGACCGCATCATCCGGGAGATTAACTCCCAGCTAAGTCAAGCGGTTATGTAACCCAGACATAGTGAGTATGTGCTCACTGACAGAACTATTTTCCTCCATCTTACAGCTGAAGAATTTGTCGGAGACCTCATATCTCTCGACCCGGGCATGAGCTTGGAAAACCATTTTCAGCTCTTCGAACATCTCATATGCTCCATGTCTCTCAAAACGCTTTTGGAGCCCCGGCTCTAAACTGTAAAGCATGCCGCACTGAACGAGGGAGTAGTCATCAGCACGTGTCTGCCAAGCGTTCATAACGTCTTGGTTTTGTGGAATGGGAGCTTCACCTAGCGGTGCTTGTAGGACATAATCTTTCTTGGCAGCTATGAGGATGATCCTCAGGTTCCGGATCCAGTCCGTATAGTTACTGCCATCATCTTTCAGCTTGGTTTTCTCTAGGAACGCGTTGAAGTTGAGGACTACGTTGGCCATTTGATCTACAAGACATATTGCAAAGATTTTAGACTAAGTTCATGATAATTAAGTTCATCTAATCAAATTATTCAATGAACTCCCACTTAGATAGACATCCCTCTTCTAGTCATCTAAGTATAACATGATCCGAGTCAACTAGGCCGTGTCTGATCATCACGTGAGACGGACTAGTCAACATCGGTGAACATCTTCATGTGGATCGTATCTTCTATACGACTCATGCTCGACCTTTCGGTCTTATGTGTTCCGAGGCCATGTCTATACACATGCTAGGCTCGTCAAGTCAACCTAAGTGTTTGCATGTGTAAATCTGTCTTACACCCGTTGTATGTGAACGTTTGAATCAAACACCCGATCATCACGTGGTGCATTGAAGCAACGAACTGTCGCAACGGTGCATAGTTAGGGGGAACACTTGCTTGAAATTATTATGAGGGATCATCTTATTCACTACCGTCGTTCTAAGTAAACAAGATGCAAAACATGATAAACATCAAATGCAATCAAATAATAATAGTGACATGATATGGCCAATATCACATAGCTCCTTTGATCTCCATCTTGGAGCTCCATGATCATCTTGTCACCGGCATGACACCATGATCTCCATCATCGTGTCTCCATGAAGTTGCTCGCCAACTATTACTTCTACTACTAAGGCTAACGTGTTTAGCAATAAAGTAAAGTAATTTACATGGCGTTCCTCAATGACACGCAGGTCGTATAAAAGAATAAAGACAACTCCTATGGCTCCTGCCGGTTGTCATACTCATCGACATGCAAGTCGTGATTCCTATTACAATAGCACGAACATCTCATACATCACATATGTATCATTCATCACAACTTTGGCCATATCATATCACAAAGCACTTGCTGCAAAAACAAGTTAGACGTCCTCTAATTGTTGTTGCAAGTTTTACGTGGCTGAAGTAGGGTTCTAGCAAGAACATTTTCTTACCTACGTGAAAGCCACAACATGATTTGTCAACTTCTATTTACCCTTCATAAGGACCCTTTTCATCGAATCCGCTCCAACTAAAGTAGGAGAGACAGGCACCCGCTAGCCACCTTATGCAACTAGTGCATGTTTGTCGGTGGAACCGGTCTCACGTAAGCATACGTGTAAGGTTGGTCCGGGCCGCTTCATCCCACAATACCGTCGAAGCAAGATAAGACTAGTAGCGGCAAGAAAGTTGACAACATCTACGCCCACAACAAATTGTGTTCTACTCGCGCAACAAGAACTACGCATAGACCTAGCTCATGATGCCACTGTTGGGAAACATTGCGGAAACAAAAAATTTCCTACGGTTTCACCAAGATCTATCTAGGAGTTCATCTAGCAACGAGTCATCGGATGCATCTACATACCTTTGCAGATCGCGAGCGGAAGCGTTCAAAGAACGTGGATGAAGTAGTCGTACACGACGTGATTCAAATCACCAGAGATCCTAGCGCCGAACTGATGGCACCTCCGCGTTCAACACACGTACGGTTAGTGTAACGTCTCCTTCTTCTTGATCCAGCAAGAGGGAAGAAGAGGTTGAGGAAGATGGCTCCAGCAGCAGCACGACGGCGTGGTGATGGTGGAGCTGCAGTACTCTATCAGGGCTTCGCCAAGCACTATGGAGGAGGAGGAGGAGGAGGAGTTGGAGAGGGAGAAGGAGGCAACCACAGGCGCGTGAGAATAGCCCTCCCTCCCCCACTATATATAGGAGGGCCAAGGGGGGGGGCGCCGGCCCTAGGAGATCTATTCTCCTAGGGGGGGCGGCGGCCAAGGGGTGGGGGGCTTGCCCCCCAACCAAGGGGGCGCCCCCCTTTAGGGTTTCCCCCAAACCCTAGCCGCATGGGCCCTAGGGGAGAGGCGCCCCAGCCCACTTTGGGCTGGGTCCCTTCCCACTTCAGCCCATGGGGCCCTCCGGGATAGGTGGCCCCACCCGGTGGACCCCCGGGACCCTTCCGGTGGTCCCGGTACAATACCGGAGACCCCGAAACTTGTCCCGATGGCCGAAATAGCACTTCCCATATATAATTCTTTACCTCCGGACCATTCCGGAACTCCTCGTGACGTCCGGGATCTCATCCGGGACTCCGAACAACATTCGGGTTACTGCATATACATATTCCTACAACCCTAGCGTCACCGAACCTTAAGTGTGTAGACCCTACGGGTTCGGGAGACATGCAGACATGACCGAGACGACTCTCCGGTCAATAACCAACAGCGGGACCTGGATACCCATGTTGGCTCCCACATGCTCCATGATGATCTCATCGGATGAATCACGATGTCGAGGATTCAAGTAACCCCGTATACAATTCCCTTTGCCAATCGGTATGTTACTTGCCCGAGATTCGATCGTCGGTATCCCAATACCTCGTTCAATCTCGTTACCGGCAAGTCACTTTACTCGTACCGTAATGCATGATCCCGTGACCAGACACTTGGTCACTTTGAGCTCATTATGGTGATGCATTACCGAGTGGGCCCAGTGATACCTCTCCGTCATACGGAGTGACAAATCCCAGTCTTGATCCGTGTCAACCCAACAGACACTTTCGGAGATACCCGTAGTATACCTTTATAGTCACCCAGTTATGTTGCGACGTTTGGTACACCCAAAGCACTCTTACGGTATCCGGAAGTTACACGATCTCATGGTCTAAGGAAAGGATACTTGACATTGGAAAAACTCTAGCAAACGAACTATACGATCTTTATGCTATGTTTAGGATTGGGTCTTGTCCATCACATCATTCTCCTAATGATGTGATCTCGTTATCAATGACATCCAATGTCCATAGTCAGGAAACCATGACTATCTGTTGATCAACGAGCTAGTCAACTAGAGGCTTACTAGGGACATGTTGGTGTCTGTTATTCACACATGTATTACGATTTCCGGATAACACAATTATAGCATGAATAAAGAAAATTATCATGAACAAGGAAATATAATAATAATGCTTTTATTATTGCCTCTAGGGCATATTTCCAACACAAGTGTGTTGTGAAAATCTGCAATTTGAGATATTCTAGTGCTTTGCTGTTGTTCGTTATTCCTGTACTAGCACTTGTAAAAGTCAGAAATCAGGAGACGTTCAAGTCCCATGTTGTGGTTGTTTTCTTGCTTCTGCTAAGTCCATAGGTGTCCGCTATTTTGTTTTTGAACAATCTCGTGCATTGGATCTATATTGGATGTCAGATAAAAGAGGGCATGTTACAACACGACTTGCTAGAGGCAAGTTACTAGATCTCGGTCCAGATAGGACAAATAATATTAGGGATTGTTGCGTCTGTGTTGTGTGGTGTGGTAACTTAGTTATTTCTTGGCTAGATACACCGCAATATTGGTACCAGTTTGAAGTTGAGATCAATTTTCACCGCGTGGATGAAAATTGATGCTATTTCCTAGTGTGAAGAATTTTTTTCCAGTCACACCGTAATTTTTGTTTCCTATTTTTGAAAGATTGACTACTCCTTTTTAATTCTTGAGGTTGACACCATAATATCAGCAACAAAAATTGAAAAAGCAATTAGGTGACTAATGGGTGTTCACTTTTCACATCGTTTTTCACATGGTAATTTATGCATTACAACCCTCAAAAAAATTTATGCATTATAGATTTGATAACTTACATAGAAACATTGTGATAACATTTTGTGTATGTTTCTTAATTGAGAAATGTTTTTTAAGTGTAAATAGCATGGTCATATATGTACCGCAGACCTGATAACTTAAAGACAAATCCCATGATAACTTTGGCCCAGCAAAAAATTATTGAAAAAGATAACGTCACTAACTTACGTGTAAATAACATCATAATTTACGCTCCGCAGACTTTATAACTTGCATATGAACATCATGGTAACTTTAATAGCGTAGGGTGGAGGGAGTTATTGAAAACATACCCCGGTAATTTTTGTATAAATAACACGGTAATATAAGTACCGCATAACTGATATTTTACATACAAGCACCGTGTAACTTTCGATCCGGCAAAAAAGTTACTGAAAACACAACCCCGGTAACTTTTTCTGTAAATACTATAGTAATATACATTTTGTAGACATGATAACTTAAGTACAAACACCGCGATAAAATTAAACAAGGAGGGGAGTTGTTAAAAAATAAACCCAATAACTTTACGTGAAAATAACATGATAATATATGAACCATGTACATGATAATTTACATAAAAACATCGCGGTAAAATTGACCAAGGGAAAAATGTTATTGACAAATGTACTCCCAGTAACTTCTGTGTGAGTAGCTTGGTAAAATAGAAAACACCGACTTGATAATTTGGGTGCAAACACCATGGTAACTTTGTCCAAAGAGGGGAAAATTGTTGAAAAATATACCTCGATAACTCACATGAAAATAGAACGGTAATATACGAATCATATACCTGATAACTTACGTACAAACACCACGGTAACTTTGACTAAAGAGCAAAAATGTTGTCGAAAAACATACCCGTGATAACTTAAGTGAAAATAGCACTGTTATATATGAACCACAAAATCCGATAACTTACGTCCAAATACTATGATAAATTTGATTCGAGTGGATGAAGTTGTTGAAAATATACCTCGGGAATTTATGTGTAAATAGCACGGTAATAGTCTTGATTTGGGGAAAAGTAGTAAAAAGTGGTCGAAAAATACACATGGTAACTTTTTGTATGTAAATAGCATAGAAATTACGCACCACAACCTTGATAATTTAGGTCCAAACACCACGGTAAATTTGATCCGGAGAAAAAAAATTGTTGAAAAGATACCCCGGTAACTTCTGTGTAAATAGCATAGTAATATACACACCACATACCTGATAATTTACATACAAATACCATGGTAATATTTGACTCGGTGGGGAAATTGTTGAAAACATACCCCCGTAAATTTTGTGTAAATAGCATGGTTACATACGCATCACATACCTACGTACAAACACCACGGTAATCTTGATCAAGTAGAAAAAAATGTTAGAAACATACCCCCGGTAACTTATATAAAAACACCATGGTAATATACGAACCGCAGACCTAAAAACAACATGGTAATATAATAACCGCAGGCCCGATAACTTATATGAATAAAGCATGGTAATATATGAACTGCAGGGTCGGTGAACCATTTTTATGCCTTCGATAACTTATGTGGAAATAACACGGTAACTTGCATATAATGGGCATGGTAACTTATGTAGCCTAGGTGTGATAAATTTTGGCTGAAAAAAAAGTCATCGGAACATGCCAACATGGTATCTAGTTTCAAAAATCTCGCCGCGATGAATCTTTTATGTAGAAACGGTTTTTACATCGAACCAATGGTTTGAGCTACAAAACATTTTAAAATTTTGGAATAAAGAGAATCTAGAATGCTTTTTTGTCCTCTAGTGTATGCATATAATTAGAAAGAGAAATGCACGTGAAAGAAGAAAGAATGCTAATGTATGCATGTATTTAAAGTGAATGAAGTAGAGGTGTGGCAGTTTTGCTTATATGGCACACATGTGCCAAATATCACAGTCCTAAAGAAAATGTCCCTAGTCGTCCCGAGAGGAGCCACATTGGGTTATATTGATTCAAAGCAAGAACAACCCCTTGTCGTGGCTTACAAGATTGAACCGATCACAAGTAGGCCAGAAAGTTTCTTAGTCAATTTATGTATGATGGAAACATTAATTTTAACATTTACCAACATTGGTACGATATTTTAGTCAATCCAAATATTGTTGCATGGAAAACTAAGCATCTCATATGGTTAGATTTCTTGTGGTTGAACCTAATCTATCCGGATTCTATATTTGGCTCGAGGGCTCTATCTCAAGATTTACCGGCTATTTCTTTTCTTGCAAACGACATATCACCATGGCCACCAATCCTAATCCTACCACGGGCCTATTCATTCTCAACTCGATTGTCTCAGTCGGCAAGCAACACAACCAATCCATTTTATCTTGCAAAACTAGTATGTCCGGTATCATCATCAAGGTGTCCTTCCTGGACAAGCACCCGCCGCGCCTCTCCATCCCGTTGTGGGCATGGGGTGGCATCCGTTCACGGCCAGCTACGACTCCCATGCGCTCTTGTGTGGAGTAGGGACAAGATGTGTGGATGGGGGGAGGGGGGTTCGTTGCCTTATTAAGCCGACTGCCGAAAGCCGTCAACACAGAGTCGTCATTAATGATTACCTCGGCATTGAGTTGTTAGGCCGTCGACATATAAAAGCTGTCGACACAGATACCTATGCCGACGGCAAAAAAATGGCATGCACCTAACGACGTCGTAACCACGTGTCACGGGCACCCTCGGCATAGTCGAAGCTTTGCCGACGGCCAAGATTTTCCGACAGTTTTTGTTCGTTCGTCGGCTTACGTGTATATATGCCGACAGCCCCGAAAAAAAGCTGTCGGCATATCTATTATTGTCGACAACTATGGTAATTCCTGTAGGAGGGGTGTGGGTGGGGTGAGGAGTGGGGGCAGATACATTTACGAATCACGAGAATCCAATGGTTGGTGCCCGGGCGCTCAGTCGTCACATAGGGTGACCAATCGAGGCATCCAGCTGAGCAGAGTGCTGGCCTTAATTTTAGGTACCGGATTTGATACACTTAGCTATAGCCCAAATGGGACACCTTATAGTAAAAGCCAATAAGTTTTTTAGACAATCTATGTACAATGAAAGCATTACTTAATGAGTAATTTTAACATGCTCCCTCTTACCCTCTATTTTCACATGAGAGATAAGAAGGTAAGAATTAATCAGACCACTACTTAATCAAATCAGTGGCTCGGATCTATTATGAATTCTTACCTCTCATCACTAGTAGAAAAAGGGTCAAACGTGAAGCACATTAGTGCCGGTTTGAATTAGAGCCGGCACTAATGTGTACATTAGTGCCGGTTCGTGGCGGCGATCAATAGTACCGGTTCGTGGCTAACCTTTAGTACCGGTTCATGCCACGAACCGGTACTAAAGAGGCTGTGTCAGCCTGCGGTCAGGCTATGGCCCCACCATCACCATTTAGTGCCGGTTCGTACCACGAACCGGTACTAATGAGGTTATGGCAAGCTGTTTTTAGTCCCACCTCGCCAAGAGAGAGGCAGTATGAGCGGTTTATAAGCCGTGAGTGCACAGACAATGACGAAGAGTTGCAATGCTCACCTACATGTTGATTAGCTTCAAGCTTTGCGGAATAGCATAGATTACATTGAGCTATGTGCAGTGCAGTCTACACTATTCTGAATGGCTTGAAGCAAATTAACCAGCATTGCACCTCTTTTTTATTTTTAATAACTTATTTAAACTTCGGACTTCTTTTGTGTTCAGTATGCAGCATTTAAAGCGACGTCATCAATTTCCAACATGTTCTGACATCATTTGTTATTTTTCGGTCATTTACCTAATTGTTTAGAGAGCTAAATGACCGTAAAATTGAAAATCACTACAAAATGAATCCTGAAAATGTTGAAACTTGGCATGGTATCATCATATCACCCGCATAGCATGCGCAAAAGAGTAGAGAGGGTACTAATGTGCATCCCACCAATCAGGAAGAATCACACGGATCGTGTGTTTCTTTCTAGCTCTTGCGAGTCGTTGGATCAAGGGTGTGTTTCTTCCTAGCTCATGTGAGTCGTTGGATCGAAACTACCACAATCACTTTGTGAGCCAGACGACCCTATATATAGCCCACCTCTCGCCTTCCCTGCATAAGTCTTTCAGTTCATCGACTACATACATCTACCAGTTCATCGACTGCATACATCTACCAGTTCATCGACTGAATACAAATCATTCGGATTCGCCATCATACGTCCAACCGTGCATTTGATATGCATATATATGCATCACGAGCCACAGTTGGGCTGTATGATGGCGATACCGATTGGTTTGTTCTAGATCCGACATAAAAGATTTGATACAACTTCTTTTTTGTGACATAAGAGCTATCTCTCCTCCTACCTATTTTAGTTACACAACCACCTATTTGTGCCAAATTTTCACTTTTGTTGTTGCTCTTGCATCATAAGCATCCATGTTAACTGGACTTACAAGTAATGCAATTTAACCAAACTATCTTGTGATCTTCGCCAAGAGAGAGGCAATATGAGCGGTTTATAAGCCGTGAGTGCACAGTGGATCGAGACAAAAGGTCGCATGTCAATGGTTAGCTTACGACCAAGATTTCCTACATTGCACATGAGTGCATTCAGGATTTCTGAAAGCGAAGAATGCTTAATAGTGAAAGATTGGAGCAAAATTGTTAACGATCGCAGAGAAGTACTAGGGGGCAGCAAGGAGAAGCGCAACCCAAGATTAGGAGACAGATTCATCTGCATGCTCCAGTATGATGAATCAGGAGAGCTATACATGTTCTATGCTATTCTATCTGAGAGGGAGCAGCAGGATCAGTAGCTACTAGTTCATGCTCTTAATTAGTACTTGTCTCATGTCCGTGTCCTGAACTTCGATGTTGGTGATGATTATGTTGAACTTGATGATATCTTTGCTTCTGTTACAAAGTGAATATTTCCTCTTTAAGCTAGCCAGCGTTGATGATGATTAGATAGCTAGCGGTAATGACTATGATGATTAAATAGTGCTAATTAGACGACTATGATGATTTTTAGCTAGCTAGAGTTTATTTATTTATTAATATGCGATGATGATGACGACTACAACTCATTATAACGTAAAACAATCCTAAATTAAATTGATAACACAAATTTAATTGAAAAATACAAAATAAAACAAAAACCCGCAACCATTTAGTACCGATTGGTGTTACCAACCGGTACTAAAGGGCTCCCGGCCCCCGGAGCTGGCTCGTGCCACGTGGTTTCCCTTTAGCACCGGTTCGTGCTGAACCGGTACTAAAGGGGGGGGGGGGGGGGTTTAGTGCCGAAACTTTAGTGCCGGTTCCTAAACCGGCACTAAAGGGCCTTACGAACCGGTGCTATTGCCCGGTTCTGCACTAATGCATGTGAAAAGGGAAGGTAAGAGGGAACATGCTAAAGTTTGCCTTAATTTAATACTAGAACAATGCCCGTGCGTTGCAACGAGATATAAATATTCTAGTACTTTAGTTTGTGATTTACCTGACAATAATAATGCGATTGTGTAAATAAATGTACATCAATTTTTGACTGTGAATTACCTTATATTTTGATTATAAGTTTTGTAAGTACATTAAAATGAAATTGGTTCAGAAGGTAAGTAAATTAAGATGATTGATTATCATATACATGGAAGGTTGGATGAAGGGGTGGTAAGAAGAAAGGTGAAATGGAAACCTTACGTTTTTTTAAGTAGTAGAGATTAGTTTGTGATTTACTTGACAATAATAACGCGGTTGTGTAAATAAATGTACATCAAATTCTAACTGTGAATTACCTTATATTTTGATTATAAGTTTTGTAAGTAAATTAAAATAAAATTGGTTCAGAAGGTAAGTAAATTAAGATGATTGATTATCATATACATGAAAGGTTGAATGAAGGGGTGGTAAGAAAAAAGATGAAATGAGAACCTTACGTTCTTTTTAAGTAGTAGAGATTTACCAACTTTGATACAATTTTTGAGTCAATTCAAATATTGCTACATGTCAATCTTTGTGGTTGAACTCAGCCTATCGATTCAAGTCCTATTTGGCACCGGGGCTCTATCTCAAGATCCGTTGGTTCAATCTCTCAAGGATGCTCACACGTGTGGGATGGATGTACATACGTTCTAAAAAAAAAGTGTATATCCTAAAGAAAAAAGTGTATATGTACGTGTAGATGAATGACCTGCTTTTCTACCATGTTTCTCGAAAAGAAAGAAAAATGCCACATGGACCAGACGACACCACCGATTTTCCCGGCGCCATCACAGCCACAGCCACCGCCTTTCTCCTGAATCCTTTTTCTCCACCCTTGGCCGGATCGATCTGTCACCATCCAAGTACGAACGTCAGATCGCCATTGCCAGCAATAATCCTACCGCGGGCTTCATTCTCAAATCGATTGTCTCAGTCGGCAATCAGCGCAACCACACCACTCTCTTTTGCAAAACCAGTCGGTCCGGCATCATCATCGAGCCCCTCCATCCTGTTCTTGCACTGCCCCGATCCGGGCGACAGCGCCTTCGACGAGAAGCCCCTCGTCCTATCCATGGCGGACGACTAGTTCCTCTTCAGGGTCGTCATCGCGAGCGCAGGCCGATTCGTCTCCCAGGATCAGAAATACGACTACTTCATCTACAACAACCTGAGCCGCGGGGTCCTCACCGAGCTGCCGCACCCCCACCAGCTCGTCTTCTACCCCTGCCAGGTCGGTCTGTTACACACTTAGCACTCCTGACTAGCTCCTTCATTGATTGACGCAGTACCATGTGAGGCTTGAGGATGGCAGGGAATTAGACTGGTGCTGGTGGTGCGAGGCAATGAAGCCTAAAGATAATGATCTGAAGTTTGACTTTTTTTCACGTTGGTCCTGTGATCTCGATTCGTATATGAGTTATAGTAATGTTGAATGGCAATCTTCCTCTAGTTGCTATTTCTGTTTACCCTAATTAGAACAGTATGTTTTATACTATATTAGAGGAACTAGTCGAATGCCCGTGCGTTGCCACGGGAGATATCAAAAAATAATGATGTAACCAATCAAATCATTGCACTATTCAATGTTTGATGTGCTTACTTTGGGTATAAGATAATCTGATCGGTTTGGTTATAGCAAATATATTATTTATTTAGGCGTATCATAGAAGTTCTATGATCGCTAAGTTTTATGAATAAGTTTTTATGATGACTTTCAAAGTCTAAAATTAAATCAGAAACTTAAGTGTCAACTCTATTACTTTTACAATTCATTTCCTTGTCCGCGTCACACCATTTTAATTGCATCGCAGACAAAAGATTTATTGAAGCAATCTGTTACCTGGTGTAAATCGCAGTGAAGATCATTAGGATTCCATGTACAGTCTAGGTACATCGGCCAACGCCATATAGATTAGAGGCACGTGCATGCCACAGGAAAGAAAAGTTAATGACTAAATTTGGCACTTTATTTGAAACAAAATATTTAGATATTAAATGACGCCAATAAATAGTACTCCCTCCTTTCTAATACTACTTATCTGATTTTCATCTCACAACTTTAATAATTATCATCACTTATTGTATGTCTACAAAATTAGTATAAACATATATGAAATAAAATTGTTTTGTAAGAAAAATAAGACAATACAATTTATACATGTCCAATGCATGTACTTTTGTATATAGAAATGACCAAAATCGCACAAGCAAAGTCAGGGGCATTATATTTCATGGAGGGAGTACCTAATGCAAAAGTCTGCTTCATGTTTTGCTTAAAGGTATATGTCATCCCCTTGAAACATGAATAATGACTTTTGACCAACAGAACCATATACCAAATCTTTCATATGCTTGGTTACAATTTACAAAATATAACAATAACACACCTTCCCTTAAAAAAACAATGGCACACCAAGATAGATGGTTTCTCCTTTACAGTAGCAAATATAAGTAGAAGGTAAAGAAGCCTTATATTACAGCGTCATGAATACTTACGCCAGTGTGAAGCTGTCCATCTAATGGCTACACAACTCTTTGATCTGGTTCACTAAATTGGGAAATCAAGAAGTTGAATTTTCTTTTCAGTTGATCCCAAAATATTTGCACAAATCCATCAGTTAATTAGTGAAACCTGACCCTGATCATCATACCTTGAAGGCTAGGAGTAATTAAAGGGAAGTACTTAAGGAATGTTAAAATCCTAATATGAAAGCTTAAGAGCGCAACATATCTACAATAAGTAGCATTGACGGTCCAATATGAAAGCTCGGTAGCATATCTTATCTGTTTTGTTGCACTTGTGAAAGATTAGAAAACCGTATTTAAATTATAATGATAAACTCATGTATAACTACATTATGAATGTTGGCACTTATGTAAGAGTACTAAGAGTCAAACTCATTCAATATGTTTGAAAAAAATGGAATGAGAAATTTGAAACGTGAGATCATAGATGATGAATCCGCAACAAGTCCCCTCTCCATTTTTACGAAGCTCAACAATATGGAATGGGGCAACCTCAAAATCTGCAAAAGATTGCTAAACAAATATTAGAATCATTAGTGTAAACGAACATATAAAATGTGTGATAATGTAGCTAGCTGTTTTATCTCTAGGAAATAAAGACTTTTGATGGCATGAGCATATACATACAGAATGTAATATACATATATCAAGCAAAGAAAGTACGTACTATGATCTTATATTAATATTCCATGATGATATTTTATCATTATCATTAATAAAATAGCCTGTAGAAAAGAATTCTTTCTCTTGGTCAGACCATGCTATACCCATCAGTACTTCCATTGTTAGTGAATAAGCACTAATCATAACATGAAAGTGTAGGAACAAACTTGTTTTGTTGACCAGAAATAAATTACCTTGTTCTTCTTGCTCACCAAAATCTTCCCCTAGATTTTTCATCTTTATCTGCACAAGTCATTCTTAGAGCTACAGGATGCATGAGGAAACCGTAGTCAGAGCTAGAGGATACAAAGAGGAAAACTACATGAACACAACGTGTCCTGGGTCCTCTCCTGCCACCCTGGCTACTGCTGCCCTACACTCGTGCGCACGCCGCTCCGCAGATGTCCCAAGCATCGACCACATGCCCCAGCCGCGCCCTCCGCTAGCCCCACGAGCAGCTGGCAGCCGTCACCGTCGCCCTCGGCTGCGATTCTGCGAAGCCGAGACGAGCGGTCTTGCCCTGGCCATCAGCTTTTGGGACTCTGATTTTTTGTACGCACAGGCACAGAGGATGTTCCAGATATATGGGTTGATACTTCTGTTGTGGTTTTGCCTATCATTATTACTCTTACACACACACATAGCCACATGTGCTTTCAATCTTATGGACACCAACTTGTGTTCTAATTTGACCATGTAGGTGTCCAAACGTGAATAATAATGCAGAAGAAAAATAGGTTGAGGAACAGAGGATTGCGTGCCTGGAGCTTGAAGAGCGACTTGGGGGCGTCCTGGCAGTCGGGGCGAGTGGGGCTAGATCAATGAGTATATCCGCATCGTTGTAGCAGGATGCTAAGAACATCATCCCTCCTGTTCATCCCGATCCCTATCGGCCAAATTGAAGAAGATCGATCCAAACGACGACGATTGATTGCAGTTGGCCGGGACGTCAGACCAGATGAGGGTTGATCACCAGGCAGAGACGGATCATGACGAGATGCTCTGATTCATCTCCTCATTAATCTGTGTGATGTGTGTTCCAGAGAGAGAGAGAGAGAGAGAGAGATTACCACAACGCAACATGGATAGACATAGAGGAATTAGACCATCGTTGTGCTCTCTTTCTCAGGCCACCGCTACTCCGTTGTTCCCTGGCCACTCATGCTCTCTAGAGACATGGGAAGCGGCTGGCGCTGTGTGAGGGCGACGGAGGGTGCCGGTGGACCGTGTATTGGCGGTTGACTCTGCCCTGCCGGGGCTCGCAAACTCCATTGGCCACATCGACTGACCCCGTTCGCGAGGCGGAGGAGCAAAGGTGACCGCCCGAAGGAAGGAGGAAACAGGGGTGTGGTGTGGGCATGTGACTGCAGATGGAGAAGGGGAACCAGCGGCGGAGCAGACGGAGGCCGTTCGTGAGAGGAAGTGAAAGAGGAGGGGTCGTGGGGGTGTTGAGCGGGCGCCTTAGGGATCGTGGGAGCGTTTTCTTTTTTCTTTTTCTTCTGAAAAGTGGGAATCATAGGTGGTGGGAGGCTGGTTGGTTGTGAACGTGGATTCTTTTCTACCGATCTTTTAGGTGCAGGATCTCTCGAGGGGAGGAGCGAAGTGGGGGGGGGGGGGGGGGGGGGATCGAAGGAGGTCGAATCATCACGACGTTATTCTTGGCTATCCTGTATTACTTTCACATATGCTCATGGACGAAAATAAACAGAATAGTAGAAAGACTACTATTTTACAATCTTGTGCTTCATGTACAGAAAGTGAACTTGCAAGGGGTAGGTGAAGAATTTATTTTCCTTCAATACAGGACGGAGCGGCCTATCTAAGTACAAAATGGAGGACATTCACTTACAACTTCAATAACTATAAGATTTGTGCACCCTCATAAGACGAGAACACACACTGATTACAGAAAGAATGGCTGGTAAAGTGTTTGAATTCTTATTAACTCGGTTGTACTAGTTACCAAAGATAGGAACAGGTGGTTCCTCACCGGCGCCTATATATGCAAAAGACCTCCATGCATCCTGCTCTCTCGTAAGGAGAACAATACGATCGAGGAATTGTGTCAGAAAACGTGAGTTAATGTTGAAAAAAATTAACTCAGGGCTACTTTAGATTGCTATGAAGTTGCATCACCAAGGTATATATCATGTGCTAATTATCCTTTTGCCCTCAGTGGTGTCCATGTACTCAGTTTTGTCCTCAGATGCGAATTGTGCTCAGTTTTGCCCCTAGTCCGTGCAAACCGACTCGTTCCGTGAACTCTGCCGTCTCCGTCAGGTCAACCTTTTGACTTGGCCCTTACAGGTGGGACCAGGCGGCAGAGACGGCCAATTTTATTTAGACCGTTGCACGCATGGCTACTGGGACCCAGCAAAGAGCCGTTGAGCAGAGAGCCGTTGGCGGGTGTGCTATATAAGCGGGTGACAGCGGCAGTGATCACGGCGACAGAGAGCACGGCGGTGACCACGGCGAGAGGGAGAGCACGGCGGTGGGACGCTAGCTGTGGAGGGCGCGGTGGTGGGAAGCTAACAGTGGAGGGCGCGGCGACGTTGAGATCCCCTTCGGCTCCGAGCTCCATGTCTTCCTCAAGCTCCCGCGCCACCTCGCGGATGCAGAGCCGGGCGCGTGTGGACATGCCTGTCTTCGTCTGTCCGCGGTGCCGGGAGGGCGTTGATCGGAGGGTTTTTCAGACACCGAGGAATCAGAATCGTCCGTTCTACGTGTGCAGCGAGAATGGGGTAAGAATCGGGGCAATTGCACCATTTTTGTGGTCGGGATCTTTGAGCAATGGGTTGATCTGTTTGGTGTTCATGCAGGTGACATGCTTCTTTCTTTGGGTTGATGCTTTGGCCAAGACTCTGATGAATGAACTGCAAGAAGAGCATGAAGAATGGTTGCGCATGCTGCCACGAACGGCAATGGCCGCACCACGAGCTCCGGAAGAAGAGATGGAGGGCGAAGCACGCACTGACAGAGAGCTAGCTGTTGATCTCGGATGTTGAAGAAGAAGGAAGCTCGAAGATCAAGCACTACCAATACCCATTTGCAAATACTTTTGTGCATTTGTAGGTATGCTAATCGCACTGGTTGTAATGTTGAAAATGTATGAAAAGGCATGAACTATGGAGGAATTTGTAATCTTGAAATTGTATGAGAAATTCACGTAGTTTAAATGTTGGTCAAAGTTGTTTAAATGTTGAAAAAAAGAGAAGAAGTGACCAACATTTGAATATGTTGAAAAACAAAGAAGAAATTAGGAATTCAAAAACTTTTGATCAATGAAATGCAGCTCTCTACTCTGCCTTTCTGTCAAAAAAAGGTTGCTCTTGGGCCAAATTCAGAGCGTAGAGCCAAGTGCAGGCTACACTAATGGGCCAACTGCATCCAATTAGGCCCATTCGAAGGTTCTCTTGCGTATTTTTCTGTTTTCTGTTATGATTTAATTTAGGCAGTAAATCATAATGCTGAAACTTTTTGTGAAACCTAATTGAATTATTCCAGAGCCAAACAATTAAGGTTAGAATTTTTTTGGAGTTGTTAATTAATCCAATTCAAATACACCGTGATTTAAATCAAAGACCAAAATGTCATGAAAAATGTGCCTCAGCTCTGGTAGAGGTTTACACCTGGTGCGAAAATAAATGAACATTTTTTAAGGGCATTACATTGAGAAAAAAATAATTTGTCTAAAAATGAAGGGTGAAAAATGCACAAAAAAATTGGTGCGGCTGGGGACTCGAACCCAGGACCGCGTGGGTTTGTGGTGTTTAGGGCTGCGCTGGTAACCGCTAGGACAGATGGCAAGACTTTGACATGGGTAGGGAAGGAAGGTATACATAGTGAGACTGTGAAATTTGTCAAAAAAAAAGTGAGACCGTGAATGTTTGCACACGCGTGAGAGTGGTTTTCCTTTGTTTTTCACTAAAATTTTGGAGGGTTGGAAGGTTGAAAACGTATGTTTGCACTGCCACATGATTTTGGTTAGAATGGCACTTAGTTTAAGGGTTAGAGTGGCACTTGGTTTAGGATTTAAAGGGAATAAATTTGCATGTTAGTCCATGACTTTTTTTGAATGAAACAGAGGGCTTCTCACCCCCTTCGATTTTCATTAGGGTTTTCATTAATGAAAACCACAAATTCTCGAACTTCATGACTTGGTTTAGGGAAGAAATGATATGTTTGAGCACGGACATTTTTTAACACACATAATAAACCCTAATTACTTAGATAAGATGCAACACACCGTACCATTACAATAATAAGTTCACGGCAGTTCACGGATACATGACGAAATATGACACGACACGACATGACATAGAAAAGCAACAAAATAAAAAACGAAACATGACGAGCTTGACTCCGGGCTTGAACATCTTCTTCTTGACCTTCTTCTCCACCTTGGCCGCGCGCGCCCCTTCAACACCATCTTCATCTTCACACCTCCTCCTCCTTCGTCGTAGGGAAGGGAGTGCATCTGGCCTCGAGTGGGGAAGATGCTCTCGTAGTTGGTGTAGATGTTGTAGACGGTGAAGAAGATGCCCTCGTAGCCGCACCAAAAGACTTGGTCGAGGAGCTCGCGCGCGTCAAACGGGTTGGTGAAGGTGACCGTGAGCAGTAGGAGGATGCCGCCGCGGTCACGAACCTCGTTGAGGGTGAACATCCTCGGAGAGCCCCGTGGGAGGTGGGCATAGCCGGCTCTGAGGAAGGCGCGTGTGAGTTCGACGGAACCCCTCCACCTTGAAATAGCCCATACACGGAGCTCCCTCTCCACGAGCACGCCCGGTGGGTAGCGCAGCTCCGGCACGACAGGCGGATGGTTGAAGGTCGGCCCGTTCGACTGCATCTTCACTTGGTCTCGCTTGGGGAGGGCTCAGACGCTTGGGTGTTTGAAGTTGGAGAGGATTGGATCTGGCTTGTGGTTGGGAGAGGAAGAGAGGCACCCCATTTATAGGCCTGTGGGTGGGAGAGGAAGAGAGAAAGGATGAGAATGGTGCGTGTGTGAATCCGGACTCGTGTGTGTATCCGGACGCGTGTGTGTATCCGTTACGTTTTGCACACTTAAATTTTTGCATGAAAACGATGCATGGGGCACGTGCGTGCATCTGAATCACTGCATAGCTCTTTGACTGGGCGGTGCATGTGAATCGCTGCCCTGAACCACTGCCCTGAACCACCTAGCTCGCCTCGCTCGCATGCATGCTCGCCTCGCTCGCATGCATGCACGTCGCCGCCTCCCGCGCATGCAAACCCACATCGCCGCCTCCATGCATGCAAGGCCTGGAAAGGCTGAGACGGGCTATTTACTGCGGTCTCAGGCCCAGACAATGAGACGGCCCAACGGTCCATCCAGTGCGCCCGGTATTTGTTAAAAAATCTCCCAGCCAATCAGATTGCATCTCGTGGATCACCCCCCTCCTCCCCGCAGATTCATTCTAGAAGGGTTAGATCGACGGCCCTTGATCGCCGCTAGGGTTAGATGAACGGTCCTTGTTCAGCGCTAGGGTTAGCGGGGTTTGGAAGGGGTTTGGAGCAGTCAAACGTATGTTTGACCAGATTTCAAATGAGCATAATAAGTTAAATAAAAATAAAAAAATAAAAAACCTGCGCACATAGTCTTCTTACGTCATATACTAACGATTTAAGTTGATAAACAAGCTTTATATACATTTTAATGATAAGTTCATGTGTATTGTGTAATATCTCGAGTATCTCAAACACTCTTGTATGAAGTGAAGAGAAGTGTTTTGGGGAAATGAACATGAAAATTTCAAAAAACTCACCACAGCTTTATTTTAGAGTGACTAAGAAGGATCTAGGCTTAGTTTCATTTTGATGTTTTACACTTGTTTAAATCTTGGTCAAAGTTAAGTTTGACCAGAATTCAAATGAGCAAAACAAATTAAAAATCAAAAAATGGAAAAACCAGCGCACATAGTCTGTACATATAGAATATATGTGTAGAAAAGTTATTTGGCTGATTTAGACAAGGTCGAAAAAACCTTGCTTAGAAATGAGGCTGTTTACCCTACCTTTGGACCCCTCTTTTTAGCACATTTTTCATGAAAATTTCAAAAACCTCACCACAGCTTCATTTTGGATTGACTAAGAAGGATCCAGGCTTAGTTTTTCATTTTGATGTTTTAGACTTGTTTAAATCTTGGTCAAAGTTAGGTTTGACCAGAATTTAAATGAGCAAAGCAAAATTCAAAAAAATCAAAAAAAAGGAAAAACCATGTGCTCATTCAAACATCATCCAACAGATATTTAAACATCATGTCAAACATACTTCTAACATAGGTCCAACATCATCCAACAGAAATACAACATGTCAAGTGATAAATGTTTCATAATACAACATCATCCCTTATTCATAATGTTTCGTAATTATTTATAGATAGCGTTGGGGCTTCTGTCTATTCCTTGAGCTTCTTGCCATCACTTTGCTCCTCGTGCACCTTGTGCTCATTGCTTCTTCTCTTCTTCTCTTGGTTGTCGGTACCTTGCGCGTCTTCTTCAAATCTATCATAGAGTTGTGCAAAATATAAACGGTAATGAGATCATGTCAAATGATAGATGTACAGTAGTATTTGACCCTTGCAAGATTTGCATACCTAGCAGAAATCACAACAATAGAAGGTTGGTCACCATTTGGAGCCTCACTTGGATCATCATTTGGAGCCTCACTTGGATCATCATGATCACCATTTGGAGCCTCACTTGGATCACCATTTGAAGCCTCACTTGAATCATTATTTGGAGGATATTTTGGATCATCGTCAAAATCATGCGGCTGTTGACCATCATCATTCGGAACCTCGTCAAAATCCTCATCTGATGCAACCGACCGTTGACCATCATTTTCATCATCTGTTGAGGCAACCGGTGTTGGAAATATGCCCTAGAGGCAATAATAAATTGGTTATTATTATATTTCCTTGTTCATGATAATCGTTTATTGTCCATGCTAGAATTGTATTGATAGGAAACTCAGATACATGTGTGGATACATAGACAACACCATGTCCCTAGTAAGCCTCTAGTTGACTAGCTCGTTGATCAATAGATGGTTACGGTTTCCTGACCATGGACATTGGATGTTGTTGATGACGGGATCACATCATTAGGAGAATGATGTGATGGACAAGACCCAATCCTAAGCATAGCACTAGATCGTGTAGTTCGTATGCTAAAGCTTTTCTAATGTCAAGTATCATTTCCTTAGACCATGAGATTGTGCAACTCCCGGATACCGTAGGAATGCTTTGGGTGTGCCAAACATCACAACGTAACTGGGTGGCTATAAAGGTACACTACAGGTATCTCCGAAAGTGTCTGTTGGGTTGGCACGAATCGAGACTGGGATTTGTCACTCCGTGTAAGCGGAGAGGTATCTCTGGGCCCACTCGGTAGGACATCATCATAATGTGCACAATGTGATCAAGGAGTTGATCACGGGATGATGTGTTACGGAACGAGTAAAGAGAGTTGCCGGTAACGAGATTGAACAAGGTATCGGGATACCGACGATCGAATCTCGGGCAAGTATCGTACCGATAGACAAAGGAAATTGTATACGGGATTGATTAAGTCCTTGACATCGTGGTTCATCCGATGAGATCATCGTGGAACATGTGGGAGCCAACATGGGTATCCAGATCCCGCTGTTGGTTATTGACCGGAGAACGTCTCGGTCATGTCTGCATGTCTCCCGAACCCGTAGGGTCTACACACTTAAGGTTCGATGACGCTAGGGTTATAAAGGAAGTTTGTATGTGGTTACCGAATGTTGTTCGGAGTCCCGGATGAGATCCCGGACATCACGAGGAGTTCCGGAATGGTCCGGAGGTAAAGATTTATATATGGGAAGTCCTGTTTTGGTCACCGGAAAAGTTTCCGGGTTTATCGGTAACGCACCGGGACCACCGGGAGGATCCCGGGGGTCCACCAAGTGGGGCCACCTGCCCCGGGGGGGCACATGGGCTGTAGGGAGTGCTCCTTGGCCTACATGGGCCAAGGGCACCAGCCCCACTAAGGCCCATGCGCCTAGAAGGGGAGAGGGGGCAAACCCTAAGGGCATATGGGCCCTAAGGCCCATACACCCTGCGCCTCCCTCTCCTCCCCCCCACTTGGCCGCCACCCCTTGGCCATCTAGGGCTGCCGCCCCCCTAGGGGTGGGAACCCTAGAGCGGGCGCAGCCCCTCCCCTTCCCCTATATATATGAGGCCTAGGGGGCTGCCCATAACACACGCGATTCGATCTCTCGTTGGTGCAGCCCTGCGTCTCTTCTTCCTCCTCTTCTGTGGTGCTTGGCGAAGCCCTGCAGGATAGCCATGCTCCTCCATCACCACCACGCCGTTGTGCTGCTGCTGGATGGAGTCTTCCTCAACCTCTTCCTCTCTCCTTGCTGGATCAAGGCATGGGAGACGTCACCGGGTTGTACGTGTGTTGAACGCGGAGGTGCCGTCCGTTCGGCACTAGGATCTTCGGTGATTTGAATCACGACGAGTACGACTCCATCAACCCCATTCTCTTGAACGCTTCCGCTTAGCGATATACAAGGGTATGTAGATGCACTCTCCTTCCCCTTGTTGCTAGTCTCTCCATAGATAGATCTTGATGACACGTAGGAAAATTTTGAATTTCTGCTACGTTCCCCAACAGTGGCATCATGAGCTAGGTCTATTGCGTAGATTCTATGCACGAGTAGAACACAAAGTAGTTGTGGGCGTCGATATTGTTCAATATGCTTACCGTTACTAGTCCAATCTTGATTCGGCGGCATTGTGGGATGAAGCGGCCCGGACCAACCTTACATGTACGCTTACGTGAGACCGGTTCCACTGACTAACATGCACTAGTTGCATAAGGTGGCTGGCGGGTGTCTGTCTCTCCCACTTTAGTCGGATCAGATTCGATGAAAAGGGTCCTTATGAAGGGTAAATAGCAATTGGCATATCACGTTGTGGTTTTGCGTAGGTAAGAGACGTTCTTGCTAGAAACCCATAGCAGGCACGTAAAACATGCAAACAACAATTAGAGGACGTCTAACTTGTTTTTGCAGGGTATGCTATGTGATGTGATATGGCCAAGAAGAATGTGATGAATGATATGTGATGTATGAGATTGATCATGTTCTTATAATAGGAATCACGACTTGCATGTCGATGAATATGACAACCGGCAGGAGCCATAGGAGTTGTCTTTATTTATTTATGACCTGCGTGTCAACATAAATGTCATGTAATTACTTTACTTTATTGCTAACCGTTAGCTGTAGTAGTAGAAGTAATAAGATGACGTCACAACTTCAAGAAGACACGATAATGGAGATCATGATGATGGAGATCATGGTGTCATGCCGGTGACAAGATGATCATGGAGCCCCAAGATGGAGATCAAAGGAGCTATATGATATTGGTCATATCATGTCACTATTATTTGATTCCATGTGATGTTTATCATGTTTATACATCTTGTTTACTTAGAACGGCGGTAGTAAATAAGATGATCCCTTACAACAATTTCAAGAAGTGTTCTCCCCTAACTGTGCACCGTTGCTAAAGTTCGTCGTTTCGAAGCACCACGTGATGATCGGGTGTGATAGATCCTTACGTTCACATACAACGGGTGTAAGACAGTTTTACACATGCAAAACACTTAGGGTTAACTTGACGAGCTTAGCATGTACAGACATGGCCTCGGAACACAGAAGACCGAAAGGTCGAGCATGAGTCGTATAGAAGATACGATCAACATGAAGATGTTCACCGACGTTGAGTAGTCCGTCTCACGTGATGATCGGACACGGCCTAGTTGACTCGGATCATGTAATCACTTAGATGACTAGTGGGATGTCTATCTGAGTGGGAGTTCATAAGATGAACTTAATTATCCTAAACATAGTCAAAAGGATTTTGCAAATTATGTCGTAGCTCACGCTATAGTTCTACTATTTAGATATGTTCCTAGAGAAAAATTAGTTGAAAGTTGATAGTAGCAATTATGCGGACTAGGTCCGTAAACTAAGGATTGTCATCATTGCTTCTTAGAAGGCTTATGTCCTTAATGCACCGCTCAGTGTGCTGAACCTCGAACATCGTCTATAGATGTTGCGAACATCTGACATACATGTTTTGATAACTACATGATAGTTCAGTTAAACGGTTTAGAGTTGAGGCACCAAAGACAGTTTTGAAATGTCGCGAAACATATGAGATGTTTTGAGGGTTGAAATTGGGATTTCAGGCTCGTGCCCACGTCAAGAGGTATAAGACCTCCGACGATTTTCTTAGCCTACAAACTAAGGAGAAAAGCTCAATTGTTGAGCTTGTGCTCAGATTGTCTGAGTACAACAATCATTTGAATCGAGTGGGAGTTGATCTTCCAGATGAGATAGTGATGTTTCTCCGAAGTCATTACCACCAAGCTGCTAGAGCTTCGTGATGAACTATAATATATCAGGGACATATATGATGATCCTTGAGATATTCGCGATGTTTGACACCACAAAGTAGAAATCAAGAAGGAGCATCAATTGTTGATGGTTGGTGAAACCACTAGTTTCAAGAAGGGCAAGGGCAAGAAGGGATACTTCATGAAACAGCAATTCAGCTGCTGCTCTAGTGAAGAAACCCAAGGTTGAACCCAAACCTGAGACTAAGTGCTTCTGTAACAAGGGGAACAGCCACTGGAGCAGAATTACCCTAGATACTTGGTAGATAAGAAGGCTGGCAAGGTCGATAGAAGTATATTGGATATACATTATGTTAATGTGTACTTTACTAGTACTCCTAGTAGCACCAGGGTATTAGATACCGGTTCGGTTGCTAAGTGTTAGTAACTCGAAATAAAACCTGCGGAATAAACGGAGACTAGCTAAAGGTGAGATAACGATATGTGTTGGAAGTGTTTCCAAGGTTGATCAAATATCGTACGCTCCCGAACCCGTAGGGTCTACACACTTAAGGTTCGATGACGCTAGGGTTATAAAGGAAGTTTGTATGTGGTTACTGAATGTTGTTCGGAGTCCCGGATGAGATCCCGGACGTCACGAGGAGTTTCGGAATGGTCCGGAGGTAAATATTTATATATGGGAAGTCCTGTTTTGGTCACCGGAAAAGTTTCGGGGTTTATCGGTAACGTACCGGGACCACCGGGAGGGTCCCGGGGGTCCACCAAGTGGGGCCACCTGCCCCGAGGGGCCACATGGGCTGTAGGGAGTGCTCCTTGGCCTACATGGGCCAAGGGCACCAGCCCCACTAAGGCCCATGCGCCTAGAAGGGGAGAGGGGGCAAACCCTAAGGGCATATGGGCCCTAAGGCCCATACACCCTGCGCCTCCCTCTCCTCCCCCCACTTGGCCGCCACCCCTTGGCCATCTAGGGCTGCCGCCCCCCTAGGGGTGGGAACCCTAGAGCGGGCGCAGCCCCTCCCCTTCCCCTATATATATGAGGCCTAGGGGGCTGCCCATAACACACGCGATTCGATCTCTCGTTGGTGCAGCCCTGCGTCTCTTCTTCCTCCTCTTCTGTGGTGCTTGGCGAAGCCCTGCAGGATAGCCACGCTCCTCCATCACCACCACGCCGTTGTGCTGCTGCTGGATGGAGTCTTCCTCAACCTCTCCCTCTCTCCTTGCTGGATCAAGGCATGGGAGACGTCACCGGGCTGTACGTGTGTTGAACGCGGATGTGCCGTCCGTTCGGCACTAGGATCTTCGGTGATTTGAATCACGACGAGTACGACTCCATCAACCCCGTTCTCTTGAACGCTTCCGCTTAGCGATCTACAAGGGTATGTAGATGCACTCTCCTTCCCCTCGTTGCTAGTCTCTCCATAGATAGATCTTGGTAACACGTAGGAAAATTTTGAATTTCTGCTACGTTCCCCAACAACCGGCTACTAACCAACATTTTCATCGAAGCCTTCATCGAAACTCTCTCCGAACGCTGGATCTATTGTGTTATCAAAATACTTACCAAAATGACCAGACCCACCACACCTTGTGCACTTATGCTTCCTCGCTCAAAGTCCATCTCTTTCGCTGTGAGGTCTGATTCGACTCTTCCTTGGTCTACCTGCTGCTCTCTTCAGAATTGGAGCGCAAAGCCTGAATCCAGGGTCCACCATGTCCCATTGTTGTTTTCCCTCCATAGCAGGCAAGGCATAAGCATATATGGCCTTTGAACCTTGCAACAGAGTAGTAATCATGCACATACTGATGTATGTTCCCTGCTAGACCTGGGAGAGAAGTGATGAAAAACAAGGGATGAATGCATGGCAACCCAGTTATCTGCCATTGCCTACAACTGCAAGTTCTAACTTCTAAATCCACTGGATATCTCCATTCCCTCTTCTCTTTATCCAAATATGATATCTCTGTTGTGGTACCCGAGCAAAGAGTTATGTTCATTTCCAAGCCTGTTGTCTTCTGCTTCAGTTCATTCATCACGGCAGGGATGATAATGTGGCCCATGAATTTTGCCTCGGCTATTCCTGCATGATAATGAAATTTCTGCATGTATTCTATCCTTATCCTGTCAAGCAAATCCACCACATAATGACCCTTTAGTTTCCGGATCGTTGAGTTGAAAGATTGCTAGATTATTGTGCACATAGTCAACTTTGCTCACTTCACTGAATTGGCTTCTGGCCCATAACTTGGAGTGGTGTGTTTCCAAGTATTCTTTCACTTTGGGATTTATGTATAACTGCCTCAAGTGGTAGTTGTGCTTCTTCACACTGCAAGTCAAAGATGCTGGCCATAAATTGTCGGTATACACCTTTTCTTTGAATTTCTTCATGAAATTTGCAGCAAGGTGACACATGCATTCCCTATGCTCTACTCCAGGGAACACATTGTCCACGACCACTTCTAAACCTTTGCAGGCATCTGTATGAATGACCAACACATTGGGATGTGCAATAGCCCGGCGCAGATTATGCAAAAATCAAGTCCAGCTCTCCTCAGACTCTGTCTCCAGCACACCATAGGCAACTGAAAATACAAAACTGTGTGCATCAACTGCACAAGCTGCTACTAACTGTCCTTTAAACCTCCCTGTGAGAAAAGTGGCATCATTAGCCAAATAAGGCCTGCAGCCTGCCAAAAAACCCCGGCGACAAGCCTCAAAGCAGACAAAAACCCTCCTAACCTCATGTATGGTAAATCTATCTTGAACTTATCTTTGATGTTGCACCCGCCATCCTAGGTCCAAATGCCTGCTCAAGCACATCAACTTGCAGCCTCACATGAAAATTATCTTTCTCTTTATGCCTAACAAACATGGTAGCTAGCTCTTCATCATTACTAACTGTCACCCAATTCTTTTTCCCATCATAGTATTTGTATACCACTTCATCAAGCAAACCCCAAGGATATTGGCTACAAATTACCTCCCCAAATTGTCTGAAACTCCAATTACTAGCCATTGGCAACCGATAATCAAAACCTCCTTCGTATTTCTTCTTATCCTTTGCATCGAACATGTACCGGTCCCTTCTAATGTGCATCATGAAAGCAAACCGCAACTCCATCCTAACAGGCGAAAAACAGAGACGCAATCAGCACACTAATTGGGCAAACCTACTCGAATCGAGTGTTCAAATGCACAACTAAGCTCAATCTAAACAAGAGGCGAGACTTACCCCTCGGGAACCCAGTCGTGGACGCGGCGGATCTCCGACCCGATGCCTGCCTCGCCAAATACTCCGGGGTCGCCGCTGCTCACCATTTCGCCCTAGGGTTCTTCCTCCTAGTTCAAGTAGCTCCAGCAGCC
Source organism: Triticum monococcum (assembly GCA_034509565.1). Taxonomy (NCBI): domain Eukaryota; kingdom Viridiplantae; phylum Streptophyta; class Magnoliopsida; order Poales; family Poaceae; genus Triticum; species Triticum monococcum. Next base: position 665,242,711 of record CM067845.1, on the reverse strand, counting down.
CCCCACCTTTGAGCGCTCCGGCCGGGCGCACGGAAGGAGGCTGCGCCGCGGATCGAGCAGGTGGCGGGCGCCCCACCCGTGGCGTCGCAGGAAGGTGGTGGACGTCACAGGTAGCCGTGGAGCGTAGGCGCAGGGCGGTAGCGGCGGAGCAGGCCGTGCAGCTGGTGGTGGGGCAGGTGCTGGCCGCGGCGCAGGTGGCGGCGACGGCGCAGGACAGCCGGCCGGGCGGATGGGTGTGAGCTAGAATGATTTGGGGATTTAGTTGCACGGGCCTACATGTCAGCTCCGGACCCACGTTCACGCGGTCCCACGTGTAAGCTCCGGACCCACAACCACTAACGCCGGCGGACGGAATGGACTCAAATATGGCCGTTTGGCCTCGTCATAGTTGCTGTGCTCGGACTAGGGGCAAAACTGAGGACAATTCGCATCTGAGAGCAAAACTGAGCACATGGACACCACCGAGGGCAAAAGGATAATTAACCCATATATCATAGGGCATAGAAATGGGAGGCATTCTGCAGCAGGGCCAGGCCGGGAAACTGAGTACGCGGCCCTATATAACGGGATCACGGATGAGTGATGGCCAATGGATATAGAAGACTTGATCTCGAAGTGCTAGTGTCCGGGCCTCCTGGTCCTGGGTGAGGGATTGACGTTTGTCAGAGTGCTTTAACACTTGACAATGAAAAAAGTCTATAGAATAGACACAAAGGCCTGCTGCATTACATTGGGTTGGGTGTATAACCAGATTTTTTGCCACAACATATGGATTGTCCACATTAGAGACTTAGACAAGTCTAGTTTTAAAGATCTCCATGCCAGAAATACAAAAGTGAAAACGGTTTGTGATTTGGATGCACGGTGAAGACATAAAACAATTTGAAAAAAATAATCTAGAAAAGAAAAGCACAAAACTGATGCTGCGACAAGAATAGTTCATCGATCTGGTTCGTCGACTCCTAATCCGATGGCTGTGAGTGGGTAAGTCGAGGCAAGTCGACCTCAGACTTCACTCTAGCAACTTCCGCCGCCGCTGCCGGACACGACCTTGACCTTCCAAACTCCGGTGAGCCTCCAAATGGCCCGCCGCCTTCTCCATCGTAGCCTTAGCTATTCCTCCTCCGCCGCGGACATGGTCATCTCCTCCATCCGCCTCCTCTCCGCCACCAACCCTAGCAAATCAGCCCCAGCCCCCGCTCCCCTTCAGCCAATTAACCGCAATCTCGATCCAGGAGCAGCTCCTCCCCATCCTCCTCCTACCACCACCCTCCTGTCCCCGGCGGACCGCCTCCGCGGGGTCTTACTCCAGAAGCCCCCCGGCCGCGCCGCCCTCCACCGAGCCCTCTCTTCCACGGGCATCGACGCCCTCTCCCCCGAGGTTCTCTCCGATGTGGTCGGCCGCGGCAACCTCAGCGGCTCCGCCACCGTCGACCTCCTCGACTGGGCCATCTCCAGCGCCAAGCTCCCCCCTTCCGTACAGTCCTGCAACATCGTCATCAGGGCTCTGGGCAGGAGGAAGTTCTTCAGCTCTGTCGAGCCTGCCCTGGAGGTGATGCGGAAAAATGGCATCTTTCCGGACTTAACCACTCTGCAGATCATCATGGATACTCTGGTTGCCGCCAGGCAGGTCAACAAGGCCGTCCAACTGCTCGAGAGCGACCAATTTGGGTTAGGAATTGGGCAAACTTGCAACAGAAAGGAGGCCTTCTCTGCTCTCATCGAATGCCTCTGCCGGAGGTCACATGTCGGCATTGCCAGCTCGCTCGTACAAGCCGCCCATGGACAACCATTCAGTCTTGATAAACAAGTGTACAATGACGTGCTTGGCGGTTGGGCGAGGTTTGGGAGGGTTGATAAGCTGGAGCATTTCTGGGCAATGATGCTGGAGGATGGGCTAGTGCCCGATGATGTTTCGCATTGCCATCTCATTGAGGCATTGGGGAGGGCAGGGCAGGGCAAGGAGGCACTCAGGGTGTTTGAGAAAATGGTGCAAGAGGGATACGGTCCAACTACGATGGCCTACAATGCACTTGTTTTCAATTTTATTTCACTGGGGGATTTGGACAGGTCCATCAAGTATTACAAGGATATGGTGGACAACAATTGCCCTCCAAACAGTGACACATACTGCAAGATGATTAGAGCCCATCTGAAAGCATGCAGGGTGGCTGATGCACTTCAAATGTTTGATGACATGTTGGCTCAAGGTATTCTGCCAGATACAGGGGTAATTACATCATTCATCGAGCCACTTTGCACGTTTGGGCCTCCTCACGCTGCCTTGATGATCTACCAAAAGAGTAGGAAGGCTGGCTGTACGATATCCTTGAAAGCATACAAGCTTCTGCTTGAAAGGCTTGCCAGGTTTGGGAAAAGCGGGACAGTGTTGAACATTTGGGAGGAGATGCAAGAGAGCGGGTATCCATCCGATAAAGAAATTTATGAGTTTATTGTAAATGGGCTTTGCAATGTGGGTAAGGTTCATGCTGCTGTTTCCGTGGTGGAGGAATCACTAAGGAAAGGCTTCTGTCTAGGGAGAGTTGTTTATAGCAAACTGAACGACAGGCTGCTGGAGATGGACAAAGTGGAGACTGCATACAATTTGTCAAAGAAAATCAAACATGGGCGCACACTTGCTAATTCACGCAACTATTGTCGTGCTAATGGTTGGCACCTGTGATTTGTGAACATATTTGGCGGGCACGCAACTATTTGGTATGCTGGTCAAAGCAGTTCCATATGGGTTTAAAGTAGCCTCATTTGCATTCTGCGAAAAAAAACGGCAAAGGTAAAACGCAAGTTTGGCATGTACTTATTCTTGACTGGCTATTTCATTCATACCATGTTATTGTTTATATCTTTTTACTGGCTAGTTTTAGTGGGGTTATTCTGACAAAATCTTGCCTGATGAGTAGTGGATTAAGTAGCAGAAAGCTACATCAAACAATGAGACAAAGTAATCAAATCGGTAGAATGGAATGGATAGACATGTACTGTTTTCTTGTGTACTTCTGGTGCTCTGGAGAACTACAAACATCATATTAGACCTGGAGTTTTAGAACTTGGGTTCCTGGGGGAAATGCAGAGAAACTATTACAATAAATCAGTTGGATCTCAAGTATCAGAACTGGAGTCCGTTTAGGAGTCGCTGAGAAATTAGTCTGATGTATCCTCGAATAACTGGACTTCAAGGTACAAAAGAACAGCAATACTTGAAGGTTGAACTGGTAGACCGACCCTGAAATGAACTTGTAATATCTGGTAAACGGCCACATCCTACCTGGAATGGAACATCACATCTGCAAAATTCAGTTTAGTCCCAGTTATCCTGTTGCTGACTGCTTTTGTTCAATTGTTGTGAGTTTTATGTATGGTCTGTATCCGTTGATAATATAATCTGTTAGTTGCATATTTTCCGTAGCGTTGTTCTCATTGTATATATATTCTTTGCTCTGCTCGGTATAAAATTTTCAGTTCATTTTTGTAGGTTCTGTAACTACCTATGCCTTTTGTCTTCACATGATGTAGGCTGCTGATTTCAATGAAGATGCAATCATGGATTCAGGAGATAACTGCCCAGAACTGTTGCTATCAGGTATGAGGACTGATATATCATGTGAGGTCAAAGAAGAGAAGTGCTTATTACACAAGAAGAAAATGAAAAGACAGGACATTTTATTACAGTAATGATGAAATCCGGGGGGCTTGCAACCACAGAATGAAATGAAATCCCATACGATAAAGCCTCCTCTGTGGTTTGTTACTTTGTCAGGTGCTATTTTCGAGCAAGGTATCAGCAGATACTGTGTTTGAACACAATTGCTAGCAAAGTGTAGAGAGAATGAAATGTACATTCAGTCACTATTTCTTCCATGTTATTTAAAACCTCAGGTATATGAAATGAATACTACTCTCTCCATCCCACAATATAAGATCATTTTTCAAGCTAACGTAGCTTGAAAAGCGATCTTATATTGTGGAACGGAGGGAGTAGTAATTATCCATCTTAGTTTTGTGCATTTTTGTTAGTTAAAAAATGTGAGTTTTGCAGTTAGTACAACCTGTCTCTGTTATCTTCTGATGATATTTGGCAGCTTATGGATAGAAATGCATATTCCAGTTTTGAACTTTTGATAGCTATTAACATTTACAAGGTAGTTCATTGCTAGCTAAATTCTGGTTAGTAATTGTCTGTGTCCGCCTCCTGCTGGAATTTAGTTGTGTTTGGTTGGGACTGGGACAGGTTTAGTTGCACTGCAACTGTATGGCATATTTGATATGTGTATCCTTTTGTTTCCTGAGGTTTAGCTGTTGAAAATCCCTTCAGATGTTCAATGATGCGCTGGGGAGAAAGGGATGAAGAAAGATGTGTGTGGCTGTCAGAAAGAAGTATTTGCACAAACATATTATAATTTGTGTGTTAATGCAATTTTGGGTTTTCAAATCAGAACCAAAAACTAACCCGTACTTATTATCTTTAGACTTTTTTGGAATTTGCAGAAAAAAACTTAGGGTGTGTGTGTGTGTTCCTTTTTCACTTTTGGGGGACTTCTGACTTCATAATGAACTTTTCCCCTTTTCCCCTTTTCTGTGGATGTATGTATGCTGCTTAATTCCTGTATGTGTGCATCTTTGTCCTATCAAGATTTTCTGTTTGTTCCTGTAAACAAGTGGTCTTAGTTTGATCTGAATCTGGGTTATTTATTTATATTAACAATTTGGCATGTTCCACTTGCTGATCTGTGAAGGTCCTCAACTTCTTGTCGCCTGGGATCATTTGATATTTGGATCCTTCCATCAGAGGTATGCTTCAGTTCGTTTCCACATTTCCAGGTTTTCCTCCATGGATAATATGGAAGTTTAGCCTTTGACTCGTGTGTCTGTGCGTGTGCCATGTAGCTGCATGCTTGACAATGGTTATTTGTGTTAATGTGGATATTATCTACATTAGAACGGCTTCTGAGGCCCCACTTGAGTTTTGTTCATTTATCTATGCTCAGATTTGGTTAGTGTGTCATCTTTGATATCAACTTGGAAGGCAAATTATTCATGGATATGATTCAGCATTTAACAATATGTTCTTAACATCTTTATGAAAGGCTATACTATGTTTGTGAAATGAACTATTGGATAATTGGATTTCTTGAATGCTTCTTTTACCAATATTGGGCTTTTATTCTTTGCCTGGATTTCTTTGAGTTTAGTGTTGTTAGTAAGCCGGTGGTGGCCTTGATGAGCATTGCTTACTTCTGACACCTCTTGTATGAGACAGAACTTGCCCTGTTATCCCTTCCATGAGCAGATTAGCAACCCTCTGAGCTCTTGTTTGTCATTGATCTATTGATCCTGTTATCCCTTCCATTTTGTCGTCACGTTGTTCCTGCCCATGTTAAGATGTCCGTAATTTTTGCCAACAGTGGATATGCAGTGATGCACATGTCTCCTTTTTATTGCAGTATAGACTGTGAGATAGAAACATCAACGTTTATGCTGTTTCCTTACCTTCTTTCATGTTTTCATGTGCTATATATTTCTTGCTGCTTGTGAAAGAGATTGCAGAACAAACAAATTGTTTATTTCCCTGAAAGACCTTTCAACTATGGTGTATATTCATATCTGAAAATTGAGGTTCCTTTCCAATTTATATACACAGGAAGAAGGCACATTACGAAGATTCGGCCCCTTTCAGTTCTTCTACTTGTACCAGTTTTGTTAGGGTGCTACTGATTTGACGCGAGAGCTAAAGACGACTTGGCGGCACACAAACTTGGAAGTGTCGATGAAATAATCTCTGCTGTTTCGAGATATATTGTTGTTCTCGAGATATTTATGGCTGGCCAGTTTATTTAGATTAAGCTATAATGTTACCTGGTGCATTTGATCATTTTGTTTCAGAGACACGTGAGGAAATTTTGCTGAAAATAATCTGCATATACTTTCAAAGCCAAGCCATGTGAATTACTTTTGGACCAATTTATTTCTATCAAATTATGTAACCTTTGCTTGGCGTATGCGAGACAATTTATTCTGATCAATATATACTATGATGCCTTTTGATATTTCGTTATGGAAAAAATGTGAGGGAATGTTGCCAGAAAGTTCTGGGCTTGATGGATATGTCCACCAAGTTCTTTGTGGTTGTATGTAAAGTCTACCTTCTCTGTGTTCTTGTTGCTCATATAGGGCAGGTTCCCAAACAACAATATGCAGGTAAGTTATGTTGAAAAATCATGACATCATTTGAGTTAAACAGAAAACTAAGTTATGTCCTGAATCCTCTGCAGCAAAATGTTCGCTGCTTGGATCACTAGAACAAATTCTTCATGCTGCTTAAACCCTGAGAAGAAGTTGTTACATTAACCTTTTATAGAGCTCAGCATGCAGGGGTTGATGCTTACATGATATTTGTATAAGTAATAATTAGGGATGCAGAACGGCGTCCCGCAAAAGCGCCAGCTAGTACAAATTACTGTAATGTGCTCTAATCCAGCTAAAACACTTTTTTCTCGTTTTGAACGGGATGCGGGGCGGATCGGGCGCCGCCCTGCATCCCTAGGTAATACTTACAGGCATTTGAGCGCAAATTTTTTGTTTGCACAAAAGGTAGCACATCATAACTGTAACTATGGAAAATCACAACCCATGACAAATACATTTTCTGCAGCTCTCATTAGAAGGTCGATAATCTTGCTACCGCATATAGTACGGACCAATAGCATAGTCACCTAGTCAGTGACAACTGAAAACAGAAGATCATGAAAGCTTGTCAGTTCATCACAAAGAGGCTGTTAATAGTTAACTTGATTTATGCCTTTATTTGCTTACATTATAGACCTTGTGTTTAGGACCAGTTGAGGAGCTAATTTCATTTGCATTCTCTCCACTAGCTAGGATGGAAACCCCACCGCCAAGCATGTAAATGAAATTGTCCCTAAAAAAATGTAAATGAAATTGTAAATGACTGACGAAGGTTCAGGTAACAATAGAATCTCATCTTCTTTTTCGAGGGAAAGCAATCATGGCAGCTTTATTGATTCTCAAATATAGTTTCATTACATCTTCTACTACGATGAGAGACAATAAAGTCCGGCCGGGTGATCTCCAGTCGAGATACAAGTCTGGGATCCCTCGACATTGGCAGCTAACAATCGGGCAGGCTACAGTATTATGAAGATGACCTGCATGCAGTCTGAATTGATGATCAGCGACTCTAACTCTCACTGACGGCCGGCATGCTCCTGACGTCGTCCATGGCGACGCGCACGGTTCGGGAGGGATCGTCGCGGGGGAAGTTGCCGTTGTAGATCACATCGAGGAAGCCGTCGTCGTCTGCTGCGTCGGAGACGACGCGGGCGGCGAGCCAGAGCACGAGGCAGTGCCCCGTCGGCAGGATCCCGGCGCGCGTGCGCACCTTCACCGTCATGCCCTTCTTCACCGAGATCGACCAAGAGCGCGGCCGGGCCAGTATGGTTGGCATGTTCTTGATGTACGCTGCTCCGGCGGTGGAGGATAGCTCCGTGGAGGATCGGCAGGGTGACGCTGACTTGTTGGGAACTCCCGAGACCCTTTTGACGGCGGAAACTTTCATCTTGGACGCGGCCGGGATGAGCGCGGATCGGCGAGGTGGGGCAGTGCACCTCTTGGCAATCTGCCCCAGCGGCACAGAGGCGGCGATTTCTTGGCGACCCCGCTGGCTCCCTTGGCCACGGCGGCAAGCTGCTTCTTGGTGGCCACTCCGGCCGGCGCGTGCTGCAGAATCGATGCAGCAGGCGACATCGCGGCTCCGTCTCGTGGGCGCGGCGTCTGCATGGATGGCAGCTTCGTGGTCGCCGGTCCGGCTGGCTCGTCCGCGGATGACATGTGGATCGACGCGGCAGTGGATGACTTCTTGACGATTCCTCCTTTGGGCGCGGCGGCGAGCTTTCTGCGCCGGTGGAGCTCGCGGCGGATCGCGCACCGCTCCGAGGAAGAGCGCTTCGCCATGAGAGCGGGCATGGCTTGGTGTTTGGTGGTGGCTGCGGAGGAGGAGTCGATCGGCGAGAAGATTGCGATGAGAAGATGGGAGACGCTATGCTATTTATCAAGCGAGCACGATCGAGGCTCGCCGTACGTACGTACGTGTTGGCGTCGGAGCGGGACGGGAAGCGTAGGAACCAAGCAGCAGGGTGATCGAAGCCGAATTGGCGCGGATTGAAATTTGGATCCGACTGTTTGTAGATTTTGCTCGTTGGCCGGATTAGCTCCCGTGCCCCATGCCCAGATCTGAACCAACTGTCGGGGCCACCCGCTCCCGCCCTCGTCTCTGACGTGCTTCACCACCACCGGCGCCGCGCCCTCTACCCCACCGACAGCGATCCTACAATGGCCGGGTCCTCGAGCCGATTTCTCCGCCATAGTTTCATGGAGTCTGCCATCACATTTCCTTCATCCACATCACCGAAATGGTGCCATGACACTTGCTAAGAAACGAGTCATTAAAGCGACGATATTTACACAAGATGTGTCATTTGGACGAACACAATGGATTCCCGACGGAAGGAGTCCGAGCACTGCCGTCGGGCGGCCTCCTCCCAGGAGCAGTGGAGCGCAGGGTGGGCGGTCAATTCCTCCTCGGGGCCGCATGGGATAACCTCAGAGTCAACGGATCTGGAGCTGTGGGACTCTAATCCGCTATCTGCCATGTCAAAGAAGGTAGGAAATCGCCGGACGTGAGCTTGTCGGTGGAGGGAGTGGAGTGGTAGCAGTGGCGTAGGCACGATATCTCCACGCCCCAGGCCAGCCTCATTGCCACGGTATGCAATCTAGCTACAATGAACTACTATAGTTGCAGTACATGAAGGATTTCCTCTCCACACCCAGTGTCACGACCCGGGCAGCCCTAGGCCTAGCTACGCCACTGACCGGAGGGGAGCGGAGTGGAGTGGGATGTAGCTAGGGTTTCAGCCGGAGTGCGGATAGGGTTCATTCTGTGTGGGGTCGGATGGGTCAGTGTGGGCCGGATCCGATGTAACGGGCACGTCCGGGCGTCCCCATATCCGCCCCAGATTTGTGCTGGATATGGGGAGTGCTGGCCAGTCTGGTCATTTGGGCTGGCTATGGGGAGGCCGGTTGGGTGGCGTTTTTTCGTCCGACCACTGACCGAACAGTCTGTCCGGATGTTTCGAGCGGGTATAGGGGTCCGGTTGTAATGCTCTTAGGAAGCTTTGAGATGTTTCAATATTCATGCCATTCGTCACAGTGTGTGCACTACTTAAAAGGTTATTCAACACACTCGTTCGTCTGATCACCCAACTATGAATGTTAAGCAAATTGTATATGACATAAATTTATGGGGAAACCATATAAAGCATAGGAATTCAAGAAAAAAGAGAAATTCAAGCCACTTTTGATTTGTACTTCCTTAACTCTTTTGCAATAGCTCGAGATGCTTCAATTATTTCCAAAGTTTTAATATTATTCCCAATTTGCTCTCAACATTCAATGATAGTTTGGTTTCTTATTATTAGATAGAGAAGGTGTTGATGATAGCATACTTGCAAGACTCAAAAGCTTTACCTGAATACAAAAGAACACAGTGGCTACAAGCCTACATTCTTAAGAGTCAAGAAAGTTTTTTTTGAGCTCGAGTATAGGTGCACCTCTTACCCGGAGCGTCAAACTTTGCATCAATTTTTGTGCGTAAAACTTTCTCTTATTTGTTTCTCCTAATAAAACATTTGTTGAAAGTTTGTAGGTCGACATCACTAAGTACTATCATATGTACAAAAATGTTTTGAATTTTTTTGGCGCAACAAAAATATCTAAAATAATAAAGTTTATTATAGATTTTTTATTTGAAACATTCATGTTGCATAAAAAAGCAGGAATTTTCCTTCATGATCGAAGTAGTACATGTGATATAAAGTTCCAAAGTCAGATATTTTCTTGTTTGGGAGAAATGAAAAGGACATTTCTATCTAGAAATAGCACAAATGTTGATGGACCAGATAAGGGGCGCACCTGCACTCGAGCTCAAAAAATCCCAAAGAGTCATACAACTACATTTGGTATTAGTGAGTAGATCTTTCACATGTGGTCATATTTAATGTGTACCTTGTTGTTCATAAGTATTCAAACTCTTACACTTCAAATGAAACTGAAAAAACTAATTGCTATGCGTATTATGGGATGAACATACCAATAGTTTGTCTGAAATACATTTTTACATGGGAAACTCATGGTAGTTGTTGCATTACATTTTTAAGAAACTGAACTCGGATTTCACATGAAGATGTGCATACCCATTAAGTGAACTAGATGATGCCCCGCACGTTGTTGCGGGAATATTTTGCAGTATTTTAGTGAGATTTTGGTTATATGGAACATGAATATTTGAAATAATAGTTTTTAAAATTATATAAGAATTAAATCTAATATCATAATAGAATGGAATTTTACATGCATGCATGTTTGCATGTTGAAGTAGATTTTTAATATGCATAGTTGCATGTTGAGGTGGGTCTTTCCTATGCAAGTTGAATGATAATGTGGCATGCTTGCATGTTGAGAGAAATATGTTACTGGGGACTAGCTATTTAGATATAGAAGATATGCACCACACTAACAACAAAGAGAGAAGTGCATACTTCAACCCTGAACTTTTGCCCTAATCTAATTTACAACCCCGAACTCCAATACCGTCTAAATTACAACCCCCAACTCTCAAAACCGGCTAGGATTCAACCCTCCTCTTTCTGTTGACCTGTTTTGACCTGGTTGACCGGTTTTGATCAGTCAACAGGTCCAGTCAGCATGCCACATCAGCCAAAAATGCAAAATTTCCAAGGAAACAATCTGTAAAATCAAAGAAAATCCAGGAAAAGAAATAAGAAATCCAATTTACGAAAAACAGGGAAAATAAAAAAAGAAATCATCCTTTCTATTTTCCCTAGCTTTTTTCGTGATTTTTTTCGGAATTTTTCTTTTTCATATTTTTTCCTGATCTTGTAGATTTTTATTTACTTTTTCTTGAAATTTTGAAAAAAGAATCTGACGTGGCATGCTGATTGGACCCATTGACTAGTCAAAACTGGTCACCCCAGGTCAAACCGGTCAACAGGAAGGGGAGGGTTGAATCCTGACCGGTTTTGAGACTTGAGGGTTGTAATTTAGATGGTATTGAAGTTCGGGGTTGTAATTAGACTAGGGCAAGAGTTCGGGGTTGAAATATGCACTTCTCTCAACAACAAATATATGCATATTCATTCATGGTTGCAATGTCCTTCATGCCATCAATTATGCATCTTTTAAATGGTACTCCCTACGTCCAGAATTACTTGTCGCAGAAATGGATAAAAGTGGATGTATTTAGAACTAAAGTACGTCTAGATATATCTATTTCTCTGACAAGTAATTTTAGACGGAGGGAGTATATATGGAGCAGTCTGCACGCTGGCTAGTTATAGTTTTCTCTCTCGTATTTACTCTTTCTTAATTGTGAGAATGCGTGAGTCATAGCTATTCAACAAGTATGCAATGAATGCATGTGGTTGGTGCAGCAATACATATCGGAAAACATTTGGCTGTTTGGTTCCTAGCCACACATTACCACACTTTGCCACATCTAACCTTAGGTAAGTTTGACCAAGTTAGGTAGGTGTTTGGTTCTAGCCACACTTGAGGCAAGGAATTTTTTTTATGAAAAGTGAACCTCACATGTCATAGACACAAAATGTGTGGCAAGATTCTCTTAGGCAAGCCAAAGTGTGGCTAACAATTTAAGCAACTTAAGTAAGGCAAGTTTGACAAATGTAACAAAAATTATGTGACAACATATGGCAAAGATAGTCACAATCCAAACAGCCTACTGTAATCTGATATGAGACCAACCCCAGACCACACGTAAGCCGTTGATTGATGTTTCATCTCACGGCCAAGAGACCACAACAAAATCCTTTCTAACCTCCCGTCTTTCACGGAGGCACCTTCCCATAATCCCTCGCCCCGACCCCGTTACCTTTCTCCAGAATCAATGACCACCGCCGTTCCTCTCACCTTCCTCCGACCCTCCTCTTTGTTGGGATCCACATCCACCGCGCTGCCCATGTACTCTTTGCGAGGCGTCCAGGTTCGATCTCTGACCCGTCCTAATTCTCGATGCGGCACCCCGGACCATTGCGCACGCTGTTCTCCACCGCGTCCCCAGCGAACCCACCTCCCCGTCGTTCTCTAGTGTACTCCTACATCTTCTTCTTGCCAACCCAGGTAGCTACGTACCTTGCCCAGATTACGCTCCTCCATCCCGTATTTACCGAAAAAGGGTTTCCCCTGTTTTGTATTTCAAAGCAACCAATACCGAATACAAAGATCGCTGTGGCGAACAGCACAACACACCAAAAAAAAGAAGAAGAAACAAATGCCAATCACGACAGCTCGGCAAAGCGCGGATGACCCGCCACCACGTCGCGCACCAAATACAAACCACCACAGACCGAGGTTCTGAACCGCCGCGTATCAAGCAGCACCTCCAAGGAATGCGACGCCGACGACGCTGCTACCCTGACGAGTCCTAGGGTTTTCCCCGGCATGCGGAGGAAGGTGGGGAGTGAATACCACCGACACCCGCAGGTGTCACTGTGTCGGGGCCGAAGCCGGTAGGGATTTCTCCCGCATTCCCAGGCCCAACCGCCCAACCGGATGGAACCAACCCGCCAAACCGTCGCCCACCCCCATGCGCCAACGCAGTAGCGCCGCCATCAATGCTGCCTCACTACGAACACCACCACGAGGCCAAGAGGACCGGAGAAAAGCGCACCACGACGGGAGCAGCAACACCGACACCGAGCGGGAGGGAACCACCTCCACCGCCGTCGTGCGGGAGGCCCATGCCTCCGGCACCATCGCGATAGCCGTCCGGACATGACCGCAGGGCATGCCGGGCCACCCCTGGCCCAGCCAGGCCCGGAGTGGGCCCGTTAAGCCCCGCCGGCCACGATGCACCAGGTCGGCGTCGGCTCCGCCAACACCCAGCCACTCGTCGCGTCTCCCCTGCCTCCCAGAAGCCACGCCGGAGACGATCCCCACCGCCGTCCCGCCCAGGCCCAGATGGGGCCCGAAGGGCCCAGATCTGAGCCGAGCGGACGACACCAGATCGCGCTGGCGGCGCCGCCGCCCAGCTGTCCGCCCGCGTCGCGCCACGGAGCCCCGCCGCCACGGCAGACCGTCGCCGCCGAAGTGCACCCCCCGGAGCAGCTCCGCCCGCGCCGGAGAGCGACCGGAAGGGGAAGGGCAGGGAGGCCGCCGCCACCAGCAGCCCCGGGGCCAGGCCGGCCGCGGCGCCGGCGCCGGCGGCGGGAGGGAGGGAAGGAGGAAGGACGCGCGACCGGTCGCCCGCCCCGGGGGGGGGGGGGGGCGACGCGGTCGCGAGAGGAAGGGGAGGGGAAAGATTCCTCCATCCCGTATTTGCAGATTTTAAGTGGTTGGGAGGCACACTGGGGTGAGATCTGTTTTAATTTCATGTTTTTGTAGATGAGACCCGTTTGTAGATAATAAGTGTCTGCATCCGAATATTTGTTACAAGCATGTTATTTTGCATCTCAAAGTTTTGTGCTTCCAATACTGCTTACTTATGTAGTGATAAGTATTGGTTCACAGAATTCACGCTTCCTATGTATGGACGGAATTTCATTCTATTGCCTTGCTTCCATGTAGGTTCTTGTGTACTGATGAATCGACCATGCTTCGTATGTACAGATGGAATTTCAATCTGTTGATGTGCTTCCTAGGTTTTAATATTTGTTCACAACATTAACATCGATGCTTCCTAGGTGATTCTTGTGTACGGATGCTTCTCCATGCTATGGAACTTCAGTCTCTTGCGATGTTTCCTAGGTGTATAGATGTAAAGTTCATTGCTTTAGAGCATCTGTGCTTCTGTATAGATACAACTACAATCATGTTTATTGATTTCGTGTATGTGATTCCATTGTTTGGAGGATCTTTTTTTAAACCAAGCCATTATCCACAACGGCGCACACGCTTGATCGGTACCCCCTCGCCATCCTGGTCATCTCCACCAGCTTCGAGCCCATGGCCTCCGGTCCACCTCGCCAGAGCATTATCTCGGTTCAGGAATGAAGGCAGCCATCGAAGATTGCAAGGTTTGCCCCTCCCACATGCACCATCCTCATCCGACCTATGTATTGAGTCATGTCATCTTGGTACAATGCTTGTCAATTTCCAAACATAATCATGTTCGATAGTGTTGTTTGATATCTCAATGCTCATATATTGCTTTATTCCCTTTTTCGGTGGCTCCTTTCATTCTTCACATTATATAGTGGATCACATAATTATCCATGAATATATGTGTGTTTGGTATGTACATGACACAAATATGCTTCCCCATGTTGGCTGCAATTTTTGTTTCTTATATTATTTTTAATATCCATGCTTCCAAGTAATACTACTTATGTACACAGATCACTATTTTCATGCTTCTTATCTATTGTGTTTCTACATTGTTATACATATGCTGCTTCAGGCTATAGTATGCTTCAATTACTGAATAGCACCAGATTAGTGCTTGTTGTTAATCACGCTTCCTTGATTTTTACCATATGCTTCTAATGCAGACATGTAGTGCCGTAGCACAACAATGTTTCCAAAACATTAAAATTGTGCACTTACCCATCAAGCATGTAGGTTTCTCAAAACCAATTTATATGCTTCTGGGTGCATCATAAGATCAAACCATAGATTTTTGTGTTAGCCATGCTTCCTGGTTTTTTTATTTCTCACATATGGTTCTATGTCGACTAGGGGCACCCGGAGATCATGGCTGGCTGCATCTACTTCAGAGACGACGTGACCAGTTCGCATAGCGATCGTCATGACTCAGACGTTCGGGCTCTTGGCTATACAACCTCAAAGACTTCACAATGAAGAAGATCAAGGCAACTTCTACCCACAGGCATCGTGGATCACGCCTAATATCAAATGATGGCTTTGAATTAGTGAAATTTGATGCGTGGAAGCAATTTGACTTTGCCCATTGAAGCATACTCCTCATTTGATAGTAGCAAAATTTTCTTTCTTTTCAAACAAATCCCTAGTTCCTATGAACCATGTGTAATCATGACTGGAAATATTTGTACCTTTGATGGAAGCATGATAATATTTAGTTGGAAGCAATTCTCTAGTCGAGGGAAATAAGATTGTGTTGCTTCTCCAACATGTGAAATAATTTCCTTTTTGATGTACCACTAGTGCAGAACCGGGCAATAGCACCGGTTTGTAAGGCCCTTTAGTGCCGGTTCAGGAACCGGCACTAAAGTTTCGGCACTAAAGCCCCCCCCCCCTTAGTACCGGTTCAGCACGAACCGGTGCTAAAGGGGAACCACGTGGCATGAGCCAGCTCCGGGGGCCGGGAGCCCTTTAGTACCCGGTTGGTAACACCAACCGGTACTAAATGGTTGTGGGATTTTGTTTTATTTTGTATTTTTCAATTAAATTTGTGTTATCAATTTAATTTAGGATTGTTTTACGTTATAATGAGTTGTAGTCGTCGTCATCATCATCATCATCGCATATTAATAAATAAATAAACTCTAGCTAGCTAAAAATCATCGTAGTCGTCTAATTACCATTATTTAATCATCATAGTCATTACCGCTAGCTATCTAATCATCATCAACGCTGGCTAGCTTAAAGAAGAAACATTCACTTTGTAACAGAAGCAAAGATATCATCAAGTTCAACATAATCATCACCAACATCGAAGTTCAGGACACGAATATGAGACAATTACTAATTAAGAGCATGAACTAGTAGCTACTGATCCTGCTGCTCCCTCTCAGGTAGAATAGCATAGAACATGTATAGCTCTCCTGATTCATCATACTGGAGCATGCAGATGAATCTGTCTCCTAATCTTGGGTTGCGCTTCTCCTTACTGCCCCCTAATACTTCTCTGCGATCGTTAACAATTTTGCTCCAATCTTTCACTATTAAGCATTCTTCGCTTTCAGAAATCCTGAATGCATTCATGTGCAATGTAGGAAATCTTGGTCGTAAGCTAACCATTGACATGCGACCTTTTGTCTCGATCCACTGAGGCACAACTGTCATCGGAAGTCCCTGTTGAACAACATCGTATAGTAATTAATATACTAAGCAATGAAAGTTTAGCTTCAAAAATAATGTATGCAAAAGATGCACTAATTAAGGACAAATATTTAAAATCTTACCATCTTTTGATTATAGATGTGACCGTAGTTCAATACGATCACCATTGGTCGCACGTTTTGAGTACTAACATTTCTAAGTTTAGGAAAAAAAATTGTCTTGACAGTATTAAGATCCTCAAGCCATGAAACATAATGACTTATCTCCTCACAGTTTAGTTGAGCCCCGGGGCAGTAGTAGGTCCTGTCTACCAAGCGCCGGACATGTTTGCTTGAACCGAAATAAGCTGACAATACAAATTAGTTGTCAACTATTTTTGAATAAACTGTATCAAAGACATAAACATATGCATGTATGGTTGAGAAAAACTCACCAAATGGTAGAACTGGAGGCGTTTGCACATCGACCCAGATGTCTATATTACCTTCAATATCATCTTCCGGACGAATATCAAAGGTGATAACCATATCAGGCTCAAATGCATAAGCCTTGCATAGTGCTTGCCAAGTTTTGCATTCAAAATAGGTGTATGTGTCTCCATTATATAATTTGACGTTGAAAGTATACCCATGCTCCGTCTTCAAGTAAACTCTCTTTACCTCCATATCATCTATAACACTAAAACCTATCTTATCCAAGACAAAAATTCTTGCATGGCAGGGGATGCGCTAGTAGAATAGTGAAAATTTAAAATTATAAGTTGAAGCAAATGAAGCATAAGTTTTGCATTCAAATAATAATTGACAAAGTGACTTATTGTATCAACTTCGAATGTCTCATCCAGCTTGATGCTGAAGCGCCTACCATCAACAAGAAAATTTTGGTCGCACAGGCCGCGCTGGTCTTCACAGTGTTCGCACATAATAAAATCTTTTTCGTCGTCAGATGACATTTCCTATGTTCATATAGATGAAACATTAAACACCTATATCTAGCTAAATATAAATTCATCTAATATTTGACATTAATATATCTAACTATATATTCAATTGACATTACTATATATTTAACTTTTCTATCTAATTCATCTAACATTCGACATTAATCTAACATTTATATAAACTCATAATATATAAAAAATTAAATAAACAGAAAAACTTATTAACAAATAATATTTTAATTAGATCATCAAATCTCATATACCTAAATTTCATTACTAAAAATAAACTAGTTATATTAATTATTCAACTAGTTCTAATCTCATATACCTAAATTTTCTTACTAAAAATAAACTAGTTATATTAATTATTCAACTAGTTCTAATCTCATATACCTAAATTTTCTTACTAAAAATAAACTAATTATATTAATTATTCAACTAGTTCTAATCTCATATACCTAAATTTTCTTACTAAAAATAAACTAGTTATATTAATTATTCAACTAGTTCTAAGCTCATATACCTAAATTTCTTACTAAAAATAAACTAGTTATATTAATTATTCAACTAGTTCTAATCTCTAGTTCGACAATTTTTCTATCTATCTAGCTAATTCATCTAACATTCAACATTAATCTAACATTCGATCATCTAATTAACTTTTCTAAAAAACAGAAAATAAGTAAAAAAAAATGTGTGCGTGTGTATGTGTGTGTATGCATGTGTGTGTATATATACGTATATGTGTGTACGTATGTGTGTATGTGTGTGTGTATGCGTGTGTGTGGTATATGTGTGTGTGCGGCCCCGTACGCCGCCGCCCCGTACGTACGAGCGGGGGCGCCGGCGTACGGGGGCGGGGGTGCCGGTGTGTGTGTGTGTATGTGTGTGTATATGTATGTGTGTGTATGTGTGTGCGGGAGCGAGAGAGAGAGACGTACGGCCGCGGCGATGACGACGGACGGCGACGGCGTTCGGGGCGGCAACGCGAGACGACGACGACGACGGGCGGCGGCGGGGACAGCGCGAGACGATGGACGACGGTACGGGCGACGGGCGATGACGACGGGATCGAGCGGCGCGCGCGGCGGAGATTGGAGACGAAGTGGGAGATGAAACTGACATTTTCGGAAGTGCTATATATATAGGATGGGCCTTTAGTACCGGTTCGTGGCTCCAATCGGTATTAAAGGCCTATTTTCGCCAGGCCAAGCGGCGGGAAACGAAGGCCTTTAGCACCGGTTGGAGTCACCAACCGGTACTAAAGGGGGGGCCTTTAGTACCGGTTGGAGCCACCAACCGGTACTAAAGGCCTTGCGCTGTCACCCCAAAGTTTAGTCCCACCTCGCCCGGCGAAGGGCAGCCGCACTGGTTTATAAACCCAGCCGCGGTTACCTCTTCGAACTCCTTTATATAGCAGGCTTCTGGGCCTAATTAATTAGGGCGCGCTGCCCTGTGAGTCTGCTGGCCCTTCTGGGCCTGCATTTGCACACCCTAGGTCTGGTAGACCCACAGGGCAGTGCGCCAACAAATTTTTTATATAGTTTTTTCTTTTATTTATTTTTGAGTAGTTTTTATATAGTTTTTTCTTTTCTGCATTATTTATTTTCTTCTATTTATTTTTGAGTAATTTTTTGGTATAGTTTTTTTATTTTCTGCATTATTTATTTTTGTATAGTCCGAAACCCTGATAGTTTGGTTAAATTGCATTACTTGTAAGTCCAGTTAACATGGATGCTTATGATGCAAGAGCAACAGCAAAAGTGAAAATTTGGCACAAATAGGTAGTTGTGTAACTAAAATAGGTAGGAGGAGAGATAGCTCTTATGTCACAAAAAAGAAGTTGTATCAAACCTTTTATGTCGGATCTAGAACAAACCAATCGGTATCGCCATCATACAGCCCTACCGTGGCTCGTGATGCATATATATGCATATCAAATGCACGGTTGGACGTATGATGGCGAATCCGAATGATTTGTATTCAGTCGATGAACTGGTAAATATATGCAGTCGATGAACTGGTAGATGTATGTAGTCGATGAACTAAAAGACTTATGCAGGGAAGGCGAGAGATGGGCTATATATAGGGTCGTCTGGCTCACAAAGTGATTGTGGTAGTTTCGATCCAACGACTCACATGAGCTAGGAAAAAACACACCTTTGATCCAACGACTCACAAGAGCTAGAAAGAAACACACGATCCGTGTGATTCTTCCTGATTGGTGGGATGCACATTAGTACCCACTCTGGGCTTCGGTGAAAGTTGTACATTAGTACCCACTCCGGACTCCGAAACCCTGATACTCGGAAAGAGTTTGTCCAGTTTGTACACGAAGTGCGTCCAGTTTTTATATAGTTTTTTTTTCTGCATTACTTATTTTCTTTTATTTATTTTTGAGTAGTTTTTTATATAGTTTTTCTTTTCTCATTATTTATTTCCTTCTATTTATTTTTGAGTAATTTTTTTATTTTCTGCATTATTTATTTTCTTCTATTTATTTTTTTCTGGAAATTGAATGCTGCATACTGAACAATTAGGTAAATGACTGAAAAACAACAAATGATGTCAGAACATGTTGGAAATTGATGACGTCGCTTTAAATGCTGCATACTGAACACAAAAGAAGTCCGGAGTTTAAATAAGTTATTAAAAATAAAAAAGAGGTGCAATGCTGGTTAATTTGCTTCAAGCCATTTGGAATAGTGTAGACTACACTGCACATAGCTCAGTGCAATCTATGCTGCAGTGCAGTCTACACTATTCCGAATGGCTTGAAGCTAGTCAACATGTAGGTGAGCATTGCAACTCTTCGTCATTGTCTGTGCACTCACGGCTTATAAACCGCTCATACTGCCTCTCTCTTGGCGAAGATCACAAGATAGTTTGGTTAAATTGCATTACTTGTAAGTCCAGTTAACATGGATGCTTATGATGCAAGAGCAACAGCAAAAATGAAAATTTGGCATAAATAGGTAGTTGTGTAACTAAAATAGGTAGGAGGAGAGATAGCTCTTATGTCATAAAAAAGAAGTTGTATCAAACCTTTTATGTCGGATCTAGAACAAACCAATCGGTATCGCCATCATGCAGCCCTACCGTGGCTCGTGATGCATATATATGCATATCAAATGCACGGTTGGGCGTATGATGGCGAATACGAATGATTTGTATTCAGTCGATGAACTGGTAGATGTATGCAGTCGATGAATTGGTAGATGTATGTAGTCGATGAACTAAAAGACTTATGCAGGGAAGGCGAGAGATGGGCTATATATAGGGTCGTCTGGCTCACAAAGTAATTGTGGTAGTTTCGATCCAACGACTCACATGAGCTAGGAAGAAACACACCCTTGATCCAACGACTCGCAAGAGCTAGAAAGAAACACACGATCCGTGTGATTCTTCCTGATTGGTGGGATGCACATTAGTATCGGTTCGTGGCACGAACCGGTGCTAAAGATTGGCAACAAACCGGTACTAATGGTAGCAGCCCGCTAGCCGTTGGAATCGGCACTAATGGTCACATTCGTGCCGGCTCAAATTCAAACCGACACTACTCTGTCAATGTAACTCTAAAGATTGGTAACGAACCGGTACTAATGGTAGCAGCCCGGCTAGCCTAGAATTGGGTTAGCTCCATTGGCAACTACTCTGTCAATGTAACTCTAAAAATTGTGGTTCACATTCATCAAAACCTATGAAAAGTGTAATCCTCTAGTCTTTTTTTATTGGATAGAAATTGTTTTTGAAGAAATTTCTTAGTCAGTAGAGTTTGCCAAACTTGAGTTTTTCCCAAGTCACTTACACAAAAAGAAGTCCGGAGTTTTAAATGCTGCATACTGAACACAAAAGAAGTCCGGAGTTTAAATAAGTTATTAAAAATAAAAAGAGGTGCAATGCTGGTTAATTTGCTTCAAGCCATTCGGAATAGTGTAGACTGCACTGCACATAGCTCAGTGCAATCTATGCTGCAGTGCAATCTACACTATTCCGAATGGCTTGAAGCTAATCAACACGTGTATGTGAGCATTGCAACTCTTCGTCATTGTCTGTGCACTCACGGCTTATAAACCGCTCATACTGCCTCTTTCTTGGCGAGGTGGGACTAAAAACAGCTTGCCGTAACCTCATTAGTACCGGTTCGTGGTACGAACCAGCACTAAATGGTGATGGTGGGGCCATAGCCTGACTGCAGGCTGACACAGCCTCTTTAGTACCGGTTCGTGGCATGAACCGGTACTAAAGGTTCGCCACGAACCGGTACTATTGATCGTCGCCACGAACCGGTACTAATGTACACATTAGTGCCGGCTCTAATTCAAACCGGCACTAATGTGCTTCATGTTTGACCCTTTTTCTATTAGTGTACGCATGTTCTGAGCAAATCCTTGGTTGATGGAATCAAGATAGTGATGCTTCCGAAACAAAATATCACGCTACATAGTACATAATTAGAAATATATCAAAGTAGATTTCATTCACCACACAAGCAAATTCTCCAATGAACGGAAGCATAAATTATTTTGTTGAAAAGGAAGGTGGACTAATAAATAACATTACTAAGAAGGGCGGAAGCACGAAATAATTGCATCGGATGCAAATTTGAATAACGGTGGTTGCAAGTTTTGCTCCGTAAGGAAGCAGCCTGCCTAAAACCTGTAAGTTGTTTGGCAATGCATGGCAGTTAATTCCACGTAATTAGAGGCCCATGCACACGTGATTTACGGGAGCAGTCCCAGGCTTGTTTAGCGGGTCATTTAGAAGCAACAAATTAAACCAATCCAGCCTAACTCTGGTGGGCCTAACAAGTACATCAGACGACCACCGTGCTTCCAATCAAACGACATACGACTAGTCTGATGCGAGGCAAATCATCAGTAGTCTGGTGCCTAGTGGTGAACTATATAAGGATGTGTCGTCTATGGCTCAATATGCAGTTCTCGTAGCTAGCAGTTGGGTTAGTCTATTCATTACTATAAGTTACACATACAAATATCTTCACATTCAGATTCATGTCGATTATGGCGGCCGGACCAGGAGTTGAGGCGGCGGAGCTCCTGCTCGGCGACAAGCGAAGCAGCAAGGAGGAGACGCTCCGGGAAGGCTCGGGCTCCAGGAGCTCGGGTGAGGGACGAGGAAGGGAGACGCGAGGACGAGGTGGGTTGACCGGGCGGCGTGGTTCACGAGATGGACATCGCGGGGCTGCAGGATCCGGTCGAGGCATGGCCTGCGGCGCGGCTTGTAGCAGAACGGGCGCGGGCGTTCCTCTGGCGCTGGCTATGGGCGTGCGGTGGCGCGGTACATGGCCATGGGGATTGGGATCCCCCTTGGTCGCGCCGAGAAGATGAGGGAGGAGACGAACGAGGGGAGAGGGATCGGGCTGCGGGTCTCTCTCTGGCGGCGCGAGGGGAGAGGAGATCGTGAGGAGATGGGGATCGGGCTCCCTGTCGGTTAGGTAGGCAAGGGCCGGCTGGGCCTAAAGGGTCAAAAGGGCCGGCGCTAGAGATGGGAGGCCCAGGTGGGCAGCGGGGAAAGATGGCCTAGAGGAGAGGGAGGGCCGCGCCTAGGGAGGCCGGCGGCTGGGCCTTAGGCCAAATTGGTGGGCTGCGTTCTCTCTCTCTACACTCTCTGTTTATATAAATAAACAGTTTCAATGAAAGGAAAAGGCCATGGACTAGAAGAGGAGTTTTTCAGATATAAAAATATCCTCAATCTCCTGGAACTATACTCTATTTGATAGAATTGCCTTGGATATATTTAGAGGTAGAAAAATAAAACAAGTTTAAATATGATTCAAACTTGAGGCATTTTGAACCTAACCAAAACAACTTCAAAGGATCTGAAATTTGACAGAGAGGTTGAAGGCATGGTCGAGAATTTATAGGAAAAGAATGAACATTAATAGAGAAGGGGAAAGTGGCACTTACAGAAGAAAGAACTAGAAGGAAAGGAGAAGGAGATGATGCATGGGACAAAGGCATGGGGAATCATTTTGCAAGTGTGTTTGCGGTGAATCCAAACGAATGGAATATTTATTATAGCCCCCTAATATTGGGAGGATATGTTATAAAGAGAAATCACCACGTGAATTCCCTCGGTTTAAATGGATCAAAGATCCATGCCATTTATTTAGTTGAGTTAAGAAAAGAAATGACATGATGGCATGATGACATGATGCAATGCACATGATGCAAAGATGAAATGCAACGGACCAAACAAATCACACGACGAAACCCGGAAACCCTGGAAGGCATCTGAAGCTCCGGTCTTGGGGCGTTACACCGTTGTAGATCATTTGTGGCCGGAGAAGCCGAAGCCGAACAACTATTTCAGCTTAGTGCAACAGTTCCTTGGTGCGGTGTCGCGCATCAACGCGATGAAGAGGTCGGCGTGCATAGAAGGCTCGCGGATGGCCTTTGCCCGTGTCAAGGCATACTGGGCGGAGATGGATGCTACCACGGTTGCGGCGCAAGGTTCGGCCATAGGCCGAGTAGCTGCCGAGCACTATTTTGAAGAGGTTCTTGAGGGTGCTCGTTTGATAGAGTCCCAGTGCTCGAAGAATATTATGTTTGAGTGACATGTATTGCCATTGTAAACACAATGTTTTTATGAAATATAGTGAGGCTGTATTTATACTTTTGCCAGAAAGTAATATGATGCCTCATGTGCGGCCGTTTATGTATATATGTATATAACCTGAAAGATTGCAGTCGTCGGCTTCAACCCTCACGCATATAGTGCGGAGGTGCTCACAAAAAACGCGTGTTCACACTTAACCCAACGTCTTGATCCTATTAAGGAGGTGATAGCGCAGCGAACGAGGCAACCAGACTATAAGCTTTAACACTTTCACTTAGCCATAGGAGTTTGACAGTGGGGCTACTAGATAGCCCCTGGTGGCTCCGCACTCTCCCGACCTCGGGGTGCGTACATGCCTGGCCGGAAAACAGCCCTTCGTTAAGGCGGAGGAATTCTAACATTCCGATAGGTCATCGAGTGGTTGACCAGTCTCACGCTATATCATGACAGTCCGTTTTCGGCTTTCTCCACTGAGGTGCTCGTCCGGATGAACCAGGGCACAATCGCAGTAGTTCTCCTGGTGTTGCCTTAGTCGATAAAGCGGAACGTAAGGCACCAAAACACAGGAGCTGGGCAAACCCAACATTTGACCAAAGATAATGATTCGGAGCTGATGCATAAAAGGCCAAACTCGCGACGCCGAACACTCCCTAAGGTATTCGGTCTTTATGGTATAAACCGGGCCTCAATAGTGCCCTTTGTAAGAAGCCCATTGTGTCTAGGTACGTGCATTATTCTGACGTGGCCACATGGCAAGACGTCAGCATCCTTCTCAATTGTGCTGAGAATTCGAGGGATGTGTATCAACAAGAGACAGTAAAAAAGGTTTACGCAGGGTCTTAATCTAAAAAGAATCCTTGGAGCGGGTCCCTGCTGCACGTCTGCGCCTGTGTCTCCATTGTGCCATATCCTGGACGAGTGTAGCACGATGGTCATCTATAAAAGAGAGGAACTTAGGTGAAAAAGTTGTCGTGCAAGGTGGTTTTTTAAAGAAACCATGTATAATAAAAAATGAGTAAAAAGTTGCCATTTGTCTGCGCGCGTTGAGCCCCCTTGTATTTGTAATAGGGGTGTGGCCCTCAATCCGGTATGAATTCATATAGCTGTGCCGGACTCGTCTAACCGTGTCCGTGGTCTTGACGACCAATCGAATGCTTTAGTTGGTGAGGCCGTTTTTAGTATGCGGCTGCTAAGGCAATCACATCCTTTTCGGCGCACAAAGATCGCTCAATATTTCCGTTCACTATAATGATGCCACGTGGACCGGGTATCTTGAGCGTGAGGGAAGCGTAATGCGGTATTGCATTAAAGCGAGCAAAAGCTTCACGTCCAAGAAGTGCTTGATAACCACTTTGGAACGGAGCAATGTGGAAGGTTAAATGTTCGCTACGGAAGTTATCGGGGAAGCTGAATATAACTTTTAGTAGCAGGGAGCCTGTGCAGTGAGCCCCTGGGCCTGGCGTTACTCCTTCAAAGGTAGTGTTGCTATGGCAGATTTTCGTTGGGTCTATCCCCATTTCGCGGATTGTATCCTGGTATATCAGGTTTAAACTGCTGCCACCGTCCATCAGGACTCGTGTAAAGTGGTATCCGTTAATTATTGGGTCTAATACCAGGGCAGCCCATCCTGCACGCCGGATACTTGCTGAGTAATCACGATGGTCGAAAATGATCGTTTGAGACGACCAGTGGTAGGACTTCGCTGTGATAGGCCCTTGGACATGTCTCTCTGGGAGTGCCACTTTGCTTCCCTTGATCACGTGTAACACATTGACTGTTTTGACTTTTGGTGGAAACCTCTTTTGTTCCCCAGTGTCTTGCTTGAGAGGCTCATCCTCGTCTTCGCTTGGTGTATCCCCCCCCCCTTGTGCATGGCGTTGAGCTTGCCGGACTGCTTGAAGACTCAACATTCTCTGTGGGTATGATTAACGGGTTTACCAGGGGTGCTATGGATCTGACATACTTGGTCCAAAATTTTGTTTAGGCTGGACAGTTTGTCTCTGGCGCCTTTAGAGGGCAGCTTTTGCTGACTTGGCCGAGAGCTTTTGAATCCGGCGTTTATTGCCGTGCTCTTCGTGCTGTCTTCTTTATTCTGGCGTTTGTTGTTGTTGTTGCGCCGTGATTTTCCGTTTCCATCTCTAGCTTCGGATGTACTGGGGTCGCTGGGGCTGCATCTGGCTAGCCAGCTATCCTCACCCGCGCAAAAGCGGATCATGAGGCTTGTTAATGCTGCCATTGTTCTCGGCTTTTCTTGGCCGAGGTGTCTGGCAAGCCATTCGTCACGGACGCTATGCTTAAAAGCTGCCAAGGCTTCGGCGTCCGGACAGTCGACTATTTGGTTCTTTTTAGTAAGAAACATGTTCCAAAGCTTTCGGGCAGATTCTCCGGGCTGTTGAGTTATATGACTCAAATCGTCCGCGTCCGGAGGTCGGACATAAGTCCCTTGAAAATTTGCCCGAAAAGCGTCTTCGAGCTCTTCCCAGCTTCCAATGGAGTTTTCGGGGAGGCTTTTAAGCCAGTGCCGAGCTGGCCCTTTGAGTTTGAGGGGTAAGTATTTAATGGTGTGGAGATCGTCTCCTCGAGCCATATGGATGTGGAGGATATAGTCCTCAATCCAGACCCTAGGGTCTGTTGTTCCGTCGTATGCCTCTATGTTTACGGGTTTGAATCCCTCTGGAAATTCATGGTCCAGCACCTCAACGGTGAAACATAGGGGGTGTGCGGCGCCCCTGTATCTGGGTGTGCCGTGGTGTTCGGATGTTTGGTGTGTTGCATCGTGTGCTTGAGTGCGCTTGCGCAGTCCATAGATGGATCTAGTTGCTCCGTCCTTTTGATGCAAGCACTTGCGTGGATCACGTATTGGCTTCTGTGCGGCATTGCTTGCCGCTTCATGTTGGCCGTGAGGTCGTCTATCCGGCCGGGTGGCCGTTTTAATTTTTGGTTGCGGGGGATCTACGGCCTCCTCATCGAATTCAGGTAGCAACTTCCGCTTTGGGTAGCTCTTGGTGAGGCGATTACCGCCATACTTC
This sequence comes from Triticum monococcum, assembly GCA_034509565.1. Classification (NCBI taxonomy): domain Eukaryota; kingdom Viridiplantae; phylum Streptophyta; class Magnoliopsida; order Poales; family Poaceae; genus Triticum; species Triticum monococcum. Next base: position 665,216,053 of record CM067845.1, on the reverse strand, counting down.
GCTGCTGTGTTGAGTGCTTTACTCCATCTGATTTGGAGTGTGTCTTGGGCCGCCTTGAGCCTTTGCTACTGCCTTTTTAGACTCCTCGCGGTGACAACAAGCCTTTGATGGGCATTTTGTTGCTCCGGGCGTCTGTCTGGTGTTATGTCCTTTGGACTATTATCCTTGACAGAGTTGGTTTGTTCGGTTTGATTTTCCACGTTGTCGTGGTCTGGCAGTGGTTCGCCCTGCTCTAACGCTAGGTCTATATGATCATTATTTCTGTCAAGGTGGGATTTGGGGCGGCGCTTACGCCGCCGCTTTGACTGCTTCTCGAGGGACAGCCCTTCGTTGCGTCCTTCCGTTCCTCGTCGTCATTTTCCTTTGGTGTGTCCACCATTTATATGTCATGTGATGGGGTGGACGTCCAGTGCCCTATGTGCAGTGGTTCCTCTTTGTCTCTCGCATCGTCGTCCATACCGTCGATGTTTTTGGAGTCGAAGTCGAGCATGTCGGTTAAGTCATCGACAGTGGCTACTAAGTGGGTGGTGGGTGGGTCGCGAATTTCTTTGTCGTCCGCATCCCAGTCCTGCCGGACATAGTTCGGACAGGATCCTCCTAATAAGGAGAGAGACCTTAACGAGTTCAGTATGTCGCCAAAGGGCGAGTGCTGAAAAATATCCACGGAGGTAAATTCCATGATCGGCGCCCAATCAGATTCGATAGGAACGGGCGCAAGCGGTTCGGAGTCCGTGGCCGGAGAAGGATCCGGCAGTTTAACAACACGGCTCGTGTGATGTAAGGTCAATGTTCGGCTCGATCGCCGCTGAGGGTAAGGCCTCCGTGGCGGGGTCCATCCACCCGTCCGCGGAAGGCGCAACTGGCTCCGAATTGAGGGTCGGAGCGGCTGCCGGTGCGATCCCCTTAACACTGTCCGATGGGAGAGCTAAGTCATACTCATCGTGACCGCGTGGCGCACGAGGCAGAGGCTCGAATCCGTCGAAGATCAAATCTCCACGGATATCGGCCGTGTAGTTTAAGCTTCCAAACCTGACCTGGTGGCCAGGGGCGTAACTTTCAATCTGCTCCAGATGGCCAAGCGAATTGGCCCGCAGTGCAAAGCTGCCGAACACGAAGATCTGTCTGGGGAGAAAAGCCTCACCCTGGACTGCATCGCTATCGATGATAGTAGGAGCCATCAAGCCTAATGGCGACGACACATAGGAACTCTCAATGAAAGCACCAATGTCGGTGTCAAAACCGGTGGATCTCGGGTAGGGGGGTCCCGAACTGTGCGTCTAGGCCGGATGGTAACAGGAGGCAGGGGACACAATGCTTTACCCAGGTTCGGGCCCTCTTGATGGAAGTAAAACCCTACGTCCTGCTTGATTAATATTGATGATATGGGTAGTACAAGAGTAGATCTACCACGAGATCAGAGAGGCTAAACCCTAGAAGCTAGCCTATGGTATGATTGTATGTTGTCCTACGGACTAAAACCCTCCGGTTTATATAGACACTGGAGAGGGCTAGGGTTACACAAGGTCGGTTACAAAGGAGGAGATATACATATCCGTATTGCCTAGCTTGCCTTCCACGCCAAGTAGAGTCCCATCCGGACACGGGGCGAAGTCTTCCTTGTGTCTTCATAGTCCAACAATCCGGCCAAAGGATATAGTCCGGCTGTCCGGAGACCCCCTAATCCAGGACTCCCTCAATTAACAAGACCACTAGTTTCAAGAAAAGGGCAATGGGAAAGAAAGGGAACTTCAAGAAGAACGACAAGCAAGTTGCTGCTCAAGTGAAGAAGCCCAAGTTGCTGCTCAAGTGAAGGAGCCCAAGTCTGGACCTAAGTGTAACACCCCGTATGTAACCTAAGTGTAACATCCAGGACTCCCTCACTCAGCCTCCCTCATCTCCACCCCGCCGCCAGAGCGCCCCGCACCCGATTCCCATCTCTCTTCCCAGCGCCCCCCTCTCGTCCTCTCCCTTGCCCCATCACCCAGAGAAGGAGAGAGAGGAGCGTGACCCCTGTCGCCGAGCCACCGCCTTGCACCGTCCCTCCCTCTCGCGGCCTCGCTGTGGTCCCGCGCGCCGCCCGGTGACCCTGCTGCTCGCCGGTGAGCCGTGCCCCGCCTCCTCCTCCGTTGTTTTGCCTCACAGCCATGGCCGCCGCCCGTTCGTCGCCTCTGTCGTAGGAGCCTCGCGCCTGACCCCCTCGTCGAGGCCCTGGATGCCCGCGACCCTGCCTTCTCATCGAGCCTCGCGCCTGCTCCCTTCTCCTCCTCACTGCTGCTCTGCTCCGCACCAGCCTCAACCTCCTTCCCTACACGTGAGATGCGATCCTCCATCAGCCACCTCGCGCTGGCTCCTTCTCCCTCGCGCCCGAAGCCTTGCCGCTGCCTGCGTCCATCTACCACTTGCAGCCGCCGGAGCAGGACCTCCTCGTCGTGGCTCTGCCTCCACTAGCAGCCTCCTGCTGCCTGTCATCTCCATGGCCTTGAGCAGCCCAAGCCGCCGGGCGTTCCGGCCCGTGCACATCACCGTTGACCCGAGGAGACCACCGCCAAGTCCAAGGACTATCCCCGAAGATTTTGGATGCGCCAAGTTCCTCTTCGGAAGTACTACGTCTACATGACGACACGCCAAGTACATCAAACCGTGTACAACTACCGCCACCGAAGGCCGTCGAGTGAACGTCTACCCACGTCATGTATTTGACCAAGTTCGATGACGACCTCCTAAGAACTTGGATTCGCCAAGTTTTCACTACCGTCGCCGTGGATCCGACAAGTTCGTGAGTACGACTAGTTCCCATGACGACCTTGTACCACTACCGTCGCAAGAACCCAGACCGTTAGTCCGAAGACCTAAAGTACCACGACTACCCTCGAGGACATTGGTTCCATCAAGTTCGACTACAACATGTGTACGACTACCACACCGGAACGTCAAGTACATGGATACGCCGAGTTCCTCTCCGAATGTGTGAACGACTACCATAGCGCCGAAGACCTTGGATGTACGAACGAGTGCTGACCGAAATGCCTAAGTACCACTACTTCCATGATGAACGTTTTTCGCCAAGTACACCTTCGGATGGCCAAGTTCTGTTTCAAAATATTCTACTACATCCGATGTGGATTTTGCCAAGTACCACACGGAAACGCCAAGTACCCCCTAAGCGCGAAGACGCCAAGACTGTTTCGGGATTCACCAAGTACTGCTACCGATGGCTTGAACATCTTCAGAACATGTACCGTCGACCCTCGAAGACCCCGTGGACGTCAAGTTCCATGTCGTGACCCCGAACATCTACGGACATGAACCACTACTTCCCTCTATGTCCCGAGAACGTCTACTTCCCCTACACCGCATCGAACTCGAACCCCTTCGATAACACACGCTTCGAAGGTATAACTCCGAGACGACCGCCCGTGAATGAATGCATGTGTGATGTATGAGATGCTCGTGCTTGCTCCATGCTCGAATTGTCGGTGCATGTTGCCCCTCTTTTGCCTTTTCACCATCGTCGACTCATGCATGGGACACCCGGTATCCGGGAGTGCCCCACCATCTTTTGCACGCATCCGCACACTTCTCCTTTGCATCGGTATCTCAATCGAGTTACCGGAACTGGAACGTTGTCATGGCACCATTTTTGTTATCGTTGCCGTGGCACCCCTTTTCTTTCCACCACGGTGACAAATGCTTCATAATGCTCTTGTCAACTTTTAGTAAAAATTGCATAAACTTGCACATGTCATCCGCATCACGATAACAACATTTAAAATGTTTAAAATTGTTGTTGCATTAAATTGCTAATGCATATGGGGATTTACCGGATTTGTTGTTTGTTATATCCGACCCCATTTAAACTGTTTAAATGGTATAGTTTTGTTATGCTTCACCTCTTGCCATGTTAACCAACATTTAATACTGTTGAGTACCTAACCGAGAGTGAACTAAATAATTGATGTGGTGTTCCGTCAATATGCAACGGAGTTGCATATTGAGCTCCACTTAATTTGTAGGATTGCTTGTGCACTTTGCCATGCCATGCTTCATTAAATCGGACATGCATCATACTTGATTGTGCATCATGCCATGTTTATGTGATGGTTGTTTACTATGTTGCTTGCTTTTTTCCGGGTTGCTTCTCTCGTTAGCTTCGGTTTCATTCCAGAGTTGTGAGGATTCGTTCGACTACGTCTATTTGTCTTCTTCGTGGACTCGTTCTTCTTCCTTGCGGGATCTCAGGCAAGATGACCATACCCTCGAAATCACTTCTATCTTTGCTTGCTAGTTGCTCGAACTATTGCTATGCCGCGATACCTACCACTTGCTATATCATGCCTCCCATATTGCCATGTCAAGCCTCTAACCCACCTTTCCTAGCAAACCGTTGTTTGGCTATGTTACCGCTTTCCTTAGCCCCTCTTATATCGTTGTTAGTTGCAGGTGAAGATGAAGTTTGTTCCATGTTGGAACATGGATATTTGTTGGATATCACAATATCTCTTATTTTAATTAATGCATCTATATACTTGGTAAAGGGTGGAAGGCTCGGCCTTATGCCTGGTGTTTTGTTCCACTCTTGCCGCCCTAGTTTCCGTCATACCGGTGTTATGTTTCTTGATTTTGTGTTCCTTACGCGGTTGGGTTATAATGGGAACCCCTTGACAGTTCGCTCTGAATAAAACTCCTCCAGCAAGGCCCAACCTTGGTTTTACATTTGCCTAACCTAGCGTTTTTTCCCTTGGGTTTCTGGAGCCCGAGGGTCATCTTTATTTTAACCCCCCGGGCCAGTGCTTCTCTAAGTGTTGATCCAACCTGAGCGATGTCCGACGCCCCCTGGGCAACCAGGGTCTATGCCAACCCGAGGTCTGGCTCATCCGGTGTGCCCTGAGAATGAGATATGTGCAGCTCCTATCGGGATTTGTCGGCACATCAGGGCGGCTTTGCTGGTCTTGTTTTACCATTGTCGAAATATCTTGTAACCGGGATTCCGAGTCTGATCGGGTCTTCCTGGGAGAAGGAATATCCTTCGTTGACCGTGAGAGCTTGTGATGGGCTAAGTTGGGACACCCCTGCAGGGTTTTGACCTTTTGAAAGCCGTGCCCACGGTTATGGGCAGATGAGAATTTGTTAATATCCGGTTGTAGAAAACCTGACACTTAACTTAATTAAAATGCATCAACCGCGTGTGTAGCCGTGATGGTCTCTTTCCGACGGAGTCCGGGAGGTGAACACGGTTCTTGTGTTATGCTTGGACGTAAGTAGTTTCAAGATCACTTCTTGATCACTTCTAGTTCACGACCGCTGCCTTGCTTCTCTTCTCGCTCTTATTTGCGTTTGTCAGCCACCATATGCTTAGTGCTTGCTGCAGCTACACCTCATTACCCCTTTCCTAGCCATAAGCTTAAATAGTATTGATCTCGCGAGTGTGAGATTGCTGAGTCCCCATGACTCACAGATACTTCCAAAACAGTTGCAGGTGCCGATGATACCACTACAGATGACGCAACTGAGCTCAAGTGGGAGGTCGATGAAGATCGTGTTCGTTGTGTTGTTTCGTTTCCGGTTGATCAGTAGTGGAGCCCAGTTGGGGCGACCGGGGATCTATGCCTTAGAGGTTGTCTTTCTTTATTTGGTTCCGTAGTCGGACCTTGATTGTATCTAGATGATGTAATGCTATATTTATGTATTGTGTGAAGTGGCGATTGTAAGCCAACTCTTTATCCCTTTCTTATTCAGTACATGGGATGTGTAAAGATTACCCCTCTGGCGACATGCCTACAATGCGGTTATGCCTCTAAATCGTGCTCCGACATGTGGGAGATATAGCCGCATTGTGGGTGTTACAAGTTGGTATCAGAGCCTTCCCCGACTTAGGAGCCCCCTGCTTGATCGAATCGCTGGCCTTGTTGAGTCTAGAAAAAATGTTTTGAGTCTTATAGGATTATTTATATCAGAGAGTAGGATTCTTTTTACTCCTCAGTCCCTTCGTCGCTCTGGTGAGGCCTCCTGATGTAGAGTTTTGACTCTTCTCTTCTCAAATTTCACGAAAAAACCTTTTTAGGATCACGCGGGTATCTTGGAATCGTTTTGATGGTTTTGTGATGAGAACATTGTTCTTGGTGCCTCCTGACATTTAGGGGTTGTAGCAGTGTCCCGGGGAGTTGAGCTCCGAGGTGTTGTCGTCACAATTTTATCATTGCAGTTCTGAAATACCTGAGTTCGCCGACATCGAAAATCTCTTTTATGCAGTTGTTGGTGAGATAACCTCGACGCCACCCATTACTGGGGCGGGAGTTCGGGAGTATTGCCATAACTCGTATAACGGATGCTTTTTGAAGGTTGAGGTAAATGATTTCTGAAGGTTTCTTGGTTATGTGTTGAAGGATGGATACAACTGGATGTAGGATTTGCTAGTTTGGGTGAGATATTATGCTTCCCCTGTATCCCCAACACCTGATTGCATAACTAGAAAGTTTCGGGAGTTTATAAGTGGGATTCAAGTAGATCCTAGGATATCTTTCCGACAGATGTATGATATGAAATTGGGGTTCGACGTCTAGTGGTCCGCCTATCCACGGTTGGTTTTACAGTGGTCTTGTTGTGTCTTAAAGAGTCCTTGGCTATGCTGACTCGGGGACGCTTCGTATGTCATGTGCACTGCCTTGTACATGATGGTGTTGTACGATCGAGCCCATGTGGGCCCCACCATGAAAACTTCGGATGAAATCTCTATCATATGTTTGTTCCGGCTTATTTTGCAAGCCAATCCTTTTTTTTGTTTTCATTGTGGTATTCGAGTTGCTTCGAAGTCAAATGTTGATTCCATACCTTTCCTAAGTGGTGTTCTCATATTTCTATGTGAATATTAATCCTTCATGATAATCGAGATTGTCATGTCAATCCTTTTCAACCCATGTCTTTCTCTTCAAGTGGATCCGATCATTTTAACATTCACAAGATCACCTCTCAGTTTTTCTCAACGGTGTTTGTTTCATTCATCCCAAGTTGCCTTTGTTTTCCCGCCCTCCCACCCTTGTTTCTTCAAGGACTCATATATCTTCATCAAGTATCCATTTTATTCTTGTGAAGTCTCTCCATTCTTTTCTTTCAATATTCTTATCCGGTGATTCTCAGGAAGATGCTAACGGAGCTTTAAGTTCATCATTCGTCATTCTTTTCTTCTCCGGTGGATCCAATTCTAGCTTTCAGTGTTGATTATATTCCTTTTTCCTCGTGTCAAATGCTTTTCCATGCCGGTGCACCTCATAATCACTCCCTGCTTGCTATTCAATTGTTCCAGAGTGCTGAAGATAGCTCAAAAGGCTCGTCTTGTCATTCAAGATCCATTCAAGCTCTTTCGAGGTCGTTATCTCATTCAAGCTATTTTATTCAACCGGTGCAATCGCTCTTCAAATCGTTCAACAGTGTTTCTTTTGAGTGGGCCCTAACCCACAGGTCAGTTTCCAGGATCTTACCTGACTCTTCTTTTATTTTCCCGGAGCTATCCTCAAATTTTTTCTCATAGTTTGACATAAGAATGAATTTTCATCAGTCAAATGTCTTTCACCAATATCGTTCAAATTATTTCATCGTTGGTTCAACCTTTCTAATTATCATTCTGGAGTGCCTCAACAACTCATGGTGGTGTTTCTTATCGTTTTTTCTAAACATTTGAAGACCGAAGAAGAGTTTTTCCTTGAAATCCTATCCGTCCTCTCAAAGATGTGTACTTCAAGCTTGATGCCATCCCCTCATAATTGTTTTGATTGTGAGAATTCTTTTCACCTATTCGGAGGAATTCAAGAGTCTTTTCAGTTTGATTCTCCGGAGCCCATCATCTCAGAATTATTCATTCAAGCTTTCAGCTCTCGTTCTCCAAATCTTACCGGTGCATGATTCAAATATTCTCTAATCAGTTCGTGATCTCTTCGTTCTCTTGTATCAAATTCCCTCAAGTATCTTCGTTCATTTTCTATTTATCCCAGGTGTTTCTTCATGTTTTATTTGTTCATTTTCAATTCTTATGGTGGTTCGTTCAAGAGTTCTCTTCCTTCGTTATCATACAGATTCATTCGTTCTTTCCAATCCTACCAGTGGTTCCATCAAGACCTTATTCTAGTTTGATTTATATCTCTCTTAATCCTTTCTACTGGAATAAGTTGTATGCTATCCGTTGCTTGGCATCAATTTAATTGATGAAGGATAAGCATAATGTAATTCTTATTCTTATTTCATCCAAGTGATTAATTCCTTATTTCGGAGGTTCATCAAAATTCTTCATTTCATTTGCTTATCTTTCTTTTCCGGAGTTCCAAGTTTTTTCTGTATTATATCGTCACGAAGCTCCATCTAAATCATCGCAAGGCTTCACCTTGTGTTTTCAACTCCTCTTTATTTTTGTTATCCTTTTTATTTCCGGAGTTCTTCATGGAGGCTTTACATGGTGGTTCATCAAGGATTCCTCTCATTCTTCAATTGTTCGTCAAGAATTCTCTCGAAGTGATGATCCGCCAAGCTATACTCTCAAATAAACATGATGCTCAACACATGTTTTGTTTTGAGGAGTTCAAGCCTTCTTCATCTTGCATTCTGAAGTCCAATTCCTTCTACCGTATCATTTGAGGTGGTGTTATGTCATTGTTGATAATTTCCCTTCGTGTTTCATGATTCACAAGTTTTCAAGAGTGACATATCTAAATCCATCATTTTCTCTTCGTTCAACACATCTTTTCAACCAATCAATCCCTTCATTGGAGGTATCTTGTGTCTTATTTCACCTAAAGCTTTTCCTAAGGATTGTTGCTAATTATGGTGCTTATAAATGACCCAAGTTCTTCATTTATCCTTCCGGTGAGATAAGCTTCTCATCTCCTTGTTGATATCAATCCAATCTATCGTTTTCGTCAGTGGCAGAATTTCACCTCAATTTTGAGATGTTTTCCATAAGCCCACAACAAGCTTACTCATTTCGTTGTTGGTTTTCCAACAACTCCATTCGACCCTTCTCCTAAGGATGCCTTTTCAAGCTCAATTGTGGCAGAAGTTGGTATTTTCTTCTCCATTCTTTATTTCAATTATCTATCTTCTATTCTTTCTCCCGGAGGCTTTGTGATGTTGCTCTTTTCAATCATCATCTCGAATGGTGAGGATCGTGTTCTTTTCGTGCCTATCCATTCAACCGGAGTGTCGTGTTCTTCATCCAAGTTCTCTCATCTTATCAAGTTTTGCCTCCCTTCTCAACCGGAGTGCTGTCTGGAATCTTTCTTACCGCTTGTGCCTTCCTTTCAATAGTTCCGGAGGCAATGTGTTGTTCATTTCGTCAAGTATCCTCTCATCTTGTCAAGTTCATGTTCAATTCCTTTCATTTACAGTAGGAGTGCTGTCCAAATTATATCATTCTTTTTTCCTCCTCTATCTTGTGTTAACCGGAGTGTTGTGGCCATCATTCCTCTTGTAACCGGAGTCTCATCCAAGTGCTTTCATTTTGCCAAGCTCATATTCTTTGCCTTTCATTTCCAACCGGAGTGTTGTCGTATTTGATCCTTATCGTTCCTTTTGCATCTCGTTTCTACTAGAGTGCTTGCATGTACTTCTTGTCCATTGTAACCCTTTTATTATGTCTTTCAATCTACAAGGTTCTAGTAATGCTCCTTGTTCCTCTTTTCTAACGGATTGTTTTCAACTTTGTTCATCTTCATTGTATTCTTTCATTCAATTTGTTCAACCTCTCAAGGTTCGTGGTTTCACTCGTTTATCAAAGAAGCAACTTAGTTTTACCTCTTCTCTTCCTCTTCCGTTTCCCCCTCCGGTGCCAGCCTAGATCTCGGGACGAGATCCTCTCGTAGTGGTGGAGTGTTGTGACGCCCCAAGACCAGAGCTTCAGATGCCTTCTAGGGTTTACGGGTTTCGTCATGTGATTTGTTTGGTTCATTGCATTCATCATTGCATCATGTGCATTGCGTCATGTCATCATGCCATTAATATTGCAACCATTTCAAAACTCTTTTAAATAAATCGTATGGATCTTCGATCCATTTAAATCGAGGGAAGGATGACTTCTCTTTATAACATATCCTCCCGATATTAGGGAGCTATATTAAATATTTCTTTAATTTGAAATTCACCATAACACACTTGCAAAATCCCAATGCCTTTGTTATCACAACTCTTGACCTCTAACTATGTCATATGTCCTTTCGTCATTTTCCGGAGCTCCACCAAAATTCTCAACATTTTTGGGCACTTCGAAAAACTTGTCCTAGTTTAAACCTTTTTGAATTAAATTCAAATGAGTTTGAATTTAATCTGTCAATCTTGGCCATTTCTAATTTCTGGGAACGAGCACAATTTTTGTGAGTCCGGAAAAATCATCTGCATGTCCAACTTCTTCCCCTAAATCATCCTTCCTTTTTCTTCTCTTCATTGTTTTTTTCTGTTTTAGAAATAAGAATGAGGGAGAGAGAGCGCCCCTGCCAGCTCTACCAGGCCGGCCAACCAGCAGACCTCCGCCGCTTCAGCCCATCTTCCCTAGGCCCACTTAAACCCCTCACCTAACCCTAGCCCAACCCACCTATCGCTCCATCTCTCACCTGCCGCCGCCAGAGACAACCATCGCCCGAACCCTCCTTCTCCTCGATCGCTCTTCTCCCTCTAGAGCTGCCTCAGCCTCCCTCATCTCCACCCCGCCGCTAGAGCGCCCCGCACCCGATTCCCATCTCTCTTCCCAGCGCCCTCCTCTCGTCCTCTCCCTTGCCCCGTCACCCAGAGAAGGAGAGAGAGGAGCGTGACCCCTGTCGCCGAGCCACCGCCTTGCGCCGTCCCTCCCTCTCGCGGCCTCGCTGTGGTCCCGCGCGCAGCCCGGCGACCCTGCTGCTCGCCGATGAGCCGTGCCCCGCCGCCTCCTCCACCGTTTTGCCTCACAGCCATAGCCGCCGCCCGTTCGTCGCCTCTGTCGTAGGAGCCTCGCGCCTGACCCCCTCGTTGAGGCCCTGGATGCCCGCGACCCCGCCTTCTCATCGAGCCTCGCGCCTGCTCCCTTCTCCTCCTCGCTACTGCTCTGCTCCGCACCAGCCTCAACCTCCTTCCCTACGCGTGAGATGCGCTCCTCCATCAGCCACCTCGTGCCGGCTCCTTCTCCCTCGCGCCCGAAGCCTTGCCGCTGCCTGCGTCTGTCTACCACTTGCAGCCGCCGGAGCAGGACCTCCTCGTCGTGGCTCTGCCTCCACTAGCAGCCTCCTGCTGCCTGTCATCTCCATGGCCTTGAGCAGCCCAAGCCACCGGGCGTTCCGGCCCGTGCCCATCACCGTTGACCCGAGGAGACCACCGCCAAGTTCAAGGACTATCCCCGAAGATTTTGGACGCACCAAGTTCCTCTTTGGAAGTACTACGTCTACATGACGACACGCTAAGTACATCGAACCGTGTACCACCACCGTCGCCGAAGGCCGTCGAGTGAACGTCTACCCACGTCATGTATTTGACCAAGTTCGATGACGACCTCCGAAGAACTCGGATTCGCCAAGTTTTCACTACCGTCGCCGTGGATCCGACAAGTTCGCGAGTACAACTACTTCCCACGACGACCTTGTACCACTATCGTCGCAAGAACCCAGACCAGTAGTCCGAAGACCTAAAGTACCACGACTACCCTCGAGGACATTGGTTCCATCAAGTTCGACTACAACATGTGTACGATTACCACACCGGAACGTCAAGTACATGGATACGCAGAGTTCCTCTCCGAATGTGTGAACGACTACCGTAGCGCCGAAGACCTTGGATGTCCGAACGAGTTGTCACACCCTAGCTAATTCAAGCATTAGAGTGTGACGCCCCTGATTCACTCGTACACTAATTATACACGCAAACGTGTACGATCAAGATCAGGGACTCACGGGAAGATATCACAACACAACTCTACAAATAAAATAAGTCATACAAGCATCATATTACAAGCCAGGGGCCTCGAGGGCTCGAATACAAGAGCTCGATCATAGAAGAGTTAGCGGAAGCAACAATATCTGAGTACAGACATAAGTTAAACAAGTTTGCCTTAAGAAGGCTAGCGCAAACTGGGATACAGATCGAAAGAGGCGCAGGCCTCTTGCCTGGAATCCTCCTAAACTACTCCTGGTCGCCGTCAGCGGGCTGCACGTAGTAATAGGCACCTCCCGAGTAGTAGTAGTCGTCATCGACAGTGGCATTTGGCTCCTGGGCTCCATCGTCTGGTTGCAGCAATCGGATATAGGGAAGGGGAAAAGGGGAAGAAAAGCAACCGTGAGTACTCATCCAAAGTACTCGTAAGAAAGGAGCTACACTACATATGTATGCAATGGTATCAAATGGAATAAGGGTATCATATGTGGATTGAACTGCAGAATGCCGGAATAAGAGGGGGATAGCTAGTCCTTTCAAAGACTACGCTTCTGGTAACTTCCATCTTGCAGCAGGGGAAGAGAGTAGATGGTAAGTTCACCAAGTAGCATCGCATAGCATAATCCTAACCGATTATCCTCCCCTCGTCGCCCTGTGAGAGAGCGATCACCGATTGTAACTGGCACTTGGAAGTGTGTGTTTTATTAAGTATCCGGTTCTAATTGTCATAAGGTTAAGGTACAACTCCAAGTCATCCTGTTACCGAAGATCACGGCTATTCAAATAGATTAACTTCCCTGCAGGGGTGCACCACATAACCCAACACGCTCGATCCCATTTGGCCGGACACACTTTCCTGGGTCATGCCCGGCCTCGGAAGATCAACACGTCACAACCCTACCTAGGCACAACAGAGAGGTCAGCACGCCGGTCTAAATCCTATGGCGCATGGGTCTGGGCCCATCGCCCATTGCACACCTGCACATTGCGTACGCGGCCGGTGAGCAGACGTAGCAACCTCCATTACAAAGGAAGTTGCATTACGCGGTCCAACCCGGCGCGCACCGCTCAGTCGCTGACGTCACGAAGACTTCGGCTGATACCACGGCGTCGAGTGCCCATAACTGTCCCCGCATAGATGGTTAGTGCGTATAGGCCAGTAGCCAGACTCAGATCAAATACCAAGATCTCGTTAAGCGTGTTATTTTGAAATAACCACGGACGCCGACCAGGGCCAAGCCCACCTCTCTCCTAGGTGGTCTCAACCTAGCCATGTCGCTCCGCCACAAAGTAACAGTCGGGGGCCTTCGGGAACTCAGGCCCACCTCTACCGGGATGGAGCCACCTGCCCCGTCAGCCCCCATCTCCGAATAGTATCATAAGTAATGTAATAGTATAAGTATATATAATATGCTCGTGATCACTTCCCGAAGTGATCACGGCCCAGTAGTATAGCATGGCAGACGGACAAGAGTGTAGGGACCACTGATGATAATCTAGCATCCTATACTAAGCACTTAGGATTGCAGATAAGGTATCAACAGCTGGAGCAACAATGACAGGCTATGCATCAGAATAGGATTAACAAAAAGTGGTAACATGCTACACTACTATAATGCAAGCAGTAGAGAGAAGAATATGCAATATCTGGTGATCAAAGGGGGGCTTGCCTGGTTGCTCTGGCAAGAGAGAGGGGTCGTCAACACCGTAGTCATACTGGGTAGCAGCAGCGTCGGTCTCGATGTCTAGTGAGAGAAGAGGGGGAAGAAACAATAAATATAATGAAACAAATGCATGACGATGCATGACATAACAAAGCGTGATGCTAGGTGTGCCCTAACACGGTACGAGGTGGTACCGGTGAAGGGGGGAACATCCGGGAAATTATCCCCGGTGTTTCGCGTTTTCGGGCAGAGGAGCCGGAGGGGGGAAAGTTGCGTGTTCGCTATGCTAGGGATGCGTGGCGGATAAACGAACTGCGTATCCGGATTCGTCTCGTCGTTCTGAGCAACTTTCATGTACAAAGTATTTTCATCCGAGTTACGGATTATTTTCTATGAATTTCTTAAGTTTTATCTTTTTAGAATATTATTAATTCGAAATTGAAAAAAAGAATTGGCTAGGTGCACACAGCAGCAGCTTAGTTTCAGTGGCTTACAAGTGGGGTCCAATGGTTGGGTTGACCAGTCAACAGTGAGTGTGGCCCACATGTCATAAACTACACCTAATAATAGAAATAGGTCTACCCAATTAACTAAACTAATTAAGTACAATGGCCCACTTGGCATATGATAGTTTAGCCCCTAATCTAACCTACTACTAATTAAATGGACTGGCCATTAGTCTAGCCGTGCCTCATGTTCAGTGGCTATGCCACGGTTATAGCCATGGTTGCGTGACCATGGTCAACACACATGGGCGTAGAGGCAGCGGCTATGGCCATTCTCAACAGCAGCAAAGTAGCGAGAGGTAGTAGTGCAAGAAAGCAAGGGCAGCGACAGCAGGAACTAAGAGCAGCAACAGCGACAAAAGCCAAAGCAGTGGCAGCAGCTAGAACACGCAGCGACGGCGGCATGAGGAACGGCAAGAAGCATCAGAGGAAGAGCGGCATGCGAGATGAGCAGTGGGGTGCTGGGCGGCAAGCGACAGGGTGGCGCGAATGCGCTGAGGGCAGGGCCGCAACGTCGGGCACGACCAGCAGTGGGCGGGGCCGGCGGCGTAGGGAAGGCAGTCCGTCGAGGTGGTCTTCGGCGACGGCGTCGAGCGAGGAGGACGGCGGCGTCGGGGTCGAGGAGATGGGGGGAGTGGGGCGCTGGCATCGCGAGAGGAGGGGGGGGGGGGCAGTTCGTTGCGAGCCCCGATCCGATCTGGATCGGGGGAGGAGGGGGCGCGTTGTGGGGAGGGGAGTGGGGAGTGGGTAGGTTAGGGTTTCCCCCTGGTGGGGTTAGTAGTGGGGCTAGGTGGGCTGGTCTGGTGGCCCGATTGGGCCGAACGGCCCAGGGAAGGGGGAATCATCTATGTTTGTTTGTTTTGTTTTTCTTCTTTCTGTTTTCTTATTTCTTTTATTTATTTTCTTTTCTGTTTTAGTTCATTTAAAAGTATTTAGGCATTTTCTAAAAAGGAGTTCTCTTCACTATAACTACCTAAGTGATATTAGGCACTACCCGAACATTTTTGTTATAACTTTTGAAAACTTTTATTGTTGACATTAATTTGAATTTGAATTTGACTCGGTTTCGAACTAACGGTAGATTAGCAACAGTAATCGTGGTGACGTGGCACCATTAGCATGGAATTACTGTAGCTTGATTACCCGGGCGTTACAAAACTCCTCCACTATAAGAAATCTCGTCCTGAGATTTTCGGAGGTAGAAGTAAACAGTGCGGGGTATTCATCACGCACGCGGTCCTCGCGTTCCCAAGTGGCTTCGTCTTTAGAGTGATTCGACCACTGGACTTTGAGGAACTTGATCACCTTCTGACGCGTGCGGCGTTCAGCTTGGTCGACAATGCGGATCGGATGCTCTTTATAGGAGAGGTCCTATTGCAATTCAAGCACTTCATGATCCACTGTTCGGATTGGATCCTTGAAGCAACGGCGGAGTTGTGACATGTGGAACACATCGTGAACCTGAGAAAGGTTCGGCGGAAGCTCCAGTTGATATGCCACCTTCCACGCCTTTCGAGAATAGTGAAGGGACCGATATAGCGAGGAGCTAGCTTGCCCTTGATCCCGAAGCGGTGAGCACCCTTCATTGGTGTAACTCGAAGATAAGCCTTTTCGCCAGGTTGATAGACCATGTCTTGGTGATGACGGTCATACTGACTTTTCTGACGTGACTGAGCAGTCTTGAGATTCTCGCGAATAATGCAAACTTGTTCTTTGGCCTGTTGGATAATATCCGGACCGAAGAGTGGACGTTCCCCAGTTTCTGACCAGTTCAGAGGGGTCCGACACTTTCGTCCATATAGCACTTCGAAGGGGGACATCTTCAGACTAGGTTGATAGCTATTATTATAAGAGAACTCGGCATATGGAAGAGATTCCTCCCATTTCTTGCCGAAGGAAATTACACAAGCTCGAAGCATGTCTTCTAGAACTTGGTTGACATGTTCAACCTGTCCTTGCAACTGAGGATGAAACGCAGTACTGAACGACAGATGAGTCCCCATAGCTTCTTGGAAACTTGCCCAGAATCTTGAAGTGAATAAGCTGCCACGGTCTGAACTGATAACCAGTGGAATACCATGAAGTGAAACAATTCTGGCCATGTAGAGAGTAGCAAGCTGACTAGCAGTGATTGTCTCTTTGACCGCCAGAAAATGGGCAACTTTGGAAAGCCGGTCAATGACGACAAGAATAGCATCATTACCTTTCTGCGATTTGGGAAATCCAGTGACGAAGTCCATTTCAACATGGTCCCATTTCCATTCAGGAATAGACATAGGTTGCAGAGTTCTAGCAGGCCTTTGATGCTCTGCTTTGATACGGCGACAAACGTCACACTTAGCAACATAACGAGCAATGTCCTGCTTCATATTAGACCACCAGAATCTTTGACGAATATCTTGGTACATCTTTGTACTACCAGGATGGATGGACAGAGGCGTATCATGAGCTTCCTGCATAACCCTTTTAGTCTTATCCAGGTTTTTCTTCGAACATGGTACCACTAGGAGGCCTTTGAAGTACAAGGCGCCATTGTCAGCGATATTGAAGAATGAGGGCTTTCCTTTTGCTAGATGGCGTTTAATCTTATGGACTTCAGAGTCATAACCTTGAATAGTCTTTATACCAGCTACAAGATCTGGTACGACAGCCAGGGTATTTAGAGAACCCTTAGTAACAACAAGAAGATTCATCTTGCGGAACTCCGGGGGAGGGAGAGCAAGTGCTCCAGGAGGAACAATATGAAGGTTCAGCTTTCTAAATTCTTTGACAAGCGAGGGCTGAACTTTGTGAACCTGGAGGTGGTTGCAGTAAGACTTACGGCTCAAGGCATCAGCCATTATATTAGCCTTGCCGGGGGTATAGGATATACCCATGTCAAAGTCTTCAACAGTCTCCATCCATCTCTGCTGATGGAGGTTCAGATCTGGCTGAGTAAACAGATACTTCAGACTTTGGTGGTCGGTGAAGATTTCGCAACGATTACCGAGAAGGTAATGTCGCCACTGCTTCAGTGCATGAATGACAGTAGCAAGCTCGAGGTCGTGAACTGGGTAGTTTTCTTCGTGAGGGCGCAGTTGACGAGAGGCATAAGCAATCACTCTGCGCTCTTGCATTAGGACACAGCCTAATCCTTGACGGGAAGCGTCGCAGTAAATGACGAAGTCCTTCTTAGTATCAGATGGAGCAAGCACTGGGGCAGAAGTCAACTTGTCTTTGAGCGCCTGGAAACCTTCCTGACACTTGTCTGTCCATTCGAATTTGACACCCTTATGCAACAGATTAGTCAGAGGTCTGGCAATCTTGGAGAAGTTCTTGACAAATCGACGGCAATAGCTGGCGAGACCGAGAAAACTTCGGACTTGCTTGACATTCTTCGGAGGAGTCCAATCGAGAATATCCTAAACTCGTTCAGGGTTGACGGCAATACCATCCTTGGAGATGACATGCCCAAGATAGGTTACTTCGGGGAGCCAGAATTCACACCTGGAATACTTAGCATATAGCTGATGCTCTCGAAGTTTTTCCAGCACAAGACGAAGATGTTCAGCATGTTCTTCCTTGTTCTTAGAAAATACAAAGATATCGTACAAATATACCACGACGAACTTGTTAAGGTAATCCATGAATATATAGTTCATCAGACGGGAGAAGGTGGCGGGAGCATTCGTTAAGCCGAATGACATGACGGTGTACTCGTATGATCCATACCAAGTCACGAAGGCGGTTTTTGGGATGTCCCCTTCACGAACACGGATCTGGTGGTAACCCAACCTCAAGTCGAGTTTGGAGAACACTGATGAGCCAGCCAGTTGATCATAAAGATCATTGATCCGAGGAAGAGGATATTTATTCTGAATGGTAGCTTGGTTTATAGGACGGTAGTCTTGAACTAATCGGTTTGTCCCATCCTTCTTCTTAACAAAGAGAGAAGGTGCTCCCCAAGGAGAGCAACTTGGGCGAATGAAACCTTTGACAAGAGATTTGTCGATTTCCTCCTTAAGCTCAATGAGTTCATGCGGCGGCATCTTGTAGGGTCGTTTAGCTATAGGGGTGGTGCCAGGTTTCAAGTCGATGATGAATTCGACAGCTCTAGCAGGGGGAATCCCTGGAAGTTCTTCTGGGAAGACGTCTTGGAATTCACGAACGACGGGAATGTTTTCAATGCCCTTGAGTGGTGTAGCGTTCAACGCATTCAAGGCATAAAGCCGTGCCTTGGTGTTCTGAACTAGATGAGCTTGGTAAGCTATTATTTCGTCAGAAGGGTGTAGCAGATGGACGACCTTAGTGGCGCAAACTATAGAAGTAGTATGCGCTTTCAACCAATCCATTCCCAGAATGAGGTCGATGTTAGACGACTTCAGGATAATGGGAGAGGCATAGAATTCCAGCCCTTCGATTTCCACGGGGACATCGATGCCAACCAGTGAGGTTTGGCATTGTCCCACGTGGGTTTTTACCAATACCGAAGTGTTCATCTCCTCACATTTAACGCCATGCTTGTATGCAAAATCTTCTGACATGAATGAATGCGATGCTCCTGAATCGAATAAAACAGATGCAGGTACTGAGTTTACGAGGAGTGTACCCATCACGATAGCAGGCTGATCTAGAACTTCATTGAGATCAACGTGGTTGGCATGAACACGACCATAAGACTTGGCATTGTTATTGTGAGGCTGGTTGCTTCCATGGCCAGTTGTGGGAAGGGACAGTTGATTCTGGTTCTGATTCTGATAGCAGTTCCTGGCAAGGTGACCAGGTTGGCCACACTTGTAGCACAGACCATTATTGGGAGTGGGAACAAGAGCTTGGGGTGGTGGAGCTGGAAGCCTTGGCTGCCTAGTTGGTGGAGCAGGCAGATGAGGTGCAGCATAGGACTGCCTTGGGGCAGGTGCAGTTGGCTGGTACATGCTGTTGGGAATCCATATCTTACGCTTCTGTGAGGATGGGCCTGAAGATGAGCCCGTGTCACGGTTGCGCCTGTGAGAGCTCTGGTATTCCTGCAGACCAGTTTCGACGTTGATGGCCTTGTTCACTAGGGTGGTGAAATCAGCAAAGTCATGCACTAGAAGTGCGAGCTTGATGTCAGCTTGAAGGCCACCATAGAACTTCTCCTGTCTGCGTGCATCAGTTGCAATGTCTTCTTCAGCATAGCGGGACAGATCTAGAAACTCCCGCTGATAAGCTTCCACAGTTTTGTTGCCTTGGGTGAGGTTGCGGAACTCACGCTTCTTCCGGTCCATGACTCCCTGAGGAATGAAGCAAGCACGGAAGGCAGCTTGGAAGTCTGGCCAGGTGATGATTATTCCAGCTGGCAGAGTACGCCTGTGGCTGTCCCACCATTGAGCTGCGGGTCCTTTTAGGAAGAAAGAAGCAAAGGTGACATAGCTTGCAGGGGCTACATCCGCAGACTCCATCTCATAGGTGATGTCACGGAGCCAGACATCAGCATCAAGAGGCTGAGTTGAGCTGCGGTACACGGTTGGGTTGAGGCGCATGAAATCATGCACAGTCACTTGGGTTGGCTGCTGGTTCATATTGGGGCGAGGAAACTGAGCCATAATATTCTCCATGAACTGACGATTCAACTCAAACTGTTGCATCATCCCAGCCATGTACTCAGGCGGTGGTGGGGCGTTGCCACCACGACCACGACCACCTGGTCTAACCATCCTACTAATATATAACAGGGGTAGTTCAGTATTGAGAAATTTGCAAAGACAAGAATCATTCATGATGAAACATGCACAACGAAAGTAGCACGATAGATACTAGATAGTAGTCGGCATATCTTACAAAAGAGATCATGCATAGAGTTCGGTACACAGAGTTCGGTACATAGACTAAGACATCATAGGCGACATACAGGCTTGCGGCGAATGCAAATAACACTAACAAGCAAGTCTACATCAGTCCCACGCGGTACTGCGGAGGTAGGTGTAGCCCGACAGCTAGTAATGACGTGAAGGGAAGACCTCCGCGCGAGTAGCCTGGGGTCCACAGATACTCTAGTGCGGAACTCGATGCGCAGGTGGCAGGAGAGGACCAAGTGCAGGAGAGTAGCCTCCCACATTTGGCCAGCCGACGCCCTGAGGCATCACGGTCCTGGCAGGGTAGATCGCAGAACGCGACAGATCACCAGATCGAATAGAGGGGTGCAATAGCGTCAGAGCACGATACAGGTGCTGACGGGTGGTGTACAGCTCATGGCGAAGAGCTCGGTTAGCTCTATCCAGCCCATCAGCATGCAGAACCAGGTTCTGATGGTAGAAGGGCTCTCGGGTGACAGTGGAGTAGGCCGCAGTGTAGTAACCCTCAGCACCAACATCGGATGCGATAGCAATGTGCCTAAAGGGGGAAGTGCCCAGCTCCTGATACTCTCCACGAAGACGTGTCAGAGCAGCATAAGCAGCATCATGGACCGCCATATCGATAGTCACGCCAACACCATGAGCAGTGTGCAACACGGTAGTGGAGTCATACTCCCGAGAGTAGAGGTGGACGATGGCACGGTACTGCTCCTGGTTGAAGTCCTGATACTCCTCATAGACAGTGTACTCAGGGTGCTAGCGATAACCCAGATAGGTCATCATCTCAACCAACACAGCAGGTGATCCTGAGGCACCAATGGTCGTCGTGTGGCGCACGACCTGCCTCGTGGGTTCCATCTGAAAACAAAGATGTTTTCACAGGAGTCAAATGACAATGTGGATAATGTTCAAATACTACTCTAAAGAATAACTAGGTCTTAACCAACTTTGGGGTGAACGTGGTCACGGGATCCTAGTGTTAGAGTTAGTAAAATCGTTTAACCCGAGTAGGAGAGAGTTTAGAGTCCCAGAGTAAGGATCGAGGAGTAAAAGATCCTAATACCACCCAGTGGTGACGTGGGCCCGTAAGGCACACAGCCATGTTAGTAAAAAGTTTTGCAATGTCTAGACTCAACTTCGGCCAAGGAGTGTGGAAGGGGGATTCCTACAGGCAGTCGGCTCTGATACCAACTTGTGACGCCCCCGATTCAATCGTACACTAATCATACACGCAAACATGTATGATCAAGATCAGGGACTCACGGGAAGATATCACAACACAACTCTACAAATAAAATAAGTCATACAAGCATCATATTACAAGCTAGGGGCCTCGAGGGCTCGAATACAAGAGCTCGATCATAGACGATTCCGCGGAAGCAACAATATCTGAGTACAAACATAAGTTAAACAAGTTTTCCTTAAGAAGGCTAGCACAAACTGGGATACAGATCGAAAGAGGCGCAGGCCTCCTACCTGGGATCCTCCTAAACTACTCCTTGTTGCCGTCAGCGGGCTGCACGTAGTAATAGGCACCTCCCGAGTAGTAGTAGTAGTCGTCATCGACAGTGGCGTTTGGCTCCTGGGCTCCATCATCTGGTTGCAGCAATCGGATATAGGGAAGGGGAAAAGGGGAAGAAAAGCAACCGTGAGTACTCATCCAAAGTACTCGCAAGCAAGGAGCTACACTACATATGTATGCAATGGTATCAAATGGAATAAGGGTATCATATGTGGACTGAACTGCAGAATGCCGGAATAAGAGGGGGATAGCTAGCTAGTCCTTTCGAAGACTACGCTTCTGGTAACTTCCATCTTGCAGCAGGGGAAGAGAGTAGATGGTAAGTTCACCAAGTAGCATCGCATAGCATAATCCTAATCGATGATCCTCCCCTCGTCGCCTTGTGGGAGAGCCATCACCGGTTGTAACTGGCACTTGGAAGGGTGTGTTTTATTAAGTATCCGGTTCTAATTGTCATAAGGTCAAGGTACAAATCCAAGTCGTCCTGTTACCGAAGATCACGGCTATTCGAATAGATTAACTTCCCTGCAGGGGTGCACCACATAACCCAACACGCTCGATCCCATTTGGCCGGACACACTTTCCTGGGTCATGCCCAGCCTTGGAAGATCAACACGTCGCAGCCCTACCTGGGCACAACAGAGATGTCAGCACGCCGGTCTAAATCCTATGGCGTAGGGGTCTGGGCCCATCGCCCATTGCACACCTGCACGTTGCGTACGCGGCCGGTGAGCATACCTAGCAACCTCCATTACAAAGGAAATTGCGTTACGCGGTCCAACCTGGCGCGTGCCGCTCAGTCGCTGACGTCACAAAGGCTTCGGCTGATACCATGACGTCGAGTGCCCATAACTGTCCCCGCGTAGATGGTTAGTGCGTATAGGCCAGTAGCCAAACTCAGATCAAATACCAAGATCTCGTTAAGCGTGTTATTTTGAAATAACCACAGACGCCGACCAGGGCCAGGCCCACCTCTCTCCTAGGTGGTCTCAGCCTAGCCCAGTCGCTCCGCCACAAAGTAACAGTCGGGGGCCTTCGAGAACTCAGGCCCACCTCTACCGGGATGGAGCCACCTGCCACTTCAGCCCCCATCTTCGAACAGTATCATAAGTAATGTAACAGTATAAGTATATATAATATGCCCGTGATCACCTCCCGAAGTGATCACGGCCCAGTAGTATAGCATGGCAGACGGACAAGAGTGTAGGGCCACTGATGATAATCTAGCATCCTATACTAAGCATTTAGGATTGCAGGTAAGGTATCAACAGCTGGAGCAACAATGACATGCTATGCATCAGAATAGGATTAACGGAAAGCAGTAACATGCTACACTACTCTAATGCAAGCAGTAGAGAGAAGAATAGGAGATATCTGGTGATCAAAGGGGGGGGGCTTGCCTGGTTGCTCTGGCAAGAGAGAGGGGTCGTCAACACCGTAGTCGTACTGGGTAGCAGCAGCGTTGGTCTCGATGTCTAGCGAGAGAAGAGGGGGAAGAAACAATAAATATAATGCAGACAAATGCATGACGACGCATGACATGACAAAGCGTGATGCTAGGTGTGCCCTAACGCGGTACGAGGTGGTATCGGTGAAGGGGGGAACATCCGGGAAATTATCCTCGGTGTTTCACGTTTTCGGGCAGAGGAGGCGGAGGGGGGAAAGTTGCGTGTTCGCTATGCTAGGGATGCGTGGCGGACAAACGGGTTGCGTATCCGGATTCGTCTCGTCGTTCTGAGCAACTTTCATGTACAAAGTATTTTCATCCGAGTTACGGATTATTTTCTATGAATTTCTAAAGTTTTATCTTTTTAGAATATTATTAATTCAAATTTGAAAAAAAAGAATTGGCTAGGTGCACACAGCAGCAGCTTAGTTTCAGTGGCTTACAAGTGGGGTCCAATGGTTGGGTTGACCAGTCAACAGTGAGTGTGGCCCACATATCATAAACTACACCTAATAATAGAAATAGGTCTACTCAATTAACTAAACTAATTAAGTACAAGGGCCCACTTGGCATATGATAGTTTAGCCCCTAATCTAACCTACTACTAATTAAATGGACCGGCCATTAGTCTAGCCGTGCCTCATGTTCAGTGGCTATGCCACGGTTATAGCCATGGTTGTGTGACCATGGTCAACACACATGGGCGTAGAGGCAGCGGCTATGGCCATTCTCAACAGCAGCAAAGTAGCGAGAGGTAGTAGTGCAAGCAAGCAAGGGCAGCGACAACAGGAACTAAGAGCAGCGACAAAAGCCAAAGCAGTGGCAGCAGCTAGAACACGCAGCATCGACGGCATGAGGAACGACAAGAAGCATCAGAGGAAGAGCGGCATGCGGGATGAGCAGCGGGGTGCTGGGCGGCAAGCGGCAGGGTGGCACGTATGCGCTGAGGGCAGGGCCGCAACGTCGGGCACGACCAGAAGTGGGTGGCGCAGGCGGCATAGGGGAGGCAGTCCGGCGAGGTGGTCTCCGGTGACGGCGTCGAGCGAAGAGGACGGTGGCGTCGGGGTCGAGGAGATGGGGGGAGTGGGGCGCTGGCGTCACGAGAGGGGGGCAGTTCGTCGCGAGCCCCGATCCGATCTGGATCGGGGGAGGAGGGGGCGCGTCATGGGGAGGGGAGTGGGGAGTGGGTAGGTTAGGGTTTCCCCCTGGTGGGGTTAGTAGAGGGGCTAGGTGGGCTGGTCTGGTGGCCCGATTGGGCCAAACGGCCCAGGGGAGGGGGAATCATCTATGTTTGTTTGTTTTGTTTTTTTTTTCTTTCTGTTTTCTTATTTCTTTTATTTATTTTATTTTCTGTTTTAATTCATTTAAAAGTATTTAGGCATTTTATAAAAAGGAGTTCTCTTCACTATAACTACCTAAGTGATATTAGGCACTACCCAAACATTTTTGTTATAACTTTTGAAAACTTTTATTGTTGACATTAATTTGAATTTGAATTCGACTCAGTTTCGAACTAATGGTAGATTAGCAACAGTAATCGTGGTGTCGTGACACCATTAGCGTGGAATTACTGTAGCTTGATTACCCGGGCGTTACATAGAGTGTGCATTATGTTTAAATTTATCTTAAATTTGAAATGGAGATGACAGAACCCCCAGCACTCCCCCCTGGAACAACTAGGGTTTACTAAAAACTTTTTCAATGAACCTGAAATGCCCTTCTAAAAAGCCCACCCTTTTTGTTTTGGGTTAAAACCTTTGACAAAAATGGTGCATATTTTTCTAGGACATCTTAAGGTCATTGGACTGATTCATATAGTATTTGCATTTGGGCATTTAAATGCTATAAAATATTTTAAATGCTCAAATAATCAAAAACTAAAATGTTTGCTGCTGGATATATTCTAGGTAGTAGCCATGATTAATTTTATGATTTTTGGATATGCCCTGGCATTTTTAATAAAGCCCCGAAGTTACAAAAATAATAGAATAAATAAAAACCAGAAAAAGAGAGAGAGAGCAGAGACTTACCTGTCGCCCTGGCCTAGCCCAGCTCGGCCCAGTCCACTAGCTCCTGCCAGTCGTCCTCCTCCTCTCGCCAGGAGGACGAGAGGCGCGTGGCCGGCGCCCGCGGCCACACGCCGACCACCTCCTGCTTCCGTCGATGCCCCGGACGCGTCTACGAGTGCCACGCACTCCCCCTCGTTCCCCTCTCATTCTCCCACTATCCCCGTGCCCTTGTCCCCCCTCTGGCTCTCTCCCCATCCCCTGCCGAGCGCAGCCGTCGCCACCGGCAAGCACCACCGCGGCCACCGCCTATCCCTCGCCTCTCTGACCGGCCCAGAGGCTCCGCCCCGACCCCCTCTTGCTTCCACCCCGAGCCACGCCACCGTGGGAGCCCCACATCGCCGCCACGAGTGGTCTTCCCCGAGCACGGCCGCCGGACTCCATCGACGGATTCGCCGTCGCCAAGCCGTCTCCGAGCAAGCCGAGCCCCTCTTCGTGATCGCTGTGAGCTCTGCCACCGTTTCCCCCTCTCCCCGCGCTCGTCCGCGTCCTCTAACCACCTTGGCCATCGGAGCCGAAGCTCGTCGCCGTCATGGCCACAGCCACGTTGGGACGCAACCGAGCACGCCATCATCTTCAACGCACTTGCAGGAGCCCGTAGCACCCCCGCACGCCCCTCGCCGTGCCTGCTAGCTACTAGTTCGACCTCGCCCGAACTTCGGCCGCCGCGGACGTGCTCGCCGGTGTCATTTCCGGCCACCCTAGCTCCACCCACTAGCACCGCTCGACGCGGCTCACTCCCCGCATCACGTAGATGGTCTCCACCGTCCTTTTGGTCGCCGGAGTGCAAAACCCGCGCTGCACCGCCGCGTCTGGCCTCACCGGCGGCTAAACGCCGGCGAGTTTGACCACTTTTTGACCGTGGACTGACGCGTGGGCCCAGGTTTACTCCCCCCTGAGCCTATGTCAGGTGGGGCCGGCCTGCTAATTAGTTTAGGATTAGAGTTAACTAATTTTAATGAGTTTAGTCACTAACATGTGGGCCCAGGCCCCACTGACAGTTAATTAGTACTAACTTAATACTGTTAATTAGCTGAGACACTGACAGACAGGGCCCACCAGTCAGGTTTGACCTGGCCGACCCAGTTGACCCGCTGACGTCACACCTATGTCATGCTGACGCATTAATTCAATTACTGGAATTATTCTTATATAGGAAATTCCAGAAAATAGCCAAAACTTTTAGAAATCATAGAAAATCAACCATAGCTCCAAATCAAACAATTTATATATGAAAAATGATCAGAAAAATTCAATCTATCCATTTGTAATGGTTTCATGCATGACAAAACAAGTTAAGATTTCTATTTAAGCAAAATAAGATATTGCACTAATAAGGCTATGTTAAATGAACTAACATTTGAATCTTTGATTCAAATGGGTTTATTCCTTTCAGTTTTAGCTTGTATTCGGCCAAGACACATTCATTTTGCCATGTCATAGCATGCCTCATATTGTTGCATATTGTCATGTGTTGATTATGTTCGGTGTGTCTTTCGTGGTAGGTTCTGCCTCCGAGGATAACCCCGAGTATCCGTCTGAAGGGCAGTACCCTACTACCACTACATCAGGCAAGCAACCCATTGATCATTCCGATACAAACCCATGTTCTCGCTTCCGCTCATGTTTACTGCATTAAGACAACGCGATTCAAACTGCTATTTGCTACGGTAGTTGAACCCTTATCCTTTGCATGACATGTCATTGCCACAGTAACTAGATGAAACCCACTAGCATGTGTAGGAGTTGATTGAGCCATGTATGTGTTTCCTACCTTGCTATGCTTGCTATGCTTAGAGTTGTGACAGGTCTGGTTCATCTGGGTGATGGGCTAGAGTGAAATGATTATGTCGGTAATGTGAGGGATGTGTTGAACATGATTTGGTAAAGGTATCAATGAGAGGCCATGTAGGAGTACATGGTGGGTTGTTTCATTGAGGCCGTCCCTAAGAACTGAGATCTGTATGTGTGATTTAAGATTCAGTTACTACCATACATTGGGCCCGAAACCAATGGACCCTCTCGGCTTCTTAATCACCTAGTACTCTGTCCAGGAGTTGCAAGTAGTTTCTGGTGTTTGTAGGTTATGTGTTGGTGGCCGTGCGTAGCGCTGACCCTAGGGGTGGGCTATGTTGCGGTAGATACACCGTGGCATGGTGTACCGAGTCACCCGTTTGGTGTCTCGGGAACCCTGTTCACATCGTTCGGGGCCGTATGTGGAAACCTCGGCCGGACTCCCTACGGATGGAACGTGGATAGGCGATTAACCTGGCCTAGAGGCTTGAGTGTTTAGGTAGGCCGTGGCCGGCACCCTCGTTGGGCTTCCGCTTGAAGGTTGCCGAGTACATGTCGTGTAAACGGCGGTAAGTGGTGAAAGTGTGTATGAAGAAGTACACCCCTGCAGGGTATAAAACTATTCGAATAGCCGCGTCCGTAGTAACGGACTACTTGGTTGCCTATACAGTTCATAGACAAGTTAATGGATACTACTAAAAGCCTCAAGATAAGTGTGAGTACCGAGGATGGCCCTCTCGTAGGATGACGAGGGAGGATCCCTGGTGGAGTATTGTGTTGGTGATTAGTGGACTCGTGTGCGAAAACTGTTTTACTAGCGGAGTCTCGTAGGATAGCTTAGCCAAGAGTCAAAGCTGCCTTGCTGCAATAACTCCACCACCTTCTTGAGAATGAGCATGTATAGTAGGATCTGATGTAAGACTTGCTGAGTACCTTTGTACGCATGTTTGCTTAATTACTGTTTTTAGACGACAACACCGCCCCCTCCGATGGGTTTTATGTAGACCTCGACGTCGATGAGTAACTTGCCACCCAGGTGGTGATCCTGGCCATGGGGGGGCCCATGTAGATAGACAGGCTTCGAGAAGCCTTCTTGCTTTCTAGTGTCTGTACTCAGACTATTTGCTTCCGCATGTGCTTGTATGCTTGTATGACTTGAGTGTCGGGTCATGTGACCCCTACCTGTATGAACATGTTATGTATGGCTCTCTGGAGCCTTTAAATAAAGTACTTGAGTTGTAGAGTTTTGTTGTGATGCCATGTTGTATTTGCACATATCGAGCATATTGTGTGTATGATTGAAATGCTTGGTATGTGTGGGATCCGACAATCTAGTTGTTTATCCTTGGCAGCCTTTCTTATGGGGAAATGTAGTCTAGTGTTCCTCGAGCCATAGTAGTCCGCTACAGCTCGGTTCACCAGAGTCCTGCTAGCCCAGCACTACTGCTCAGGACACTTGACTGGCCGGCATGTGTTTCACTTTGTTCCTATGTCTGTCCCTTCGGGGAAATGTCACGCGGTGACCTCCAGAGTCCTGCCTAGCCTGCTACAGCCCGGGTTCCCCGGAGTCCTGTTATCCCAGTGCTACAGCCCGGATTCACTTGCTGATGACCGACATGCTCGATGTGATTCATGTATGCCTGTCTCCGTAGGTCTGTGCCGCTTTGGGTTCACGACTAGCCATGTCGGCCCGGGTTCTCTGTCATATGGATGCCAGCGACACTATCATATACGTGAGCCAAAAGGCGCAAACAGTCCGAGGCCATGGTAAGGCGACACCCGTGGGGATACCGTGCGTGAGGCCGCAATGTGATATGAGGTGTTACCGGCTAGATCGATGTGACTTGGAATCGGGGTCCTGGCAGCGTTGGCATCAGAGCCGGACTGCCTGTAGGTTCATTGAGCCAAACTAGTCGATGTCGAGTCTAGAAATGCTTTAGCTATATGTAGGGGAATTGATTGTGGGAGGGAACGTAAGGCTCTTTTACTCCTTTACCTTATGCCCTCTGATCTGAGTCATTCTCTTCTCATTCAACGTGGGTTAAGGACTAGGCTCTCTTCTTCTATCAGGTTCACGTGTTACTAATCCGTAGTAGCTTATAGGATTGTTGTTACAAGCCTCAGTACAGCTTCTACTACTTTTAGTATGTTGCCGGTTGAATCAGAACCTTGATATGATGTTGTTGAGTGGTATTGCAAACTGTTGTGGATGTCTCAAATCTTTTTTTTGAGCATTTACAGCTGTTATGCTGTCCAATTTTCTCTAGAAATTCTAATGCCTTTGCATTGTGGTTGTGCTTTCAGATGGCCACTCGTGCTCAAAACCAAGTGGTTCGCCTGTCCCGGTGCCTCGATGTGCCCGGTCATACTGCTATGTTAGTCCGGGTAATGGTCGAGACGGGGTACCGTTGGTATCCCAAATACACTGTCGAAGAGCAATTCCAAGACTTCAACCAGAGCCAGTACCTCTGTACCGTCAGGATATATCCCTCTTATCCTAGAGCCACTGAGCCCCTTCACTGTTCCTATGGACTCGGGGTTACTGTTGAGATGGCTGTGCAGGATGCTGCCTATTCCATGATGACCATCATGCGAGTCCGGACTGGCCTGCTTCGGAACACCGACTTCCGTTATATGCCAGCTTCACTTCCGGGAGCGCAAGGGTATCTCCGGGCTATTTATGCTGACCCCACACATGAGGAGTCACTACTCTGCACCACTACCGAGATGCTCGAGGATAAGGACCGCGAAAATCGGGCCTTGCATATGGAGCTTTTTAACTCTCGTGCTGATCACTGGGCCACTTTGACTCAGTTTGCACCGGCGGTACAGGCAGGATACATGGATCTGAGGGATCTGTACCCTGTACGGTCTGGATTGCTAGATTGTTTGGAGTGGCGCGATGTGGGAGGCATCACCCCTCCTCGTGGTCCCCGTCTGCCACCACCTGTGGGACCAAGGCCACATCCGAGTCCCTTGGTCCGCAGGCTCCACAGGACCGTATGTTCCCAGATGATCATGTTCCACTTCCAGGTTTTGGTGGCGACTTCTATGAGGATTACTACGGAGCCGTCTGAGCTACTAGTAGTTTCACTAGTATTGTAGTAGTTGTATTCTCCACAGTCCTGCGTGACCGTGGGATACGACTTGGTTTGTATCACGCTCCGGAGGTGTAGGAAAATAATGTATAGGAGCTTGGAATGCCTCCGATGAGATGTAATGTCTTTCACCGTAGTTGTACTCTAGCCTGGGCTTGTACTAAACTATGTACGGTGTGTATGACCAATGGTATATATATGGCAGTTTCTATATTACCATGTCGTGCAATGAACATCTTAGCATTCCATGTTATCCATTACATTCTGCACTTCCTTGCTAAGTTTGTGCCATCCTTATCTAAACCGTTGTCTTGTTTTCTCCTATGATGGTCAACACCCGCAGCAACCTTGCTGCCCCAGAGCAGGGGGAAGCCAGTGCAGCTAGGGGTGAAAATCTGCCTCATCCGCCTTCTCTGGCCGAAGTGATGCTGGAGGCGGAAAGAAACAAGCGTGAGACTAACCGCTTGTTGGAGCGGATTGAGAAAAACACTGCACGCCATCAGCGAAATGACTTGGTGTCAATCAATGACTTCATCAAGCTGTATCCACCAAAGTTTAACCAGTCCGTCGAGCCCCTCGACGCGGATGACTGGCTTCGCAGCATCACCCACAAGCTACGTTCTGCCAACGTAACCGAAGCTGACAAGGTTACTTATGCTGCCTATCACCTCGAAGGCCCTGCTAGCCTTTGGTGGGAAAACTTTGAAGCTATGCGCCTGGTCGGCCAAATCACTACTTGGGCTGAATTCAGTGAGGCTTTCCGTGAGCATCACATTCCGGAAGGTCTCATAGATCGCAAGAGGGAAGAGTTCTGCAATTTCACCAAAGGAAGACTGATTGTGGATGCATATAGTCGTGAATTTGGGAATCTGGCACGATATGCTCCTGAAGAAGTATCTACCGACGCTAAGAAGCAGGCAAGGTTCCGCAAGTGACTTATCCCTGAGCTTCACCGCGATCTTTGTCTGCACGAGTGCACCTCCTTTCAGAAGTTGGTCAATAAAGCCATCAGTGCTGAGACATGCTAGTCTGACTATGACGCTTCACGCAAGCACTCCCGTGATTTTGGCTCTTCATTCGGCTCTGGATCTCAGAAGCGTCGGGTGTGGATTCCAAGCACGGCACTGCCACCCAGGTTCATTTCGAGGCCATCCTTTGAGGCGCCTCGTCCCAACCAGCAGTTTGCACCGCCCAAGCCCTATGGTGGCCCCGCTGCTAATGCTGCTCGACGCCCCAATGTTGTGACATGTTTCAAGTGTGGAGAGCCGGGTCACTATAGTCGAGAGTGTCCCCAGAACAACAACCCCAATCAGTCTGGAAAGTTCGTTGGCCGTGGTAAGCCAGCGGGAAAGACATTCTACGCCAAGCCGGTCACCACTGCATGTGGCCATGTCAACTATGTCTCAGCCGAGGAGGCTCATGAGGATCCTAACGTCGTCCTTGGTACGCTCCTTGTTAATTGCCATCCGGCATCTGTTCTTTTCGATACTGGAGCATCTCATTCATTCATATCCGAGAACTATGCTCGATTGCATAACACGACATTCTGTGACATGCCCACTTCCATGGTAATTCAAACTCCGGGTTCCAAATGGAAAACTTCTAGAGTAAGCCATGGGAACGAAATTCTTGTCGATAGACTTGTCTTCCTTGCATCCTTAATAGCTCTTAAGTCCTCCAACATTAACATCATCTTGGGTATGGACTGGATGTCAGCTCATTATGCTAAGATTGATTGTGCCACTAGAACCGTTCAACTTACTCACCCATCGGGCAAGACAGTCAATGTCTTAACTCGAGTGGCCAAGCGCCAGCTTTACTCCCTAAATGCCAACCCCCTTCCAGAACTTGAGGATATTTCGGTAGTCCGAGACTTTCCGGATGTTTTTCCAGAAGAACTGTCAGGTGTTCCACCTGACAGGGACGTCGAGTTTGTAATAGACCTTGTTCCAGGAACCGTTCCAATTTCTAGGAGACCCTATAAGATGGCACCCTTAGAACTAGCCGAGCTTAAGAACTAGCCGAGCTTAAGAACAAGTATCCGCTTCCCAGGATCAATGATCTGTATGATCAGCTCGCTCGATCCCCAGTCTTTTCCAAGATGGATTTGAGGTTGGGCTACCATCAAATCAAAATCAGAAACGGGGACATTCCCAAAACGGCCTTTGTTACCCGTTATGGCCAATACGAGTACACCGTTATGTCCTTCGGTTTAACCAATGCCCCAGCCACCTTCTCTCGGTTAATGAACTCAGTCTTCATGGAGTATTTGGATAAATTCGTCGTAGTATACCTCGATGACGTACTCATCTACTCCAGGAATGAAGAGGAACATGCCGAACATCTAAGGCTGGTATTGACGAAACTTCGAGAGCATCGCCTTTATGCCAAATTCTCCAAGTGTGAATTTTGGTTGCCAGAAGTGACCTATCTAGGCCATGTAATCTCTGGTAAGGGTGTTGCTATCAATCCCGAGCGAGTTCAAGCCGTCCTTGATTGGACTCCACCTGAGACAGTCAAGCAAGTTCAGAGCTTCCTTGGCTTAGCGAGCTATTGCCGCCGCTTCGTCGAGAATTTCTCCAAGGTTGCTAAACCTCTAACTGAACTGCTCAAGAAAGATAAAAAGTTCGAGTGGAATCCACAGTGCGAGTTCAGCTTTCAGGAACTGAAAAGACGCCTGACATCTACTCCCGTACTGGTACCACCAGATTTTTCCAAGGACTTTATTATCTATTGCGACGCCTCGCGACAAGGACTAGGTTGCATACTCATGCAAGATCGTCAGGTAATTGCCTATGCTGAAGGAAATATGCCCTAGAGGCAATAATAATGTTATTATTTATTTCCTTATTTCATGATAAATGTTTATTATTCATGCTAGAATTGTATTAACCGGAAACATAATACATGTGTGAATACATAGACAAACAGAGTGTCACTAGTATGCCTCTACTTGACTAGCTCGTTAATCAAAGATGGTTATGTTTCCTAACCATAGAAAAAGAGTTGTTATTTGATTAACGGGATCACATCATTAGGAGAATGATGTGATTGACTTGACCCATTCCGTTAGCTTAGCACTCGATCGTTTAGTATGTTGCTATTGCTTTCTTCACGACTTATACATGTTCCTATGACTATGAGATTATGCAACTCCCGTTTACTGGAGGAACACTTTGTGTGCTACCAAATGTCACAACGTAACTGGGTGATTATAAAGGAGCTCTACAGGTGTCTCCAAAGGTACATGTTGGGTTGGCGTATTTCGAGATTAGGATTTGTCACTCCGATTGTGGGAGAGGTATCTCTGGGCCCTCTTGGTAATGCACATCACATAAGCCTTGCAAGCATTGCAACTAATGAGTTAGTTGCGAGATGATGTATTACGAAACGAGTAAAGAGACTTGCCGGTAACGAGATTGAACTAGGTATTGAGATACCGACGATCGAATCTCGGGCAAGTAACATACCGATGACAAAGGGAACAACGTATGTTGTTATGCGGTCTGACCGATAAAGATCTTCGTAGAATATGTAGGAGCCAATATGAGCATCCAGGTTCCGCTACTGGTTATTGACCGGAGACGTGTCTCGGTCATGTCTACATTGTTCTCGAACCCGTAGGGTCCGCACGCTTAAGGTTTCGATGACAATTATATTATGAGTTTATGAGTTTTGATGTACCGAAGGAGTTCGGAGTCCCAGATGAGATCGGGGACATGACGAGGAGTCTCGAAATGGTCGAGACATAAAGATCGATATATTGGACGACTATATTCCGACATCGGAAAGGTTCCGAGTGGTTCGGGTATTTTTCGGAGTACCGGGGAGTTACGGGAATACGGGAGAAGAAGTATACGGGCCTTATTGGGCTTTAGGGGAGAGGGAGAGGCAGGCCGCGCGCCCCCATTGACTAGTCCGAATTGGACTAGGGGGAGGGGCGGTGCCTCCTCCTTCCTTCTCTTCCCTCTTCCCCTTCCTTGTCTCCTACTCCTACAACTTGGAAGGACTCCTAGTTGGACTAGGAAAGGGGGAATCCTACTCCCGGTGGGAGTAGGACTCCCCTAAGGGCGCGCCATAGAAAGGGCCGGCCCTCCCCTCCTCCACTCCTTTATATATGGGGGCAGGGGGCACCCCATAGACACACAAGTTGATCTTCGTGATCGTTCTCTTAGCCGTGTGCGGTGCCCCCCTCCACCATAATCCTCGATAATATTGTAGCGGTGCTTAGGCGAAGCCCTGCGATGGTAGAACATCAAGATCGTCACCACGCCGTCGTGCTGACAGAACTCTTCCCCGACACTTTGCTGGATCGGAGTCCGGGGATCGTCATCGAGCCGAACATGTGCTAGAACTTGGAGGTGCCGTAGTTTCGGTGCTTGATCGGTCGGGCCGTGAAGACGTACGACTACATCAACCGCGTTGTGCTAACGCTTCCGCTGTCAGTCTATGAGGGTACGTAGACAACACTCTCCCCTCTCGTTGCTATGCATCAACATGATCTTGCGTGTGCGTAGGAATTTTTTTTAAATTAGTACGTTCCCCAACATATGCTTCACGGCAATTACACCCACATGAGGAAAATTATCCCACACATGATCTAGAGCTTGCAGCGGTAGTCCATGCACTTAAATCTTGGTGACATTACCTCCTCGGTAATCGTTGCGAGATCTTCACCGATCACCAAAGTTTGAAATATATCTTCACCCAACCGGATTTGAATCTCAGGCAACAACGTTGGGTCGAGTTGATCTCAGATTACGACTTAGGAATAACTTACACCCCGGGCAAAGCCAATGTCATGGCTGATGCACTAAGTCATAAATCCTATTGTAACAACTTGATGTTATAACAAAGTCAACCACTTCTCCACGAGGAATTTTGTAAGCTTAATCTTCACATTGTTCCTCGAGGATTCCTATCCACCCTGGTGGCGAAACCTACCCTTACGGATCAGATTGTCAAGGCACAGAAGGTAGATCCGGGAATCTCCCGTATTAGGAGAAACATTAAGAAAGGAGTCGCGAATTGTTTCTCCGTTGATGGTCAAGGTGTCGTATACTTTGGAAACCGCTTAGTGGTTCCCAAGGCACAAAACCTGAGGCGGCTGATCCTTAAGGAAGCTCATGAATGCCCTCTCACCATTCATCCCGGTAGTATAAAATGTATCAAGACCTACTCCAGAGGTTTTGGTGGACTAGGATGAAGAGAGAAATCGCTCAATACATTGCTAATTGCGACGTTTGTCGTCGTGTTAAAGAAGAGCATCAACGGCCTACTGGCACCCTTCAACCTTTGGCTATTCCTGAGTGGAAATGGGATAAAATCAGTATGGATTTCATTACTGGGTTTCCCAGGACCAACAGAGGGAATAATGCCATCTTCGTCGTGATCGACCGTCTTTCCAAAGTAGCCCATTTCCTACCTGTTCGTGAGAGTATCACCGCTAGCCAGCTAGCTGATTTATACATCTCCCGAATAGTTTCTCTTCATGGTGTCCCATTGGAAATTAACTCAGACTGTGGGAGTCTCTTCACCTCTCGATTTTGGGAAAGTTTCCAAAATGCTATGGGAACTCGTCTCTCTTTTAGCACCGCCTTCCATCCTCAATCAAGTGGTCAAGTAGAGCGAGTCAATCAAATTCTGGAAGATATGCTTCAAGCTTCTGTCATCTCATTCGGAATGGGTTGGGAGAAATGCCTTCCATTCGCGGAGTTTGCTTATAACAATAGTTATCAAGCTAGCTTGGGCAAAGCTCCTTTCGAAGTTCTCTATGGACGAAAATGTCGAACGCCTCTTAACTGGTCAAAAACCGGGGAAAGACAATTCTTTGGCCCGGATATGATTCAGGAAGCAGAAGAGCAGGTTCGCGTTATTCATGAGAAATTGAAAATAGCCCAATCTCGTCAAAAGAGCCAATATGATCGTAAACATAAGCTCATGACTTATGAAGTCGGCGAGAAGGCTTACCTTCGGGTTACTCCGTTAAAGGGAACCCATTGTTTCGGTATCAAAGGCAAATTGGCTCCTTGTTACATTGGACCCTTTCGCATTCTTGCCAAACAAGGAGAAGTTGCCTACCAATTGGAACTACCTTCGCATCTTTCCAGAGTTCACGATGTCTTCCACGTTTCTCAACTCATGCATTGCTTTGCAGATCCTATCCGTGGAGTGGACCATGAAACGCTTGATCAACAAGATAACCTCTCATATCGGGAATATCCCATTCGTATCCTTGATCAAGCCGAGTGTACCACTCGACGCCATAATATCAAGTTCCTCAAGATTCAATGGTGACACCATTCCAAGAAAGAAGCCACTTGGGAAAGGGAGGATCGTCTTCGACTCGAGTACCCCACCTTCTTCCCGGAGGATCCTAAATCTCGGGACGAGATTCTTTTGAGTGGGGGTGAGTTATCACACCCTAGCTAGTTCAAGCATTAGAGTGTGCATCATGTTTAAATTTATCTTAAATTTGAAATGGGGATGACAGAACCCTCAGCACACCCCCTGGAACAACTAGGGTTTACTAAAAACTTTTTCAATGAACCTGAAATGCCCTTCTAAAAAGCCCACCCTTTTTGTTTTGGGTTAAAACCTTTGACAAAAATGGTGCACATTTTTCTAGGACATCTTAAGGTCATTGGACTGATTCATATAGTATTTGCATTTGGGCATTTAAATGCTATAAAATATTTTAGATGCTCAAATAATCATATACTAAAATGTTTGCTACTGGATATATTCTAGGTAGTAGCCATGATTAATTTTATGATTTTTGGATATGCCCTGGCATTTTTAATAAGGCCCTGAAGTTACAGAAATAATAGAATAAATAAAAACCAGAAAAAGAGAGAGAGAGCAGAGACTTACCTGTTGCCCTGGCCTGGCCCAGCTCGGCCCAGTTCACTGGCTCCTGCCAGTCGTCCTCCTCTCGCCAGAGGACGAGAGGCGCGTGGCCGGCGCCCGCGGCCACACGCCGACCACCTCCTGCTTCCGCCGACGCCCCGGACGCGTCTACAAGTGCCACGCACTCCCCCTCGTTCCCCTCTCATTCTCCCCACTCTCCCCGTGCCCCTCTCCCCCCTCTGGCTCTCTCCCCATCCCCTGCCGAGCGCAGCCGTCGCCGCCAACAAGCACCACCACGGCCACCGCCTCTCCCCCGCCTCTCTGACCGGCCCAGAAGCTCCGCCTTGACCCCCTCTTCCTTCCACCCCGAGCCACGCCGCGGCGGGAGCCCCACATCGCCGCCACGAGTCGTCTTCCCCGAGCACGGCCGCCGGACTCCATCGATGGATTCGTCGTCGCCGAGCTCCTCTTCGTCATCGCTATGAGCTCCGCCACCATTTCCCCCTCTCCCCGCGCTCGTCCGCGTCCTCTAATCACCTTGGCCATTGGAGCCGAAGCTCGCCGCCGCCACCGCACGTCGCCGTCGTGGCCACAGCCACGTTGGGCCGCAACCGAGCACGCCATCATCTTCAACGCACTCACAGGAGCCCGTAGCACCCCCGCACGCCCCTCGTCGTGCCTGCTAGCGACTAGTTCGACCACGCCCGAACTCCGGCCGCCGCGGACGTGCTCGCCGGCGTCGTTTCCGGCCACCCCAGCTCCACCCACTAGCACCACTCAACGCGGCTCACTCCCCGCATCATGTAGATGGTCTCCGCCGTCCTTTTGGTCGTCAGAGTGCAAAACCCGCGCTGCTCTCGCCGGCAGCAAAACGCCAGCGAGTTTGACCACTTTTTGACCGTGGACTGACGCGTGGGCCCAGGTTGACTTCCCCCTGAGCCTATGACAGGTGGGGCCGGCCTGCTAATTAGTTTAGGATTAGAGTTAACTAATTTTAATTAGTTTAGTCACTAACATGTGGGCCCAGGCCCCACTGACAGTTAATTAGTACTAACTTAATACTGTTAATTAGCTGAGACACTGACAGACAGGGCCCACCAGTCAGGTTTGACCTGGCCGACCCAGTTGACCCGCTGACGTCACACCTATGTCATGCTGACGCATTAATTCAATTACTGGAATTATTCTTATATAGGAAATTCCAGAAAATAGCCAAAACTTTTAGAAATCATGGAAAATCAACAATAGCTCCAAATCAAACAATTTATATATGAAAAATGATCAGAAAAATTCAATCTATCCATTTGTAACGGTTTCATGCATGACAAAACAAGTTAACCTTTCTGTTTAAGCAAAATAAGATATTGCACTAATAGGCTATGTTAAATGAACTAACATTTGAATCTTTGATTCAAATGGGTTTATTCCTTTCAGTTTTAGCTTGCATTAGGCCAAGACACATTCATTTTGCCATGTCATAGCATGCATCATATTGTTGCATATTGTCATGTGTTGATTATGTTCGGTGTGTCTTTCGTGGTAGGTTCTGCCTCCGAGGATAACCCCGAGTATCCATCTGAAGGGCAGTACCCTACTACCACTACATCAGGCAAGCAACCCATTGATCACTCCGATACAAACCCATGTTCTCGCTTCCGCTCTTGTTTACTGCATTAAGACAACGCGATTCAAACTGCTGTGTGCTACGGTAGTTGAACCCTTATCCTCTGCATGACCTGTCATTTCCACCGTAACTAGATGAAACCCACTAGCATGTGTAGGAGTTGATTGAGCCATGTATGTGTTTCCTACCTTGCTATGCCTGCTATGCTTAGAGTTTTGACATGTCTGGTTCATCTGGGTGATGGGCTAGAGTGAAATGATTATGTCGGTAATGTGAGGGATGTGTTGAACATGATTTGGTAAAGGTATCGATGAGAGGCCATGTAGGAGTACATGGTGGGTTGTTTCATTGAGGCCGTCCCTAAGAACTGAGATCTGTATGTGTGATTTAAGATTCAGTTACTACCATACATTGGGCCCGAAACCAATGGACCCTCTCGGCTTCTTAATCACCTAGTACTCTGTCCAGGAGTTGCAAGTAGTTTCTGGTGTTTGTAGGTTATGTGTTGGCGGTCGTGCGTAGAGCTGACCCTAGGGCTGGGCTATGTTGCGGTAGATACACTGTGGCACGGTGTACCGAGTCACCCGTTTGGTGTCATGGGAACCCTGTTCACATCGTTCGGGGCCGTATGTGGAAACCTCGGCCGGACTCCCTACGGATGGAACCTGGATAGACGATAAACCTGTACTAGAGGCTTGAGTGTTTAGGTAGGCCGTGGCCGACACCCTTGTTGGGCTTCCGCTTGAAGGTTGCCGAGTACATGTCGTGTAAACGGCGGTAAGTGGTGAAAGCGTGTATGAAGAAGTACACCCCTGCAGGGTATAAAACTATTCGAGTAGCCGCGTCCGCGGTAAAGGACTACTTGGTTGCCTATACAGTTCATAGACAAGTTAATGGATACTACTAAAAGACTCAAGATAAGTGTGAGTACCGAGGATGGCCCTCTCGTAGGATGACGAGGGAGGATCCCTGGTGGAGTATTGTGTTGGTGATTAGTGGACTCGTGTGCGAAAACTGTTTTACTAGCGGAGTCTCGTAGGATAGCTTAGCCAAGAGTCAAAGCTGGCTTGCTGCAGTAACTCCATCACCTTCTTGAGAATGAGCATGTATAGTAGGATCTGATGTAAGACTTGCTGAGTACCTTTGTACTCATGTTTGCTTAATTACTGTTTTCAGACGACAACACCGCCCCCTCCGATGGGTTTTATGTAGACCTCGATGTCGATGAGTAACTTGCCACCCAGGTGGTGATCCTGGCCATGGGGGGGCCCATGTAGATAGACAGGCTTCGCGAAGCCTTCTTGCTTTCTAGTGTCTGTACTCAGACTATTTGCTTCCGCATGTGCTTGTATGCTTGTATGACTTGAGTGTCGGGTCAATGGACCCCTACCTGTATGAACATGTTATGTATGGCTCTCTGGAGCCTTTAAATAAAGTACTTGAGTTGTAGAGTTTTGCTGTGATGCCATGTTGTATTTGCACATATCGAGCATATTGTGTGTATGATTGAAATGCTTGGTATGTGTGGGATCCGACAATCTAGTTGTTTATCCTTGGCAGCCTTTCTTATGGGGAAATGTAGTCTAGTGTTCCTCGAGCCATAGTAGTCCGCTACTGCCCGGTTCACCCGAGTCCTGCTAGCCCAGCACTACTGCTCAGGACACTTGACTGGCCGGCATGTGTTTCACTTTGTTCCTATGTCTGTCCCTTCGGGGAAATGTCACGCGGTGACCTCCGGAGTCCTGCCTAGCCTGCTACAGCCTGGGTTCCCCGGAGTCCTATTATCCCAGTGCTACATCCCGGATTCACTCGCTGATGACCGACATGCCCGATGTGATTCATGTATGCCTGTCTCCATAGGTCTGTGCTGCTTTGGGTTCACGACTAGCCATGTCGGCCCGGGTTCTCTGTCATATGGATGCTAGCGACACTATCATATACGTGAGCCAAAAGGCGCAAATGGTCCCGTGCCATGGTAAGGCGACACCCGTGGGGATACCGTGCGTGAGGCCGCAATGTGATATGAGGTGTTACCGACTAGATTGATGTGACTTGGAATCGGGGTCCTGACACGAGTGTTGACCGAAAGTCCTAAGTACCACTACTTCCACGATGAACGTTGTTTGCCAAGTACACCTTTGGATGACCAAGTTCCGTTTCAAAATGTTCTACTACATCCGATGTGGATTTCGCCAAGTACCACACGGAAACGCCAAGTACCCCCTAAGCGCGTAGACGCCAAGACCGTTTCGGGATTCACCAAGTACCGCTACCGATGGCTCGAACATCTTCGAAACATGTACCGTCGACCCTCGAAGACCCCGTGGACGTCAAGTTCCATGTGGTGACCCCGAACATCTACGGACATGAACCACTACTTCCCTCGACGTCCCGAGAACGTCTACTTCCCCTAGACCGCATCGAACTCGAACCCCTCCGATAACACACGCTTCGAAGGTATAACCCCAAGACGACCGCCCGTGAACGAATGCATGTGTGATGTATGAGATGCTCGTGCTTGCTTCGTGCTCGTTTTGTCGGTGCACGTTGCCCCTCTTTTGCCTTTTCACCATCGTCGACTCATGCATGGGACACCTGGTATCCGGGAGTGCCCCACCATCTTTTGTACGCATCCGCACACTTCTCTTTTGCATCGGTATCTCAATCGAGTTACCAGAACCGGAATGTTGTCATGGCACCGTTTTCGTTATCGTTGTCGTGGCACCCCTTTTCTTTCCACCATGGTGACAAATGCTTCATAAAGCTCTTGTCAACTTTTAGTAAAAATTGCATAAACTTGCACATGTCATCCGCATCATGATAACAACATTTAAAATGTTTAAAATTGTGGTTGCATTAAATTGCTAATGCATATGGGGATTTACCGGATTTGTTGTTTGTTATATCCGGCCCCATTTAAACTGTTTAAATGGTATAGTTTTGTTATGCTTCACCTCTTGCCATGTTAACCAACATTTAATATTGTTGAGTACCTAACCGAGAGTGAACTAAATAATTGATGTGGTGTTCCGTCAATATGCAACGGAGTTGCATATTGAGCTCCACTTAATTTGTAGGATTGCTTGTGCACTTTGCCATGCCATGCTACATTAAACCGGACATGCATCATACTTAATTGTGCATCATGCCATGTTTATGTGATGGTTGTTTACTATGTTGCTTGCTTCTTTCCGGGTTGCTTCTCTTGTTAGCTTTGGTTTCGTTCCGGAGTTGTGAGGACTCGTTCGACTACCGTTTGTCTTCTTCATGGACTCATTCTTCTTCCTTGCGGGATCTCAGGCAAGATGACCATACCCTCGAAATCACTTCTATCTTTGCTTGCTAGTTGCTCGAACTATTGCTATGCTGCGATACCTACCACTTGCTATATATATCATGCCTCCCATATTGCCATGTCAAGCCTCTAACACACCTTTCCTAGCAAACCGTTGTTTGGCTATGTTACCGCTTTGCTCAGCCCCTCTTATAGCGTTGTTAGTTGCAGGTGAGGATGAAGTTTGTTCCATGTTGGGACATGGATATTTGTTGGGAGATCACAATATCTCTTATTTTAATTAATGCATCTATATACTTGGTAAAAGGTGGAAGGCTCGACCTTATGCCTGGTGTTTTGTTCCACTCTTGCCGCCCGTGTTTCCGTCATACCGGTGTTATGTTCCTTGATTTTGCGTTCCTTACGCGGTTGGGTTATAATGGGAACCCCTTGACAGTTCGCTTTGAATAAAACTCCTCCAGCAAGGCCCAACCTTGGTTTTACATTTGCCTCACCTAGCCTTTTTCCCTTGGGTTTCCGGAGCCCGAGGGTCATCTTTATTTTAACCCCCCCCCCCCCGGGCTAGTGCTTGTCTAAGTGTTGGTCCAACCTGAGCGATGTCCGGCTCCCCCTGGGCAACCAGGGTCTATGCCAACCCGACATCTGGCTCATCCGGTGTGCCCTGATGTCAGGACCCCAATTCTAAGCCACATCGATCTAGCCGGTAAGACCTCATATCACTTTGCGGCCTCACGCACGGTATCCCACGGGTGTCACCTTACCATGGCCCGGAACCGTTTGCGCCTTTTGGCTCGCGTATATGACAATGTCGCTAGCATCCATATGACCGAGAACCCGGGCCGACATGGCTAGTCGTGAACCCAAAGCGGCACAGACCTATGGAGACAGGCATACATGAATCACAACGAACATGTCGGTCATCAACGAGTGATTCCGGGCTGTAGCACTGGGCTAGCAGGACTCCGGGGGGATTCCGGGCTGTAGCAGGCTAGACAGGACTCCGGAGATCACCGCGTGACATTTCCCCGAAGGGACAGACATAGGGACGAAGTGAAACACATGCCGGCCAGTCAAGTGTCCTGAACAGTAGTGCTGGGCTAGCAGGACTCCGGTGAACCGGGCTGTAGCGGACTACTATGGCTCGAGGAGCACTAGACTACATTTCCCCATAAGAAAGGCTGCGAAGGACAAACAACTAGATTGTCGGATCCCACTCATACCAAGCATTTCAATCATACATACAATATGCTCGATATGAGTACATACAACATGGCATCACAACAAAACTCTACAACTCAGGTACTTTATTTAAAGGCTCCAGGGAGCCATACATAACATATCCATACAGGTAGGGGTCACATGACCCGACACTCAAGTCATACAGTCATACAAGCACATGCGGAAGCAACTAGTCTGAGTACAGACTCTAGAAAGAAAGAAGGCTTCTCGAAGCCTGTCTATCTACATAGGGCCCTCCATGGCCTGGATCACCACCTGGGTGTCTAGTCACTCGTCGACGTCAAGATCTACGTAAAACCCATCGGAGGGGGCAGTGTTGTTGTCTGAAAACAATAAACAAGCAAACATGAGTACAAAGGTACTCAGCAAGTCTTACATCAGAACCTACTGTACATGCTCATTCTCAAGAAGGTGGTGGGGTTTATGCAGCAAGCCAGCTTTGACTCTTGGTTAAGCTATCCTACGGAATATTTTAGCAAAATGGTTTTCGCACACGAGTCCACTACTCACCATCACAATACTCCACCGAGGATCCTCCCTCGTATCCTGTGAGGGGGCCATCCTCGGTACTCACACTTATCTTGAGTCTTTTAGTAGTATCCATTAACTTGTCTATGAACTGTATATGCAATCAAGTAGTCCTTTACCGCGGACGCGGCTATTCGAATAGTTTTATACCCTGCAGGGGTGTACTTCGTCACACATGTTTCCACCACTTAGCGTCTGCACACGAAATGTGCTCGGCAGACTTCAAGCGAAAACCGACGTGGGTGTAGACCACGACCTGACTAACCTCACAAGTCTCTAGTCCAGGGTCATCGCCTATTCAGGTTCCATCCGCAAGGAAATCCGGCCGGGGTGTCCTCAACGGCCCCGAACGATGTGAACAGGGTTCCCGAGACACCAAACGGGTGACTCGGTACACCGTGCCACGGTGTATCTACCGCAACATAGCCCACCCCTAGGGTCAGCGCTACGCACGGCTGCCAACACATGTCCTACAAACACCAGAAACTAGTTGCAACTCCTGGACTGAGGCGAGAGGGGTCAGTAAGTCGAGCGGGGTCATATTTCAGGGCCCAATGTGTGGTAGTAGCTGAATCTTAATTCACGCATACAGAACTCAGTTCTTAGGGACGGCTTCAATGAAACAACCCACCATGTACTCCTACATGGCCTCTCATCGATACCTTTACCAAAACATGTTCAACACATCCCACATAATACTGGCACAAGCATTTCACTCTAGCCCATCACCCAGATGAACCAGACCTGACACAACTCTAAGCATAGCAGGCATAACAAGGTAGGAATCACAAAACATGGCTCAATCAACTCCTACACATGCTAGTGGGTTTCATCTAGTTACTGTGGCAATGACAGGTCATGCAGAGGATAAGGGTTCAACTACCGTAGCACACAGCAGTTTGAATCGTGTTGTCTTAATGCAGTAAACAGGAGCAGGAGCGAGAACATGGGTTGTATCGGAATGATCAATGGTTGCTTGCCTGATGGAGTGGTGACGGGATACTGCCCTTTAGTTGGATACCCGTGAATATCCTCGGAGGCAGAACCTACCACGAAGAACACAACCGAGCACAATCAACACATGACGATATGCAACAATATGATGCATGCTATGACATGGCAATATGGATGTGTCTTGAGCTAATGCAACTAGCTATAATTTAAATGGAGTTGGTTTGAGTACAGGATTCAAATTCCAACCCCATATATGATTATTTAAATGCCCTTTATTTGTTTTGTCCAAAAC
The DNA here is from genome assembly GCA_034509565.1 of Triticum monococcum. NCBI lineage: Eukaryota > Viridiplantae > Streptophyta > Magnoliopsida > Poales > Poaceae > Triticum > Triticum monococcum. The sequence continues at coordinate 665,171,488 of CM067845.1, read as the reverse complement.
AGTGGACAAACATTGTTCAAACATGCATGAAAATGGTACAGATGGATTCCTTGAATTTTTCTGATAATTTTACATATATAATTTGTCTCATTTGGAGTTATGGTTGAATTTCTATGAATTTTTGAAGTTTTGGGTATTTTCTGGAATTTCCTGAATTATTTTTAAACTAGAAAATGGTTTACTGCGTCAGCCTTGCGTCAGCATGACATCAGCAAGTCAAAGGCGCCAGCCAGGTCAAACCTGACTGGTGGGGCCCCCTGGTCAGTGTCTCTGTGCACTAACCGCGCTTAGTTAGCCTAATTAACAGGCGGGGCCCACTAGTCAGTGACTATACTAATTAACTAATCTATTTAGTTAGTACTAACAGGGTAATTAGCCGGGCAGGGCCCGCATGTTAGTGAGAGAGGGGGGGGAAGTCAACCCACGTCAGCAGGTCAAACCTCCCCGGTCAGCGGGTCAAGGCCTGCCGGCGTTTAGCCGCCAGCGAGGCCAGACGCGGTGGCGCGCTGCGGAAATCGTCCATGGGGCACCATTTGGGGCGTGGAGAGCATCTACGAGCTCCTGGGAACGAGCCGCAGCTCTTGGTGGTGGTGGTGGAGCTCGGGGTGGCCGGGGACGTCGCCGGCGACGACTTTGGCGGTCGCCGGAGTTCGGGTGATCGCGGGATCACGTTTTGGTGCGTAGAAGAGCGAGGCAAAGGGGCTAGGAGGGCGCTACGCACCGCGAGGAGTAAGTTCGACACTCCAGGGTGACCATTTGGTCACCGGAGCATCGTCGACGGCGAGCTCAGGCGGCGGCGCACTTCGGTCATCACGGGGGTGACGGCTACGGCAACCAATTGAAGCGGGGAAGAGGGGGAAACGGTTGCGGAGCTCACCGCGGTGCCGTAGGGATGGTTAGCGGGCTCGGGGGCGTCCTGCGTGCGGCGAATCGATGATGAAGGTGGCCGGAGCCCGAGGTGGAAGACGAGCTCGAAGTCGACGATGCAGGGCTTCCGGTGGGGCGTGGTTCGGTGAGGGGGTTGAGGACGACGTTGCGGAGCTCGTGGGCACAACCGAGGGGCGAGGGGGTGGCTGTGGCCGTGGTGGTTCTCGTCGGCGGCGACGGCCACGTTCTGTGGAAGAGAGGGGGAGAAACAGGGGAAGAGGGAGAGCACGGGAGAGGAATAAGAGGGGGCCAGGGGGTGCGTGGCGTCCATAGCGACGTCGGGGAGGCGGCCGAAGCAGGAGGTGGCCGTCGGTGGCCGCGCGCGTGCCGGCGCGCCGCGGGCACACGCCCGGCATCCTCCTGGCAGGAGCTAGGGGACGACTGGCGTCGGCCTGGTGGGCTGGGCCGTCCAGCTACAGTGCTGGGCCGGCTGGTGGCGCCAGGTAAGTGGCCCACTGGCCTACTCTCTCTCTCTCTCTAATTTATTCTGTTTTCTATTTTCTATTTCTGTTATTCTGTTTTGATTTAGTTTAAATACTAAATCATTTTATAAAATCCTGAAAATATTTATGGACACTTTCTGAATTATTTCAGTGGCCCAAAAATAATTCCAACATTATTTGAGAATTTGAATTATTTAATAGTATTTAAATGCCCAAATTCAAATATTTATGAATTAAGTCAATGCCCCTTTTGTTGACCTAAAAATATATGCACCATTTTTCCCAAGGGTTCTAACCCAAGGCAAAGAGGGTGAACATATCTGAAGGGCATTTCAGGTTCATTGAATTTATTTTTAGTAAACCCTAGTTGGTTTCAGGGGGGGTGCTGGGGGTTCTGCTTTCCCCATTTCCATTTCTGATGAAAGTAGACATGATGCACACTCTAATGCATAACCTAGCTAGGGTGTGACAACTCACCCCCACTCAATAGAATCTCGTCCCGAGATTTAGGATCATCTGGGAAGAAGGCGGGGTACTCGAGTCGAAGACGATCCTCCCTTTCCCAAGTGGCTTCTTCCTCGGAATGGTGTGACCATTGAACCTTGAGAAACTTGATATTATGACGTCGAGTGGTACACTCGGCTTGATCAAGGATACGAACGGGGTATTCCCGATAAGAAAGGTTATCTTGTAAATCAAGCGTTTCGTGGTCCACTCCACGGATAGGATCCGCGAAGCAACGCCTGAGTTGCGAAACGTGGAAGACGTCGTGAACTCTGGAAAGATGCGGAGGTAGTTCCAATTGGTAGGAAACTTCTCCTCGTTTGGCAAGAATGCGAAAGGGTCCAATGTAACGAGGAGCCGATTTGCCTTTGATACCGAAGCGATGGGTTCCCTTTAACGGGGTAACCCGAAGGTAAGCTTTCTCGTCAATTTCAAATGTCATAGGCTTATGCTTACGATCATATTGACTCTTTTGGCGAGATTGGGCCGTTTTCAATTTCTCACGAATAACACGAACCTGCTCTTCTGCTTCCTGAATCATATCCGGGCCAAAGAGTTGTCTTTCCCCGGTTTCTGACCAGTTAAGAGGCGTTCGACATTTTCGTCCATAGAGAACTTCGAAGGGAGCCTTGCCCAAACTAGCTTGATAGCTATTGTTATAGGCAAACTCCGCGAATGGAAGGCATTTCTCCCAACTCATTCCGAACGAGATAACAGAAGCTCGGAGCATATCCTCCAGAATTTGATTTACTCGCTCTACTTGACCACTTGATTGAGGATGGAAGGCGGTGCTAAAGGAGAGATGAGTTCCCGTAGCATTTTGGAAACTTTCCCAGAATCGAGAGGTGAAGAGACTTCCACGGTCTGAGTTAATTTCCAATGGGACACCATGAAGAGACACTATTCGGGAGATGTATAAGTCAGCTAGCTGGCTAGCGGTGATACTCTCACGAACAGGTAGGAAATGGGCTACTTTGGAAAGACGGTCGATCACGACGAAGATGGCATTATTCCCCCTCTTGGTCCTGGGAAACCCAGTGATGAAATCCATACCGATTTTGTCCCATTTCCATTCAGGAATAGCCAAAGGTTGAAGGGTGCCAGCAGGCCGTTGATGCTCTGCTTTAACACGACGACAAACGTCGCAATTAGCAATGTATTGAGCAATTTCCCTCTTCATCCTAGTCCACCAAAACCTCTGGCGTAGGTCTTGATACATTTTAGTACTACCGGGATGAATGGTGAGAGGGGATTCATGAGCTTCCTTAAGGATCATCTGGCGTAGATGTTGGTTCTTGGGAACCACCAGGCGGTTCTCAAAGAAGACAGCACCTTGCTCATCCATGGAAAAACATTTAGCTACTCCGCTAGCAATGTTTTCCTTAATCCGGGATATGCCCTTATCACGCTTTTGGGCAGCTATGATTTGATCCAGAAGGGTAGGTTTCGCCACCAGGGTAGACAGGAATCCACGAGGAACAATGTGAAGATTAAGCTTACGAAATTCCTCATGGAGAAGTGGTTGACTTTGTTGTAACATCAGGTTGTTACAGTAGGACTTACGACTTAGTGCATCAGCCATGACATTGGCTTTGCCAGGGGTGTAAGTTATTCCTAAATCGTAATCCGAGATCAACTCGACCCAACGTCTTTGCCTGAGATTCAAATCTGGTTGGGTGAAGATATATTTCAAGCTTTGGTGATCGGTGAAGATCTCGCAACGATTACCGAGAAGGTAATGTCGCCAGGTTTTGAGTGCATGGACTACAGCTGCAAGCTCTAGATCATGTGTGGGATAATTTTCCTCATGTGGGTGTAATTGCCGTGAGGCATAGGCAATTACCTGACGATCTTGCATGAGTATGCAACCTAGTCCTTGTCGCGAGGCGTCGCAATAGATAATAAAGTCCTTGGAGAAATCTGGTGGTACTAGTACGGGAGCAGATGTCAGGCGTCTTTTCAGTTCCTGAAAACTGAACTCGCACTGTGGAGTCCACTCGAACTTTTTATCTTTCTTGAGGAGTTCAGTTAGAGGTTTAGCAACCTTGGAGAAATTCTCGACGAAGCGGCGGCAATAGCTCGCTAGGCCAAGGAAACTCCGAACTTGCTTGACCGAAACAGGTGGAGTCCAATCAAGGACGGCTTGAACTCGCTCGGGATTGACAGCAATACCCTTACCAGAGATTACATGGCCTAGATAGGTCACTTCTGACAACCAAAATTCACACTTGGAGAATTTGGCATAAAGGCGATGCTCTCGAAGTTTCATCAATACCAGCCTTAGATGTTCGGCATGTTCCTCTTCATTCTTGGAGTAGATGAGTATGTCATCGAGGTATACTACGACGAATTTGTCCAAGTACTCCATGAAAACCGAGTTCATTAACCGGGAGAAAGTGGCCGGGGCATTGGTTAAACCGAAGGACATGACGGTGTACTCGTATTGGCCATAACGAGTGACAAAAGCCGTTTTGGGAATGTCCCCGTTTCTGATTTTGATTTGATGGTAGCCCAACCTCAAATCCATCTTGGAGAAGACTGAGGATCCAGCGAGCTGATCGTACAGGTCGTTGATCCTGGGAAGCGGGTATTTGTTCTTGATGGTGACCAGATTGACAGGTCGGTAATCCACAACCATTCGATCCGTTCCATCCTTCTTCTTGACGAAGAGGACGGGGCAAGCCCAAGGAGAGGAGCTAGGACGGATGAACCCTTTGTTCAAGGACTCATCGAGTTGGTTCTTAAGCTCGGCTAGTTCTAAGGGTGCCATCTTGTAGGGTCTTCTAGCAATTGGAACGGTTCCTGGAACAAGGTCTATCATAAACTCGACATCCCGGTCAGGTGGAACACCTGGCAGTTCTTCCGGAAACACATCCGGGAAGTCTCGGACTACCGGAACGTCCTCAAGGTCTGGAAGAGGGTTGACATTGAGAGAGTAAAGTTGGCGCTTGGCCACTTGAGTTAAGACATTAACTGTCTTGCCCGAGGGATGAGTAAGTTGAACGGTTCTAGTGGCACAATCGATCTTGGCGTAATGAGCCGACATCCAGTCCATACCCAAGATGATGTTTATGTCGGAGGACTTGAGAGCTATTAAAGATGCAAGGAAGACAAGCCTATCGACAAGAATTTCGTTCCCATGGCTTACCTTAGAAGTTTGCCATTTGGAACCCGGAGTTTGAATTACCATGGAAGTGGGCATGTCACAGAATGTCGTGTTATGCAACCGAGCATAATTCTCGGATATGAATGAATGAGATGCTCCAGTATCGAAAAGAACAGATGCCGGATGGTAGTTAACAAGGAGCGTACCAAGGACGACGTTGGGATCCTCATGAGCCTCTTCGGCTGAGACGTAGTTGACATGGCCACGTGCAGTAGTGGCCGGCTTGGCATAGAAAGTCTTTCCCGCGGGCTTACCACGGCCAACGGACTTTCCAGTTTGATTGGGGTTGTTCTGGGGACACTCTCGACTATAGTGACCCGGTTCTCCACACTTGAAGCATGTTACCACAGTGGGGCGTGGAGCAACATTAGCAGCGGGGCCACCATAGGGCTTGGATGGTGCAATTTGCTGGTTGGGACGAGGCGCCTCAAAGGATGGCCTCGGGGTGAATCTGGGTGGCAGTGCGGTGCTTGGAATCCACACCCGGCGCTTCTGAGCTCCAGAGCCGGATGAAGACCCAAAATCACGAGAATGCTTGCGTGAAGCATCATAATCAGTCTGGCCTGTCTCAGCACTGATAGCTTTATTGACCAACTTTTGGAAGGATGTGCACTCGTGCAGACGGAGATCGCGGCGAAGCTCAGGGCTAAGTCCCTTACGGAACCTTGCCTGCTTCTTGGCGTCAGTAGAAACCTCTTCAGGAGCATAGCGTGCCAGGTTCCCAAATTCTCGGCTATATGCATCCACAGTCAGCCTTCCTTGGGTGAAGTTGCAGAACTCCTCCCTCTTGCGATCCATGAGACCTTCCGGAATGTGATGCTCACGGAAAGCCTCGCTGAACTCAGCCCAGGTAGTGATTTGGCCGACCGGGCGCATAGCTTCGTAGTTTTCCCACCAATGGCTAGCGGGGCCCTCAAGATGATAAGCAGCATAGGTAACCTTGTCGGCTTCAGCTACGTTGGCAGAACGTAGCTTGTGGGTGATGCTGTGAAGCCAGTCATCCGCGTCGAGGGGCTCGACGGAATGGTTAAACTTTGGTGGGTACAGCTTGATAAAGTCGTTGATTGACACCAAGGCATTTCGTGGGTGGCGTGCAGTGTTCTGCTCAATCCGCTCCAGCAGGCGGTTGGTCTCACGCTTGTTCCTTTCCGCCTCCAGCATCACTTCGGCCAGGGAAGGCGGGTGAGGCAAATTTTCACCTCTAGCTGCATTGGCTTCCCCCTGCTCCGGGGCAGCAGGGTTTCCGCGGGTGTTGACCATCGTAGGAGGGAAAACAAGACAACGGTTTAGACAAGGATGGCTCAAACTTAACAGGGAAGTGCAGAATGTAAAGGATAACGCGGAATGCAGAGATGCTCGTTCGTATGCCATGGTAATATAAAACTGTCATATATACACCAACGGTCATACTCGTCATACATAGTTTAGTACAAGCCCATGCTACAGTACAACTATGAAAGTAGACGTTACATCTCATCGGAGGCATTCCAAGTCCCTATACATTATTTTTCTACACCTCCGGAATCGATTACACCACCAAGTCGTATTCCACAAGTCACACAGGACAGTGGAGATACAACTACTACAATACTAGTGGTACTACTGCTAACTCAGATAGCTCCGTAGTAGTCCTCATAGAAGTCACCTCCATAGCCTGGAAGTTCAACGTGATCATCCAGAAACAGACGGTCCTGAGGAGCCTGTGGACCATAGGGGCTAGGATAAGGTCTTGGACCAACAAACGGTGGCCTGCGGGGACCAAGGGGTGGGGTGATGCCTCCCACATCACGCCAATCCACCATGTCTGGCAGAGCTGCTCTCACAGGATACAGATCCCTGGTATCCATACATCCAGCTTGCACCGCGGGTGCAAACCGAGTCAATGTGGCCCAATGATCAGCACGGGTATTGAAGAGCTCCAGCCTCAAGGCCCGATTCTCTCGGTCCTTATCTTCGAGCATCTCAGCGGTGGTACGAGTTAATGAGTCCTCCTGAGTGGAGTCAGCATAGATAGCCTGAAGATACCCCTGCGCTCCCGGAAGTGAAGCTGGCATGTAACGGAAGTCAGTGTTCCGAAGTAGGCCAGTCCGGACTCGCAAGATGGTCATCATGGAATAGGCAGCATCCTGCACAGCCATCTCAATGGTAACTCCGAGTCCATAGGAACAGTGAAGGGGCTCGGTAGATCCAGGATAGGAAGGAAATATCCTGACGGTGCATAAATACTGGCTTTGATTAAAGTCGCGGAACTGCTCTTCAACAGTGTATTCGGGATACCAACGGTATCCTGTCTCGATCATGACCCGGACCAACATAGCAGTATGACCGGGCACGTCGAGGCACCTGGTCAGGCGAACCACTTGGTTTTGAGACTGGTTGGCCATCTGAAAGCACAGCCACAAGATAAAGACATCAGAATTCCTAGGGAAAATTGGGCAGCATAACGGCTGTAAATGCTCAGAAAAAGATTTGAGACATCCACAACAGTTCACAATACCGCTCAACAGCATCATATCAAGGTTCTGATTCAAATAGCCACGTACTAAAATAGTAGAAACTGGACAGAAACTCGTAGCAATAATCCTATGAGCTACTACGGATTAGTAACACGTGAACCTGATAGAAGAAGAGAGCCTAGTCCTTAACCCACGTTGAATTAGAAGAGAATGACTCAGATCAGAAGCATAGGGTAAAGGAATAAAAAGAACCTTACGTTCCCTCCCACAATCAATTCCCTTACATATAACTAAAGCATTTCTAGACTCGACATCGACCAGTTTGGCTGAACGAACCTACAGGCAGTCCGGCTCTGATGCCAACGCTGTCAGGACCCCGATTCTAAGCCACATTGATCTAGCCGGTAACACCTCATATCACTTTGCGGCCTCACGCACGGTATCCCACGGGTGTCACCTTACCATGGCCCGGAACCGTTTGCGCCTTTTGGCTCGCGTATATGACAATGTCGCTAGCATCCATATGACCGAGAACCCGGGCCGACATGGCTAGTCGTGAACCCAAAGCGGCACAGACCTATGGAGACAGGCATACATGAATCACAACGAACATGTCGGTCATCAACGAGTGATTCCGGGCTGTAGCACTGGGCTAGCAGGACTCCGGGGGGATTCCGGGCTGTAGCTGGCTAGACAGGACTCCGGAGATCACCGCGTGACATTTCCCCGAAGGGACAGACATAGGGACGAAGTGAAACACATGCCGGCCAGTCAAGTGTCCTGAACAGTAGTGCTGGGCTAGCAGGACTCCGGTGAACCGGGCTGTAGCGGACTACTATGGCTCGAGGAGCACTAGACTACATTTCCCCATAAGAAAGGCTGCGAAGGACAAACAACTAGATTGTCGGATCCCACTCATACCAAGCATTTCAATCATACATACAATATGCTCGATATGAGTACATACAACATGGCATCACAACAAAACTCTACAACTCAGGTACTTTATTTAAAGGCTCCAGGGAGCCATACATAACATATCCATACAGGTAGGGGTCACATGACCCGACACTCAAGTCATACAGTCATACAAGCACATGCGGAAGCAACTAGTCTGAGTACAGACTCTAGAAAGAAAGAAGGCTTCTCGAAGCCTGTCTATCTACATAGGGCCCTCCATGGCCTGGATCACCACCTGGGTGTCTAGTCACTCGTCGACGTCAAGATCTACGTAAAACCCATCGGAGGGGGCAGTGTTGTTGTCTGAAAACAATAAACAAGCAAACATGAGTACAAAGGTACTCAGCAAGTCTTACATCAGAACCTACTGTACATGCTCATTCTCAAGAAGGTGGTGGGGTTTATGCAGCAAGCCAGCTTTGACTCTTGGTTAAGCTATCCTACGGAATATTTTAGCAAAATGGTTTTCGCACACGAGTCCACTACTCACCATCACAATACTCCACCGAGGATCCTCCCTCGTATCCTGTGAGGGGGCCATCCTCGGTACTCACACTTATCTTGAGTCTTTTAGTAGTATCCATTAACTTGTCTATGAACTGTATATGCAATCAAGTAGTCCTTTACCGCGGACGCGGCTATTCGAATAGTTTTATACCCTGCAGGGGTGTACTTCGTCACACATGTTTCCACCACTTAGCGTCTGCACATGAAATGTGCTCGGCAGACTTCAAGCGAAAACCGACGTGGGTGTAGACCACGACCTGACTAACCTCACAAGTCTCTAGTCCAGGGTCATCGCCTATTCAGGTTCCATCCGCAAGGAAATCCGGCCGGGGTGTCCTCAACGGCCCCGAACGATGTGAACAGGGTTCCCGAGACACCAAACGGGTGACTCGGTACACCGTGCCACGGTGTATCTACTGCAACATAGCCCACCCCTAGGGTCAGCGCTACGCACGGCCGCCAACACATGTCCTACAAACACCAGAAACTAGTTGCAACTCCTGGACTGAGGCGAGAGGGGTCAGTAAGTCGAGCGGGGTCATATTTCAGGGCCCAATGTGTGGTAGTAGCTGAATCTTAATTCACGCATACAGAACTCAGTTCTTAGGGACGGCTTCAATGAAACAACCCACCATGTACTCCTACATGGCCTCTCATCGATACCTTTACCAAAACATGTTCAACACATCCCACATAATACTGGCACAAGCATTTCACTCTAGCCCATCACCCAGATGAACCAGACCTGACACAACTCTAAGCATAGCAGGCATAACAAGGTAGGAATCACAAAACATGGCTCAATCAACTCCTACACATGCTAGTGGGTTTCATCTAGTTACTGTGGCAATGACAGGTCATGCAGAGGATAAGGGTTCAACTACCGTAGCACACAGCAGTTTGAATCGTGTTGTCTTAATGCAGTAAACAGGAGCAGGAGCGAGAACATGGGTTGTATCGGAATGATCAATGGTTGCTTGCCTGATGGAGTGGTGACGGGATACTGCCCTTCAGTTGGATACCCGTGAATATCCTCGGAGGCAGAACCTACCACGAAGAACACAACCGAGCACAATCAACACATGACGATATGCAACAATATGATGCATGCTATGACATGGCAATATGGATGTGTCTTGAGCTAATGCAACTAGCTATAATTTAAATGGAGTTGGTTTGAGTACAGGATTCAAATTCCAACCCCATATATGATTATTTAAATGCCCTTTATTTGTTTTGTCCAAAACAGTGGACAAACATTGTTCAAACATGCACGAAAATGGTACAGATGGATTCTTTGAATTTTTCTGATAATTTTACATATATAATTTGTCTCATTTGGAGTTATGGTTGAATTTCTATGAATTTTTGAAGTTTTGGGTCTTTTCTGGAATTTCCTGAATTATTTTTAAACTAGAAAATGGTTTACTGCATCAGCCTTGCGTCAGCATGACATCAACAAGTCAAAGGCGCCAGCCAGGTCAAACCTGACTGGTGGGGCCCCCTGGTCAGTGTCTCTGTGCACTAACCGCGCTTAGTTAGCCTAATTAACAGGCGGGGCCCACTAGTCAGTGACTATACTAATTAACTAATCTATTTAGTTAGTACTAACAGGGTAATTAGCCGGGCACGACCCGCATGTTAGTGAGAGAGGGGGGGAAGTCAACCCACGTCAGCAGGTCAAACCTCCCCGGTCAGCGGGTCAAGGCCTGCCGGCGTTTAGCCGCCGGCGAGGCCAGACGCGGTGGCGCGCTGCGGAAATCGTCCATGGGGCACCATTTGGGGCGTGGAGAGCATCTACGAGCTCCTGGGAACGAGCCGCAGCTCTTGGTGGTGGTGGTGGAGCTCGGGGTGGCCGGGGACGTCGCCGGCGACGACTTTGGCGGTCGCCGGAGTTCGGGTGATCGCGGGATCACGTTTTGGTGCGTAGAAGAGCGGGGCAAAGGGGCTAGGAGGGCGCTACGCACCGCGAGGAGTAAGTTCGACACTCCAGGGTGACCATTTGGTCACCGGAGCATCGTCGACGACGAGCTCAGGCGGCGGCGCACTTCGGTCATCACGGGGGTGACGGCTACGGCAACCAATTGAAGCGGGGAAGAGGGGGAAACGGTTGCGGAGCTCACCGCGGTGCCGTAGGGATGGTTAGCGGGCTCGGGGGCGTCCTGCGTGCGGCGAATCGATGATGAAGGTGGCCGGAGCCCGAGGTGGAAGACGAGCTCGAAGTCGACGATGCAGGGCTTCCGGTGGGGCGTGGTTCGGTGAGGGGGTTGAGGACGACGTTGCGGAGCTCGTGGGCACAACTGAGGGGCGAGGGGGTGGCTGTGGCCGTGGTGGTTCTCGTCGGCGGCGACGGCCGCGTTCTGTGGAAGAGAGGGGGAGAAACAGGGGAAGAGGGAGAGCACGGGAGAGGAATAAGAGGGGGCCAGGGGGTGCGTGGCGTCCATAGCGACGTCGGGGAGGCGGCCGAAGCAGGAGGTGGCCGTCGGTGGCCGCGCGCGTGCCGGCGCGCCGCGGGCACACGCCCGGCGTCCTCCTGGCAGGAGCTAGGGGACGACTGGCGTCGGCCTGGTGGGCTGGGCCGTCCAGCTACAGTGCTGGGCCGGCTGGTGGCGCCAGGTAAGTGGCCCACTGGCCTACTCTCTCTCTCTCTAATTTATTTTGTTTTCTATTTTCTATTTCTGTTATTCTGTTATGATTTACTTTAAATACTAAATCATTTTATAAAATCCTGAAAATATTTATGGACACTTTCTGAATTATTTCAGTGGCGCAAAAATAATTCCAACATTATTTGAGCATTTGAATTATTTAATAGTATTTAAATGCCCAAATTCAAATATTTATGAATTAAGTCAATGCCCCTTTTGTTGACCTAAAAATATATGCACCATTTTTCCCAAGGGTTCTAACCCAAGGCAAAGAGGGTGAACATATCTGAAGGGCATTTCAGGTTCATTGAATTTATTTTTAGTAAACCCTAGTTGGTTTCAGGGGGGGTGCTGGGGGTTCTGCTTTCCCCATTTCCATTTCTGATGAAAGTAGACATGATGCACACTCTAATGCATAACCTAGCTAGGGTGTGACACCTGAGAACAAGATATGTACAGCTCCTATCAGGATTTGTCGGCACATCCGGGCGACTTTGCTGATCTTGTTTTACCATTGTCGAAATGTCTTGTAACCGGGATTCCGAGTCTGATCGGGTCTTCCTGGGAGAAGGAATATCCTTCATTGACCGTGAGAGCTTGTGATGGGCTAAGTTGGGACACCCCTGCAGGGTTTTGAACTTTCGAAAGTCGTGCCCGTGGTTATGGGCAGATGGGAATTTGTTAATATCTGATTGTAGAAAACCTGACACTTAACTTAATAAAAATGCATCAACCGCGTGTGTAGCCGTGATGGTCTCTTTCCGGCGGAGTCCGGGAGGTGAACACAGTTCTTGTGTTATGCTTGGACGTAAGTAGTTTCAGGATCACTTCTTGATCACTTCTAGTTCACGGCCGCTGCCTTGCTTCTCTTCTCGCTCTTATTTGTGTTTGTTAGCTGCCATATATGCTTAGTGATTGCTGCAGCTACACCTCATTACCCCTCTCCTACCCATAAGCTTAAATAGTCTTGATCTCGCGGGTGTGAGATTGCTGAGTCCCCGTGATTCACAGATACTTCCAAAACAGTTGCAGGTGCCGATGATACCAGTGCAGATGACGCAACTGAGCTCAAGTGGGAGCTCGATGAAGATCATGTTCGTTGTGTTGTTTCGTTTCTAATTGATCAGTAGTGGAGTCCAGTTGGGGTGATCAGGGATCTATGTCTTAGGGGTTGTCTTTCTTTATTTGGTTCCATAGTCGGACCTTGATTGTATCCGGATGATGTAATGCTATATTTATGTATTGTGTGAAGTGGCGATTGTAAGCCAACTGTTTATCCCTTTCTTATTCAGTACATGGGATGTGTAAAGATTACCCCTCTTGCGACATGCCTACAATGCGGTTATGCCTCTAAGTCGTGCTCCGACACATGGGAGATATAGCCGCATCATGGGTGTTACATCCTAGCTATGCACATCAATAAAAAACCGAAGCACGATGGTTCGGTTATGGGTCGGCAGAACTTTGGAGGGATAGGATTGATGCCGACAACAGATTGATCAGGCACTATTTTGCGGATCCTCCCGTGTACCCCGAGTCATACTTTCGGCGCCTGTTTAGGATGAGCACCAAGTTGTTCAGGCGCATTACAGAGAAACTAGCGAGCCATGACCGGTTTTTTCAGCAAAGGAGAAATGCCGCTGGAGAGCTCGGGCATAGCACCTTTCAGAAGGTGACAGCTGCTTTGCGTATGTTGGCATACGGTATCCCCGTTGATCTAGTTGATGATCACTTGGCCATGGGTGAGAGTCAAACCATCATGTGTGTCAAGCACTTCGCAGTAGGAATTGTGCAAGTGTTTGACCAGGAGTATTTGAGATCTCCCAATGTTGAAGACGCTGCAAAGCTATTGAAGATAAACAAAGCTCGCGACTTAGCAGGTATGCTTGGCTCAATAGATTGCATGCATTGGAGTTGGAAGAATTGTCCTAAGGCATGGCATGGCCAATTCCATGGCCAAAAAAGGGTTCCACTATAATCCTTGAAGCGGTGGCCAATCAAGAGACTTGGATTTTGCATGCTTTTTTGGAATGCCTGGATCTTTGAATGGCACCAACGTTGTTAATCGGTCACCACTGATTAATAAGATTGCAAATAGTGAACTGCCACCAGTGAAGTTTGTAGCAAATGGTCGTACATACAACTATGGCTACTATCTTGTAGATGACATCTACCCAAAGTGGAAAACATTTGTGAAGCCATTGAAAAAACCGAAAGGTAAGAAAAATCTTGATTTCCATAATGCTCAGGCGGCGGCTAGAAAAGATCTGGAGAGAGCTTTTGGGATTTTGCAAGCCCAATTTGCTATTTTGAGAGGACCGGCAAGATTTTGGGATCAAAAGATGCTTTGATACATCATGCACAACATGATCATCGAGAATGAGCATGGCCAAGATTTAGACTATTCTCACTACGAGCTCTTGGGACATCCCATGCGAGTGCGACGGAGGACTGCCAGGGTGGTCCGTTTTGTTACCTCCTATCATGCCATTCGACGTGGCGAAACGCATGATCTTCAGAACGATCTCATAGAGGAGTAGTGGGCGTAGAATGGCCGACAAAGAGCATCATGATTTGTGCGTTTGATGTTGTATTGCTGATTGTATTGAAGGATAAACTATTTATTTGAGTTGTAATAACGAAATTGAACTATTTATTGTAGATTTATTTTGTTTGTGTTTGATATTTTTGGTTGTGTTTGGAGTGCATATGTTGTTTGTGCGAGAGCGCGTGCGTAGTATTTTTGCAGCGCCTGCTGGAGCTACTCACGCCCGCTAAACTTTGCAGCGGCCGCTGGAGCCAGCGCTCCGTGCTGCGCAAAAACAGGCGATCGACGTGCTGTAAACGTTTTTTTAGCACGCCGCTTGTTGGGAAGCTATTGGATATGCTCTAACAAGGTAGCAGACGTTCGAGGCCGACCGCAAGGTCACGGGTGTGCGAGCCGGAAGGTCTTAATAAGAAGCATCCCGAGAGCTAGACGGACGGAGCAAACTAACGCAGCGGAAGCAGCAACAGCGATCGAGGGTAGTTGATCAGCAGTAGGAGGTGAGATTGCCCGGTAGTGGCTTTTCCTCTCAACAGCGATGACAAACTCCAGATACAAACGAAGAGTTTTACTGCTCCCTTCCCTTACCAGTATAGGTTACCATACAAATGCTCTTGCGAAGTGTCGAGTGCACCCGCCCGTTGATGTCTACTACACAACCTTCTTCTTGTAGACGTTGTTGGGCCTCCAAGTGCAGAGGTTTGTAGGACAGTAGCAAATTTCCCTCAAGTGGATGACCTAAGGTTTATCAATCCGTAGGGGGCGTAGGATGAAGATGATCTCTCTCAAGCAACCCTACAAGAAAATATCAAAGAGTCTCTTGTGTCACCAACACACCCAATACAATGGTAAATTGTATAGGTGCACTTGTTCGGCGAAGAGATGGTGATACAAGTGGTATGTGGATAATAGATAATAGTTTTTGTAATCTGAAATTATAAAAACAGCAAGGTAACTAATGGTAGAAGTGAGCGTAAACGGTATTGCAATGCGTTGAAACAAGGCCTAGGGTTCATACTTTCACTAGTGCAAGTTCCCTCAACAATAATAACATAATTGGATCACATAACTATCCCTCAACATGCAACAAAGAGTCACTCCAAAGTCACTAATAGCAAAGAACAAACGAAGAGATTATGGTAGGGTACGAAACCACCTCAAAGTTATTCTTTCCAATCAATCCGTTGGGCTATGATAACCCACAAGTATAGGGGATCGCAACAGCTTTCGAGGGTAGAGTATTCAACCCAAATTTATTGATTCGACACAAGGGGAGCCAAAGACTATTCTCAAGTATTAGCAGCTAAGTTGTCAATTCAACCACACCTGGAAACTTAGTATCTGCAGCAGAGTGTTTAGTAGCAAAGTAATATGATAGTGGTGCTAGCAGCAACAAAAGTAAAGACATCAAAAGTAGTGTTTTTGGTATTTTGTAGTGATTGTAACAGTAGCAGCGGGAAAGTAAATAAGCGTAAACTAGTATATGGAAAACTCGTAGGCACCGGATTAATGATGGATAATTATGCCGGATGCGGTTCATCATGTAACAGTCATAACATAGGGTGACACAGAACTAGCTCCAATTCATCAATGTAATGTAGGCATGTATTCCGTATATAGTCATACCTGCTTATGGAAAAGAACTTGCATGACATCTTTTGTCCTACCCTCCCGTGGCAGCGGGGTCCTATTGGAAACTAAGGGATATTAAGGCCTCCTTTTAATAGAGAACCGGAACAAAGCATTAGCACATAGTGAATACATGAACTCCTCAAACTATGGTCATCACCGGGAGTGGTCCCGATTATTGTCACTTTGGGGTTGCCGGATCATAACACATAGTAGCTAGGTGACTATAGACTTGCAAGATAGGATCAAGAACTCACATATATTCATGAAAACATAATAGGTTCAGATCTGAAATCATGGCACTCGGGCCCTAGTGACAAGCATTAAGCATAGCAAAGTCATAGCAACATCAATCTCAGAACATAATGGATACTAGGGATCAAACCCTAACAAAACTAACTTGACTACATGATAAATCTCATCCAACCCATCACCGTCCAGCAAACCTACGATGCAATTACTCATGCACGGCGGTGAGCATCATGAAATTGGTGATGGAGGATGGTTGATGATGATGACGGCGATGAATCCCCCTCTCCGGAGCCTAGAACGGACTCCAGATCAGCCCTCCCGAGATATTTTAGGGCTTGGCGGCGGCTCCGTATCGTAAAACACGATGATTTCTTCTCTCTGATTTTTTTCTCTCCAAAAGCTAATGTATAGAGTTGGATTTGGCGTCGGAGGGTTTCCAGGGGGGCACGAGGTAGGGGGCGCGCCCTAGGGGGGGCGCGCCCCCACCCTCGTGAGAAGGGTGTGGGCCCCCTGGTCTTCATCTTTGGCGAGGATTTTTTATTGTTTTTCTAAGATGTTCCGTGGAGTTTCAGGCCATTCCGAGAATATTTGTTTTCTGCACATAAAACAACACCATGGCAATTCTGCTGAAAACAGCGTCAGTCCGAGTTAGTTCCATTCAAACCATACAAGTTAGAGTCCAAAACAAGGGCAAAAGTGTTTGGAAAAGTAGATACGATGGAGACGTATCAACTCCCCCAAGCTTAAACCCTTGCTTGTCCTCAAGCAATTCAGTTGACAAACTGAAAGAAAGAAAGAAAAACTTTTACAAACTCTGTTTACTCTTGTTGTTGTAACTATGTCAAGCCAGCATTCAAGTTTTCAGCATAGATCATAACTAACCACATTTGCAATAATTCTCAGGTCTCACAATTACTCACATCAATAGCATAATCAACTAGCAAGCCATAATAATAAATCTCGGATGAAAAAAATTTCTCAAAACAATCATAATATGATATAACAAGATGGTATCTCGCTAGCCCTTTCTGAGACCGCAAAACATAAATGCAGAGCACCTTTAAAGATCAAGGACTGACTAGACATTGTAATTCATGGTAAAAGAGATCCAATCATAGTCATACCCAATATAAATTAACAGTGATGAATGCAAATGATAGTTGTGCTCTCCAGCTAGTGCTTTTTAATAAGAGGGTGATGACTCAACATAAAAGTAAATGGATAGGCCCTTCGCAGAGGGAAGCAGGGATTTGTAGAGGTGCCAGAGCTCGGTTTTGAAATAGAGATAAATTGTATTTTGAGTGGTATACTTTCATTATCAATGTAACAACTAAGAGATGGCGACATATTCCATGCTAAACACATTATAGGAGGTTCCCAAGCAGAATGGTAAAGTTTATACTCCCCCTCCACCAACAAACATCAATCCATGGCTTGCTCGAAACAACGAATGCCTCCAACATACATCAGGTCCCAGCGGGAGTTTTGTTTGCAATTAATTTTGACTTAGTTTGCATAAAGCATGGGACTGGGCATCCCGGTGACCAGCCATTTTCTCGTGAGTGAGGAGCGGAGTCCACTCCTCTTGAGAATAACCCGCCTAACACGGAAGATAAGGACAGCCTTTGTTGATACATGAGCTATTCGAGCATACAAAACAGAATGATTATTTGAAGGTTTATAGTTTGGCACATACAAATTTACTTGGAAAGGCAGGTAGATACCGCATATAGGTAGGTATAGTGGACTCATCTGGAATAACTTTGGGGTTTAAGGGATTGGATGCACAAGCAGTATTCCCGCTTAGTACAAGTGAAGGCTAGCAAAAGACTAGGAAGCGACCAAGTAGAGAGCGACAACAGCCATGTACATGCATTGAAATTAATAAACATTGGATGCAAGCTTGAGTAGGATATAATCCACCATGAACGTAAATATCGTGAAGGCTATGTTGATTTTGTTTCAACTACATGCGTGAACATGTGCCAAGTCAAGTCACTTAAATCATTCAAAGGAGGATACCACCCCATCATACCACATCATAATCATCTCAATAGCATGTTGGCACACAAGGTAAACCATTATAACTCATAGCTAATCAAGCATGGCACAAGCAACTATGATCTCTAATTGTCATTGCAAACATGTTTATTCATAATAAGCTGAATCAAGAACGAGGGACTCATCAAATATACAAAAACAAAAGAGGTCGAGTTCATACTAGCTTTTCTCATCTCAGTCAGTCCATCATATATCATCATAATTGCCTTTCACTTGCACGACTGAACGGTGTGAATAATAATAAGAGTGCACCTGCATTGGACTAAGCTGGAATCTGCGAGCATTCAATAAACAGGAGAAGACAAGGCAATATGGGTTCTTGGTTAAATCAACAATAATGCATGTAAGAGCCACTTCAACAATTTAATTATGGTCTTCTCCTACTGACCCCCAAAGAAAAGAAAAGAAATAAAACTATTTACACGGGAAAGCTCCCAACAAGCAAAAGAAGAACGGGGAATATTTTTGGGTTTTCTTTTTAATTATTACTACTACAGCAGAAAAATAAACTACTACTATTTTTTTGGTTTTTCTTAAGGTTTAACAAACACACAAGAAGAAAGCAGGAAAAAGAAAGTAACCTAGCATGGATTTTACAGTGAAAAAGTATGAGCACCAACATCTAGCAATGAGTGTGTGTGAACATAAATGTAATGTCGGTGAGAATACGTACTCCCCCAAGCTTAGGCTTTTGGCCTAAGTTGGTCTATGGCCACGACTGGCCTGGCGGATATCCATAATAATAGTTGTTGGGTCATACTGTGACGAGGAAGAATAGTTGGGATCATAATGATGTGCAGCGGTTATCGCCTGCTGAGCTGCGGCGTGGAGTCGAGCTGCCTCCGCTCTCCTCTCGTACTCTTTTGCCTCCTCTCTGGTAATAACATATCTTCCTTTTGTCTATGAATCAAAGAAGGCGGGAGTAGGGAGAGTAATACGGAAAACACGTCGTTTATCAAAAATTAAACAATATAAGAGAGGTGATTCATGCCTCTCGATAGACTGGTGCGAAGCCATAGAGTCATAATCTAAATATGCAGGAGGCAACTCCATATCACCCTCACGAATGTCTATCTCAAGAAAATGAGCTAAGCGGGTTGCATAAATTCCTCCAAAGAAATCTCCATTATGTCTATTATGATGCAACCTACGAGCTACAATGGCTCCCATATGATAAGATTGGTCTCCTAACATAGCACTCCTAAGAATGCTGAGATCAGGGACACACATGTGACATGCTTCATCCTTAGCATTTATGCATCTACCGATGAAGAGAGCAAAATAATGTATAGCAGGAAAGTGAATGCTCCCTATGGTAGCCTGCGTTATATCTCTAGATTCCCCCAAAGTTATACTAGCAAGAAAGTTTCTAAATTTAGATTTAGTAGGATCCCTAACACTACCCCATGATGGAAGTTCGCAAGTAGAAGTGAAATCCTCTAGGTCCATGGTATAAGATTTGTCATAAAGATCAAACATGACTGAAGGAGAATTACGCGAAGATGAATACTCAAACCTCCTCACAAATGAACTTGTGAGATCATGATACTGGGGGCATTTGTTAGCCTCAAAATCTTCAAGACCGGCATTGCGCAAATATGCTTTGAATTCTTCTTTAATTCCCGCACGGTCCATAAAATTTTCCGACGGCCATTCGCAAGGCCGTACTGGAGCGTCTCTTGGTGGATCCTCGTCAGCATCGCGCATAGCAATCCTGGGTCCTTGCTTCTTAGAGGAACCACCTTGGAACTGTTGGGGAACGTAGTAATTTCGAAAATTTTCCTACGCACACGCAAGATCATGGTGATGCACAGCAACGAGAGGGGAGAGTGTTGTCTACGTACCAACGCAGACCGACTGCGGAAGCGATCACACAACGTAGAGGAAGTAGTCGTACGTCTTCTTCCCGATCCGACCGATCCAAGCACCGTTACTCCGGCACCTCCGAGTTCTTAGCACACGTTCAGCTCGATGACGATCCTCGGGCTCCGATCCAGCAAAGCGTCGAGGAAGAGTCTTGTCAGCACGACGGCGTGGTGACGATCTTGATGTATTACCGACGCAGGGCTTCGCCTAAGCTCTACAATGATATGACCGAGGTGGCATTTGGTGGCAGGGGGCACCGCACACGGCTAAGGAACGATCAACAATGATCAACTTGTGTGTCTATGGGGTGCCCCCTGCCCCCGTATATAAAGGAGCAAGGGGAGGAGGCGGCCGGCCAAGGTGTGGCGCGCCAAGGGGAGTCCTACTCCCACCGGGAGTAGGACTCCTAGTTGGACTAGGAGAGAAGGGGGAGAATAGGAGGAAGAGAGGAAGGAAAGGGGGGGCGCCGGCCCCCCTTCCCTTGTCCTATTCGGACTAGGAAGGGGAGGGGCGCGCGGCCACCTCTTGCCTCCTCTCCTCTTCTCCCTTAAGGCCCATGTTGGCCCAATAACCCCCCGGGGGGTTCCGGTAACCCCCCCCCCCCCCGGTACTCCGGTAAAATGCCGATTTCACCCGGAACAATTCCGATGTCTAAATATAGGCTTCCAATATATCAATCTTTATGTCTCGACCATTTCAAGACTCCTCGTCATGTCCGCGATCACATCCGGGACTCCGAACAACCTTCGGTACATCAAAATGCATAAACTCATAATAACTGTCATCGTAACGTTAAGCGTGCGGACCCTACGGTTCGAGAACAATGTAGACATGACCGAGACACGTCTCTGGTCAATAACCAATAGCGGGACCTGGATGCCCATATTGGCTCCTACATATTCTACGAAGATCTTTATCGGTCAGACCGCATAACAACATACGTTGTTCCCTTTGTCATCGGTATGTTGCTTGCCCGAGATTCGATCGTCGGTATCCAATACCTAGTTCAATCTCGTTACCGGCAAGTCTCTTTACTCGTTCCGTAATACATCATCTGACAACTAACATATTAGTTGCAGTGCTTGCAAGGCTTATGTGATGTGCATTACCGAGAGGGCCCAGAGATACCTCTCCGACACTCGGAGTGACAAACCCTAATCTCGAAATACGCCAACCCAACATCTACCATTGGAGACACCTGTAGTACTCCTCTATAATCACCCAGTTACGTTGTGACGTTTGGTAGTACCCAAAGTGTTCCTCCGGTAAACGGGAGTTGCATAATCTCATAGTTATAGGAACATGTATAAGTCATGAAGAAAGCAATAGCAACATACTAAACGATCGGGTGCTAAGCTAATGGAATGGGTCATGTCAATCAGATCATTCAACTAATGATGTGACCTTGTTAATCAAATAACAACTCTTTGTTCATGGTTAGGAAACATAACCATCTTTGATTAACGAGCTAGTCAAGTAGAGGCATACTAGTGACACTCTGTTTGTCTATGTATTCACACATGTATTATGTTTCCGGTTAATACAATTCTAGCATGAATAATAAACATTTATCATGATATAAGGAAATAAATAATAACTTTATTATTGCCTCTAGGGCATATTTCCTTTAGGAACATCTTCCTAAACATATTGTCAAAGCTTGCATCAATGTAACCTCTTACGGTGAGCTATTTGTCACCTCCATATACGAGAAACATATCCCTAGTCCTTTTCAGGTATTTCAGGATGTTCTTGACCGCTGTCCAGTGATCCACTCCTGGATTACTTTGGTACCTCCCTGCTAAACTTATAGCAAGGCACACATCAGGTCTGGTACACAGCATTGCATACATGATAGAGCCTATGGCTGAAGCATAGGGAACATCTTTCATTTTCTCTCTATCTTCTGCAGTGGTCGGGCATTGAGTCTGACTCAACTTCACACCTTGTAGCACAGGCAAGAACCCTTTCTTTGCTTGATCCATTTTGAACTTCTTCAAAATCTTGTCAAGGTATGTGCTTTGTGAAAGTCCAATTAAGCGTCTTGATCTATCTCTATAGATCTTTATGCCTAATATGTAAGCAGCTTCCCCGAGGTCTTTCATCGAAAAACTTTTATTCAAGTATCCCTTTATGCTATCCAGAAATTCTATATCATTTCCAATCAGCAATATGTCATCCACATATAATATCAGAAATGCTACAGAGCTCCCACTCACTTTCTTGTAAATACAGGCTTCTCCAAAAGTCTGTATAAAGCCAAATGCTTTGATCACACTATCAAAGCATTTATTCCAACTCCGAGATGCTTGCACCAGTCCATAAATGGATCGCTGGAGTTTGCATACTTTGTTAGCTCCCTTTGGATCGACAAAACCTTCTGGTTGCATCATATACAACCCTTCTTCCAGAAATCCATTCAGAAATGCAGTTTTGACATCCATCTGCCATATTTCATAATCATAAAATGCGGCAATTGCTAACATTATTCTGACGGATTTAAGGATCGCTATGGGTGAGAAGGTCTCATCGTAGTCAACCCCTTGAACTTGTCGAAAACCTTTTGCGACAAGTTGAGCTTTATAGACAGTAACATTACCGTCAGCGTCAGTCTTTTTCTTGAAGATCCATTTATTCTCAATTGCTTGCCGATCATCGGGCAAGTCAACCAAAGTCCATACTTTGTTCTCATACATGGATCCCATCTCAGATTTCATGGCCTCAAGCCACTTTGCGGAATCTGGGCTCACCATCGCTTCTTCATAGTTCGTAGGTTCATCATGATCTAGTAGCATGACTTCCAGAACTGGATTACCGTACCACTCTGGTGCGGATCTCACTCTGGTTGATCTACGAGGTTCAGTAGTATATTGTTCTGAAGTTTCATGATCATCATCATTAGCTTCCTCACTAATTGGTATAGGTGTCGCAGAAACAGTTTTCTGTGATGTACTATTTTCCAATAAGGGAGTAGGTACAGTTACCTCATCAAGTTCTACTTTCCTCCCACTCACTTCTTTCGAGAGAAACTCCTTCTCTAGAAAGTTTCCGAATTTAGCAACAAAAGTCTTGCCTTCGGATCTGTGATAGAAGGTGTATCCAATAGTTTCCTTTGGATATCCTATGAAGACACATTTCTCCGATTTGGGTTCGAGCTTATCAGGTTGAAGCTTTTTCACATAAGCATCGCAGCTCCAAACTTTAAGAAACGACAACTTTGGTTTCTTGCCAAACCATAGTTCATAAGGCGTCGTCTCAACGGATTTTGATGGTGCCCTATTTAACGTGAATGCGGCCGTCTCTAAAGCATAACCCCAAAACGATAGCGGTAAATCAGTAAGAGACATCATAGATCGCACCATATCTAGTAAAGTACGATTACGACATTCGGACACACCATTACGCTGTGGTGTTCCGGGTGGCGTGAGTTGCGAAACTATTCCACATTTTTTCAAATGTTCACCAAACTCATAACTCAAATATTCTCCTCCACGATCAGATCATAGAAACTTTATTTTCTTGTTACGATGATTTTCAACTTCACTCTGAAATTCCTTGAACTTTTCAAATGTTTCAGACTTATGTTTCATTAAGTAAATATACCCATATCTGCTTAAATCATCTGTGAAGGTGAGAAAATAACGATATCCGCCACGAGCCTCAATATTCATCGGACCACATACATCGGTATGTATGATTTCCAATAAATCTGTTGCTCTCTCCATAGTACCGGAGAACGGTGTCTTAGTCATCTTGCATATGAGGCACGGTTCGCAAGTACCAAGTGATTCATAATCAAGTGGTTCCAAAAGCCCATCAGTATGGAGTTTCTTCACGCGCTTTACACCGATATGACCTAAACGGCAGTGCCACAAATAAGTTGCACTATCATTATCAACTCTGCATCTTTTGGCTTCTACATTATGAATATGTGTATCACTACTATCGAGATTCAACAAGAATAGACCACTCTTAAAAGGTGCATGACCATAAAAGATATTACTCATATAAATAGAACAACCATTATTCTCTGATTTAAATGAATAACCGTCTCGCATTAAACAAGATCCAGATATAATGTTCATGCTCAACGCTGGCACCAAATAACAATTATTTAGGTCTAATATTAATCCCGAAGGTAGATGTAGAGGTAGCGTGCCGACCGCGATCACATTGACTTTGGAACCGTTTCCCACGCGCATCGTCACCTCGTCCTTTGCTAGCGTCCGCTTATTCCGTAGTCCCTGTTTCGAGTTGCAAATATTAGCAACAGAACCAGTATCAAATACCCAGGTGCTACTGCGAGCTCTAGTAAGGTACACATCAATAACATGTATATCACATATACCTTTGTTCACCTTGCCATCCTTCTTATCCGCCAAATACTTGGGGCAGTTCCGCTTCCAGTGACCAGTCTGCTTGCAGTAGAAGCACTCAATTTCAGGCTTAGGTCCAGACTTGGGTTTCTTCTCCTGAGCAGCAACTTGCTTGCTGTTCTTCTTGAAGTTCCCTTTCTTCTTCCCTTTGCCCTTTTTCTTGAAACTAGTGGTTTTGTTAACCATCAACACTTGATGCTCCTTCTTGATTTCTACCTCCGCAGCTTTCAGCATTGCGAAGAGCTCGGGAATAGTCTTGTTCATCCCTTGCATATTATAGTTCATCATGAAGCTCTTGTAGCTTGGTGGCAGTGATTGGAGAATTCTGTCAATGACGCAATCATCTGGAAGATTAACTCCCATCTGAATCAAGTGATTATTATACCCAGACATTTTGAGTATATGCTCACTGACAGAGCTGTTCTCCTCCATCTTGCAGCTATAGAACTTATTGGAGACTTCATATCTCTCAATTCGGGCATTTGCTTGAAATATTAACTTCAACTCCTGGAACATCTCATATGCTCCATGACGTTCAAAACGTCGTTGAAGTCCCGATTCTAAGCCGTAAAGCATGGCACACTGAACTATCGAGTAGTCATCAGCTTTGCTCTGCCAGACGTTCATAACATCTGGTGTTGCTCCAGCAGCAGGCCTGGCACCTAGCGGTGCTTCCAGGACGTAATTCTTCTGTGCAGCAATGAGGATAATCCTCAGGTTACGGACCCAGTCCGTGTAATTGCTACCATCATCTTTCAACTTTGCTTTCTCAAGGAACGCATTAAAATTCAACGGAACAACAGCACGAGCCATCTATCTACAATCAACATAAACAAGCAAGATACTATCAGGTACTAAGTTCATGATAAGTTTAAGTTTAGTTAATCAAATTACTTAAGAACTCCCACTTAGATAGACATCCCTCTAATCCTCTAAGTGATTACGTGATCCAAATCAACTAAACCATAACCGATCATCACGTGAGATGGAGTAGTTTTCAATGGTGAACATCGTTATGTTGATCATATCTACTATATGATTCACGCTCGACCTTTCGGTCTCTGTGTTCCGAGGCCATATCTGTATATGCTTGGCTCGTCAAGTATAACCTGAGTATTCTGCGTGTGCAACTGTTTTGCACCCGTTGTATATGGACGTAGAGCTTATCACACCCGATCATCACGTGGTGTCTGGGCACGACGAACTTTGGCAACGGTGCATACTCAGGGAGAACACTTCTTGATAATTTAGTGAGAGATCATCTTATAATGCTACCGTCAATCAAAGCAAGATAAGATGCATAAAAGGATAAACATCACATGCAATCAATATAAGTGATATTGTATGGCCATCATCATCTTGTGCTTGTGATCTCCATCTCCGAAGCACCGTCATGATCACCATCGTCACCGGCGTGACACCTTGATCTCCATCGTAGCATCGTTGTCGTCTCGCCAATCTTATGCTTCCACGACTATCACTACCGTTTAGTAATAAAGTAAAGCATTACATCGCCATTGCATTGCATACAATAAAGCGACAACCATATGGCTCCTGCCAGTTGCCGATAACTTGGTTACAAAACATGATCATCTCATACAATAAAATCAGCATCATGCCTTGACCATATCACATCACAACATGCCCTGCAAAAACAAGTTAGACGTCCTCTACTTTGTTGTTGCAAGTTTTACGTGGCTGCTACGGGCTTAAGTAAGAACTCATCTCACCTACGCATCAAAACCACAACGATAGTTCGTCAAATAGACTCCGTTTTAACCTTCTCAAGGACCGGGCGTAGCCACACTTGGTTCAACTAAAGTTGGAGAGACAGTCTTCCGCAAGCCATCTATGTGCAAAGCACGTCGAGGGAACCGGTCTCGCGTAAGAGTACACGTAAGGTTGGTCTGGATCGTCTCGTCCAACAATACCGCCGAACCAAAGTATGACATGCTGGTAGGCAGTATGACTTGTATCGCCCACAACTCACTTGTGTTCTACTCGTGCAAATAACATCAAACCATAAAACCTAGGCTCGGATGCCACTGTTGGGGAACGTAGTAATTTCGAAAATTTTCCTACGCACACGCAAGATCATGGTGATGCACAGCAACGAGAGGGGAGAGTGTTGTCTACGTACCAACGCAGACCGACTGCGGAAGCGATCACACAACATAGAGGAAGTAGTCGTACGTCTTCTTCCCGATCCGACCGATCCAAGCACCGTTACTCCGGCACCTCCGAGTTCTTAGCACACGTTCAACTCGATGACGATCCTCGGGCTCCGATCCAGCAAAGCGTCGAGGAAGAGTCTTGTCAGCACGACGGCGTGGTGACGATCTTGATGTATTACCGATGCAGGGCTTCGCCTAAGCTCTACAACGATATGACCGAGGTGGAATTTGGTGGCAGGGGGCACCGCACACGGCTAAGGAACGATCAACAATGATCAACTTGTGTGTCTATGGGGTGCCCCCTGCCCCCGTATATAAAGGAGCAAGGGGAGGAGGCGGCCGGCCAAGGTGTGGCGCGCCAAGGGGAGTCCTACTCCCACCGGGAGTAGACTCCTAGTTGGACTAGGAGAGAAGGGGGAGAATAGGAGGAAGAGAGGAAGGAAAGGGGGGGCGCCGGCCCCCCTTCCCTTGTCCTATTCGTACTAGGAAGGGGAGGGGCGCGCGGCCACCTCTTGCCTCCTCTCCTCTTCTATCTTAAGGCCCATGTTGGCCCAATAACCCCCCGGGGGGTTCCGGTAACCCCCCCCCCCCCCCGGTACTCCGGTAAAATGCCGATTTCACCCAGAACAATTCCGATGTCCAAATATAGGCTTCCAATATATCAATCTTTATGTCTCGACCATTTCGAGACTCCTCATCATGTCCGTGATCACATCCGGGACTCTGAACAACCTTCGGTACATCAAAATGCATAAACTCATAATAACTGTCATCGTAACGTTAAGCATGCGGACCCTACGGTTCGAGAACAATGTAGACATGACCGAGACACGTCTCCGGTCAATAACCAATAGCGGGACCTGGATGCCCATATTGGCTCCTACATATTCTACGAAGATCTTTATTGGTCAGACCGCATAACAACATACGTTGTTCCCTTTGTCATCGGTATGTTACTTGCCCGAGATTCGATCGTCGGTATCCAATACCTAGTTCAATCTCGTTACCGGCAAGTCTCTTTACTTGTTCCGTAATACATCATCTCACAACTAACATATTAGTTGCAGTGCTTGCAAGGCTTATGTGATGTGCATTACCGAGAGGGCCTAGAGATACCTCTCCGACACTCGGAGTGACAAACCCTAATCTCGAAATACGCCAACCCAACATCTACCATTGGAGACACCTGTAGTACTCCTTTATAATCACCCAGTTATGTTGTGACGTTTGGTAGTACCCAAAGTGTTCCTCCGGTAAACGGGAGTTGCATAATCTCATAGTTATAGGAACATGTATAAGTCATGAAGAAAGCAATAGCAACATACTAAACGATCGGGTGCTAAGCTAATGGAATGGGTCATGTCAATCAGATCATTCAACTAATGATGTGACCTCGTTAATCAAATAACAACTCTTTGTTCATGGTTAGGAAACATAACCATCTTTGATTAACGAGCTAGTCAAGTAGAGGCATACTAGTGACACTCTGTTGGTCTATGTATTCACACATGTATTATGTTTCCGGTTAATACAATTCTAGCATGAATAATAAACATTTATCATGATATAAGGAAATAAATAATAACTTTATTATTGCCTCTAGGGCATATTTCCTTTAGGAACATCTTCCTAAACATATTGTTTTTCTCTGAAAAATTCTGAAATTTTTAGTACCTTCAAAATAAAAGTAAACCAAACTCAATAAAACTGATAGCAACTACTCCTACAAGTGCCTAGAGCCTAAATCAAGCATTAGAACTACTCGGAACCATATAAATTTGACATGCAAGCTCAAGAACATGGTCACCTATGCAGCAAAAATTTGCAAAGAATAAAGCACTAGAACAAAAACTAATTGGACCAATGGAGGAGTTACATACCAAGGAACAATCTCCCCAAGCAGTTTTGCGAGAGGTGCTTTGAGCAAGGAGATCGAAAATCACAACAAAAGTGGCTGGAACTCGTGCTTGAGTTGGTTTTTCGGGTTTGTATGAGACAGAGGAAGAAAATGGGTGCTGGGATAAGTGGAGGAGGGCCACCGTGGGCCCACGAGGCAGGGGGCGCGCCCACCACCCTCGTGGCCAGGTGGCAGCTCCTCCCGCGGTAATTTTTGCACAGTAAATCCTCAAATATTCCCGAAAAAATCATATTAAATTGGCATGTCATTCTGAGCACTTTTATTTACGGGATATTTTTATATTGCACAGATAAGTCAGGAAACAGACAGGAAAATACTATTTTTACTTTATTTAATATAAATAACAGAAAGTATAGAGAGGGTACAGAGGGTTGTGCTTCTAGTTTCATCCATCTCATGCCCATCAAAAAGAATCCACTAACAAGGTTGATCAACTTCGTTAACAAACTCATTCCGATAATCATGAAACCAGAGAAATTTTGAGTAACACTAAGTTACCTCAATGGGGATATGCACATCCCCAATAATAAGAATATCATATTTCTTCTTGACAGTAGGAAGAGGAAATTCAAAACCTCCAAATATAATCGATGGAATTTTCCAATAGAGTTGATACTATGAACTTGAGGTTGTTTCCTCGGCAAGTGTACCGTATGCTCATTACCATTAACATGAAAAGTGACATTGCCTTTGTTGCAATCAATAACAGCCCTTGCAGTATTAAGAAAAGGTCTTCCGAGAAAAATAGACACACTATTATCCTCGGGAATATCAAGAATAACAAAGTCCGTTAAAATAGTAACATTTGCAACCACAACAGGCACATCCTCACAGATACCGACAGGTATAGCAGTTGATTTATCAGCCATTTGCAAAGATATTTCAGTAGGTGTCAACTTATTCAAATCAAGTCTACGATATAAAGAGAGAGGCATAACACTAACACCGGCTCCAAGATCACATAAAGCAGTTTTAATATAATTCTTTTTAATGGAGCAAGGTATAGTAGGTACTCCGGGGTCTCCAAGTTTCTTTGGTATTCCACCCTTAAAAGTATAATTAGCAAGCATGGTGGAAATCTCAGCTTCCGGTATCTTTCTTTTATTAGTAATGATATCCTTCGTATATTTAGCATAAGGATTTGTTTTGAGCGCATCAGTTAATCTCATACGCAAAAAGATAGGCCTAATCATTTCAGTAAAGCGCTCAAAATCCTCATCATCCTTTTTCTTGGATGGTTTCGGAGGAAAAGGCATGGGTTTCTGAACCCAAGGTTCCCTTTCTTTACCATGTTTCCTAGCAACAAAGTCTCTTTTATCATAACGTTGATTCTTTGATTGTGGGTTATCAAGATCAACAGCAGGTTCAATTTCTACATCATTATCATTACTAGGTTGAGCATCATTATGAACACCATTATTAATATTTTCACCAGGTTCATGTTCATTACTAGATTGTGTTTCAGCATCAGACATAGAAATATCATTTAGATTATCAGGTGGTTCAGCAATAGGTTCACTAGAAGTTTGCACAGTTCTATTATTTTTCTTCTTCTTTTTAGAAGAACTAGGAGCATCAATATTATTTCTTTGAGAATCTTGCTCGATTCTCTTAGGGTGGCCTTCAGGATACAAGGGTTCCTGAGTCATTCTACCAGTTCTAGTAGCCACTCTAACAGCATAATCATTTTTCTTACTATGCATTTCATCAAGAACTTCTTTTTTAGCCTTAAGTACTTGTTCTACTTGAGTGGTAACCATAGAAGCATGCTTGCTAACAAGTTTAAGTTCACCTTTAATATCAGCCATATAATCACCCAAGCGTCTAATCATATAAGCATTTTCTTTTAATTGTCTACCAAAATAAGCATCGAAGTCTTCTTGCTTAAACATAAAGTTATCAAACTCATCCAAGCACTGACTAGCAATTTTAGTAGGAGGAATTTCACCTTTATCGTATCTATAGAGAGAATTTACCTTTACTACCTGTGTTGGGATATCGGGATCAGGAGGTTCTTCAGTAAATAAAGAATTGAGATCATATGTTTCTTCAACAGGCGGTGAATTAAGACCATGTATTTCTTCAATAGGAGGTAAATTCTTAACATCTTCAGCTTTAATACCTTTTTATTTCATAGATTTCTTTGCCTCTTGCATATCTTCGGGACTGAGAAACAGAACACCTCTCTTCTTCGGAGTTGGTTTAGGAATAGGCCCAGTAATTGGAGCAGGAGTTGGCTCAGGAGCTGGCTCAGGAGGTGCCCAATTATTTTCATTTGTTAGCATATTATTCAATAGAATTTCAGCTTCATCCGGTGTTCTTTCCCTGAAAAGAGAACCAGCACAACTATCCAGGTAATCTCTGGAAGCATCGGTTAGTACATTATAAAAGATATCACGTATTTCAGGTTTCTTAAGAGGATGATCAGGCAAAGCATTAAGTAACTTGAGAAGCCTTCCCCAAGCTTGTGGGAGACTCTCTTCTTTAATTTGCACGAAGTTGTATATTTCCCTCAAAGCAACTTGTTTCTTATGAGCAGGGAAATATTTAGCAGAGAAGTAATAAATCATATCCTAGGGACTACGCACACAACTAGGATCAAGAGAATTAAACCATATCTTAGCATCACCCTTTAATGAGAACGGAAATATTTTGAGTATATAGAGGTAACGCGATCTCTCATCATTAGTGAACAGGGCAGCTATATCATTTAACTTAGTAAGATGTGCCACAACAGTTTCAGATTCATAGCCATAAAATGGATCAGATTCAAGCAAAGTAATTATATCAGGATCAACAGAGAATTCATAATCCGTATCAGGAACACATATAGGTGAAGTACCAAAAGCAGGGCCGGGCCTCATTTTATCTCTAAGTGATTCTTTGTTCCATTTAATTAATAACCTCTTAAGCTCATATCTATCCTTGCAAGCTAAAATAGCGGCAGAAGATTCCACATCAAAAAGATAGCCCTCAGGAATAACAGGCATATTTTCATCATCACTATCATCATCGTATTCAGATTCCATAATTTCTTTTTCTCTAGCCCTAGCAATTTGTTCATCAAGAAACTCACTAAGGGGCACAGTAGTATCAGGCATAGAAGCAGTTTCATCATAAGTATCATGCATAGCAGAAGTGGCATCATCAATAACATGCGACATATCAGAACGAATAGCAGAAGCAGGTGTAGGTGTCGCAAACTTACTCATAACAGAAGGTGAATCAAGTGCAGAGCTAGATGGCAGTTCCTTACCTCCCATCGTAGTTGAGGATAGATCTTGGTTTTTGGATCTCTCAAGTTCTTCATAGTGTCCAGCAGATATAAATCCCAAGTGACTCAAAGAATAGAGCTATTCTCCCCGGCAACGGCGCCAGAAATTAGTCTTGATAACCCACAAGTATAGGGGATCGCAACAGCTTTCGAGGGTAGAGTATTCAACCCAAATTTATTGATTCGACACAAGGGGAGCCAAAGAATATTCTCAAGTATTAGCAGCTGAGTTGTTAATTCAACCACACCTGGAAACTTAGTATCTGCAGCAGAGTGTTTAGTAGCAAAGTAATATGATAGTGGTGGTAGCAGCAACAAAAGTAAAGATAGCAAAAGTAGTGTTTTTGGTATTTTGTAGTGATTGTAACAGTAGCAGCGGGAAAGTAAATAAGCGTAAACCAGTATATGGAAAACTCGTAGGCACCGAATCAGTGATGGATAATTATGCCGGATGCGGTTCATCATGTAACAGTCATAACATAGGGTGACACAGAACTAGCTCCAATTCATCAATGTAATGTAGGCATGTATTCCGTATATAGTCATACGTGCTTATGGAAAAGAACTTGCATGACATCTTTTGTCCTACCCTCCCGTGGCAGCGGGGTCCTATTGGAAACTAAGGGATATTAAGGCCTCCTTTTAATAGAGAACCGGAACAAAGCATTAGCACATAGTGAATACATGAACTCCTCAAACTATGGTCATCACCGGGAGTGGTCCCGATTATTGTCACTTCGGGGTTGCCGGATCATAACACATAGTAGCTAGGTGACTATAGACTTGCAAGATAGGATCAAGAACTCACATATATTCATGAAAACATAATAGGTTCAGATCTGAAATCATGGCACTCGGGCCCTAGTGACAAGCATTAAGCATAGCAAAGTCATAGCAACATCAATCTCAGAACATAATGGATACTAGGGATCAAACCCTAACAAAACTAACTCGATTACATGATAAATCTCATCCAACCCATCACCATCCAGCAAGCCTACGATGCAATTACTCACACACAGTGGTGAGCATCATGAAATTGGTGATGGAGGATGGTTGATGATGACGATGGCGACGAATCCCCCTCTCCGGAGCCCAGAACGGACTCTAGATCAGCCATCCCGAGAGGTTTTTGGGCTTGGCGGCGGCTCCGTATTGTAAAACACGATGATTTCTTCTCTCTGATTTTTTTCTCTCCGAAAGCAAATATATAGAGTTGGAGTTAGCGTCGGAGGGTTTCCAAGGGACCCACGAGGTAGGGGGCGCGCCCCCCACCCTCGTGAGAAGGGTGTGGGCCCCCTGGTCTTCATCTTTGGCGAGGATTTTTTATTGTTTTTCTAATATGTTCCATGGAGTTTCAGGTCATTCCGAGAATATTTGTTTTCTGCACATAATACAACACCATGGCAATTCTGCTGAAAACAGCGTTAGTCCGGGTTAGTTCCATTCAAATCATACAAGTTAGAGTCCAAAACAAGGGAAAAAGTGTTTGGAAAAGTAGATACGACGGAGACGTATAAGGCTATTCCTACAAGTGTCACAAACAGCCCTAGAGTTCGTACTAGAATAACACCTTAAGACACAAATCAACCAAAACCCTAATGTCACCTAGATACTCCAATGTCACCTCAAGTATCCGTGGGTATGATTATATGATATGCATCACACAATCTCAGATTCATCTATTCAACCAACACATAGGACCTCAAAGAGTGCCCCAAAGTTTCTACCGGAGAATTATGACGAAAACGTGTGCCAACCCCTATGCATAGGTTCATGGGCGGAACCCGCAAGTTGATCACCAAAACATACATCAAGTGAATCACGTGATATCCCATTGTCACCACAGATACGCACGGCAAGACATGCATCAAGTGTTCTCAAATCTATAAAGACTCAATCCGATAAGATAACTTCAAAGGGGAAACTCAATCCATTACAAGAGAGTAGAGGAGGAAGAAAACATCATAAGATCCAACTATAATAGCAAAGCTCGCGATACATCAAGATCGTACCACCTCAAGAGAACAAGAGAGAGAGAGAGATCAAACACATAGCTACTGGTACATACCCTCAGCCCCGAGGGAGAACTACTCCCGCTTCGTCATGGAGAGCACCAGGATGATGAAGATTGCCACCGGAGAGGGATTGCCCCCTCCGGCAGGGTGCCGGAACGGGTCTAGATTGGTTTTCGGTGGCTACGGAGGCTTCTGGCGGCGGAACTCCCAATCTATTGTGCTCCTTGATAGTTTTAGGGTACGTGGGTATATATGGGTGAAAGAGATACGTCAGGGGAGCCACGAGGGGCCCATGAGGGTGGAGGGCGCGCCCCCTACCTCGTGGCCTCCTCGAAGCTTCCCTTACGTGCACTTCAAGTCTTCTGGGCTTCTTTCCTTCCAAAAATGAGTTCCGTGAAGTTTCAGGTCAATTGGACTCCGTTTGATTTTCCTTTTCTTCGAAACCCTAAAAGAAGGTAAAAACAAAAACTGGCACTGGGCTCTGGGTTAATACGTTAGTCTCAAAAATGATATAAAAGTGTATAATAAAGCCCATAAACATCCAAAACAGTAGATAATGTAGCATGGAGCAATCAAAAATTATAGATACGTTGGTGACGTATCAGCATCCCCAAGCTTAATTCCTGCTCGTCCTCGAGCAGGTAAATGATAAAAACAGAATTTTTGATGCGGAGTGCTACTTGGCATAATTTCAGTTTAATTCTTCTTAATTGTGGCATGAATATTCAGATCCGAAAGACTCAAGATAAAAGTTCATATTGGCATAAAAATGATAATACTTCAAGCATACTAACTAAGCAATTATGTCTTCTCAAAATAACATGGCTAAAGAAAGTTCATCCCTACAAATCATATGGTTTAGTCATGTTTCATTTTCGTCACACAAGAATGCTCTCATCATGCACAACCCCGATGACAAGCCAAGCAATTGTTTCATACTTTAGTAGTCTCAAACTCATAAACCTTCACGCAATATATGAGCGCGAGCCATGGACATAGCACTATGGGTGGAATAGAATATGATGATGGGGGTTATGTGGAGAAGACAAAAAGGAGAAAGTCTCACATCAACGAGGCTAATCAATGGGCTATGGAGATGCCCACCGATTGATGTTAATGCAAGGAGTAGGGATTGTCATGCAACGGATGCACTAGAGCTATAAATGTATGAAAGATCAACAAAAGAAACTAAGTGGGTGTGCGTCCAACTTGCTTGCTCATGAAGACCTAGGGCACTTGAGGAGGCCCATTGTTGGAATATACAAGCCAAGTTCTATAATGAAAAATTCCCACTAGTATATGAAAGTGACAAAACAAGAGACTCTCTATCATGAAGATTATGGTGCTACTTTGAAGCACAAGTGTGGCAAAGGATAGTAGCGTTGTCCCTTCTCTCTTTTTCTCTCATTTTCATTTTTTCATTTTTTCATATTTTTGGGCCTTCTCTTTGTTTATGGCCTTTCTCTTTTTTGGGGGCCTTCTCTTTTTTATGGCCTTTCTCTCTTTTTTTGGGCCTTCTCTTTTTCTTATTCCTCACTTGGGACAATGCTCTAGAAAATGATGATCATCACACTTCTATTTATTTACAACTCAATGATTACAACTCGATGCTAGAACAAAAGGTGACTCTATATGAATGCCTCCGGCGGTGTACCGGGATTGCGATGAATCAAGAGTGACATGTACGAAAAATTATGAATGGTGCCTTTGCCACGAATACGATGTCAACTGCATGATCATGCAAAGCAATATGACAATGATGATGCGTGTCATAATAAAACGGAACGGTGGAAAGTTGCATGGCAATATATCTCGGAATGGCTACGGAAATGCCATAATACGTAGGTATGGTGGATGTTTTGAGGAAGATATAAGGAGGTTTATGTGTGAAAGAGCATATCATATCACGGGGTTTAGATGCACCGGCGAAGTTTGCACCAACTCTCAATGTGAGAAAGGGCAATGCATGGTACCGAAGAGGCTAGCAATGATGGAAGGGTGAGAGTGCGTATAATCCATGGACTCAACATTAGTCATAAAGAACTCACATACTTATTGCAAAAATCTACAAGTCATCAAAAACCTCGGCACTACGCACATGCTCCTAGGGGGATAGATTGGTTGGAAAAGACCATAGCTCATCCCCGACCGCCACTCATAACGAGGACAATCAAATAACACCTCATGTTTCAAATTTTTTACATAACGTTTACCATACGTGCATGCTACAGTACTTGCAAACTTCAAAACAAGCATTTCTCAAATTCACAACTACTCAACTAGCACGACTTTGATATTATTACCTCCATATCTCAAAACATCATCAAGCATCAAACTTCTCTTAGTATTCAAAACACTCATAAGAAGATTTTACTAATCTTGAATACCTAGCATATTAGGATTTTAAGCAAATTACCATGCTATTAAGACTCTTAAAATAATATAAGTGAAGCATGAGAGTTCATCTGTTTCTTGCCACCATGCTCTAAAAGATATAAGTGAAGTACTAGAGCAAACAACAAACTACTCCGAAAGATATAAGTGAAGCACTTAGAGCAAATCACAAACTACTCTGAAAGATATAAGTGAAGATCAATGAATAGTGAAATAATTATGCAACTATGTGAAGACTCTCTAACATTTAATAATTTCAGATCTTGTTATTTTATTCAAACAACAAGCAAAACTAAATGAAATAAAAAGACGCTCCAAGCAAAACACATATCATGTGGTAAATAAAAATATAGCTCCAAGTAAAGTTACCGATGAACGAAGACGAAAGAGGGGATGCCTTCCGGGGCATCCCCAAGCTTAGGCTCTTGGCTATCCTTGAATATTACCTTGGGGTGCCTTGGGCATCCCCAAGCTTAGGCTCTTGCCACTCCTTATTCCATAGTCCATCGAATCCTTACCCAAAACTTGAAAACTTCACAACACAAAACTTAACAGAAAACTCGTAAGCTCCGTTAGTATAAGAAAATAAATCACCACTTCAAGGTACTGTAATGAACTCATTCTTTATTTATGTTGGTGTTAAACCTACTGTATTCCAACTTATCTATGGTTTATAAACTATTTTACTAGCCATAGATTCATCAAAATAAGTAAACAACACAATGAAAACAGAATCTGTCAAAAATAGAACAGTCTGCAGTAATCTGTAACTAACGCAAACTTATGGAACCCCAAAAATTATAAAATAAATTGCTGGACCTTAGGAATTTATATATTAATCATATTCAAAAATAATTAACTAAATATCACTTTCCAAATAAAAATGGCAGCAATTCTCGTGAGCGCTAAAGTTTCTGTTTTTTACAGCATGATCGCAGAGACTTTCCCCAAGTCTTCCCAACGGTTCTACTTGGCACAAACACTAATTAAACACAAAGAACACAACAATAACAGAGGCTAGATAAATTATTTATAACTAAAATGAGCAAAAAGCAATGGACAAAAATAAAATTGGGTTGCCCCCCAACAAGCGCTATCGTTTAACGCCCCTAGCCAGGCATGATGATTTCAATGATGCTCACATAAAGGATAAGAATTGAAACATAAAGATAGCATCATTAATAATATGACTAGCACATTTAAGCCTAACCCACTTCCTATGCATAGGGATTTTTTGATCAAACAACTTGTGGGAACAAGAATCAACTTGCATAGGAAGGTAAAACAAGCATAACTTCAAAATTTTAAGCATATAGAGAGGAAACTTGATATTATTGCAATTCCTACAAGCATATATTCCTCCCTCATAATAATTTTCAGTAGCATCATGAATGAATTCAACAATATAACAATCACATAGAGCATTTTCTTCATGATCTACAAGCATAGAAATTTTATTACTCTCCACACAAGCAAAATTCTTCTCATGAATAATAGTGGGAGCAAACTCAACAAAATAATTATCATGTGAGGCATAATCCAATTGAAAACTAAAATCATGATGACAAGCTTCATGGATATCATTATTATTTATAGAATACAAGTCATCACAATAATCATCATAGATAGCAACTTTGTCCTCATAATCAATTGGAACCTCTTCCGGAATAGTGGATTCATCACAAAATAAAGTCATGACCTCTCCAAATCCACTTTCATCAATATAATCATCATAAATAAGAGGCATTCTTTCATCATAATAAATTTGCTCATCAAAATTTGGGGAACAAAAAATATCATCTTCATCAAACATAGCTTCCCCAAGCTTGTGCTTTTGCATATCATTAGCATCATGGGTATTCAAGGAATTCATACTAACAACATTTCAATCATGCTCATCATTCAAATATTTAGTGCCAAACATTTTATAGATTTCTTCTTCTAGCACTTGAGCACAATTATCCTTTCCATCATACTCACGAAAGATATTAAAAAGGTGAAGCGTATGAGACAAACTCAATTCCATTTTTTATAGTTTTCTTTTATAAACTAAACTAGTGATAAAAACAAGAAACTAAAAGACTCGATTGCAAGATCTAAAGATATACCTTCAAGCTCTAACCTCCCCGGCAAGGGCGCCAGAAAAGAGCTTGATATCTACTACACAACCTTCTTCTTGTATACGTTGTTGGGCCTCCAAGTGCAGAGGTTTGTAGGACAGTAGCAAATTTCCCTCAAGTGGATGACCTAAGGTTTATCAACCCGTAGGAGGCGTAGGATGAATATGGTCTCTCTCAAGCAACCCTGCAACAAATAACAAAGAGTCTCTTGTGTCCCCAACACACCCAATACAATGGTAAATTGTATAGGTGCACTAGTTCGGCGAAGAGATGCTGATACAAGTGGTATATGGATAGTAGATAATAGTTTTTGTAATCTGAAATTATAAAAACAGCAAGGTAACTAATGGTAAAAGTGAGCGTAAACGGTATTGCAATGCGTTGAAACAAGGCCTAGGGTTCATACTTTCACTAGTGCAAGTTCCCTCAACAATAATAACATAATTGGATCACATAACTATCCCTCAACATGCAACATAGAGTCACTCCAAAGTCACTAATAGCGGAGAACAAACGAAGAGATTATGGTAGGGTACGAAACCACCTCAAAGTTATTCTTTCCAATCAATCCGTTGGGCTATTCCTACAAGTGTCACAAACAGCCCTAGAGTTCGTACTAGAATAACCTTAAGACAAAAATCAACCAAAACCCTAATGTCACCTAGATACTCCAATGTCACCTCAAGTATCCGTGGGTATGATTATACGATATGCATCACACAATCTCAGATTCATCTATTCAACCAACACATAGGACCTCAAATAGTGCCCCAAAGTTTCTACCGGAGAATCACGACGAAAATGTGTGCCAACCCCTATGCATAGGTTCATGGGCGGAACCCGCAAGTTGATCACCAAAACATACATCAAGTGAATCACGTGATATCCCATTGTCACCACAGATACGCACTGCAAGACATACATCAAGTGTTCTCAAATCTTTAAAGACTCAATCCGATAAGATAACTTCAAAGGGGAAACTCAATCCATTACAAGAGAGTAGAGGGGGAAGAAAACATCATAAGATCCAACTATGATAGCAAAGCTCGCGGTACATCAAGATCGTACCACCTCAAGAGCACGAGAGAGAGAGAGAGATCAAACACATAGCTACTGGTACATACCCTCAGCCCCGAGGGAGAACTACTCCCGCTTCGTCATGGAGAGCACCGGGATGATGAAGATTGCCACCGGAGAGGGATTGCCCCCTCCGGCAGGGTGCCGAAACGGGTCTAGATTGGTTTTCGGTGGCTACGGAGGCTTCTGGCGGCGGAACTCCCGATCTATTGTGGTCCTTGGTAGTTTTAGGGTACGTGGGTATATATGGGTGAAAGAGATACGTCAGGGGAGCCACGAGGGTGGAGGGCGCGCCCACTACCTCGTGGCCTCCTCGAAGCTTCCCTTACGTGCACTTCAAGTCTTCTGGGCTTCTTTCCTTCCAAAAATGAGTTCCGTGAAGTTTCAGGTCAATTGGACTCCGTTTGATTTTCCTTTTCTTCGAAACCCTAAACAAGGTAAAAAAAGAAACTGGCACTGGGCTCTGGGTTAATAGGTTAGTCCCAAAAATGATATAAAAGTGTATAATAAAGCCCATAAACATCCAAAAAAGTAGATAATATAGCATGGAGCAATCAAAAATTATAGATACGTTGGAGACGTATCACCCATTCGGCCTTCTCGACCGTTTTTCAACTTGCATATACTCATAACCAAACATAGCAGAATAGGACTTTCGTCAAATAGATAGATTTTTGCATAGTACCATATGCCATGCCGGCATACAACATTACACCAAAAGAATCGCCACGGCCATAGTTCATGCATCTCGTCCTTAGTTCATGACAAACGGACAAATAGAAAGATGAGCAAGCATTGTTTCGGTCTTGGATGACCTTTTCTTTGCTCTCAAACTAAGCCTTCATTTTGAGGGTAATCTTTCTCGTGTCGGCCGCCATGATCTCAACTTCCTTGGAGATATGCGTGAGCTCGACATCCCTTGCTCTTCTTTTGGCATTGGCCTCTTGATATCGACCTCTTTCACTCTTGTTTTGGCATTGGCATCTTCAATTTTGAGCTTCTTCTTTCATATGTCGAAGTAGGTCTTCTTTGCCTCCTTTTTCTCTTAGCACTTCTTCTCTTCCCTCTCTTCCTTTTGGGTCATGAACCCCTTCAAAGTTTTTTGCAATGCGATTGTTGAAGCATCATGCTTGCCATGACCTTGGAATTGGTCTTTCCCCTCGGCCTCTTCTCAACTTCACTTGGGTCGTCGACCATTGAGCGCCCCCCCCCCCCCTCCCACACACACACCTCTCTATTGGGCGGCATATTAGTCCTTGAACTTTGGGCAATCCTTAATGAACCTCGAACAGTGGCTCAAGTGTTGGGGAACGTAGCATGCAATTTCAAAAAAAATTCCTACGATCACGCAAGATCTATCTAGGAGATGCATAGCAACGAGAGAGGAGAGTGTGTCCATGTACCCTCGTAGACCGAAAGTGGAAGCGTTATGTTAACGCGGTTGATGTAGTCGAACGTCTTCACGATCCAACCGATCCAAGTACCAAATGTACGGCACCTTCGTGTTCAGCACACGTTTAGCACGATGACGTCCCTGGAGCTCTTGATCCAGTAGAGGGTTGAGGGAGATTTCCGTCAGCACGACGGCGTGGCGACGGTGTTGGTAATGTGATCCGCGCAGGGCTTCGCCTAAGCACTACAACAATATGACCGAAGTGGTAAACTGTGGAGGGGGCACCGCACACGGCTAAAGGACAATTGATGTGCCTTTGGGGTGCCCCCAGCCCCATGTATAAAGGAGGAGATGGAGGAGGCCGGCGGCCATGAGGGGGCGCACCAAGGGGGAGCCCAACTAGGATTCCCAATCCTAGTTGGACTCTCTTTCCTATTCCAAGAGGGGGAAAGAGGGAAGGTGAGGGAGAGGGAGAGGAAAGAGGGGGCCGCGCCCCTCCCCCCTTGTCCAATTAGGACTCCCATGGGGGGCACCCTGCAGGCTGCCCTCTCCAACTCCCTTATGGCCCATTAAGGCTCATAACTTTCCCGGGGGGTTCCGGTAACCCCTCGATTTCCCAATAAATATCCAAAACATCCCAAAACTTTCTGGTATCCGAATACCTTCGTCCAATATATCAATCTTTACCTCTCGACCATTTCGAGACTCCTCGTCATGTCCGTGATCTCATCCGGGACTCCGAACAAACTTTGGACACAAAAACACATAACTCATAATACAAATCGTCATCGAACGTTAAGCGTGCGGACCCTATGGGTTAAAGAACTATGTAGACATGACCGAGACACATCTCCGATCAATAACCAATAGCAGAACCTGGATGCTCATATTGGCTCCTACACATTCTACGAAGAT
Organism: Triticum monococcum; assembly: GCA_034509565.1. NCBI lineage: Eukaryota > Viridiplantae > Streptophyta > Magnoliopsida > Poales > Poaceae > Triticum > Triticum monococcum. The sequence continues at coordinate 665,129,865 of CM067845.1, read as the reverse complement.
CTTTATCGGTCAAACTGCATAAAAACATACGTTATTCCCTTTGTCATCGTAAGTTACTTGCCCGAGATTCGATTGTCGGTATCATCATACCTAGTTCAATCTCGTTACCGGCAAGTCTCTTTACTCGTTCTGTAATGCATCATCCTGCAACTAACTCATTAGTTACATTGCTTGCAAGGCTTATAGTGATGTGCATTACGGAGAGGGCCCAGAGATACCTCTCCAATACACGGAGTGACAAATCCTAATCTTGATCTATGCCAACTCAACAAACACCTTCGGAGACACCTGTAGAGCATCTTTATAATCACCCAATTATGTTGTGACGTTTGATAGCACACAAGGTGTTCCTCCGGTATTCGGGAGTTGCATAATCTCATAGTCAGAGGAATATGTATAAGTCATGAAGAAAGCAATAGCAATAAAACTAAACAATCACAATGCTAACCTAACGGATGGGTCTTGTCCATCACATCATTCTCTAATGATGTGATCCAGTTCATCAAATGACAACACATGTCTATGGTCAGGAAACATAACCATCTTTGATTAACGAGCTAGTCAAGTAGAGGCATACTAGGGACACTCTGTTTGTCTGTGTATTCACACATGTATTAAGTTTCCGGTTAACACTAGTAGAAAAAGGGTCAAATGTGAAGCACATTAGTGCCGGTTTGAATTTGAGTCGGCACTAATGTGACCATTAGTGCCGGTTCGAACGGCTAGGCGGGCGGGCATCATTAGTACCGGTTCGTGGGTAAACTTTAGTACCGGTTCATGCCACGAACCGGTACTAATGAGGCTGTGTCAGGCTATGGTCGGTCTGGGGCCCCCACGAAGACCTTTAGTACTGGTTCATGCCATGAACCGGTACTAGAGTTTCTTTGTAAGCTGATTTTTAGTCCCACCTCGCCAAGAGAGAGGCAGTATGAGCGGTTTATAAGCCGTGAGTGCACAGACAATGACGAAGAGTTGCAATGCTCACCTACATGTTGATAAGCTTCAAGCCTTGCGGAATAGCATAGATTGCACTGAGCTATGTGCAGTGCAGTCTACACTATTCCGAATGGCTTGAAGCAAATTAACCTGCATTGCACCTCTTTTTATTTTTAATAACTTATTTGAACTCCGGACTTCTTTTGTGTTCAGTATGCAGCACTCAAAGCGACATCATCAATTTCCAACATGTTCTGACATCATTTGTTGTTTTTCGGTCATTTAACGCATGTACTAACTACACTATTCCTAATGGCTTGAAGCAAATTAACCAGCATTGCACCTCTTTTTTATTTTTAATAACTTATTTGAACTCCGGACTTCTTTTGTGTTCAGTATGCATCATTCAAAGCGACGTCATCAATTTCCAACATGTTCTGACATCATTTGTTGTTTTTCGGTCATTTACATAATTGTTTTAGAGAGCTAAATGACCGTGAAATTGAAAATCACTACAAAATGAATCCTGAAAATGTTGAAACTTGGCATGGTATCATCATATCACCCGCATAGCATGCGCGAAAGAGTAGAGAGGGTCACGGCAAAAACTGGACGCACTTCGTGTACAAACTAGACATACTCTTTCGGAGTATCAGGGTTTCGGACGAGAACTCATCTGTTACACGGCCACTTCAATGTTTTTCAAACTTATTTGAACTCCGGACTTCTTTTGTGTTCAGTATGCAGCATTCAAAGCGACGTCATCAATTTCCAACATGTTCTGACACATTTGTTGTTTTTCGGTCATTTACCTAATTGTTTTAGAGAACTAAATGACCGTGAAATTGCAAATCACTACAAAATGAATCCTGAAAATGTTGAAACTTGGCATGGTATCATCATATCACCCGCATAGCATGCGCAAAAGAGTAGAGAGGGTCACGGCAAAAACTGGACGCACTTCGTGTACAAACTGGACATACTCTTTCGGAGTATCAGGGTTTCAGACGAGAACTCATCTGTTACACGACCACTTCAATGTTTTTTAAACTTATTTGAACTCCGGACTTCTTTTGTGTTTAGTATGCAGCATTCAAAGCGACGTCATCAATTTCCAACATGTTCTGACATCATTTGTTGTTTTTCGGCCATTTAACTAATTGTTTAGAGAGCTAAATGACCGTGAAATTGAAAATCACTACAAAATGAATCCTGAAAATGTTGAAACTTGGCATGGTATCATCATATCACCTGCATAGCATGCGCGAAAGAGTAGAGAGGGTCGCGGCAAAAACTGGACGCACTTCGTGTACAAACTGGACATACTCTTTCGGAGTATCAGGGTTTCGGACGAGAACTAATCTGTTACACGGCCACTTCAATGTTTTTTAAACTTATTTGAACTCCGGACTTCTTTTGTGTTTAGTATGCAGCATTCAAAGCGACCTCATCAATTTCCAACATGTTCTGACATCATTTGTTGTTTTTCGGCCATTTAACTAATTGTTTAGAGAGCTAAATGACCGTGAAATTGAAAATCACTACAAAATGAATCCTGAAAATGTTGAAACATGGCATGGTATCATCATATCACCCGCATAGCATGCGCGAAAGAGTAGAGAGGGTCACGGCAAAAACTGGACGCACTTCGTGTACAAACTGGACATACTCTTTCGGAGTATCAGGGTTTCGGACGAGAACTCATCTGTTACACGGCCACTTCAATGTTTTTTAAACTTATTTGAACTCCAGACTTCTTTTGTGTTTAGTATGCAGCATTCAAAGCGACGTCATCAATTTCCAACATGTTCTGACATCATTTATTGTTTTTCGGTCATTTACCTAATTGTTCAGTATGCAGCATTCAATTTCCAGAAGAAAATAAATAGAAAAAAAGAAATAATGCAGAAAATAAAAAAACTATACAAAAAAATTACTCAAAAATAAATAGTTTCCAACATGTTCTGACATCATTTGTTGTTTTTCGGCCATTTACCTAATTGTTCAGTATGCAGCGTTCAATTTCCAGAAGAAAATAAATAGAAGAAAAGAAATAATGCAGAAAATAAAAAAACTATACAAAAAAATTACTCAAAAATAAATAGAAGAAAATAAATAATGCAGAAAAGAAAAAACTATATAAAAAACTACTCAAAAATAAATAGAAGAAAATAAGTAATGCAGAAAAGAAAAAACTATATAAAAAATTTGTTGGCGCGCTGTCCAGTGGGCCTGCCAGACCTAGGGTGTGCAAATGCAGGCCCAGAAGGGCCAGCAGACTCACAGGGCAGCGCGCCCTAATTAATTAGGCCCAGAAGCCTGCTATATAGAGGAGTTCGAAGAGGTAGCCGCGGCTGGGTTTATAAACCAGTGCGGCTGCCCTTCGTCGGACGAGGTGGGACTAAACTTTGGGGTGGCAGCACGAGGCCTTTAGTACCGGTTGGTGGCTCTAACCGGTACTAAAGACCACCCTTTAGTACCGGTTGGAGCCACCAACCGGTACTAAAGGCCTGCTCTTCCCGCCTCTTGGCCTGGCCTTTAGTACCGGTTGGTGGCTCCAACCGGTACTAAAGGCTCACCCTATATATATAGCACTTACGAAATTTCAGTTACATCTCCCCACTTCTTTCGTCAACCTCTCGCGCGCCGCTCCCGTCGTCGCCGCCCGTCGCCCGTCGTCGTCGTCGTCGTCCCCGCCGCCGCCCCGAACGCCGCGCGCCGCCGTCCGTCGTCGTCCCGCGCCGCGGTCCCGTCGTCGTCCCGCGCCGCCGTCCGTACGTATCTCGCTCTCCTCGCGCGTACCCGTCGCGCCGCCGTCCGCCCCGAACGCCACGCGCCGCCGTCCGTCCCCGCCGCCGCCCAGAACGCCGGCGCCGCCGCCCCCGCTCGTACGTACGGGGCGGCGGCGTACGGGGCCGCACACACACACGCACACACACACATACACACATACGTACACACATATACGTATACACACACATACACACACACACACATTTTTTTACTTATTTTCTGTTTTTTAGAAAAGTTAATTAGATGATCGAATGTTAGATGAATTAGCTAGCTAGATAGAAAAATTGTTGAACTAGAGATTAGAACTAGTTGAATAATTAATATAACTAGTTTATTTTTAGTAAGAAAATTGTTGAACTAGTTTATTTAGGTATATGAGATTTGAACTAGTTCAATAATTAATATAACTAGTTTATTTTTAGTAAGAAAATTTAGGTATCTGAGATTTGATGATCTAATTAAAATATTATTTGTTAATGAGTTTTTCTGTTTATTTAATTTTTTATATATTTTGAGTTTATATAAATGTTAGATTAATGCTGAATGTTAGATGAATTAGATAGAAAAGTTAAATATATAGTAATGTCAATTGAATATATAGTTAGATATATTAATGTCAAATGTTAGATGAATATATATTTGGCTAGATATAGGTGTTTAATGTTTCACCTATATGAACATAGGAAATGTCATCTGACGACGAAAAAGATTTCATTATGTGCGAACATTGTGAAGACCAGCGCGGCCTGTGCGACAAAAATTTCCTTGTTGATGGTAGGCGCTTCATCATCAAGCTGGATGAGACATTCGAAGTTGATATAGTAAGTCACTTTGTCAATTATTATTTGAATGCAAAACTTATGCTTCATTTGCTTCAACTTATATTTTTAAATTTTCACTATTCTACTAGCGCATCCCCTGACATGCAAGAATTTTTGTCTTGGATAAGATAGGTTTTAGTGCTATAGATGATATGGAGGTAAAAAGAGTTTACTTGAAGACGGAGCATGGGTATACTTTCAACGTCAAATTATATAATGGAGACACATACACCCATTTTGAATGCAAAACTTGGCAAGCACTATGCAAGGCTTATGCATTTGAGCCTGATATGGTTATCACCTTTGATATTCGTCCGGAAGATGATATTGAAGGTAATATAGACATCTGGGTCGATGTGCAAACGCCTCCAGTTCTACCATTTGGTGAGTTTTTCTCAACCATGCATGCATATGTTTATGTCTTTGATACAGTTTATTCAAAAATAGTTGACAACTAATTTGTATTGTCAGCTTATTTCGGTTCAAGCAAACATGTCCGGCGCTTGGTAGACAGGACCTACTACTGCCCCGGGGCTCAACTAAACTGCGAGGAGATAAGTCATTATGTTTCATGGCTTGAGGATCTTAATACTGTCAAGACAAAAATTTTTCCTGAACTTAGAAATGTTAGTACTCAAAACGTGCGACCAATGGTGATCGTATTGAACTACGGTCACATCTATAATCGAAAGATGGTAAGATTTTAAATATTTGTCCTTAATTAGTGCATCTTTTGCATACATTATTTTTGAAGCTAAACTTTCATTGCTTAGTATATTAATTACTATACGATGTTCTTCAACAGGGACTTCCGATGACAGTTGTGCCTTAGTGGATCGAGACAAAAGGTCGCATGTCAATGGTTAGCTTACGACCAAGATTTCCTACATTGCACATGAGTGCATTCAGGATTTCTGAAAGCGAAGAATGCTTAATAGTGAAAGATTGGAGCAAAATTGTTAACGATCGCAGAGAAGTACTAGGGGGCAGTAAGGAGAAGCGCAACCCAAGATTAGGAGACAGATTCATCTGCATGCTCCAGTATGATGAATCAGGAGAGCTATACATGTTCTATGCTATTCTACCTTAGAGGGAGCAGCAGGATCAGTAGCTACTAGTTCATACTCTTAATTAGTACTTGTCTCATGTTCGTGTCCTGAACTTCGATGTTGGTGATGATTATGTTGAACTTGATGATATCTTTGCTTCTGTTACAAAGTGAATGTTTCATCTTTAAGCTAGCCAGCGTTGATGATGATTAGATAGCTAGCGGTAATGACTATGATGATTAAATAGTGGTAATTAGATGACTATGATGATTTTTAGCTAGCTAGAGTTTATTTATTTATTAATATGCGATGATGATGATGATGATGATGATGACGACTACAACTCATTATAACGTAAAACAATCCTAAATTAAATTGATAACACAAATTTAATTGAAAGATACAAAATAAAACAAAAACCCACAACCATTTAGTACCGGTTGGTGTTATACCAACCGGTACTAAAGGGCTCCCGGCCCCCGGAGCTGGCTCGTGCCACGTGGTTTCCCTTTAGCACCGGTTCGTACTGAACCGGTACTAAAGGGGGGGCCTTTAGTGCCCACACTTTAGTGCCGGTTCCTAAACTGGCACTAAAGGGCCTTACGAACCGGTGCTATTGCCCGGTTCTGCACTAGTGTAATACAATTCTAGCATGAATAATAAACATTTATCATGATATAAATAAATATAAATAATAACTTTATTATTGCCTCTAGGGCATATTTCCTCAATCAAGGTGAATGACTTGCCGGCACTTTGGACACTAAAGGTGTCCAAGGCTTGTAATGCCTACATTTGAAATGAACAAGAAAATGTATGCCATGTCTTGATCCCAAAGCCACTCACATGCTGGCCTTCGATATTCTTATGAGCACCAAAAAAATTGTTGCACTCGGCTTGGATGAAGCCTCATCTCTTTTGAATTGACATGTCGGTCCGGTTATTCTCAAACTTGTAGGGATCAAACTTCCCACGTTCATGAAAGTAAGTATCGAACCTCTTCCAAAATGTTCTTCCTTTTTGCTCGGCACCGGTTTTGGGATCTTGTCCAATTAGCATCCAAGTTTCGCAAATCAACTTGTCATTTGCATCTGTGTATGCTCCCGTCCTCGCGCTTTTCCTTCTCTTTTGTGACCGGCCTTGCCCCTCGAGCTCATCCTCAAACTCCAATGGCTCTCTGTTGATGTAGACACCCTCGCCACCTCCGAGTCTTGGTCGTGGCCATCTTGTCCTTGGGTATATTAGTCTTGGGCATGTTGGGCGTCTTGCTGTCTTGGGTCTCGTTCTCATCATAAGCATGGCCACCCTTGTTGGTCATTTCAAAGACTTCGGCCGACGTCGGGGTGGACATTTCAACAGATAGTTCGTGGGCATCAGGCAAGTTGGCTGGCAAGACCATGCATAGGTACTTCCGTTGCGTCCTGGTGAACTGGCTTGCCATAGGGGTGCGGTTGAGGTCAATGGGGGCATCGCGTGCAAGCCAAACACGTAGTCACCCATATTCAGAGAGTCATCCCGGAGCGATGTGGAGAATCGGGAAGCGACCAGGTCATGTAGGGGATGGAACCCGTACGTTGGCGGCGTTGTTGATGTGCACATCGACTCTGGAAGCGGCAGCCAAGCCGCCATCAAGCCCGTGCTAGCTGCAGCCACAGCGGCGATGGCGAGAAGGGCCGGCTTTCCATGGAAGCCTATCATGAGGAGGGCCTTTTCCGTGGTCGCGACCACGAGGACCTCGTTCTCCGCAGTGGTGGCCTGCACCTAAAATGTTGCGGCTATGGTGACCACAAGGGCAATATCTTGTTTCTCCTCGCTCCACTTCTTCGGCCGGCTCGCTTCAACGACTCGGCAGCCTTCTCCGCCATGGTGTGCACCTTCTTCAGCTTTTTTGGCGCCACGACACATGCCACTGCGGCGAGGATGGTGGTGGCGGAATTTGGCGCATCGGCTATGGTGGGAGGGTTGGAGGGTTTTGGGAGAGAGAGAGAGGAGAGAATGGGGTCGGTGTGCCACAGATGGGCGGGGCAGGGAAGGACAAGGTGCGGGCGTCACGGGCATCCGCCGAGTGTTCTCGTGAACGCAAACCAAACCCAAATTAGGGTCGGAAATGGGTCACGGCGAACAAAAAATGGACAACAATCTATTTACGTCGGCGCGTTGGACCATGATTTTTGTTGAACATACCCAAACAAATGCGAATGGACCAAATGCGTCTCCGTGTTGGAGTTGGTCTTAACCTGATAGCCCGGGCCTGCTTTTTTTTCGAGAGTACGCAATTGCGTACCGTATTTTTATAGAAGAAGGAAAACAAAATTTACAAGAGTCCAGATGATGATGCGAACATCATCATGGGAGCACCCACTCCAACCAAAAAGAAACTAAGCTAATGTCTCACAAATCGTTGTAGGCCTCCAACACCATTAAAAGCTAAGTTCCACTCTCTAAGTTCATCTAAGATTAGGCGAACAAGGTCTCTAGCTTCCACTTGTTGCTCCCTCCTGTTGAAGACTCGTGCGTTGCGTTACTTCAGAGCGCCCAAGCCGTGCAGATGACAAAGCTGTCAAAACCTCTCCTCTCACTCGAATGCATGCTTCTTCGTTTTTGAATCCACCATTCCACCATGGTATCGTCAACCGTCGGCCCCGAGATTGTGAGTTGTAGTTCATCCATGCATGTGAACCACACTTCTTGTGCATACACACACTGAGCAAGAATGTGCTCCGCGTTGTCCTCGCTCTGCAGGCACGTGAAACAAGGCGAAGGTTGATCTTGTAGACCATGGCGGGCTCTCCGCTCCGAAGTCCATATCCTGTGATGCGAAGCAAACCACATGAATATCTTAAGTTTAAGAGGAGCTAAACTTCTCCAGATGCATGTGGCCGCCGGTGCCCTAATCAATCCTTGGCAAAGCCTGGCATAAGTGGCCTTAGCCAAATAAGAGCCCTCCTCCCCTGAGCATGGCCAGGAGAACTTGTCTTCCACCTTGGCGTCCCTTCGAATAGTGGCTATAGCATGCCTAAGGTGCATCAGTTGCATCTGGGCCATGAAGGGCATGTCCCCAATGATGTCTTGCTCCCACCTCCCTCTTACCAGAGCTTGCTCAACCGTTCGCGAGTTAATCACCCGGGTTTGAATCATCGCTTGAATGTTTGGAGCAATATAATGGGCTCTGTATCCATGAATCCATATGTCGCGCCAAAAGAGCACTCGATCACCTCTGCCAACCTCAATGCCAACTAGACTATCGAAAACTTCTCTTGCATCATCATCCACCATCAGCGCCAAATTGCTCCATGGTCTGTCCTTGTCCACTCTACTTAATCATTCCCATCTAACTCTTAGCGCCAAAGCTTGCAGTTTCAGATTTTTCACTCCCAATCCACCAAAGCTTGTGGGTCTGCAAATCGTGTTCCAAGCCACCAAACATTGTCCACCATTGGTTTTGTCTTTGCCAGCCCAAAAGAAGAAGCGCATCCAAGTGTTAATCTCCTCAAAGACCCATTCAGGCACATTAAGGATTAGCAGTTGGTGAACCGGTCTGGCTGATAAAACCGATTTAACCAGCACCAGGCGCCCAACCCTCTGTATGAAGCCTCTTTGCCATCCCGGAGCCATATTTTTGACCATATCCAGCAAAGGTTGCCATTCATTCCTGGTTAACTGACGGGTGGCGAGCTGGAGCCCAAGATATCTTATAGGGAAGTCAGCTAGGGCACAATGAAGCAGACTAGTTACCCTATCTTTATCCTCCTGCTCCCCTCTGAAGATGGTAGCCGTAGACTTGCCGTAGTTAACTTTAAGGCCGGAGGCCTCACCGACAACCAACAAGGCCTCCCGAACGAATTGCAGATCTTGGAGCGATGGGCGGATGAAGAAAGCAACATCGTCTGTGTATATGGAGACACGTTGAACTGCTGAGATCCCTCTGAATGAGCTTAGCACACCATCCACAGAAGCTTTAGTCACCACCGCAGTGAGAGCATCCATTGCAATAACAAAAAGGAGCGGGGAGACCGGGTCTCCTTGGCGAAGCGCTTGCGCGTGTGTGATGCTCACTACCGGAATCGCCCCCTATGCCGACGGCTAGGGCCGTCGGCAAGGGCCGTCGGCATAGGCCTGAGTCCCGTCGGGATAGGCCTATGCCGACGGCGTCGGCATAGGGCCGTCGGCAACATATGCGTCGGCACAGCCAGGGACACCGTCGGCATAGAAAGGCCGTCGGCATATATGGTACGCCGACGGGGGCCGTACATCTATGCCGAACTACCACGCCTAACGGCGGCCGCCGTCAAGTTTGCCCAACGAACGGTCGCCACGTGGCACCACTATGACGACGCCCCGACCGTCGGCATAGGTGTGCAACGTGGCGACCAGCCGCTGCTCTAGGCCTAGGGCTATGCCGACGGCCTGGCCGTCGGCATAATTTGAAACTAAGCCGACGGCCAGGCCGTCGGCATAGTCCTTCATACAGAGCTCCCAGTAGCTGACACGTGGGCGCCTATGCCGACGGCCTGCCCGTCGGCACAGTTTTTGAACTAAGCCGACGGCTAGGCCGTCGGCATAGGCTCCCACGTGTCAGCCACTGGGAGCTCACGCTAGCCCTATGCCGACGGCCTAGCCGTCGGCATAGTTTGCTTTTGCTTTTTTTTTCTTTTTTCTGTTTGTTTTTAGATCAGTTCAATTCAAATAACATCACTTATATGACAGCACATATCAGCAGCACATATCAGCACATATCAACGAACGTAAGCATAAGCATCATCACAACAATAGATCATCATCACACAAGCATAAGCATATCAACGAATGTAAGCATAAGCATCATCACACAAGTCAGCTAAATGATCATCAGCACACACAAGTCATGTCAAGCATCATCATCACATCTCAAGCATCATCGAGCACCGCGGAGGTCGTCACCGCCAAGACGGCCAAAGTCCAGGTCATCAGTGCTAGCGGCAGCACTACCGCCAAGACCGCCTCCTCCTCCGCCTCCGTGGATCGGAGTGGTCGGGCTCCGTGTCTCCGGAGTGCTGCGAAGACCACCGCCAACGGTAGATCCACCTGTTCCCTGCATGTTGAAAAGACATATGCATGAGATCTATGACTGTGTTGAAAGGCATGACATGCTTTGGGTGAATAGATTGGGGATGAACTAACCGGCGAGGGGCCAGCGTTCTGTGCCACAAACTCCTCAAAGCTCATCAGCACTGGTTGTGCTGGAGGGCATTGTGCTGTAGGGAACTGAGGACACCTGCCGGCCGCCATATCCTGAAAAGCCTGCTGCATCTGGCTATCCCTCTGCACTTGGTGTTCATAAAGCCTCTGATGCCACGCCATGGTCTCCTGGCGTGTGTACTCCATGTAGGCCTACGGTATGACATGATGGAACTCATAAAACTACTAAATGCGGAAAATGAAGTGAGAAATGAAGATAAGAGGGAAAATACTTACAGATTGTTGCTCCTGAAAGAGGGACTGTGCACTCGTCACTGGCTGGCTCGTGCGCTGGCTCAGGCTCGGGTCGATCCGACAAAGCTGTGTGTAGGAGATACTAGGAGTGATCACAGCATCGAGAACCGCCTCCCGACCGTGCTCCTTGGGCCCCATCCTCACCACCGACATGTCGTCCAGAGGCGCCGCAATGGGCTCAGGTGTGTCAGGATGTAACTCCAGATACGCTTCGGAGTAGGCCTTCTTCCTCCCTGCGGTCTTCTTGCCATAGTACTTGGGCTCTCCAGGCTTGGGGTCCTTCCGCGTATGGGCGATCTCCCACGCCTGCATGTGTGAGAGCGGCCGCTTCAGTTTCTCCTCCTGCACCACCAAACAGAGGTTAGTCATACATAAGAAAGTGATGATAAATAGAAGAAGAAGAATGTTTAATGGGGTTAGTCATACATTAACTGCCTTGTGGAGATAGTGGTTTCGGTTTCCCTGAGCATGTACTCCCTCCGTCCCTCGGTTAGCCTTATTTTGGGTTCTCATAGCCGCCCAGGCTCCAGCCTCATCACACCAAAGATCCACCAATGCCGCCCAAGACTCGTCTTTTCCATAACACCAATTTGGACACACCTACATAATAAAAGCATAATGACATGTAGGTGTGTCCAAATTGGTGTTATGGAAGCATAAAGCATAAAGCATAATGTACCACAAGGTAATGAAAGTATAATGAAAAATCTTTTATACTTACTGCCAAGAACTCGTGCCTCTCCAAGGTAATGCCCATCCTCCGCGCTTCTTCCTTGGTCATCTTCACACCAAGTGCGTCGTGGTAGTATGTGGAGATGGCCACATAGCGCACCTCGTACTGCATCTGGCGGGCCTTCTTCTTGCATTGGCGCAGCACGATCTGGTCCGCTCTAGCCCTGTGCTCCGGAAGAACTCGATAGAATTTCTACAATCATGCATGAAACAAGAATGGGAGAAGCCATGAGTTAAATCATTCATGAAACTAGAATGGACTTGTGCTTCTGAAAAGAACTCACCCAGAAAGTAGTGATCACGACCTTGGCATGGGTCTCATGGTCCGCGTGGCGGGCCGCTTCCCAGTGGTCCCAGCTCGTGGCCAAAACCCGACGGTCCGGCTGCCTGACTGGATCAGGACAGTACAACCCCGGCCAATATAACTTCAGCAAGACGGTGATGAGGCCGTTGGGAATACGGACCCCTTTAGAATATATCCAGTTGCTGCAAAAGAATGAACTATTAGCATGTGACAAGAAAAATAAATAACAACCGGAATAAGCATGTGACAAGCAACATAATGAACCACTTACTCTTTTCCCGTGGGCTCAATGAGCCACTTCTGCTCCTCAGTAGCAGGAACCTGCTTTGGTAGCTTTGCGTTGCCACGCAGCCACCCCTTCGTGTCAACCCCCTTCCCGTCACCACCATCATCCCCGCCACCACCCTCCTCCTTGCCTGCCTCCCCCTCCCCAACCTCCGCCCCTACCTCCTCCTCCTCCTCCTCCTCCTCCTCGCCTGCCTCCTCCTCCACCACCTCCTCCTCCTCCTCCTCCTCCTCCTCCTCCCTAGAGTGTACCTCACTAGAGGAGGGTACCTCACTAGAGGAGGGCCTCGAAGACAACACCCCTAAGTCGGTGAGGGTGCGCTGTTTCTGGCCGCGACCCCCTGTAGTGGCTCTCCCCCCAGCACCTCGTCCTCTAGAGGCTCTCCCCCCGCCCCCTCCTCCTCTAGGGGCACCTCTCCCTCGACCTCCCTGTGAGGAGTCATCGTCAAGTAGCCGAGAGGGAGGATTACGTGCTCGACCACTCCGACTAGGCAGCCCGACGACCTTGCGTAGGAAACCCACGCCGTCGGCCTTCCCCTTGCCCATGTTCCACGAACCTGCATTGAAAAGAGAAAAAGCAATTAGTAAATTAATGAAATGAAGGAAAAGGCATGATAATAAACACATTAATAAAAATGCATAAAAAGGCATATTCTTAAACTATAGAAAAAAAATACTTGAAACGTACATCTGCTAGAACCCATATGAATCATCACTGTTGTAACCTCTTTCTCGGTCCGTCTCATCATCACTATCAATCATATCATCTTCGTTGTCCGACGGAGGTGGAGGCTCTTCCTCGTCGTCAACGTCTTCGTTTAACTTTTCTAGCATAAGTATGTCATTTTCATTGACAATGGTCTCACCATCATTCCGTGCATCGTCGACGTTTGGGTCCACATCATCATCACCCAATGGTCTAGCGTCATCGTTTCTAACCACATCATCATCATCATCATCAGGTTGCTCTTGATAGAACACTCCCTCGTATGTCATGGGGTTAATGTTGTAGTAATCGTCTTCATTCGGGTCTGGTAGCTTACCATGTGGCGACACCTTGAACACAACTTCCCAACCCTTTAGATACACTTTCTGGCATGGGTAAGGCAGATAATATACTTGTGTAGCTTGGGTAGCCGCAATGAAGCGATCGGCTCCGGCATAGACGGTTGATGGTTTAACTTCGACCAAACCAATGGAAGGCGTATGTTTTACCCCCTCCCGCGGATCGAACCATCGGCATTTGAACACAGGCAGACTTAGGGTCTCACGCCCCTGGCGGAATTTAACCTCGTATATATTTTGTACCCTTCCGTAGTAGTCTACTGAATTTTGACTGGGGGTGTACGCTCCAGTATTTATAGTTTTGGGATCGGGGCGGCTGTTTTGGTGCTCCTCTGTATGGAAGCGATACCCATTCACATCATACTTTTTACATGTCATGACGGCAGGGTCAAAACCCATGGAAACCCATCTCAATTCATCATCCATAGATATGTTCGGATCTTTTCCCTACAAGTATAATGGAAATTGTTGCGTGCATTAGTTCGGTTAACTAATAAATGTTGAAGTAGGTATTTAATAGGGGAGTGTGGAAAATTACTTTGTCCATGAACCAAGCAACAAAATTTTTACGTCCAGGGTTTCCATGACGGAGAAGAGTAAGTGCCTCCGCCTCAGTAGGAGGATTCACTCCCATCCATTCCTCTTGAACGAAATCACTAAAAAAAGATAAGCGGTGTTAGACCGGGACTAAGTGAACATGAAACATGATGATGTGGAAGACATAAAGGAATGGTGTAGTGGTATTACCTCATCCACACTTCCTCAACTTCCTTGATGTTGTGCAAGATATAGAACATGAGGTCCTCCCACTCTTGTCGTGGCATGTTATAAGATTTCGAGGCCCCAGCCCTCCCACCTTGCGCGTTGAATAGATCGAGTCTGGGTTGATACTTGGGCTCTTCTATATTGTATCGAGGCACCTTGTTATGCAGATGGGGAACGTGGTCTGGATAGTATGATGTCCTGAGGTCTGACACCTCCTCTAGGATAACTGCCTCAGCTATGGAAGCTTCAATCTTAGCTTTGTTTCCACATTTCCGTCGGAGATGCTTGTTCTGCCTCTCAGGGCCGTACTGCCAGCGATTTTGCACAGGGCCCCCCAACAATACCTCGTTCACGAGGTGCAGAATGAGATGTGTCATCGGAGTAAAGAAGCCTGGCGGAAAGATCTTCTCTAGCTTGACTATCAACTCCGGTGCCTTCTTATGCAATTTTTCAATCACCTCTTTACTTACTTCTTTAGCACAGAGCGTGCGGAAGAAATGGCTAAGCTCGGCAAGCACTCACCAGACATGCTCGGGGACATAGCCTCGAACCATCACCGGCATTATCCGCTCAATCCACACATGGTAGTCATGACTCTTCAGGCCGGTCACTTTGCCCGTTGAAAGATTGACTCCCTTACTTATATTCGATGCATAACCATCGGTGAACTTCAAAATTTGTTTCAGCCAGATAAGCACTTCTTTTTTTTCTGGCGGTTTAAGGACAAAGTCAGCATCTGGCTTGAACCAGTTTTTTCGACCGCTTGTGGGAGGCTTCATGTTCAGGCGTGGTCTATCACAAATTCTCTGTTGATCGGCTCTAGCTTTTATGTTATCCTTCGTCTTATCAAGAATGTTGAGGATCGTGTGGAAAAGGGACTCTGCCACATTCTTTTCGGTGTGCATCACATCAATTTTGTAAGGAAGTTTGAGGTCCTTGAAATAGGGAAGCTGCGAGAAGGGGGTAATGTGCGTCCAGTTGTGCGTTTCACCATATCCCTCAAAGCCTTTGGCTTTACCTTTGACTTTAGGCTTGAGAGCTTTTAACTGAGCAAGAACATCTGCCCCCGAAAATGTTGGAATCTCGGTTACTTCATGAACAACCCGGCCTTTGGTGAAGTTCTTCTTGTCTTCCCTGTCTGGATGGTCTGGAGGGAGGAACTGTCGATGCAGGTCAAAGGCAACATACTTGCCACCCTTACTCAGCCAAATCATTCGCAGAGCCTGCATGCACACTGGGCATGGCATCTTACCACTTGTACACCATCCGCAGAATAGAGCATAGCCGGGAAAGTCATGCATGCAATAGTGCAACCAAACTTTCATCAAGAAATTTCTCTGCAGATCCCGGTCGTATGTCAACCTCGGAAAGTACCAAGAATGGTGCAAAGCATCCACAAGCGGCTGCATAAACACACCCAATTGCTTCCCCGGGTAGTCAGGCCCCGGAATGATGAGCGACAAGAACATGGTCTTCCGTTGCATTAGGGCACCGGGAGGAAGATTGAGCGGAATTACAAACACAGGCCAGCAGCTGTATGGATTGGACGACATACCATATGGATTGAACCCATCACCCGATATGGCTATTCTTACATTCCCAGCCTCGGCTGCTTCCTCGGGGTATTCTTCATCGAATGACTTCCATGCTTCCCCTCCCGATGGATGTACGATTTTTTTTGGATTGTACCTTATACCTTCCTTGTGCCACTTCATCATTTTGGCAGACTCCTTCGTGATGAAAAGGCGCTGCAGTCTTTTTATAAAATCAAGATACCGAAGAACCTTAACGGGGATGGTTAGCTGCTTTTTCTCACCATCCTCACCGACCACCTCAATGTACCGAGACGAACCGCACTTCCTACAGTACTTGTCATCCGCATACTCGTGCCTAAACAAAAGGCAATTCTTCGGGCAAACATCTATTTTCTCATAATCCATAGAGAGTGCCTTCATGATTTTCTTTGTATCATACATGCTTTTCGGCAGTTCATGACCCTCAGGGAGGCTGTTAGCCCATACTCCCAGGAATGCTTCGAAGCATTTCTGGCTACAGCCGTACTCGGCCTTCACTGCAATCAGTTGTGAGATGGCATCCAGCTGAGATAATTTCGCACCCGCATAAAGAGGTTTCTTCGACGAGGCCAAGACCTCCAAGAAGGCCTTTGCGGTTGCCTCCGGCTCCTCTGGTTCATTCTCCGAAGGTGTCGCATTTGCCGTTTCTGCAACAATGACATCATCTAGCATGTCCCTAACCCCGTCGTCCTCATATCCATCGATGCGTTGTCGCATCACCTCCTCTCTACCACGGTCCTGCTCGACTATGTTTATCGGCGGCATGTCAAAGTTTGGCATATATCCGTGCGTGCGAAGGTGCTCACTCATGTCCGTCTGATTTCTACGGTGACGTCTGGCACATCTCGCACAGGGGCATGGTGGGATAATTCTCATTGGACGACGGAATATCTCCTTCAAATACACATCGGTTTTCGCGATCCACTCTGATGTTACTCAATTCCGACGGATAAAACCACTGTACATCCACTGATTATCTGCCATCCTCTGCTTTTTTGCAACCCACACAACATAATTAAGGATTCACTTAAATTAATCACATCAAATTTTTAGTTTCTACCGCGTTTAATCCACCTACATCTCTAATAGGTAAAGATGGGTCCTAATCCCACCCGAGGATGTGTAGATTGAGTACGTTCTCCATTCTACCCCGTTCCGAGACAAAATTTCGGCAGCACCTCCCCGCCGTTCTCCAGATACACGTCTCGGAAAATAGCCGAGAGAATGTGCTCCGGAGAACAATGGGGAGGCGCCGCCGAAATCCTGTCTCGGAACGGGGTAGAACATGGAGAACATACCCAATCTACACATCCTCGGGCTGTCCGTGGAAATCGCTGGACAATCCGAAAGAGCTGCGGTGATAAATATGCAATTGAATGCATATTTATCCATGCAACCCTTTCGGACGGGAGACGCCTAGGTTACGTCAGTTGACTTGAGAATGAAATCTAGTGATATGAAAAAATGGAGGAGATGGACTTGTAGCTCACCCTCGACTGTAGAGGAAGTAGTCGAACAGCAGAGGGATGCTCAGGGGGACCAACGCATCAGACAACGGTCACTCCGATGAAATGCGACACCACAACGCCTGCAAATTCCACAACGGTCACTCAAGATCATCATGAGTATCATTTTTTTAGCAAGATCATCACATCTTAGTAAGTCTCAAAATTTTGTCCAACATCCATCCATCCATTCATCTATCATTAACTTTACCAACATACATTCGTCAACATGACCTAACATTAAATATATGACAAACAAAGTTTCTAAAAAATTTCACCGACATTCCATCCATCCACCATCTATGATTCTAACAACATCCACATCATCATCTATCATCATTAACATCATCATCTATCATGTAACAATCATCATACATTTGCAACTATCATCAAAAAATCCATCATCTAATGTCATGCCCCTTGTTAAAAAAATTGCTTTTCTTGCATTTCTCACATTTGTAACTATCATCAAATCATCTATCAACTAACTATGCATCCATCCATCTAGTTACATAACTATGAACAACAACAAAATTATCAAAAAAAATCTACAGAGAGGGAGGGAGGGAGCTCACCGTGGGGAGGTCCGGCTCGGGGGGAGGGGCAGGGACGGAGGTCGGGGCGGGGACGGAGGTCGGGGGAGGGAGGGGCGGGGCGGCCCGGGGTTGGTGCGGCGTGGGGCGGCGGAGGTCGGGGGAGGGAGGGCCGTCGACGGCGGTCTTGGGGCGGCGCGGGCACTGGGGACGGTGCGGCGGCGGTCGGGGAGGGGATTGGGGCGGCGCGGGCAGTGGGGGCGGTGCGGCGGTGGTGGGGGAGGGGATGGGGGCGGCGCGGGCAGTGGGGGCGGCGTGGCGGCGGTGGGGGATGGGATGGGGGCGGTGGCGCGGGTGGGGATCGGGGTCGGGCGGGGGGAAGACGGTGCGGGGGAGATGGGGAATGGGTGGTCGGGGGCGAACCGCTGCGGATAAGGTCAACCTATGCCGACAGCTTGGCCGTCGGCATAGGCCTGGCCCTTTTCCACGTCATCGATCCGTGGGCGTGCGCGCTTCTATGCCGACGGCTAAGCCGTCGGCATAGATACTTTCCATTTTTTTTGTTATTACGACATATGTGTGACTCTCAGCACAATGTAAAAAATAGTCTCACCCTCGCCCAAAAATAGTCTGAAGGTTTCACCGTGATAGTCCACTTTCCATGATGGATGCCGTTTTCCACCTCCGAGACATGGCGGCAGCAACGCCCGTGAGGGGGGCACACCCCGGAGTCGCGTGTCGGGTGCCTGAGCGTGCCACCATGCTGCCACAAGCGTAGTAGGGCCCTACGTAACACGTGGCGGCATTGCAACCCCCTCCGGTACCCCGTCCCGTCTAACCTTGACATAGACGACCGCCGGATCTAGCTCTTTGACTTGTGCCGGACTGGGTCTGACCGGTGGACCTTTTCACCTGATTTTCGTAGCCCACGCCCCGGAGACGCGTCCCGCCTCTTCGGACATGCCACCACACCACCCCGCATGTATGAGGGCCCGGTGCGACGCTCCGGTGGCATTGCTACCCCCCCCCCCCAGTGCCCCCGTCCCGCCTAACCCTGTAGCGTTTGACCACGGGATCTACCCCTTTGACTTTGCACGGATGGGCTTTGACCAGTGGACCTCCCCACCCGGTTGTGTTAGGTCAGCCCATAGGAACACTTTGGAGCAACATCCGGGGCAGACCCACAGCAAGATCCCCTCCGTGTAGACCCCACGCGTCCGTTTCCCCCCTCCAGGTGCCGGCGGCGGCGCCGTCCGTGAGGGGGGCACACCCCGGACACGCGTGCCGGGCGTTTGCAACCGCGACAACACTTCCAGACTTGTGAGAGGCCGCCGGCGCAAGATTTGGCGGCATGCTAGCCCCCGGAGGCCGCCGGCCACAGCCGTAGACGCGCGAAGGGCAATCCGCGTAGAGGGAATTTTTCGGATACTTCTCCATCACCAAAAATTATGAAAAAATACCATCGTTACTATAGCACATGTGCCCACGTCGTGCAAAAAAAATCATGATTTTATCGCGCTCCGAGTATTTAGTAATATTGACGCTGCATCGTTACCGCAGAACGTCTACTACCGTGTCATCGCCGTCCGTGAGGGGGCCACGCCCCGGAGACGTGTCCCGCCTCTTCGGACATGCCACCACACCACCCCACATGTATGAGGGCCCGGTGCGACGCTCCGGTGGCATTGCTACCCCCAGTGCCCCCGTCCCGCCTAACCCTATAGCGTTTGACCACGGGATCTACCCCTTTGACTTTGCACGGACGGGCTTTGACCAGTGGACCTCCCCACCCGGTTGTGTTAGGTCAGCCCATAGGAACACTTTGGAGCAACATCCGGGGCAAACCCACAGCAAGATCCCCTCCGTGTAGACCCCACGCGTCCGTTTCCCCCCTCCAGGTGCAAGATTTGGCGGCATTGCTACCCCAGTGCCCCCGTCCCGCCTAACCCTGTAGCGTTTGACCGTGGTACTTTCGATCCAATGACTCACATGAGCTAGGAAGAAACACACCCTTGATCCAACGACTCGCAAGAGCTAGAAAGAAACACACGGTCCATGTTATTCTTCCTGATTGGTGGGATGCACATTAGTACCCACTCCGGACTCCGAAACCCTGATACTCGGAAAGAGTTTGTCCAGTTTGTACACGAAGTGCGTCCAGTTTTTGCCGTGACCCTCTCTACTCTTTCGCGCATCCCCCCTCTAAGTGACGGCTGCTCTACCTTCCGTGGAGGGGGGCCACACCATGGAGCCCCAAGACGGGCGTCTACGCATGCCAGAACACTTTCACACATGCATCGGGACCCGTGCGATGTTTCGGTGGCATAGCTACACCCCGAAGGCCGCCCCGAATCCGAGTTGACCAGTAGATCTAGCCCTTTGACTTTCGCCGGACGGGCTTTGACCGGTGGACTCTTCCACCTGGTTGCGATAAGTCAGCCCGTAGGAACATCCCCGAACACGGTCTGGACCCAACCCAACACTAGATTCCCTCCGGTTCCACCGCACCCGCACCATCCCCCCTCTAAGTGACGGCAGCTCTGCCTTCCGTGGAGGGGGGCCACACCACGGAGCCCCAAGACGGGCGTCTACACATGCCAGAACACTTTCACACATGCATCGGGACCCGTGCGATCTTTCGGTGGCATAGCTAGACCCCGAAGGCCACCCTGAATCCCAGTTGACCAGTAGATCTAGCCCTTTGACTTTCGTCGGACGGGCTTTGACCGGTGGACTCTTCCACCTGGTTGCGATAGGTCAGCCCATAGCAACATCCCCGAACACGGTCTGAACCCAACCCAACACTAGATTCCCTCCGGTTCCACCGCACCCGCACCATCCCCCCCCCCCTCTAACTGACGGCTGCTCTGCCTTCCGTGGAGGGGGGCCACACCACGGAGCCCCAAGACGGGTGTCTACACATGCCAGAACACTTTCACACATGCATCGCGACCCATGCGATGTTTCGGTGGCATAGCTACACCCCGAAGGCCATCCCGAATCCCAGTTGACCAGTAGATCTAGCCCTTTGACTTTCGCCGGATGGGCTTATATAACCGTAGGAGGGCCACCGCAACACCTGGCGGCATTGCTACCCCCCAGGTACCCCGTCCCGTCTAACCCTGACACAGACGACCGCCGGGTCTATCCCTTTGACTTTCGCTAGACGTAGTTTGACCGGGGGACCTTTTCACCTTGTTCTCATAGCCCAGCCATAGGTACACCCCCCAACACAGTCCCGGCACAACCCACCCCAAGATTCCCTCTGCGTCGGCCCGACGTGGCCGTTTCAACCCCCCCCCCCCCGGGGCACGGCGGCATCGACGCCCGTGAGGGGGGAGGGGGCACACCCCGGAGCCGCGTGCCTACGCCTGCCACCACGTTTCCACAACCGTAGGAGGGCCCACCGCAACACCTGGCGGCATTGCTACCCCCCACAGGTACCCGGCCCGTCCCGTCTAACCTCTCCGTGACACGACGGAAGAAGGCCCGTGTGGGGGGCAATCGATATATGTTTTCTGTACATTTAAGTTAATGAAATTAGTATTGGAAAAAAATAAAAAATAATAAAAGAAAATACAAAAAATATAAAAATATTATTAGAAACCTATGCCTACGGCCTAGCCGTCGGCATAGCTACGGCCACGGAACGGTAGAGCCCTGGATCGATGACGTGGCGTAGGGCGGGGATCAATGACGTGCCAAAAACCATGGGCCAGGCCTATGCCGACGGCCTAGCCGTCGGCATAGAAATACCACCACACGGGACCGGCGAACGACGCGGATCGATGATGTGGCGGCGCGGCGGATCGATGACGTAGGCGAAGCTATGCCGACGGCTAGGCCGTCGGCGTAGCTATGCGGACGGCCACCGTTAGCCCGTCGGCGTAGCCTGACGCCGTCAAACTGTTGTCGTCGCCCGGGTAGACGGGCCCACGTGATATGCCGACGGCCTGCTCTATGCCGACGGTCCCCGTTGGTATATTCGGATAATCACCGACGGCTTATCTATGCCGACGGCCCCCGTCGGCATAGATGGTTATACGCCGACGGCCTTTCTACGCCGACGGCTTTAGTTGGGCCGTCGGGGTATGCCAATATATGCCGACGGAGACCGTCGACATAGATATGGCCGTCGGCAACTGCCTAAATTCTGGTAGCGGCTCCTGCCAGGTAGACCATTGACCACGATGCGGGTAGACGCGGATTGCAGAAGAATTGACAACCATTTGATCATCCTCTGTCCAAAACCTTTGGCCTTGAGCATCTCGAACAAGAAAGGCCAAGAAAGAGAGTCAAAAGCTCGCGAGATATCCAGCTTAAGGAAGACACCTTTGCACTTCCTCGAAGCAATTTTCTTGGCCACTTGTCTGACCAGGAGAGTACTGGCGTGGTAGAAAACATTACGGAGACGAAATGACGGCCGCTAACAACGTGTCGGGGCATGGCTCGGTCCGACTAGGCGTGCTTGCATGTGAGGAAATTTTACCAAAAATATTCTCCATAGTAGTGTACGACGACCTTCCCTATGAGGCCATCATAGACATCCCAATTAAATATTTGTTGTTTTCATCTTACTTTACTACCGACATCCAAGATATTTTCTACTCTGACTACATCACTCGAGGCATGCACCTCTAGTAAAAAGTTGTTGCTACAACAACAACAAGAAAAACAACACAGAGAACTCCGTTGCATGATGGCTCCTTTTCTGTTCTTGGTGGATGGTTTCTTTTCTTTTCATGATGGGCCGCTGCGACAGGTATGGTGATACCAGTGGCGGAGCCAAGATTTCCGACATGGGTATGCATGGTGAATTTTTTTTTGCTTCACAACAACGTAAGAAATAAAAAAAGTTCATGATACCGATGTTGATCTTGAACTTGGTTTTCAACGTCGATAGATAGCAATGTTGGTGTTGATGTCGAACTTATCTTCGGCGCCATTGAAGCAGCTTTGTCCCACAAATGCTTCAAATCACTGCCCCTGTTCTTCATTTTTCACACATATAAAAAAATGCATGTTACATAGTGATGGTGACAATGGTGGGCAGTCTTACAGATTTGAATGTTCATAATTCAGAAACTAAGAAGCTTGAAATTCATCTTGTTTTTCTTGGACTTCTTCACAAATTTTATAGCCAGACAATACAAACCGAACTAAGAATTTACTCAAATAAGGGAATGAAGATAATCCTTTATTCTTAGCTAACAATTCAGACAAATCAAGAATAAGCACTCACTGTCTCGCAAAAATCAACCTGACAATGGGAGAACTGCCCACGCCGTCGTCGCTGCCGACTTTCCTGCTAGATGGCAGATGTGTGTGCGCCGCTGCGACCCTGCAGCCTGCAGGGGAAGCCGCGAACATGCAGGAACGAGATCGATTGGCGGCGGCTTCCGATGGCCGATGTGGGCATGCAGACGCGGCGCAGCGGTGTGCCCCAGTTCCTCGATGCGGCGCAGCGGGCGGTTGAATCAGCGAAATCGTTGAGTCGAAGGCTCCTAGGCACGCTGCCTCCTCGACTTCGTCAAATTAGGCAGCATTCTGCCTCGAAAGACACGGCCCAGTAGCACTACCTAGGAACGAGTAGAACCCAATATAGGCCCAAGTGGGTGTGGATCGTTATTCTCTTCATTTCTCTTCTCCTGTACGTACAACTACACTGTCATATGTTATATAAACGCATATAGGAGCTTATATACTGAAATGTTTTTGTAAAAAATGTTGGGTATGCATTGCATACCCTTGCATTAGCTTGGCTCCGCCCCTGGGTGATACGATGGTTCGGTCAGCTTTGCTGCATATAGGGTTTTATTCAGATGCAATGATGGTCTTGAAGCGGAGATCCACGTACTTATGCAAGGCATGGCTTTAGCTCTCGAACACACAGAACTGCAAGTCATCGTATCAAATGAGAATCTCTCACGGTCAGCCTATGGGCAGTTGATAGCTGAGATCAAGGCCCTGATGGAGAAGAGGGGGTTTATTCCCCAGAAAATTTGTAGGGATCAAAATAGGATAGCAGATTGTCTGGCTAATTACAGCCATACAGAATCGTGTACTCCTATAATTTTAGAATAAAACTCCTTTTTACCGGAAAACAACAACAACAACAAAAAATATCGATGTGCCCCGGCCACCAGGGCGTGATGATGATGATGGAAGAATTAACTGTCACTCGTGCTGGTCTGTTATATTCCCTGCACTTAGGCTTTTCAATGTGCATTGCAGGCTTTGAGTCGCATACGTGGTGTACCTCATTACTTGCATTGAGAGAGTGGAAGCATCGATCGAGTGTATGGTGATTAGGTTAGGGTTCTTTGCCTGGCATCCAAGCAACATGGCTGCGTACTATACATGCATGCCGGTGTGTGTGTGTCTGCTTTGGTCTTTGTTTTTTTTCTCTTTTAATTAGCATCTGGTGCTTATTTATTGCTAGCATCTTTTTGTCTCTCTGTAGTACATCCTCTAGGAAGAAATTTAAGAGCGTTTAGATCATTATTTTAGTGATCTAAACGCTTTTATAGATGGAGTAGTGTATAAAAGGCCATGCAGCCAGAGCCAGACGTAGGTCATTCCACGATATCCTCTACCTCTCAATTTGGTTTCAAGCAAGGTAGCGGGGCGCGCGAGCAGAGCACCATGACCGGCGGCGGCAACAAGGAAAAGAAAGAGGAGCCGCCCAAGGCCACAGCCACAGGTCGGGGCGGCTCCAGCTTGTACGACAAGACGCTGTCGACGGCGTCGAACCTGGCGAGGCTGCTGCCGACGGGCACCACGACAGCGTTCCAGACGCTGGCGCCGTCCTTCACCAACCACGGCGAGTGCCTGCCCGTCAACCGCTACTTCACCTGGGCGCTCATCTTCTTCCTCGGCGTGCTCTGCGCGCTCATCTCCTTCACGGACAGCGTCACCGACCGGCACGGCAACACCCGCTACGGCTTCGTCCACCCCTGTGGCTTCACGCCCTTCAACTCCGGCCCTGGCGGCGACGGGACAGTCCCCATCGACGACAGGGAGAGCAAGAGGCGGCGCATGCGGGGGCGGGACTGGCTGCACTCCGTGTTCCGCTTCGTCGTCTTCATCTCGCTCGCCTTCTGCGACTCCGGCGTGCAGAAGTGCCTCGTCCCGCGCGAGAGCCAACAGTGGCGCGAGTTCCTCGTCAACATGCCGCTCGCATCGGGCTTCCTCGCCAGCTTCGTCTTCATGATCTTCCCCTCCAGCAGGCACGGCATCGGCGCCGGCCCCGGGGCCCCCGCCGCCCTCGACAACCTCACCGACACCAATGCCGACGCCGCCGTCAAGAGTGATCCGTCAAAGAACAGCAAGACTGCTCCCGCGGCCGCAGACACCCGAGTTGCCCCCTCCACCAGCTATGACTGTGAGCTCCACCATGCCGTCTAGCTCCTCTACCCTGGATATCCGGCCGATGCATGCATGAGTGAGTGTTCCTCTTCTTTAAATAACGATGTGTGCCCCACCCCCATGCATGCATGCATGCATCATATGGGATTTGCTTTTCATCTTTTTTGTTTCTTCTTCTTTTTGGTCCTGGGCTTTGGTTGTACCGTTCGTATTATGTGTGATGTGGATGTTGAGTGTGCGTTTTTTTGGGTGGTATGTGCATGGCTACCCCATTTTACTTTAACCAACCAACCAATGTGTGTGCGTGTGTGGAACTGTTGAGCCAATTGTAACATCCAAACTTTCTATAATATAGCCAAATTCACACACAAAAATTTTTTTTCTGGATATATTTATGTATGTAGTTTTCGCATTTCAAACCAACTAATTAATCTGGTTTATATTCTACATTTTATTTGGATGTCAAGCAAGGTTGTCATGATCATAGGTTCTGAAATGGATCAAAACTATGTGGAAAGATTGCAGTAGAATCATATCGTGTGGCATTATAGCGATTTTTCACAGAACATGAAAATCTTACAGGTGGCCACTGGTGTGCCATACCACACGAAACAATCCAGAAACACCAAAAACATGGATTCTTCACAATATCTCTGTAATCGTGTATTGGGGTTCACAAACATGTAACCATATCCCAAAATATTGAGCTATAACCCACAAACAAAGCGTGGAGCGGTTTAAGCAAAGGATTTGGAAGATGTTGTAACCATGCACTGGGGATCATGAAACGTGAAAATACTCAAGGGACCCCAAGATAGTGAACTGGTGATTCACAAAGTTTTGGCTAGGTGGCCCGGCCTTCATGAGTTGGAGAAGGAAGGAGACAGGAAGAAGAACAATATGGATATAAACACGAGGAGAATAGGGTAACTAGCATAGCACCCCCGTCATAACACCCAACCAACAACACACAAATATGCAGGGATTGGAAGGGGATACCCAAGGCAACACACACTCTATGTGTTCATCCCCCCCCCCCCCCCCCCCACATGGAATGATTATGGTTTCTCCTAAACACAAGGGAAAGAAAGAACAAAGGTGAAAGTTTCCTTCCCGATCCTCGGATATGGAGGTCTTGCACTCGCCTGGAGTCTTCACCTCCACTCCAAGGAAAGTAGACTTCTATGACAAATCTCATTTGTGATAGAAAGCCGGTATTTGTTATAAATGTACATCTATGATCAATTTATAGCAAAACCCGGTCTATGGTAGTAGGCGTGTCATAGATGTGTGCACCCTCGTTTTACCGGCCCCCACAGCACCCCCTAATCGGGACGAAATGGTGGCGACGTGGTCTCCATCTATGCTCAACCTAGAGTCGAGGAGGAGATTGAGGGACATGGTGGTTAGCACTGCAAAAGAGGGCAAGCCGTCAAAGTGGGATGGGGGAGGCTAGGCAACAGGAAGACTACCAACGAGAGCAGAAGGGGAGGTGAAGAGCTAGCGCGAGAGAGGAGAGGAGCAGTGTCGATGATTAAGGCACCATCAACCAATGATGTCTTCTCATGTTCCTTGAGCTAGGGCTCGAGCTTCCTCCTTTATAGGTTGGTATCTATCTTCCAGGGATACGGTGCAATCAAGCAATTTTTAGGTTTAGGATAACGCATCTCGCATAACCATAACATCCCTGATATAACATGCTTCAACCTTAAACCACTCTCCCCCCCCCCCCCCCCCCTGAAGTGCCCACGTTGGTATAACGAGATGCAAGTTCCGGAGGTCTCTAGAGACTTGTGTAGAAGAAAGTTTTGAAGGCACCCGCACCCGTACACACCAACAACGCCGAGGACGAGTGGAAAGTTTGCTTATTTTCCAGAAAACTCAATGTGAATATGAGTTATCGGTTTATGTAAATACACTAGTAAGCAGAGGCCCATGGTGAAGCATGCGTGTGCATTTTCGTTGTTTTTTATTTAAAATGAGAGAAGGGGTGGCAGTAGGTTTGAGGGTAGCTGGTTGCGTAGAAAATCTTCTCTCACGATGTAGCTATGGCAATGTTCAAGGCAGGACGTGGGTTACGGTTTCGTCGGTCAGGGCGTCCCTTTTGGACCAAAGTCGGTCACTTTGGCTGGTTTTGGGTTTGTGTGAATGTAGGGTGGCGGCCTTGATGGCGGGAGGCGTGACATTCGTGGGCGAAGCATGTATCCAAGGTGCGGGCGGGCAGCCATCGCCACGCAAGTGACTTGGTTGTGGGTAGTTGACGGAGCTAGGGTGCGACGGAGGGTTGTGAGCGTCGGGTGTATCACTTGCCCAGTCCTTGTACTAGCCGAGGTGGCGGCGTCCGTTGACAATGTATCCTTCCCGAAGGCTCTATCGCGGTGTTCCCACTCCTTTTGTCTTGCTCCGGGTGAAAACTTGATCTACAGGATTGGGCGGTGGCGGCTGTCCGTGGTCGTACCCTTCTGGGAGGCATCGTTTTGGGATTCTTGGCTTTGTCATTGTCCGTCTCACCTCTCCGTTGTGGACTCTCATGGTGGAGGTCTACGTCGGCTCCAAGCGGTCTTCTCCGCACATCTGTAATTTGCTTGGTAGTCGGTCGGTGGCGTGTCAATGCTCGGCACCTTTGTATTTTGTCTTGGGTGTGTGTTGTGTGCGGTGGTGACGTCTATTTGTATCGGTCTGCTCGAATGTAATGTGGTGATGGTTGCTTTATATAATATAAAGCGGGGAAACCCCTTTTCGTCATTTTGCTGGGGTTTGTACGGTAAATCAACAGAGGAAGTAAAAGAAGTAAGAAAAAAATATCCACTGGACCTAGTAAGTAAATCAATAGGAGCAGTAAAAAAAAATACAAGGAAACATGTGTCAGCACACGGAGAGCCGTCACCTAGAATGGCAAACGCACATGAGCGAGCCTGGCTTAACAAGTTTAATTGTCTTATAAAGCTGCGCCTGTGAAGTACGTACTTTCGATCGAGAAATTATATTTCTAGCAAATTATGTGTACTATGGTTCGCATATGCCAGACAATCTATTTTGATCAAGCTATTCTGCGGTGCCTCCTGATATTTCGACAGAAAGAGGCAAGCAGGGGGTGTTGCCGTAGCGCGCCGGAGAGCAAGCGTAGGCAACCGGCAGCAGTTCGGTCTCTCCATCTCTTCTCAACTTCCCCGGTCTTCGGCCCAAGCTGTATGAGGCAGAAACTCGTCCCACGCCTCTGTCCCTATGCAAATTTTGGTGATCTTTCAATCTTTTTAGAAAACCAGTGCACTGCGCGTCCCACCCCGTCATCAGTCCTGTGTTGTCTATGCTTGCGCCCCAAAACGGTTGCTGGCCCTATTGTAGAAGAGATTGCTTGCTAAAAATAGTACTGCATTTGTGCTTAGGGAAAAATGTAAGGGAATGTTGTCAGAAAGTTCTGTGATTGATGGATATGTGTCCAGAAAGTTCTTTGTGTTATATATGTATATATATACTGTGGAGTCTGTGCCTTCTCTATGTTCTGGTTGCCCATGTAGAGCCATATAGAGATAAGTTGTTGAAAAACATGACATCATTTGAGTTACGTCCTGAATCCTCTCTGCGGCAAAATGTTGGCTGCTTGGATCATTGAAACTTTGTTCTTCATGCTGTGCTTAAACATCAAATTTGTAGGTACAGGCATGCCAGATTTGTACCGCCAAAAGTCACGAGGAGAGCTAAATGCCTAATTACGAATATAACAAATAAGTAACATTTGATTGTTCTACAATTTTCAATCTCTACAATCTCTTTAGGACCAGCTGAGCAGCTAATTTCATTTGCATTCTCTGCCCTAGGGTGGAAACCCCACCGCCAAGCATGTGTAAATTAAATTGCTAATTTTGAACTGCAAAAACGCCTTATATTTTGATAGAGAAGAGGTAGTAAATGACTGATGAAGGTTTAGAAACTTTAGATAACAATAGAATCTCTCCCTTTTTTCCAAGGGAAAGCCTTCTTTATTGATTCTCAAATATAGTTTCCTTACATCATGTACCAGATTGCAGAAACAATAAAGTCCGGCCGGGTGATCTGAAAACTACGCTCGTCATAGATCGTCGAAGCTTCTGTAGCCGAAAAGCCTCCATCATGCAGATGCAGTCTGAAACTCTGAATTGATGATCAGCTTTGTACTCCTCGATCATAGTTGGCCATCCATCCGGCTCTAACTCTCGGCCATGGCGGGCATGCTCCTCCATGCAGATAAGTTGTTGAAAAACATGACATCATTTGAGTTACGTCCTGAATCCTCTCCAGCAAAATGTTGGCTGCTTGGATCATTGGAACTAGTTCTTCATGCTGCTTAAACATCAAATTTGCAGGTACAGGCATGCTTGCAGATTTGTACCGCCAAAAGTCACGAGGACAGCCAAATGCCTAAATCATGAATATAACAAATATTAGATTGTTCTACAACTTCCATTCTCTACAATCTCTTTATTAGGACCAATTGAGGAGCTAATTTCATTAGCATTCTCTGCCCTAGGGTGGAAACCAAAACGCCTTATATTTTGATAGAGAAGAGGTAGTAAATGACTGATGAAGGTTTAGAAACTTTTTTTTTTAACTGGAACATACATTCCATTACTTCAACCAAGCTCAGCAGATTCGCTGGCTACCAGGTCAACCAAGCTCAACTGATGAAGGTTTAGAAACTTTTAGATTAGATAACAATAGAATCTCTCTCTTTTTTTCCGAGGGAAAGCCATCTTTATTGATTCTCAAATATAGTTTCATTACATCATGTACTAGCAGATTAGAGAAACAATAAAGTCCGGCCGGGTGATCTCCAGTCGAGAACTCGAGATACAGCTATGAAGACTACACTCGTCATAGATCGTCGAAGCTTCTGTAGCCGAAAAGCCTCCATCATACAGATGCATAACCTCCATGCAGATGTAATCTGAAACTCTGAATTGATGGTCAGCTTTGTACTCCTCGTAGTTGGCCATCCATCCAGCTCTAACTCTCGGCCATGGCGGGCATGCTCCTGACGTCGTCCATGGCGACGCGCACGGTTCGGGAGGGATCGTCGCGGGGGAAGTTGCCGTTGTAGATCACATCGAGGAAGCCGTCGTCGTCCGCTGCGGCGGAGACGACGCGGGCGGCCAGCCAGAGCACGAGGCAGTGCCCCGTCGGCAGGACCCCGGCGCGCGTGCGCACCTTCACCGTCATGCCCTTCTTCACCCGGATCGACGGAGAGCGCGGCCGGGCCGCTGCGGACGGAATCTTCGCGGATAGCTCCAAGGATCGGGATGGTGGTGACGGGACAGCGGACTTGTTGGGAACTCCGGCGGAAACCTTCATCTTGGACGCAGTCGGGATGAGCGCGGATCGGCGCGGCGGGGCGGTGCACCTCTTCGTAACCTGTCCCTGCGGCACAGAGGCGGCGATCTCCTTGGCGGCGGCGCCGTCTCCCTTGGCCACGGCGGCAAGCTGCTTGTTGGCGACCGGCGCGTGCTGCAGGTTCGACGCAGGCGACGTCGCGACTCCGGCTTGCGGGCGTGACGTTGGCATGGACGATGGCTTCTTGGTCGCCGGTCCTGCTGGCTCGTCCGCGGACGAGTTGTGGATCGACGCGGAACTCTGCTTTGCAGACGACTTCTTGGCGATCCCTCCTTTCGGCACGGCGAGGTTCCTGCGCCGGTGGAGCTCGCGGCGGATCGCGCACCGCTCCGAGGAAGCGCGCTTCGCGCTTCGCCATGAGAGCCGGCATGGCTTGGTCTACTTTGGTGGTGGGTGGTTGCGGAGGAGGAGCTGATCGGCGACAAGATTACGATGAGAAGAGGGAAGACGCTATGCTATTTATCAAGCTTGTTGAAAATATGAGCAAATTACTACGAGATTTAATCCGAATAAACAAAATATAAATCATGACCACAGCAGCAGAGATTAAACTAATCATGCGAACTAGCATAGCAGATGAACATATCACATCTAGGGCACATACTAGAAACATGAATTCTACCACGATCTCGAACAGGAAGGATAGAATCACATACGGTGCAGCGGGTGCAGCACCGCCGGCGTTGATGTTGTCGCCCATGTCGTCGAGGATGAGGTTGCCGAGGTCGGGGAAGAAGTCGTCGTTCGCGAAGTCGTCGCTGCCAGCAGTCGCGCGAGTGCGCTCCCCAAAAACCTGATCGCCCCTCTCCCGTACAGGATCACGAGAGGCGGGGTTCCGGAGGCCTGCTGTCCCTTCTTGCGGTGCACGCCGGAAGGAGGGATGGAGAAAACTAGACAACGTGCATAGCTCTGTCCTCGGCTCGGCTCAATCCCGCAACCCGCGTCGCGGCGCGGCGCGGCGCGCGGCGAGCGAGGAGGAGGAGCGCGCGTGTAGGTCTCCTCTTTTCATGCTCATACAAGTGGTAGAAGAGCTCACCTTATAAAGAGGTGCAACTCTCTCTCAACTTCCAATGTGGGACTAAACTTTAGCCTCACTCACTCCACTCACATGTGTGCATGAATGGGCCAAGAGAATTTCAGAATTTTAGTTGGGCTTTGGGCCAAAGGCCTACTAGCAAAATTCCAACAATCCCCCACAAAGTCTCATTGGCACATCTCATCATTTAGTTCCAAAACATTGTTTTATATATCGGTGCTTAGTGGAGACTGTGAAGTTGAACTTCCACTTAGAAATTTATGCTACACTAAATCACAACTTGAATAGTGGACTATGCCTTGAACTACAAGTTTTCTGTGAAACTAGTTTCACACAAATTCTTGACCGATACTGGGCTGCCGCAAGGCTTCCCCGCGGGTGGAGCGTATACGTCATACTCCAGGGCCTTTCATGAATTTATTAGAGAACACCCAATTCTCACAGACTGCGACGTTGACAGTCAAATTCATATAGGTGTGTTCCTCAGAAGATGTTCTGCAGGACAACATCTCTGCTTACCCGAATAAGCCACTTGGAACACATTAAGATAATTATCAACCTGCCATGCAGATCAGGAGAGTATTGCATCTTTACGGAGTGGGATAATTAATATAGGGATACTCTCCTCCCAACTGACCAACAGCTTGTCTCCCACTTCTACTTCACGGGATCTCCGATCACATAGAGTGGGTTACCACTATGGACAACTCATGCGGTGGGTCTCAAACCCATCTCCATCGATGCATTATCTACCACATTACGTGATAGACCCTTTGTGAAGGGATCTGCCAAGTTTTTCGACGTTTGGATATAATCCAACGTAATAACTCCGGAGTTCCTCAATTTTCTGACAGATTTTAGTCTCCTCTTCACATGCCTTGAGGACTTCATATTGTCCTTAGAACTGTTTATCTTGACGATCACAGTTTGATTATCACAGTTCATCAGGATAGGGGGTATTGGTTTTTCAACCATAGGTAAGTCCATCAAGAGTTCACGAAGCCACTCTGCTTCAACAGTGGCAGTGTCTAATGCTGTGAGTTCTGCTTCCATAGTTGACCTCGTTAAGATGGTCTGCTTGCAAGACTTCCAGGAAACAGCGCCACCATCAAGTGTAAAAACATAACCACTTGTGGCCTTAATCTCATCAGCATCAGATATCCAGTTTGAGTCACTATAACCCTCCAGTACCCTTGGATACCCGGTGTAGTGAATCCCATAGCTAGCGGTGCCTTTCAAATAGCGCATAACTCTCTCAAGCGCATGCCAATGATCATCTCCCGGTTTTGACACAAACCGACTCAGCTTGCTCAT
The DNA here is from genome assembly GCA_034509565.1 of Triticum monococcum. NCBI lineage: Eukaryota > Viridiplantae > Streptophyta > Magnoliopsida > Poales > Poaceae > Triticum > Triticum monococcum. The sequence continues at coordinate 665,096,946 of CM067845.1, read as the reverse complement.
AGCAAAAGAGATGTCAGGCCTCGTGGCACTCGCCAAATACATAAGCGAGCCAATAATCTGAGAATACCTCAGTTGATCTCTAGCAATCCGTCGATTTTTTCGAAGCAACACACTAGCATCATATGGAGTTGGAGAAGGCGTGCAGTCGCTATACCCAAAACGACTCAAGACCTTTTCCACATAATGAGACTGAAGCAGTGTGATCCCACCATTCTCATCTCTCAACAGCTTGATGTTTAAGATAACATCAGCTACTCCTAGATCCTTCATCTCAAAACAGCGAGATAAGAAATCCTTAACCTCCTTGATTAAATCAAGTTTGGTTCCAAAGATCAATATGTCATCGACATACAGACAAAGAATAACTCCTTCGCCCCCACCATAGCGATAGTACACGCACTTGTCACCATCGTTTACTACAAAGCCGGCAGCAGTTAATGTTCTTTCGAACTTCTCATGCCACTCCTTAGGAGCTTGTTTAAGGCCATATAAAGACTTTAATAACTTGCACACCTTTCCTTCCTGACCAGGTATTACAAAACCATCTGGCTGATCCATGTAAATTTCCTCCTTCAACTCTCCATTAAGGAAAGCCGTCTTAACGTCCATTTGATGAACGAGAAGACCATGTGAGGCAGCCAGTGATAGTAGCACCCGAATTGTGGTCAGTCTAGCCACGGGTGAGTAAGTATCAAAGAAGTCTTCACCTTCTTTCTGGGTATAACCCTTGGCCACAAGCCGTGCCTTGTACTTTTCAATCATACCATCAGGTCTAAGCTTCTTCTTGAACACCCACTTACATCCTACAGGTTTGCACCCATATGGACGGTCAGTGATCTCCCAGGTACCGTTAGCTAAGATGGAATCCATCTCGCTACGTACAGCTTCCTTCCAGTAGTCAGCATCAGGAGATGCATAGGCTTCTGAAATAGTCCTGGGTGTGTCATCCACGAGGTACACAATGAAATCATCACCAAAAGACTTTGCAGTCCTCTATCTCTTACTCCTCACAGGAGTTCCATTGTTACCCTCAACAGGATTCTCAACGTGTTCCATCGCAATGGTGGGTTCAGGAATTACAGTGAATTCCTCACTAGATGGAGTAGGTATCTCCTGATTTGATGAACTCGACATATCCTTCATAGGAAATATGTCCTCAAAGAAAGTTGCATCATTTGATTCCATAATCGTACCAACATGCATGCCGGATACCTCAGATTTTATTATCAAAAATCTATAGCCGATGCTATGAAAAGCATAGCCCAGAAGAACACAATCCACGGTTTTTGGTCCAAGCTTGCGCTTCTTGGGAATTGGTATATTGACTTTCGCCAAACAACCCCAAGTACGTAGGTAAGAGAGTTTCAACCTTTTCCTTTCCCATTCCTCAAATGGAGTCATGGTCTTATGCTTTGTGGGAACTCGGTTTAGGACATGACACGCATGAAGGAAATATGCCCTAGAGGCAATAATAAAGTTATTATTTATTTCCTTATATCATGATAAATGTTTATTATTCATGCTAGAATTGTATTAACCGGAAACATAATACATGTGTGAATACATAGACCAACAGAGTGTCACTAGTATGCCTCTACTTGACTAGCTCGTTAATCAAAGATGGTTATGTTTCCTAACCATGAACAAAGAGTTGTTATTTGATTAACAAGGTCATATCATTAGTTGAATGATCTGATTGACATGACCCATTCCATTAGCTTAGCACCCGATCGTTTAGTATGTTGCTATTGCTTTCTTCATGACTTATACATGTTCCTATAACTATGAGATTATGCAACTCCCGTTTACCGGAGGAATACTTTGGGTACTACCAAACGTCACAACGTAACTGGGTGATTATAAAGGAGTACTACAGGTGTCTCCAATGGTAGATGTTGGGTTGGCGTATTTCGAGATTAGGGTTTGTCACTCCGAGTGTCGGAGAGGTGTCTCTAGGCCCTCTCGGTAATGCACATCACATAAGCCTTGCAAGCACTGCAACTAATATGTTAGTTGTGAGATGATGTATTACGGAACGAGTAAAGAGACTTGCCGGTAACGAGATTGAACTAGGTACTGGATACCGACGATCGAATCTCGGGCAAGTAACATACCGATGACAAAGGGAACAACGTATGTTGTTATGCGGTCTGACCGATAAAGATCTTCGTAGAATATGTAGGAGCCAATATGGGCATCCAGGTCCCGCTATTGGTTATTGACCGGAGACGTGTCTTGGTCATGTCTACATTGTTCTCGAACCGTAGGGTCCGCACGCTTAACGTTACGATGACAGTTATTATGAGTTTATGCATTTTGATGTACCGAAGGTTGTTCGGAGTCCCGGATGTGATCACGGACATGACGAGGAGTTTCAAAATGGTCGAGACGTAAAGATTGATATATTGTAAGCCTATGTTTGGACACCGGAAGTGTTCCGGGTGAAATCAGGATTTTACCGGAATACCGGGAGGGTTACCGGAACCCCCCGGGAGGCAAATGGGCCTATTGGGCCTTAGTGGAAAAGTGAAAGGGGCTGCCCACAAGGGCTGCGCGCCTTCCCCCTTCCCTAGTCCTATTAGGACTAGGAGAAGGGGCCGGCCCCCCTCTTTCTCTCTTCTCTTTGGAGAGTCCTATTAGGAATAGGATTGGGGGGGGGGGGGGAGTCCTACTCCCGGTAGGAGTAGGACTCCTCCTGCGCCTCTCTCCCTAGCCGGCCAAACCCCTCCCCCTGCTCCTTTATATACGGGGGCAGGGGGCACCCCATAGACACACAAGTTGATCATTGTTGATCGTTCCTTAGCCGTGTGCGGTGCCCCCTGCCACCAAATTCCACCTCGGTCATATCGTTGTAGAGCTTAGGCGAAGCCCTGCGTCGGTAGTACATCAAGATCGTCACCACGCCATTGTGCTGACAGAACTCTTCCTCGACGCTTTGCTGGATCGGAGCCCGAGGATCGTCATCGAGCTGAACGTGTGCTAAGAACTCGGAGGTGCCGGAGTAACGGTGCTTGGATCGGTTGGATCGGGAAGAAGACGTACGACTACTTCCTCTACATTGTGTGATCGCTTCCGCAGTCGGTCTGCGTTGGTACGTAGACAACACTCTCCCCCTCGTTGCTATGCATCACCATGATCTTGCGTGTGCGTAGGAAAATTTTCGAAATTACTACGTTCCCCAACAGTGGCATCCGAGCCAGGTTTTTATGGTTTGATGTTATTTGCACGAGTAGAACACAAGTGAGTTGTGGGCGATACAAGTCATACTGCCTACCAGCATGTCATACTTTGGTTCGGCGGTATTGTTGGACGAGACGATCCGGACCAACCTTACGCGTACTCTTACGCGAGACCGGTTCCCTCGACGTGCTATGCACACAGATGGCTTGCGGAAGACTGTCTCTCCAACTTTAGTTGAACCAAGTGTGACTACGCCCGGTCCTTGAGAAGGTTAAAACGGAGTCTATTTGACGAACTATCGTTGTGGTTTTGATGCGTAGGTGAGATGAGTTCTTACTTAAGCCCGTAGCAGCCACGTAAAACTTGCAACAACAAAGTAGAGGACGTCTAACTTGTTTTTGCAGGGCATGTTGTGATGTGATATGGTCAAGGCATGATGTTGATTTTATTGTATGAGATGATCATGTTTTGTAACCGAGTTATCGGCAACTGGCAGGAGCCATATGGTTGTCGCTTTATTGTATGCAATGCAATCGCGATGTAATGCTTTACTTTATTACTAAGCGGTAGTGATAGTCGTGGAAGCATAAGATTGGCGAGACGACAACGATGCTACGATGGAGATCAAGGTGTCGCGCCGGTGACGATGGTGATCATGACGGTGCTTCGGAGATGGAGATCACAAGCACAAGATGATGATGGCCGTATCATATCACTTATATTGATTGCATGTGATGTTTATCCTTTTATGCATCTTATCTTGCTTTGATTGACGATGGCATTATAAGATGATCTCTCACTAAATTATCAAGAAGTGTTCTCCCTGAGTATGCAGCGTTGCCAAAGTTCGTCGTGCCCAGACACCACGTGATGATCGGGTGTGATAAGCTCTACGTCCATCTACAACGGGTGCAAGCCAGTTTTGCACACGCAGAATACTCAGGTTAAACTTGACGAGCCTAGCATATGCAGATATGGCCTCGGAACACAGAGACCGAAAGGTCGAGCGTGAATCATATAGTAGATATGATCAACATGACGATGTTCACCATTGAAAACTACTCCATCTCACGTGATGATCAGTTATGGTTTAGTTGATTTGGATCACGTGATCACTTAGAGGATTAGAGGGATGTCTATCTAAGTGGGGGTTCCTAAGCAATTTGATTAACTGAACTTAAACTTATCATGAACTTAGTACCTGATAGTATCTTGCTTGTTATGTTGATAGATGGCTCGTGCTGTTGTTCCGTTGAATTTTAATGCGTTCCTTGAGAAAGCAAAGTTGAAAGATGATGGTAGCAATTACACGGACTGGGTCCGTAACCTGAGGATTATCCTCATTGCTGCACAGAGGAATTACGTCCTGGAAGCACCGCTAGGTGCCAGGCCTGCTGCTGGAGCAACACCAGATGTTATGAACGTCTGGCAGAGCAAAGTTGATGACTACTCGATAGTTCAGTGTGCCATGCTTTACGGCTTAGAATCGGGACTTCAACGACATTTTGAACGTCATGGAGCATATGAGATGTTCAAGGAGTTGAAGTTAATATTTCAAGCAAATGCCCGAATTGAGAGATATGAAGTCTCCAATAAGTTCTATAGCTGCAAGATGGAGGAGAACAGTTCTGTCAGTGAGCATATACTCAAAATGTCTGGGTATAATAATCACTTGATTCAGATGGGAGTTAATCTTCCAGATGATTGCGTCATTGACAGAATTCTCCAATCACTGCCACCAAGCTACAAGAGCTTCGTGATGAACTATAATATGCAAGGGATGAACAAGACTATTCCCGAGCTCTTCGCAATGCTGAAAGCTGCGGAGGTAGAAATCAAGAAGGAGCATCAAGTGTTGATGGTTAACAAAACCACTAGTTTCAAGAAAAAGGGCAAAGGGAAGAAGAAGGGGAACTTCAAGAAGAACAGCAAGCAAGTTGCTGCTCAGGAGAAGAAACCCAAGTCTGGACCTAAGCCTGAAACTGAGTGCTTCTACTGCAAGCAGACTGGTCACTGGAAGCGGAACTGCCCCAAGTATTTGGCGGATAAGAAGGATGGCAAGGTGAACAAAGGTATATGTGATATACATGTTATTGATGTGTACCTTACTAGAGCTCGCAGTAGCACCTGGGTATTTGATACTGGTTCTGTTGCTAATATTTGCAACTCGAAACAGGGACTACGGAATTAGCGGACGCTAGCAAAGGACGAGGTGACGATGCGCGTGGGAAACGGTTCCAAAGTCGATGTGATCGCGGTCGGCACACTACCTCTACATCTACCTTCGGGATTAATATTAGACCTAAATAATTGTTATTTGGTGCCAGCGTTGAGCATGAACATTATATCTGGATCTTGTTTAATGCGAGACGGTTATTCATTTAAATCAGAGAATAATGGTTGTTTTATTTATATGAGTAATATCTTTTATGGTCATGCACCTTTGAAGAGTGGTCTATTCTTGTTGAATCTCGATAGTAGTAATACACATATTCATAATGTGGAAGCCAAAAGATGCAGAGTTGATAATGATAGTGCAACTTATTTGTGGCACTGCCGTTTAGGTCATATCGGTGTAAAACGCATGAAGAAACTCCATACTGATGGGCTTCTGGAACCACTTGATTATGAATCACTTGGTACTTGCGAACCGTGCCTCATAGGCAAGATGACTAAAACACCGTTCTCCGGTACTATGGAGAGAGCAACAGATTTATTGGAAATCATACATACCGATGTATATGGTCCGATGAATATTGAGGCTCGTGGCGGATATCGTTATTTTCTCACCTTCACAGATGATTTAAGCAGATATGGGTATATCTACTTAATGAAACATAAGTCTGAAACATTTGAAAAGTTCAAGGAGTTTCAGACTGAAGTTGAAAATCATCGTAACAAGAAAATAAAGTTTCTACGATCTGATCGCGGAGGAGAATATTTGAGTTACGAGTTTGGTGTACATTTGAAAAACTGTGGAATAGTTTCGCAACTCACGCCACCCGGAACACCACAGCGTAATGGTGTGTCCGAACGTCGTAATCGTACTTTACTAGATATGGTGCGATCTATGATGTCTCTTACTGATTTACTGCTATCGTTTTGGGGTTATGCTTTAGAGACGGCCGCATTCACGTTAAATAGGGCACCATCAAAATCCGTTGAGACGACGCCTTATAAACTATGGTTTGGCAAGAAACCAAAGTTGTCGTTTCTTAAAGTTTGGGGCTGCGATGCTTATGTGAAAAAGCTTCAACCTGATAAGCTCGAACCCAAAGCGGAAAAATGTGTCTTCATAGGATACCCAAAGGAAACTGTTGGGTATACCTTCTATCACAGATCCGAAGGCAAGACATTCGTTGCTAAGAATGGATCATTTCTAGAGAAGGAGTTTCTCTCGAAAGAAGTGAGTGGGAGGAAAGTAGAACTTGACGAGGTAACTGTACCTGCTCCCTTATTGGAAAATAGTACATCACAGAAAACTGTTTCTGCGACACCTATACCAATTAGTGAGGAAGCTAATGATGATGATCATGAAACTTCAGGACAAGATACTACTGAACCACGTAGATCAACCAGAGTGAGATCCGCACCAGAGTGGTACGGTAATCCAGTTCAGGAAGTCATGCTACTAGATCATGATGAACCTATGAACTATGAAGAAGCGATGGTGAGCCCAGATTCCGCAAAGTGGCTTGAGGCCATGAAATCTGAGATGGGATCCATGTATGAGAACAAAGTATGGACTTTGGTTGACTTGCCCGATGATCGGCAAGCAATTGAGAATAAATGGATCTTCAAGAAAAAGACTGACGCTGATGGTAATATTACTGTCTATAAAGCTCGACTTGTCGCAAAAGGTTTTCGACAAGTTCAAGGGGTTGACTACGATGAGACCTTCTCACCCGTAGCGATGCTTAAGTCCGTCAGAATCATGTTAGCAATCGCCGTATTTTATGATTATGAAATATGGCAAATGGATGTCAAAACTGCGTTCCTGAATGGATTTCTGGAAGAAGAGTTGTATATGATGCAACCAGAAGGTTTTGTCGATCCGAAGGGAGCTAACAAAGTGTGCAAACTCCAGCGATCCATTTATGGACTGGTGCAAGCATCTCGGAGTTGGAATAAACGCTTTGATAGTGTGATCAAAGCATTTGGCTTTATACAGACTTTTGGAGAAGCCTGTATTTACAAGAAAGTGAGTGGGAGCTCTGTAGCATTTCTGATATTATATGTGGATGAAATATTGCTGATTGGAAATGATATAGAATTTCTGGATAGCATAAAGGGATACTTGAATAAAAGTTTTTCGATGAAAGACCTCGGGGAAGCTGCTTACATATTAGGCATAAAGATCTATAGAGATAGATCAAGACGCTTAATTGGACTTTCACAAAGCACATACCTTGACAAGATTTTGAAGAAGTTCAAAATGGATCAAGCAAAGAAAGGGTTCTTGCCTGTGTTACAAGGTGTGAAGTTGAGTCAGACTCAATGCCCGACCACTGCAGAAGATAGAGAGAAAATGAAAGATGTTCCCTATGCTTCAGCCATAGGCTCTATCATGTATGCAATGCTGTGTACCAGACCTGATGTGTGCCTTGCTATAAGTTTAGCAGGGAGGTACCAAAGTAATCCAGGAGTGGATCACTGGACAGCGGTCAAGAACATCCTAAAATACCTAAAAAGGACTAGGGATATGTTTCTCGTATATGGAGGTGACAAAGAGCTCACCGTAAGAGGTTACGTTGATGCAAGCTTTGACACTGATCCGGACGATTCTAAATCGCAAACTGGATACGTGTTTACTTTAAATGGTGGAGCTGTCAGTTGGTGCAGTTCTAAACAAAGCGTCATAGCGGGATCTACATGTGAAGCAGAGAACATAGCTGCTTCGGAAGCAGCGAACGAAGGAGTCTGAATGAAGGAGTTCATATCCGATCTAGGTATCATACCTAGTGCATCGGGTCCAATGAAAAGCTTATGTGACAATACTGGTGCAATTGCCTTGGCAAAGGAATCCATATTTCACAAAAAAACCAAACACATCAAGAGACGCTTCAACTCCATCCGGGATTTAGTCCAGGTGGGAGACATAGAGATTTGCAAGATACATACGGATCTGAATGTTGCAGACCCGTTGACTAAGCCTCTTCCACGAGCAAAACATGATCAGCACCAAGGCTCCATGGGTGTTAGAATCATTACTGTGTAATCTAGATTATTGACTCTAGTGCAAGTGGGAGACTGAAGGAAATATGCCCTAGAGGCAATAATAAAGTTATTATTTATTTCCTTATATCATGATAAATGTTTATTATTCATGCTAGAATTGTATTAACCAGAAACATAATACATGTGTGAATACATAGACCAACAGAGTGTCACTAGTATGCCTCTACTTGACTAGCTCATTAATCAAAGATGGTTATGTTTCCTAACCATGAACAAAGAGTTGTTATTTGATTAACGAGGTCACATCATTAGTTGAATGATCTGATTGACATGACCCATTCCATTAGCTTAGCACCCGATCGTTTAGTATGTTGCTATTGCTTTCTTCATGACTTATACATGTTCCTATAACTATGAGATTATGCAACTCCCGTTTACCGGAGGAATACTTTGGGTACTACCAAACGTCACAACGTAACTGGGTGATTATAAAGGAGTACTACAGGTGTCTCCAATGGTAGATGTTGGGTTGGCGTATTTCGAGATTAGGGTTTGTCACTCCGAGTGTCGGAGAGGTATCTCTGGGCCCTCTCGGTAATGCACATCACATAAGCCTTGCAAGCATTGCAACTAATATGTTAGTTGTGAGATGATGTATTACGGAACGAGTAAAGAGACTTGCCGGTAACGAGATTGAACTAGGTATTGGATACCGACGATCGAATCTCGGGCAAGTAACATACCGATGACAAAGGGAACAACGTATGTTGTTATGCGGTCTGACCGATAAAGATCTTCGTAGAATATGTAGGAGCCAATATGGGCATCCAGGTCCCGCTATTGGTTATTGACCGGAGACGTGTCTTGGTCATGTCTACATTGTTCTCGAACCGTAGGGTCCGCACACTTAACGTTACGATGACAGTTATTATGAGTTTATGCATTTTGATGTACTGAAGGTTGTTCGGAGTCCCGGATGTGATCACGGACATGACGAGGAGTTTCGAAATGGTCGAGACGTAAAGATTGATATATTGGAAGCCTATGTTTGGACACCGGAAGTGTTCCGGGTGAAATCAGGATTTTACCGGAATACCGGGAGGGTTACCGGAACCCCCCGGGAGGCAAATGGGCCTATTGGGCCTTAGTGGAAAAGTGAAAGGGGCTGACCACAAGGACTGCGCGCCTTCCCCCCTTCCCTAGTCCTATTAGGACTAGGAGAAGGGGCCGGGCCCCCTCTTTCTCTCTTCTCTTTGGAGAGTCCTATTAGGAATAGGATGGGGGGGAGTCCTACTCCCGGTAGGAGTAGGACTCCTCCTACGCCTCTCTCCCTAGCCGGCCGAACCCCTCCCCCTGCTCCTTTATATACGGGGGCAGGGGGCACCCCATAGACACACAAGTTGATCATTGTTGATCGTTCCTTAGCCGTGTGCGGTGCCCCCTGCCACCAAATTCCACCTCGGTCATATCGTTGTAGAGCTTAGGCGAAGCCCTGCGTCGGTAGTACATCAAGATCGTCACCACGCCGTTGTGCTGACAGAACTCTTCCTCGACGCTTTGCTGGATCGGAGCCCGAGGATCGTCATCGAGCTGAACGTGTGCTAAGAACTCGGAGGTGCCGGAGTAACGGTGCTTGGATCGGTTGGATCGGGAAGAAGACGTACGACTACTTCCTCTACGTTGTGTGATCGCTTCCGCAGTCGGTTTGCGTTGGTACGTAGACAACACTCTCCCCCTCGTTGCTATGCATCACCATGATCTTGCGTGTGTGTAGGAAAATTTTCGAAACTACTACGTTCCCCAACAACGCAGTCATTAGCGTCTCCCCCCACCATTCCTTGGATAGACCCGAAGTGTCTAACATGGTGTTAACCATATCAGTTAGAGTTCGGTTCTTTCTTTCGGCTACCCCATTTGACTGGGGTGAGTAGGGAGGCGTCCTCTCATGGATTATACCATGTTCCGCACAAAACAGATCAAATTCATTGGAAAAATACTCTCCACCACGATCGGACCTAAGCCGTTTAATTTTCCGATCAAGTTGGTTCTCTGCTTCAGCTTTATAGTTTTTGAAGAAAGTCAAAGCCTCATCTTTTGATTTCAGAAGATACACATAACAATATCTAGTGGAGTCATCAATCAACGTCATGAAGTATCTCTTTCCACCTTTTGTCAACACGCCATTCATCTCACAAAGGTCAGAATGTATAAGCTCTAGTGGCGCCAAGTCTCTTGCCTCTGCAGTCTTATGGGACTTGCGAGGTTGCTTAGCTTGCACACATACTTGGCACTTGGAACCTTTGACAGTAGAGATTTTCGGAATTAAATTCATATTGGCTAACCGCGTCATGCAACCAAAGTTAATATGACAGAGTCGTGAATGCCAAATATCAGACTCATTATTGTGGCAAACATTATTAATAACTTTAGTGCAAATATCTGACAAAGATAGGCGGAACAAGCCTCCGCACTCATAGCATTTTCCAACAAATTGTCCACACTTAGAAATTACAACTTTATTGGATTCGAAAACCAACTTAAAACCATCTCGACATAAACGGGAACCGCTAACGAGATTTTTATTAATGGCCGGCACATGATGAACGTTCTTCAGGCGCACAGTCTTCCCCGAAGTAAACTTCAGATCGACCGTACCAACACCTCGAACGATGGCATGTGACCCGTTCCCCATCAGCACGGGTGAAGTCCCTGTTGCCTGGTAAGAAGAAAACATGGAGGCGTCAGCACAAACATGTACATTGGCACCGGTGTCAATTAACCAATCAGGGGATTGAAATACTGAAAGGATGGTAGGAAAAATACCGTACCCTGATTCCTTCATATCAATATCACCGATGACAACATTAGCGGACTTGCCGCTCTTCTCATGTTCGCGCTCCTCAAAGCGGTTAGGACACTTTGGAGCCCAGTGATTAGGATCACCGCAGGCATGGCAAAGTCCCTTCCCCTTCTTATGAGAATTCTTCTTAAAGTTGGTAGAATGTGATGGCTTGTTCTTTGTATCAAACTTGCCTTTGCCCTGAGTTTTGTTCTTATTGTTTTTGTACTTGTTGGGCTGGGAGTTCTTCTTCTGTACCATGTGAGCACTAGAATCTCCCTCAGCAACTCGAGCACATGTGTCCTTTGCTCTCGCCTTCTCTTCAACATCAAGAGTACCAATGAGATCCGCAACGGAAAACTCCTGTCTCTTGTGTTTCAGGGAAGTAGCAAAATTGGCTTGGCAATGATGCCTCCGGCAACAAATTTGTCCGGTAACACACACTTGAAGTACTCAAGTTCTTTTGCGAGCGACTGTATCTCATGAGCCTGTTGTACAACAGGGCGCCCGAGCGCAGCCCACATGTCCTTGCCGTTGTCAAACGACATATACGAATCCACAATGGAGTCATCAAGAACACTCAGAAGAGCGCCTTTAAAGAGGGTATCGATCTTCTCAAAAGCTGTTCCGGAAACGGTTCAGTAATTAGCGTCCATTAATTAGCATAGCTCTATCCTCGGCTCGGCTCAATCCCGCAACCCGCGGCGCGGCGAGGCGAGCGAGGAGGAGGAGCGCACATGTAGGTCTTCTCTTCTCATGCTCATACAAGTGGTAGAAGAGCTCACCTTATAAAGAGGTGCAACTCTCTCTCAACTTCCAATGTGGGACTAAACTTTAGCCTCACTCACTCCACTCACATGTGTGCATGAATGGGCCAAGAGAATTTTAGAATTTTAGTTGGGCTTTGGGCCAAAGGCCTACTAGCAAAATTCCAACAAAGCTAAGCTAGCACGAGGCGGTGGCGGTGGCGGGTGGGAGAGCTCGCCTCGGCATCGGAGTGGGAAGGAAGCTTAGGAACTAAGCTGCAGGGTGACAGACAGAAACCGAATTGGCGGGGAAGACTAATTAATTATGAAATCTGGGTCCTATTGTATGTAGATTTCGCTCATTCGCCGGATTAGCTGTGCTGCATGTAAATTTGGATCCGCCATAGTTACATCAAGTCTGCCATCACAATTCGTTCATCCACATCCACATCATCGAAATGCTTCCCGCAAAAACAAAAAAGTATGCTGCCATGAGTAAACGAGAAGATTATATATCAGGTTTGCTATTTTACATCTAGATGTGAAATAACTATCTCACATCTAAGTTCTCAGCTATTGGATTGTTTGTCTTCAAAATTCGTGCATTTGGTGATCCGTGTGTTACCCCGCCTTTGCCTTATCCTGCGTAGCCTCGTCGTGCATCGCTGTATTTTTGTTGAGTCAGTCATGTGTCGCTGTTGCTTTTTAGGATTGTGTGTCGTTGTTGCTTGTCTGGCCTTTTTTCTTTTTTGCATCGGGGCCTTGGTCAGGTTTGTTTTTGTACAAGGACTGTGTGCTGTGTGCTTGTGTCGAGCTTACCCTTCTTTCGTAAGTACTCGTCGTTTGCCTATTTCACACTAGTTAAGCACTCTTATATTCTCACCTCATTTCCTTTTTCATCTAGCAAAAACCTTTTGACCCCTAAAAAATGGAGAAAACCCTATAAGCACCAAAGGTTAACACGCAAGGTTAACACCCTTGTTTGTCTTTTTTTTATTTGTTTTTTTATTATTTTATTTTTCGTTTTTAAACTTTTGATTTTTTTTGTTTTCTTTTTTGTCTTTTTAAATCCATGATTTTTAAAATTTTATTAGTTTTTTTAAATTCATCAGTTAATTTAGTTCCTGTAATTTTCATGCAAGCGCTCTCTCTACATTCCGTCCCGTTTGTTGTTGTTTGTTTATTACGTATCATGTTGTTGTCTAGGCATGTTCGGTTCCGCTTTTGTTGGTCCTCGACTTGTAACTGAGGCCTGGCTTTTTTTCTCCGAGTTGCAAGTACATCATCGACTCGCAATTGGAGTCCAATGTTTTTTGTCCGAGTTGCAAGTCCGCTCTTGACTCGCAACTAGGACCCGCCCTTTTTTTCCTAGTTGCATGTTCATCGTCGACTCACAACTGGTGTCCGATTTTCTTTTCAAGTTGCAAGTGCATCCTTGACTCGCAATTGTGGCCTGATCTTTTTGTCCCAGTTGCAATACCTCCCTCAACTTGTAACTAGGACATGACCTTTTTTTGTCTCAGTTGCAAGTCCACCCTCAAATCGCAATTGGGGTCCGATCTTTTTTGTTCGAGTTCCAAGTCCACCCTCGAGTCACAACTGGGCCCGATCTTTTTTCCTGGTTGCAATTGCACTCTCGACTCACAACCGGGTCTCGACACTTTTGGTCCTAATTGCAAGTCTACCCTTGACTCGCGACATGGCTCTATCCTTTTTTGTCCCGATTGAAAGTGCACCCCCGATTCTTAACTGGGCCTCAATCATTTTTGTCCTAGCTGCAAGTTCACTCTCGACAAAAATGGTGGTAGAATTTTTTTCCCAAGTTGCAAGGCCACCCTCGACTCGCAACTGGGGACCAACCTTTTTTGTCTGAGTTGCAAGTTCACCTTTTACTCGCAACTAGGGCCCAACCATTTTTGTCCGAGTTGCAAGTCAACTCTGGACTTGCAACTGGAGTCCAACCTTTTGTTCCGAGTTGCAAGTCCGCCCTTTATTCGTAACTAGGGCCCAACTTTTTTTGTTTGAGTTGCAAGTTCATCCTTTACTCGCAACTATTGATCAACCTTTTTTGTCCGAGTTGCAAGTCCACCTTCGACTCGCAACTGGGGCCCAACCTTTTGTGTCCCAGTTGCAGGTCCACCATTTATTCGCAACTAGGGGCCAACCTTTTTTGTCCGAGTAGCAAGTCCATCCTCGACTCGCAACTGGGGCCCAACCTTTTTTGTCTGAGTTGCAAGTCCACCCTTGACTCGCAACTAGGGTTCAACCTTTTTTTGTCCGATTTGCAAGTCCACCCTCAACTCACAATTGGGGCCCGACCTTTTTTAGTCCTAATTGCGAGTCCACCCTCGATTCGCAACTGAGACCCTTTTTTTCCAGTTGCAATTCCACCGTTGACTCGCAACTGGGGCTTGGCCTTTTCTTTTCCTAGTTGCAACTCCATCCCTCGACTCGCAACTAGGGCCCAACCTTTTTGGTCCCAGTTGCAAGTCTAAACTTGACTCGCAACTAGGGGGCCCGACCTTTTTAATTCCCAATTGAGAGTCCACCCTTGACTTGCCACTAGGGGTCTGACCTTTTTTTGTCCTAGCTGCAAGTCCACCCTCGTCAGCGAAACAAATTGCAGATGAGCCGACCCAAGTAGCTAGGATATGTTTTTTTTGTTTTTTTTTCTTCATGTTTTTTTGTTTTTTATTTATCATTTTTCTTCATTAGTTTTGCTATGGTTTAAATTTTTTCTATTTTCAAATTTTGAATCTCATTCTTTATGATTCTTTTTCATTTTTTCATAAATTCATAAGTTTCAATAAATGTTTCAAATACGTAAATTTGTTCATTTTTCTAAAATTGTTCGTGTTTATCAAAGTTTTTAAAACAAATCAAAATGTGTTCATTTTTTCTTTCCTTCTTATTTAACTATTTTCTCTATTTGGTCTTCTCATTTTTTATTTTTTCTGTTTGCTTTTAGTTCAATGTATATAAAGAAGTTCACTTTTAGTTCATCGTATATAAAAAAGTTCACTGTATATCAAAAAAGAATATCACTGTATATTTGTCACCGTATATTAGAATTTTTTGGTATTCGTTAACATTTTTATAATTTAAAAAATATGTAAATTCGTGAACATGTTTTTTGAAATATGTTCTGACCAAACTTTGTTCCTTACAGAAAATTAACTATAAAATAATAATAGTGAAAAATGCAAAACCAAAAGGCAATAAAAAAACGTTGGTAGCCTACAAGCTAGCAATGAGAGATGTACTTAAATGTAAAACGATCAGACGCAAAATCTTAACAAATCGACGTTTGGTCTAGCGATCAGTTTTTTTACGGGTAGCTAGCAACCAGATTGTTTTTAGGGAGCTTGTGACCAGATCTGAAGCTGACCGTGTTATTAATTGTTCGTGTTTATTATTACGTGAGAACAGGCCTTAGTTCTAGCGGCTATAATTGCGTGTTTAGGTGTAGGAGGTTGGAAGTTCGACACCTTGTATTTGCGATCTATTATTTGCGTCTTTTTTTTCAGAAACTGAGCCGGATAAAAAAACAAACAAACAATAAAACAACAGTTTGGTTGGACAAAAAAATGGCATCATCTTAGATTTTTTTTTTTTGAGGATGGCATCATCTTAGATGTGAGATAATATCTCACATCTAGATGTAACATAGACAGATCCTATATATATATATATATATAGGAATACATGAGAGTTACATGCCTTGGAGGCCAAGGAAGATCACAACCATGTCATACAAAATCAGGTAGGTTGGGATATTCCTATACATGAGCGATACACGGAGATATACTCTAACATCCCCCCTCAGTTTGTGTGTCGGCTGGCAAGAGGCACAAACTGGAACGGAACTCCGAGAAGAGCTGCGAGGGTAAGCCTTTCGTCATAATGTCAGCATACCGTCGAGATGAAGGCACATGAAGCACTCGAACCTGACCAAGAGACACTTTCTCGCGAACAAAGTGAATGTCGATCTCGATGTGTTTGGTACGACGGTGTTGCACCGGGTTGGAAGCCATGTAAACCGTGCCGACATTATCACAAAAAACGACCGTGGCAGTAGTCAAGGGGTGATGAAGCTCGGTAAGAAGCTGACGTATCCAGCAACACTCGGCAACAACATGAGCCACAGCACGATACTCCGCCTCAGCACTCGATCGGGAAACCGTGGTCTGGCGCTTGGAGGACCAAGAGACTAAGGTGTCACCGAGATAGACACAGTAACCTGAGGTTGAACGCCGAGTATCAGGGCAACCCGCCCAGTCAGTGTCGGAGTAGGCCGTGAGAGTCAAGGCAGACGTCCGAGGAATGTGCAAGCGGAGGTCGAGTGTACCCTTGATATAGCGAAGAATACGCTTGACCAAGTGTAGATGCAGCTCATGGGGAGCATGCATATAGAGGCAGGTCTGCTGCACAGCATAGGCGATGTCCGGACGGGTGAGGGTGAGATACTGCAATGCACCAGCATAACTCCGATAGGTAATAGCATCATCAAGCAGAGCACCATCAGTGGCTCAGAGTTTGACCTTGACATCAACTAGAGTAGGAGGCGATGGATGACAGTCGGCCATGCCTGCAGGCTGAAGAAGATCCAAGGCGTACTGTCGCTGAGAGAGAACCATGCCATTAGTGTCCCGGGTAACCGAGATGCCGAGGAAAAATGAGAGGTCTCCAAGATTTTTCATGGCAAACTCCAAGTGTAGTTGCTGCGTCAAGTGTTGAAGGAGCATAGAAGTAGATGCGGTGATCACAATATCATCCACGTACAGGAGGATGTACGCGAGCTGCTGTCCATGGTGGTAGATGAACAGGGAGACGTCCGATTTGGATGCAACAAAGCCGAGGCGATGAGCGTAGAGAGCGAACCGTTGGTACCATGCACGGGGCGCCTGCTTAAGGCCATAGAGCGACTTGTGAAGACGGCACACATGGTCGGGGCAGCGGGCATCAACAAAACCAGGCGGCTGCTGGCAATAAACCTCCTCATCAAGATTGCCATTGAGGAAGGCATTCTTGACATCAAGCTGGTGGATCGGCCATGCACGAGACACCGCAATGGTGAGGACGATGCGGGTGGTGGCCGGTTTGACAACCGGGCTAAACGTCTCGTCGAAGTCGATGCCCGGCTGTTGAGAGTAGCCACGAACCACCCACCGAGCCTTATAGCAAGCGAGCCGGCCGTTCGAATGAAACTTATGCTTGAAAATCCACTTCCCTGAAACAACATGAGCATGAGGTGGGCGTGGAACAAGTGACCACGTCCGGTTAGTGACGAGCGCCTCGAACTCATCGTGCATGGCACGACGCCAATGTGGGTCGTTAAGGGCACCCCCGTATGTTTTGGGAAGGGGAGAGATGGAGGAGTCGGAAGCCAGAAGATTCATCCGATCGATGGGCTGAAAGAGACCGCGCTTGGCTCGAGTCAGCATCGTGTGGGTGTTGCTAGGGGAAGGTGGCATGTGCACGATGACGGGAGGGGATGATGTGCTCGAGCTAGGGGGGGTGGTGACCCAGGAGAGGCGGGTGCGCTCGGCGGGTCAGCAGGATTAGGCGGCCCAGCGGGACTGGACGGCGGGCTCGTTGGCCTAGCGGGACGAGGCGCGCTAGCGGGCGAGCAGGAAGAAGGGTGGGGGGGAAGGCGGGGGGTTAGCATGCATAGCGGGTCGGACCGCGGGGGAGGGGGCGGGTGCGGTGTCGGTGGCTGCGAGTTGGAGGAGAAAATCCAACGGCGCAAGTGTGTTAGACGGGCGATCCGAAGAGGAGGAAAAGGGAAAAAAATCGTCCATATATAATGCGAGAAGTCGTCCAGAATAACAAGATAGTACTTCAAACCAGAGTTGCTCAAAACAGGAGATGTCCAAAGATCACAATGCACTAACTGAAAAGGTTCGGCACAATATGAGGTAGACCTAGTGAACGGTAGGCGCACATATTTGCCAAGTTGGCAAGCATGACAAACGTGCGAAGCCGGTTTATTACAAGGGATAGACGACTGTTTATGAAGATGCGACATAGCGTCATGACCTGGGTGTCCTAGACGGCGATGCCTAAGCTCGGTGGAGGTGGTGGCGATTAGTCCATGGGCGTGATGGTTGATGACCGAGGAGGGGAACACGTAGAGTTCTCCATGGCTATTGCAGCGAAGAATCACGGCCTTGGTGCGAAGATCCTTCACAGAGAAGCCGAAGGGGTCAAATTCAATGGAACATAAGTTATCGATAGTGAAACGACGAACATAAAGTAGGTTTTTAACAATATGAGGTACGAGTAGAACATTGTGAAGAAAAAGTGTGCGAGCCGAAGTAGGAATAGAAGCATCACCAGTATGAGAAACGGGTAATGTAGAGCCATTGCCAACGGTGACAATGGAGGAGGAAGAAGCAGGGAGGAGGTGGCGAAGCATACCGGGGTCGGAGGCCATGTGGGAGGTGGCTCCGGAGTCCATGACCCACTCACCGACGTTGGAGGCCGATGCAGCGTTGTTCAAGGCGGCCATCAGCGCGGCGCAGTCCCACTGAGGTGCCGGGTTGTAGCCAGGGACCAGGGGGCGTTGGTGCCGAAGGCCTGGCCGTGAAGAGGAGCCAGGGAGGTGAAGGCCTCACTAGTAGAAAACAGGGGCTTTGGTTCGGCCAGAAAAGAGCATTAGTACCGGTTGCATTACGAACCGGGACTAATGTGAGCATTAGTCCCGGTTCGAGCGGCTAGGGCACCGTACAGGCATTACTCCCGGTTCAAATGAAACCTTTAGTCCCGGTTAGTGCCACGAACCGGGACTAAAGGGTGCAATGCCCATTAGTACCGATTCATGGCACGAACCGGTACTAAAGGTTAGGGTTGAGGCATTAGTACCAGTTCGTGCCACGAACCGGTACTAATTGTGCAGTTTTCAAATCCTACCCCCCCCCCCTCCCGTGTATCTCCTTTTCAGTTTTGTAAAAAGCAAAAGAATGTGATAAAAAACTTTAAAAGTTAAAATCCTTCGAGATGTAGTTATGTTACTACATCTACTAGTTAGGAAAATTTAAAAACTTAAATTTCGACATGTTTTGCAAAAAGTGTAGGGAAAATGCAAAACAGCTATAACTTTTGCATACGATGTCAGAAAAAAAAGTATAATATATCAAAATGTTCAACACGAAAATCTAAATTCAATTTTGACAGCCTATGGCATGTTTGCAAATTTTTAGAATCCTCAAATTCCAAAAGGAAAAAAAAGTTATGCTCAAATTTCAGTTTTTTTAAATTTTTTGTTAAATCTGGTCAAACTATGGTCAAACTACTTATTCAAGAAGTATTAGTGTTGCTAAATAATTATTCAAGAATATTAGTGTTACTAAATAATTATTTCAGTTTTTTTGAATTTTGGTCAAATCTGGTCAAATTGTGGTAAAACAATGGTCAAACTACTTATTCAAGAAATATTAGTGTTACTAAATAATTATTATTTTTAGAACAATAGTTTCAAACTCAAATAGTGAAATGTGTGACTTCATGCTCAAACTAAACTCCTGAGGGTTAATAGGATTGACATCTTACTATTGTCAGGAAAACAACAAGTGCAGACTTGGAAACGAGGGAGAATAGAACCCGGAAGTTAAGCGTGCTCAGGCTGGGGGGTGTAAATTGAGCAGTGATGAGGGGTGATTAGAGATTAGAGGTTAAAATAATTCAGAAATTTGAAAATCAGGAAAAAATTTCAATTTTTTTTTCAAAAAAAGTCCTTTACCGCGGGAGCCGCCGGAGTTGCTGCCACCGCCGCCTTGCCGCTTCTTGCGCCAATTCCCGCTGTTGCGGTTGCCGCCGCCACCTGAGTTGCCGCCTCCACCGGAGTGGCTGCCGCCGCGGTTGGAGTTGCTGCCGCCAAGGCCGGAGCCCTGGGAAGAGTGGCCGCCGTACAGGGCGGTCTGGTTGGCCACGACGGAGGTGTTGGCGAGCTGAGTCTCGCGGAGAACCAACAAATAGCGCGTCTGCCCAAAGGTCGGGAGCGGGTTCTGCATGGTCGCGATCGTGGTGATGTCGGTGAACCGCGGGTTAAGTCCGCGAAGGCAGTTGAGGACGAGGGTTTGGTCGGTGACCGGGGTTCCGACGTCGGCGAGGGCGTCGGAAAGGGCTTTCAAGCGGTGACAGTACGCGGTGACCGAGAGGTCGCCTTGCACTAGGCCACGGAACTCGGCCTCGAGGTAGTCCGCGCGAGTCATCCGATTATCCAGAAAGAGGTTGGAGATGAGAGTCCAAGTCTCATGCGCCGTCTGATCTTCCGCCATGATCAGATCGAGAATCTCGTCGGACATGGAACTGTACAGCCAGGACCGGACGACGTAGTCCTCGCGGGTCCAGTCCGGCGTGTGATCCGCCTCGGCCGTGACGGTGGTGACGTGGGAAAGCAAGTCATACTTGCCGAGGAGGACGCGGATGAGCATCCGCCACTTGGTGAAGTTGGAGGTGTGGAGATCCAACGTGACAGGCGCGTGGGTGCGCACGTTGGCGACTTGCACAGCCGGCGAGGCGGAGGCGGGCATGGTGGAGTTGACAAGGGGGCCGGCGGTGGTGGAGTGGGAGGCGGGCATGGAGGGAGAGGTGAGGGCCGAGTCGGTACAGGAGTTGGTGCCAGCCATCGCGAGGGAACGGCGATCGGGAGGGGGGCTGGCGGCATGGTAGGGTTTTAGGAGGAAAGGATCGATCTATCTGATACCAAGTAAACGAGAAGATTTAGGCAATGCGCCACATATGGGACGGCCCTCGTGTTACATATATATAGGAATACATAAGAGTTACATGCCTTGGAGGCCAAGGGAGATCACAACCATATCATACAAAATCAGGTAGGTTGGGATATTCCTATACATGAGCGATACACGGAGATATACTCTAACGCCATGGCCTTTATTTCTCCACTCATCCAAAAAAGTGATTAATACAACGATACTTACACAACATGTGCCATGGAATCCGAGTATATTTTCAATCTAATTCGTTTTTTCTTTGGTCCTTGGTAAACTTATTTTTCGATAAAGGGTGAATTTTATTGACTTAAAATGAAGCACCGAAAGGATACAAACACAATGAGCACATCTGACCTCTACATAGTTGGAATGCACACAATCAAGAATAACACACACATACAAAAATACACCAGGAAATAGCAAAGTTACACAAGATCAAAGCTATGCATAGGCGGAAAAAAATGATCAAACCCACGGTCGAGAAACTACAACAAATGACCTTATTCGCACCGATCATGTCATGGCACCACAAGCATGACGATGTTCATCGACATCAACGCCTTCAGAAAGGGAGCGACACTCAAACGTCACCATCGCTCTATCCAACCACTAAAGACCAGATTTTAGGTTTTCACCCGAGAGTCAGTCCGAACATATCCGAGCAATAATTTCAACAAGATAACACGCAAAAACATCGCCATTGCCAGGTATAAACATCGCCATCGCCATCGCCATCGCCATCGCCAATAATTTCAACAGGTTGGCGCAGACTTAGGCTTTTCATCCTGGAGCTCGAGACGAGGTGCTCGAGCAGCACCACATCAAAGTCACTTAAATGTTGTTCCCATCACTTTTTCGCTATCCCAGCAGCTACATGTGATTTGACTATCGCCGCTACATAACCATACCCTCCGCGTCAGGCCGTTCTTTATAGATTGCATCTCACCGCTGAAGACAACCACCGAATCTGAAGGGAGGAGCCATTATGAAGACCTTTTGATGGCCACCGCAATCCACGGTAAGGCGGCGGCCACAGGCCGGTGGTCACCACAAGGACCAACACCAACGGCAAAGCACACCACCAGCGTCTACCAACTCGCCGAAAAGAGCTTTGCCCATGCCCGTCAACTGATGGGCTGAAATGGCCGGATCTAGGGCACGAAAGGCAGATCACCATCACCGATGCGCGTCCTCTCGAAGCGCGGCCACCGCTAGACAAGGAGTGCACCGGTCGCCAGAACGACGCCACGCCTCCTGACTGGAGAACTGTGCCCGTCCCGATACCATGCCTTCACACAGACGCCTCCGCCGAATTGGGAGCATGAGGGCTTGCCCTCTGGCTCTCTCTAGCAGCGGCCATTGGCCTGGTCGCCACTCAAGTCACTCGTGAAGAGCGGCGCGGGGGCTCCAGATTTTCGGATGGGTCCTTGGTAAACTTATGACATGCTTGACCCATGCCGCGTGAGTGTTGCTTCGGGTTTTGTCACGACTATCTGAGACAGTGAACCAGAGCATAGTGCACAAATGCACATATAAACTACACATTTTCTAGCCTTTTTATTTAAAAAAGCCTACACATCTTCTAAACATTGCCATGTTTGTATGTGCACATCTTCAGAGACAAGCTTCGTTTTGTTTACTTCGTATCGATTGTATTTTAAGATGCCACGAGTACATACCTCAACGCGGGCCATACATTAACTGTACAAGAGCGATGATCGATGAGCCCAAATTTAACTGTTTGGTCAAAATTGCAAGGTAGACAAAAAGAATAGAGCCTATATTTCACGCTCTGATCATCTCAACTCCTCTATACTCGTCCAAAGTAAAAGTAGAGGGCCAAAACTCTGCAGCTCCAGCGATCATATCTACGATCCAAATCGCGACGATAAAAGGAACCACACGACCCACAACGGAGATATGACGATGAGGTACGCCTGCAGGTTGATCAAGGACTCTTGTGATGGTCCACAATAAAACTGATGGCACCAACCAGAGTGGATGCAAAATACTACTACTACTCACCAAGCAGAATGTGACCGGCTCACTTGCTATACCTCTGCTGTATATGTTGGATCTCATTGCATCTTGGAGATACACTTGGACCTACAAATGTAAATGTAAATATAACGAGTGAGTGTTTCCAGATCATATTGTAGCAAGTGCACAACACGAATGTCTAGCTCGTAACCTACATACAGTTCTAGAACTACAACCGATGAACTGGAGACAAAACGTATTCCAGATGTATTCCTTTCAACGTCGAGTAGACAAAATTTTATCAACTATAAATTACCACTGTAAGCACAATTTCTACAGAATGAAGAGGCCTCCATTCATAACACTAAAATCATGTTAGTATCTACATTTTCAGGTGGGAATGCTTGATCCTTTCTCAGGTTATCATGTTTTGTCCCTTTTAAGAAAAGGTCATGCCCTATATTATCAAAAGAACAATTATAATCCCCTTTGAGTTGCCAAATACATTTCTTTTGGCTGGACATGCCGCTTCTCATTCTCGCTGGAGATGAGATTCAGGCCAGCCTGAACCTTTTGATGGACGAGACAATGCCTTGTCATCCTCCTGAACAGAAGTGATAAAAGCTCACTGGCCAACATGCAGGAGATCCTCATGTACTGGAAAGAAGAGCCCCTGAAATGGGCAGTGATCATCCTGTGGAAGCCGATGCATCACCGGAAGACACAACACAGAAAGAAAAGCCAAGCCCAGAGGCTACCAAGTAGGCCTCCAGTGAAGGAGGTTGAGATGGGTGGCGGCGGCCACTGCACACTATGTTTGCCAGCTAAGACCCCCTTCACACCAACGCAGAAGAAGCACAAGGAAAATATCGCCAGTGCAAGAACGGGAAACTGGTGCCATACAGAGGAATCAAAACCATGCAGCAGATCCAAAGAGGCCTGATTCAACACTACAAATCCAGCACCACCCTGGTGCCACTAGGAGAGGACGAAGAGGAGACCGGAGCAAGGGAAAGAAGGTGAGGGAGCAGTATCAGGGGGACACCAGATATGCCTCAGAGAAGTATGAAGATCTGAAGGGATCTCTTCCTATTCCTCCCTGGAACATGTCTGCTTCAACTCCATCTTCAGAGATCCAGAGGGGAGAGCAAGGAGGAGCCACTCCGGATCTCGGCACCGCTTTATTGGTTGCCTACCATGCCACCACTGTGGAAATAAGGAGGAGCAAGCCCACAAGCTTTATCTTCAGTCGTTTAAGTCCTTCCACAACTGATAATAAATAACCAGGGCATAAAGATCACAAACTATGAAACACGGCTACGATTTATGGTGAAATATCAATGCAGAACCATGCAAAACAGAAAGGATATTGTAGGTGGCTCAAGGTCTATAGAATGTGAACACAGTAGAGTAGCATAAGCTGGGCAGCTGAATGGTTCATTGCTGTTCTTTTATTGGTAGAGCACAGGCAACCAAAAGATGAAACCACTATTCTATTAGCAAAAATATGGTCATCCAAGATTTGAAATAAGAAATATAATTAGAACAGGCCGGTAAAAATTAGCTAAACATATAAAGGCAAATGTATAGAACTCAGGTAAAGAAAAGCACAAACATACAGTGGTTGCTTTTAAAGAGTAAAAAAAATGGCACCTTATAGTGAATTTGTTGTGCTGATGAAATGGATATCTTGAATTGCTTATAAGGAAGAGAAATGCACGATCTTGAGATGGATCCACCCAAGAAGAAGGCATTAGGCACATCAACATCAGGAGAGCACTGGTACTGTATCGCTTTGTGGAACTTGGAAGCCTAGATAAACATAAACATATTTCAAAAGCAATGGCACACAACTATTTTGGAAGAAGAACTAGTTACTGCTAGCCCTGCAGTACTACTAGAGTGGTAACAGTAAGTGTTATGTAACTACGTGAGTTAAAAAAAACTTTACGAGTGCATACCCTGATGCTCAAGGTTATCCAACAATTTGATATGTTTTATCTTAGAGGTATGTTGTCTATCTTCGATGCACACAGGTGAGCACATGAATTTTGTACGTCATGCTTATTAATATTAACAAAGCACATGGATAAATATTCAGCGAGCACATATATAGTTTCACAAAGATGACAAATTAGTCAACTAGGCACCTTATGGTAGCATCTCTTCATTACTTGTATGAAACTCTTGCAGTGTTTATAAGTATGAGAAATACAGGTCCTTGTGTGCGATACCCCCGCAAGAAACATGCCATGTAGATCAACATTCCTGACATACTGCACAATGAAACGTCAAAAAACAGCAGAGAGAAATTAGAATGGAAACGAGGTCTTTTCTATATATCAGTACATATGATGCATATTCTCAGTGCATCTTTTCTTCTTTGACCTATTCAATGCTATTTACAGCATATCATGAACTATTGGACGCAATTTGTGGATTTTGGGGCAGCAGCTCCTGAAGGCGGTGTAGGCAGGTCCACTGGAAGCTGGAGCAGCGGTACTGACAACGCGTTGGGGAGTTTTGGACAGCACAATGGAGGTGGTGTGTTGTAGCAGCCGTCTTGGCTAGAATGGATTAGGTCTCCGTCCCTCCCAAGGTGGACCTGACTTCTCCCTGTGGGGTGGCGGTGCTGTTTTGGTTGTGGGGATCATTGGGCATTGTGCTCCTCCTCGAGCCTGTTGAGGCTTCAGTCACCATCGCTGTGTGGGTCATGCTAGATCTGGCCTACTCGGTGAGTGTGTCTAGTCGTGCTGAGCATGTGTAGTCGTCTCAGCTCCGCGAGGTTGTTCTTAATCATGGTGCTTGCCAGTATCCCCGGTCTTCTGTTTGTTTACTCTGGTGGTCGCAAGGCTTGGTGTCCCTTGTGGCCCTGTAGTGTTCTGTTTGGTGGTGAATCCATCGTTTGTGCTCACCGTGTTTTTTGAAACACTTGACAACGTTCAACAAAATACATGTATTCTTTTCACAATTTACTCTTCAAAGAAATTGGTTCACACTTAAAAGTATCAAAACATTTAACAAGATTCAAGAAAATATTACAACAAAAGGCATAAAATTCAGCAAAGTAAACATAGTATACTACTACAATACATATAGATTGGAGTTGAGCTCAGCAGCTGCTGAGCACAAATGGAGGCAATAGTGTGTGATAATAATACTATTTTATACAAACTGCAGAAGTACCTTCAGAAGTATGTTCTTTCCAGACCACTTGTAGGCACCCTCAGAGAACCTCCTTTTATGAACTTTCGAAGTCATCATCTGCGTTCATTTCACTCAAGAATGAACAGTTTTACAAAACATATATGGCAGGAGAAAAAACAAATCATGAATACCTTTGTCACCACAAATGCTTGTTCAAATTGCCGTATCTGGATCCATTGCTCTGTAATTATACTCTCAATCTGATTCAAAACATAACAAAAATAGAACATTGTCAAATTCACTTCCATGATTTAACAAGTCTAGACTCTAGTACCATACATAAAAAAAGAGGTGATCGATCATGTGGATTAATGTATTTTCCATTACAATGTATATCAGTTCATCAAATAAGTCTGGAACTCATACTGTAGAAGGTAGATCAACCCAACCACACTTGTTTTTGCCCTTCAAGTAATAATCACAATCATCTAACTGACAAAGATCATTTTCACATTCCTCTCACTGCCTCTGAGCATAACTGCTCCAGGAGAATGTGAGCTGTGGGAGTGGCGGTCATAGACTGCTGGTAACATTAGAAGGACAAACAGTGCATGCATTTTCCCGAAACAAATACAAAGCGACACTACTGATTATTGAAATGGTCAAGGAAGAGGCAACAGATTGTAGCGATGCAGGGTAGGAAGGGGCCATTGTTTGCATGCACATTTTCCGCGTAAATGCCCATTATAGTTTTCAATCTCCTATTTAACAATATGAGAAGGCACACAACATGGTCTTGCAAAAACAAGTTCTGTAGTTATCCAAGTAGCCCTCTGTTCATTATAGCACATAGCATCTTCTTACAGCTACAAATTAACACTCCAGTTTGCTTAGAAAGCATTGCTCCAGAAAGTGGCAAAATATAAACTAAAAGTGGTCAACAGAAGAACATCAGTCAGGGCATACCTTTTTGACTTCCGAACTCAGGAACTCTACCCTTTTCTCAGCATCAATTGCCAGTGATTCTATGGTGTATGCAATGTTGTTTATCTTTCTGACCTCTTGCTGCAGGATTTGCGCCTGTAGAGCATACAAGCCATGAGCTGAATGAAGAATTTTCCCACATAAGTTCAGTGCAACTGCCTTCTTATATATTTTATTAGTATACAACATTATGCTGAACATGTGTATATGATGTTGGCCAGATTTTTAAAATGGAAGGCAGAACAGATGCACAAAGATTTACTGTAACAACCTTCTCCCTGTGGGAACAGACACCTCTCCTAGTTCCCATCAATTTTTAAACCCGGGCCTTTGTAGAGAGAGCGAGAGAGGTACCTCATCCTCCATTATATATATGTTGCTTTCAGAGTAAGATTCTTCATTCCTTAAAAGCTGGTTGTCAGTTTCCATTGCCTCAGTGGGTTTGTTTCCCTCCTCCAAAGTGTAGGCTTTACTCCTCGAAGTTTTTGTGTTTTCCTCCAAAATAGATTCTGGAGATACAAATATATTTTGTAAAGATTCTGAGTTCTATACTTAATCAGTGAAAATACACAAAGACTATTGGGTCAATTAGTAGCAAAGAGCTTCAGGTGCAAATACATTATCTTCTTTAGTACAACTTGGAGGCTCTCTCAAATATAATTAGAAAATAAAAAGTCAAAAGATGCATAATTCATAAACCACTGTAGAGTTTTGATATGATATATCAACCTGCCAGGTTTGACTAAGAGGGTGAATGACTAAAAACTACTCCCTCTGTTCCTAGATATATGACGTTTCATATATTTATGACGTTTCATGTATTTAGGAACGGAGGGAGTAGGTTGATTTTTGTTTGCGCACCATAAATCATAATCAATTTAATTGTGAAATATTTAATAATCACCACTATAAGCTGAAAGTAAAAGAAGCATCTCTGCCTCGACCACAGGAATCGTTCAAGGTTCATGACGAAACCTGCGCGCCACAAGACTTCCCAGGAACTTGAATCTGAAGCGTAAATATACAGTTTGAATACCAATGGCCAATCTACAACTAATTCAAAAATCCCTCACACACAGAACTCTGACTTCTAAATCAGATGTCAAATTTCCTTTTTCTGAATCTTGAATCCGTATTGCACATATACGACACCAGTATGGAACAATTCAGAATTTAGGAGCGCATCAGAACTTGCTTCCACATTTGAAATCTATATGAGTTCGAGTTGTGTCTCTCAAAACTGAAACTATATTCTTAAAATGTTTCAGTTGGAAAATCGCAAAACTGAGAAATTCACGAAATTCAGTGGTGCGACCATGCCAATGTCCTCCGTGTCTGTCAGGCGATTTCTTACAAACGTACGAACTACATTTCTCAAATCAGGCTCTCACGCTGGCGTACAGCGACAATGTGTGCAAGGGACAGCGCGATTTAAACTGTCCTGCTACTCTGAAATGGCCCCCAAATTGCATTAGTGACAGGGAGAGAGTGCCTCACCTAGCCGCGCGAGCTTGAGCCTGAGCTCGCTGATCTCCGACCGGAGGGCCTCGGCGTCGGGGGCGGAGCTGGATCCCGCGTCGGGCATGGCGCATATGACGGTGAGGAGCGCCGCAACGGTCAACAGCGCCGCGGCGGAGCGGCGGGCCGGGGCGACGGGTGGGAAGGTGGGGAGGCGGAGGCCGAAGGAAAGCGAGAGGAGGCGGAGCGGGAGGAGGAGTAACGCCGCCGTGACGAGGGGGCCTGCCCCGGCGGCGGCGGCGGCGGCGGACATAGCTAGGGTTTTACTCCGGCTTTGCGCTCGGCGCTCCGGTGTCCGCGGTGGCGGCTGGTTTGACTTTCTTTAGATTGCGGACATTGACTTGTGTGCTGCTTATATATATCCTAATAAAAGAAAAAGAAAAGGAAATGTGTTTTTAGAGTTTAAAAATGGAAAATGTCCTTTGGTTCTCCCTCCGTTTCTACCCCCTCCGATCCTTTTTAGTGTGTATATAAATTTTGTCTGGAGTCAAAGTACCTTAACTTTGACCAGACTTAAAGAGAAAAATATATTAATATTTACAATGCCAAATCAATATTATTAGATTCATTATGAGATGTAGTTTCATAGTATATATATTTGGTATTGTAAATGTTGGTACTTTTTAATATAAATTTGATCAAACTTTGTAAAATTTGACCTGATACAAATCTAATATGCGAAGTAAAAAGGACCGGAGAGAGTAAATATAAAAAATAGCTGCATTCCAGATTAATCAATATTATGCGTCTGTCTTGGTGTCTTAAGTCAAAATGGTAAGTTTGATCAAAATTAAAAATCTAATGAATCTTTTTTTTGTTTGTTTTGAGTTTGCTTACCACATACACCATATAGTGAAATCTATGAAACCTTTGGTCCTTCTACTAGTACCATATAATCAGTCTCCTCCCTTCCTTCTCAAACTCCTCTCCCTCAAGCTCCTCGACCTGCTCATTTTTTTTTTGTTGATCCAAATGAGATATATGCAAAGCAGATATATCTTTTGAAATCAAGTCATTATCAGAATTACTTTTAACTACCTGTATCACATCCATATGCTGCTCAAAATTCTTTGCAGCAGGAATTGTGATGGATTTAAACAGGTCCTCTCTTTCGCATGCCTCATCAGCAATAGTTTCAATCAGGAGAGTATTATCGTCAGTCCCTTCAAATTCATCTTGTTCTTCTTCCACCGACTCAATCGGGGCATTTTTCCCATTGTCCATAAACTTACTGGGTCCACTCCCTTTCTCTTTTTCATTAGACTTGGGGCATGTCCAAGAGAACTGCTTATCATATGATGAATTTCCTTTTACATTGCCAACCCGGGCACTCTTAAGTTCTCTTTCTGGGTCTCTCACCAAAACCTTGTCAACTTCATAGAAGAAGTCAAAGAAATGTGTGCCCAAGACTGCTTCCGCAACTCCAGGTAGCTCATCCACATTGCGACATCCCAGCCAGACCCGTACAAATTCTGGCTTATGTAGGGTGGCCATGTCGATTTCAAGTGGTACACCTACCAGAGATGAAACATAAGCCAAATTTCTCTCGTTCCTCCTCTCCAATGAAACGTTAGCAACCTTGACCCAAGCTATTTCCATCACACCTTTAGCCCCAACATTAGCCGACCAGGGGACAATTTTCACCACAACTCCACAAGATTTCAACGTCATTTTATCATTGTAACATACTTTTTTAACATCTCTCTGATTAGGGAAGTGCATGACATATGTATTGGGACCAATAGAGCGAGCAGTACAGTGCCATTTGGTCCCAATATAGTCAGAGAAAGCATCCTCAAGCTCCTTCACACTAGCCTCTCCCTCTATCACTGTGATAACTACACTAGTAGCTCTCTCTTTTAATTGCTTAGCAGTGCATGAGTCTGGGATATAGAAAAACCCCTGGCCCTTGGCCTGAAAAGCACACATCGGTGCCACACACTCCCATGGCAGGAAAGTAACACAAACCGAGGCTAGATGTCCCATCTTACTGCATCTCTCACAAAAGGCTTGCAGACAACTAGTAGGAGTATGGCTAGTAGCTTTGCAGATTAAACATGGATCATAAGCTTTGGATGGGGGCACCTGAGAGGAGGACTCAGCACGAGCGACGGGGTCATAGATCTGCTTCTTCCTGTGAATATCAGCAGCGTTGAGACCAGGAGGGTTAGGGTTCTTCTCCACCCAAACCCTCCCAGATTTGGCCCTCTTGGCTCTCTCTGCAACTTCGTCCCACCGCTCGGTGTCGTCCGAAGGCGACGCCGTCTTCTTGTTGGTGGAGAAGTCGTCGTCGTCGACGTCCCTGGACCACGAGAAACGGCCCTGACTGCGTCCTCGGTCGAATCGACCAGCTCCGCGCCCCATCCGCCCAGATCCGAAGCCCTCCCGATGATTTCTGCGGAAGGCGTGGCCGCCGCGGTTCTCCATCTCGCTCGGCTCGCTCGAGGAAGCAGCCACCGCTGCGTAGGATCTGTGGTCGCCTCCAATCTTCCCCTCCCACCAGAGAAAGGAGGAGGGGAATCTCGATCTAGGGTTTCTCGGGGTCTCCCAGAAGTGGGATAGAGCGGCGTCTAGGTCACGGATCGGGGGGGCGGCTTTTGTACCCACAGCATCCTGTAGCGCCCCATGGCCGCGCGGATCTCCGCCCACGTGTCGAGCATCAATGGCGGCCACCCCACTCGCGTCTGGATGTGGCCCCAGAACCCCAGGGCCCCGCCATCGCTCGTCCCGGACGCGGCTCGGTGCACCGCACACGCCACCACGCGCCGAATGTCCCCGTGTACCCGCACCTGTGTCGCTCGTCGAAATACGGTCACGAACCCTAGCAAAGTGGCAGGGGAAGGAGATGACCTGGCCAATATCGATGGTTTCCCCCTCGTGCAAGTAACGCGCATCCATCGACACACCCTTGTCGTCGATCAGCACAATCCCGAAGCGCTCCTCGGCGGAGGAGGATCTCGCCGTCGGTGAAATGGACAGTGCGTGCGGACGCGAGGTCCGCCGCGAAGGAGACGTGCCAGCGGACGTCAAACTCCATCCTCTTTCTAATTTATGTCATTTTCATATATACTGCCATATGCCAGGGGATAACTAATGTCTTGAACAACAAGGAACTAGTAATCCCTCAGACGAACGATACACGCATAGGAGTACGTGTACCGGTGTACGTTAAGCTTTGGCAATCTTTGTTGGAAATATGCCCTAGAGGCAATAATAAATTGATTATTATTATATTTCCTTGTTCATGATAATCGTTTATTATCCATGCTAGAATTGTATTGATAGGAAACTCAGATACATGTGTGGATACATAGACAGCACTATGTCCCTAGTAAGCCTCTAGTTGACTAGCTCGTTGATCAATAGATGGTCACGGTTTCCTGACCATGGACATTGGATGTCGTTGATAACGGGATCACATCATTAGGAGAATAATGTGATGGACAAGACCCAATCCTAAGCCTAGCACAAGATCACGTAGTTCGTATGCTAAAGCTTTTCTAATGTCAAGTATCATTTCCTTAGACCATGAGATTGTGCAACTCCCGGATATCGTAGGAATACTTTGGGTGTGCCAAACGTCACAACGTAACTGGGTGGCTATAAAGGTGCACTACGGGTATCTCCGAAAGTGTCTGTTGGGTTGGCACGAATCGAGACTGGGATTTGTCACTCCGTATGACGGAGAGGTATCTCTGGGCTCACTCGGTAGGACATCATCATAATGTGCACAATGTGATCAAGGAGTTGATCACGGGATGATGTGTTACGGAACGAGTAAAGAGACTTGCCGGTAACGAGATTGAACAAGGTAGCGGGATACCGACGATTCAATCTCAGGCAAGTACAATACCGCTAGACAAAGGGAATTGTATACG
This sequence comes from Triticum monococcum, assembly GCA_034509565.1. NCBI lineage: Eukaryota > Viridiplantae > Streptophyta > Magnoliopsida > Poales > Poaceae > Triticum > Triticum monococcum. Next base: position 665,064,758 of record CM067845.1, on the reverse strand, counting down.
GGATTGATTGAATCCTCGACATCGTGGTTCATCCAATGAGATCATCGTGGAGCATGTGGGAGCCAACATGGGTATCCAGATCCCGCTGTTGGTTATTGACCGGAGAACGTCTCGGTCATGTCTGCATGGTTCCCGAACCCGTAGGGTCTACACACTTAAGGTTCGATGACGCTAGGGTTATAAAGGAAGTTTGTATGTGGTTACCGAATGTTGTTCGGAGTCCCGGATGAGATCTCGGACGTCGCGAGGAGTTTCGGAATGGTCCGGAGGTAAAGATTTATATATGGGAAGTCTTGTTTTGGTCGCCGGAAAAGTTTCGCGCATTATCGGTATTGTACCGGGAGTGCCGAAAGGGGTCCGGGGGTCCACCTGCCCCCGGGGGGGGCACATGGGCTGTAGGGGTGTGCGCCTTGGCCTATATGGGCCAAGGGCACCAGCCCCAAGAGGCCCATGCGCCAAGAGATAAGGGAAAGGAATAGTCCTAAAGGGGGAAGGCACCTCCTAGGTGCCTTGGGGAGGATGGACTCCTCCCTGGCCGCACCCTTCCTTGGAGGAAGGGCCAAGGCTGCGCCCCCCCCCCCTCTCCCTTGGCCCTATATATAGTGGGGGGAAGGGAGGGCAGCCGCACCAATGTTCTGGCGTAGCCCTCCCCCTCTCCCAAGTCCTTCTCCTCTCCCGTGGTGCTTGGCGAAGCCCTGCAGGATTGCCACGCTCCTCCACCACCACCACGCCGTCGTGCTGCTGCTGGATGGAGTCTTCCTCAACCTCTCCCTCTCTCCTTGCTGGATCAAGGCATGGGAGACGTCACCGGGTTGTACGTGTGTTGAACGCGGAGGTGCCGTCCGTTCGGCACTAGGATCTCCGGTGATTTGGATCACGACGAGTACGACTCCTTCAACCACGTTCTCTTGAACGCTTCCGCTTAGCGATCTACAAGAGTATGTAGATGCACTCTCCTCCCCTCGTTGCTGGTCTCTCCATAGATAGATCTTGGTGACACGTAGGAAAATTTTGAATTTCTGCTACATTCCCCAACAGTGGCATCATGAGCTAGGTCTATTGCGTAGATTCTATGCACGAGTAGAACACAAAGTAGTTGTGGGCGTTGATTTTGTCAATTTACTTGCCGTTACTAGTCTTATCTTGATTCGTCGGCATCGTGGGATGAAGCGGCCCGGACCGACCTTACACGTACTCTTACGTGAGACTGGTTCCACCGACTAACATGCACTAGTTGCATAAGGTGGCTAGCGGGTGTCTGTCTCTCCCACTTTAATCGGATCGGATTCGATGAAAAGGGTCCTTATGAAGGGTAAATAGCAATTGGCATATCACGTTGTGGTTTTTGCGTAGGTAAGAAACGTTCTTGCTAGAAACCCAAAGCAGCCACGTAAAACATGCAAACAACAATTAGAGGATGTCTAACTTGTTTTTGCAGGGTATGCTATGTGATGTGATATGACCAAAAGGATGTGATGAATGATATATGTGATGTATGAGATTGATCATGTTCTTATAATAGGAGTCACGACTTGCATGTCGATGAGTATGACAACCGGCAGGAGCCATAGGAGTTGTCTTAATTTATTTATGACCTGCGTGTCAACATAAACGTCATGTAATTACTTTACTTTATTGCTAACCGTTAGCTGTAGTAGTAGAAGTAATAGTTGGCGAGACAACTTCATGAAGACACGATGATGGAGGTCATGATGATGGAGATCATGGTGTCATGCCGGTGACGATGATGATCATGGAGCCCCGAAGATGGAGATCAAAAGGAGCAAAGTGATGATGGCCATATCATGTCACTATTTGATTGCATGTGATGTTTATCATGTTTATGCATCTTATTTGCTTAGAACGACGGTAGTAAATAAGATGATCCCTCATTAAAATTTCAAGAAAGTGTTCCCCCTAACTGTGCACCGTTGCGAAAGTTCGTAGTTTCGAAGCACCACGTGATGATCGGGTGTGATAGATTCTTACGTTCCAATACAACGGGTGTTGACGAGCCTAGCATGTACAGACATGGCCTCGGAACACATGCAAACACTTAGGTTGACTTGACGAGCCTAGCATGTACAGACATGGCCTCGGAACACAAGAGACTGAAAGGTCGAGCATGAGTCGTATAGAAGATACGATCAACATGAAGATGTTCACCGATGATGACTAGTCCGTCTCACGTGATGATCGGACACGGCCTAGTTGACTCGGATCATGTAATCACTTAGATGACTAGAGGGATGTCTATCTGAGTGGGAGTTCATAAGATGAACTTAATTATCCTGAACATAGTCAAAAGGTCTTCGCAAATTATGTCGTAGCTCGCGCTTCAGTTCTACTGTTTAGATATGTTCCTAGAGAAAATTTAGTTGAAAGTTGATAGTAGCAATTATGCGGACTAGGTCCGTAAACCGAGGATTGTCCTCATTGCTTCACAGAAGGCTTATGTCCTTAATGCACCGCTCAGTATGCTGAACCTCGAACGTTGTCTGTGGATGTTGGGAACATCAGACATACAAATTTTGATAACTACATGATAGTTCAGTTAAACGGTTTAGAGTTGAGGCACCGAAGACGGTTTTGAAACGTCACGAAACATATGAGATGTTTCGAGGGCTGAAATTGGGATTTCAGGCTCGTGCCCACGTCACGAGGTATAAGACCTCCGACGATTTTCTTAGCCTGCAAACTAAGGGAGAAAAGCTCAATTGTTGAGCTTGTGCTCAGATTGTCTGAGTACAACAGTCATTTGAATCAAGTGGGAGTTGATCTTCCAGATGAGATAGTGATGTTTCTCCGAAGTCATTACCACCAAGCTGCTAGAGCTTCATGATGAACTATAATATATCAGGGACACATATGATGATCCTTGAGATATTCGCGATGTTTGACACCACAAAAGTAGAAATCAAGAAGGAGCATCAATTGTTGATGGTTGGTGAAACCACTAGTTTCAAGAAGGGCAAGGGCAAGAAGGGATACTTCATGAAATGGCAATTCAGCTGCTGCTCTAGTGAAGAAACCCAAGGTTGAACCCAAACCCGAGACTAAGTGCTTCTGTAATAAGGGGAACAGCCACTGGAGCAGAATTACCCTAGATACTTGGTAGATTAGAAGGCTGGCAAAGTCAATAGAAGTATATTGGATATACATTGTGTTGATGTGTACTTTACTAGTACTCCTAGTAGCACCAGGGTATTAGATACCGGTTCGGTTGCTAAGTGTTAGTAACTCGAAATAAAAGCTACGGAATAAACGGAGACTAGCTAAAGGTGAGCTGGCGATATGTGTTGGAAGTTTTTCCAAGCTTGATGTGATCAAGCATCGCACGCTCCCTCTACCATCGAGATAGGTGTTTGCGTTGAGCATAGACATGACTGGATTATGTCTATCGCAATACGGTTATTCATTTAAGGAGAATAATGGTTACTCTGTTTATTTGAATAATACCTTCAATGGTCTTGCGCCTAAAATGAATGGTTTATTGAATCTCGATCGTAGTGATACACATGTTCATGCCAAAAGATATAAGATAGTAATGATAGTACCACCTACTTGTGGCACTGCCACGTAAGTCATATCGGTATAAAACACATGAAGAAGCTCCATGTTGATGGATCTTTGGACTCACTCGTTTTGAAAAGTTTGAGGCATGCGAACCATGTCTATTGGTGTATATGCATGAAGAAACTCCATGCAAATGGACCGTTTGGACTCACTTGATTTTGAATCACTTGAGACATGCAAATCATACCACATGGGCAATATGACTGAAAGCCTCGTTTTTCAGTAAAATGGAACTAGAAAGCAATTTGTTGGAAGTAATACATTTTGATGTGTGCAGTCCAATGAGTGCTGAGGCGTGTAGTGGATATCGTTATGTTCTTACTTTACAGATGATTTGAGTAGATGTTGAGTATATTTACTTGATGAATCACGAGTCTGAATTATTGAAAGGTTCAAGTAATTTCAGGGTGAAGTTGAAAGATCGTCGTGACAAGAGGATAAAATATCTATGATATGATCATAGAGATGAATATCTGAATTACGAGTTTGGCACAGAATTAAGACATTGTGGAAATTGTTTCACAACTAATACAGCCTGGAACACCATAGTGTGATGGTGTGTCTGAACATCATAACTGCACCCTATTGGATATGATGCATACCATGATGTCTCTTATCGAATTACCATGATAGTTTATGGGTTAGGCATTAGAGACAACCACATTCACTTTAAATAGGGCACCACGTAATTCCGATGAGATGACACCGCACTAGTGCAGAACCGGGCAATAGCACCGGTTCGTAAGGCCCTTTAGTGCCGGTTTAGGAACCGACACTAACGTTTCGGCACTAAAGCCCCCCCCCTTTAGTACCGGTTCAGCACGAACCGGTGCTAAAGGGAAACCACGTGGCACGAGCCAGCTCCGGGGCCCGGGAGCCCTTTAGTACCGGTTGGTAACACCAACCGGTACTAAAATATTTGGGGGTTTTTTGGTTTTATGATTTCTTTTCATTTAATTTTGTGTTTTCCATTTTAATTCTTTTTCGTTTGCTGGTATTTTACGGTACTACACATTGTACACGTTATGCATATATATATATATATAAATAAATAAAATTTCTAGTAGAACCAATCATATATATGTCATCAATCATGTCTCACAAACCACCATATTAATTCACACATACACACATGTAGAGCTATATACAATTTCTCCTACATATGCATGTTGCCTTCGGAGCTAGTGGCATTAGCCTAATTGGTGCCTTCGGAGCACGATGACAATTGGAAGTGGTTCATGACCTGGTCGATTGGGGCGGTAGCGGGTAATAGTATTCTCCCTTCGGATTTATGACCTGGTCGAGCAAAAATCCCGCTATTTCCTCTTGAAGTGCTTCTACGCGCTCCATTTCTAGGAGCTTGTCCCGCACCTCTTTGAACTGTTAAGAAGGAGATCAATATGCATGTGTATTAGTTGTGTGACTAGATATCAATAATGGTTTAAAAATTGTGAATAGTGTTCTAACAAGCGTACCCATTCCCGTCTTTGAGATCTGTTCCTTTCGGACGCCATCATGCGAATGTTCTCGCAAACGCAGTATGCACACAGATTAGTCCCCTGCGCCTGCTTCAGGGCCTTTATTACGAGAATGGAATTTAATTTGATCAGATAATAATTAATCAAAGCATGATAATTAAAGAGATGGCAGCTAGCTAGCTAGCTAGTACTACTTAATTACTTACCTTGGATCGAAACCATTTCAGTTGTGGTTTCCATTCGCCTTCCATGACGCTGATGAACCTTGCCCAAGCCCTGCCCGCCGACAAAGAAAATGAATAAAGGGGTTATTAAATAGTTCATATCATGAAATGAAGAACTAAATAGGCCGAGATATATAGTTAATAATGATTGAAATTACCTGTTGACTATCCCATACAAGATGTTGTAGTCACTATTTTCTTTGAGTAGCGAGTCCAGTATTTCAACTGTTCCGGCGTCAACTTTAATGATACACAAGATCCAGTGAAATCTGCATGCACACACGTTTGCATGTCTTAATTAAGCGGGCATATGTAAGCAAAAACATGTAGCTAGCTAGTAGGCAAAAACAGAGAATTTGTAGTACAAGAAAGTGTGACTCACTCGAAGTTGTAAGGAAGTAGTATATCTTCATTGTATTTGAGGCACTTCAAGAACTCTAGCATGCTGTCCTCTACCTGTTTTTCATAATACTTGCTCATTTTCCATGTGTATTGATTAACAGTGTTTGGGTCAATGAACCCAATGCCATAGCGTCCACCTTTTCTCATTTCATACATCTTCATCCTGCATAATACCACAGAAAAGAATATAGTGAGGATAATTACAGGTAATGATTGATCAAAAGGATCACTACAGCTAGGTTGAGACTTAAATTACAGAAAGAAATCACTTACAGACAATAGCAACTGACGATAGATTTGTCGAGTGCGTCTTGATTGTATAACTGAAACAGTTCAGAATACTCAACGGTCACAGCATTCTCATGGTAGTAATGATCCTTCTTGACTTGCACCATGAGGGACTCTCGATCGGATCTCTTGGTAATGTCCATGTACCATTGATGCAATTCATACATTCTCGTTGGGAGCTTCTTGACATCTTCTGGCTCGACCAAAGGTTGGCCCCGGACATATTTCCGTTTTATTTCCTCCTCTCTAATCGCAGGCATGTCCTCGATCTCGAGGAGTTGTCCAACAGTGATCTTGAGTTCTTCAGCCTGCATTATATGCTCCTGGGTTATTACCACATCGCCCACCTGGGAAACGTAAACTGTTTGGCCACAATAATATTGGGCGCGTGTACTGTCACGTGTGGTTGGTGGCACAACAAGCGGGGGGATCGATTGCGCCGCCTGTTTTCCCAGCTGGGCAACGGTTTTCCCGCATTTTTCAACGGGTGCTTGTTGTTTGCTCGAGCTCGAGCTCGCCTCCTTCTGTAGACGTCGTCGATTACACTTCCTGATGTGGCGCTCATAGTCTGTGTCAACAGGCTTAGGAGCTGGTGGTTGAGCCATACGAATGAAGTGGTCAACTACTTCCACAGGCACTTTCTCTCTTGGCGGCGGTGGCGGTTTCGGTCCAAAATGGGCGTCGACTTCTGCCTGCACTATGGCATTGGTTTGCTCCTCGGTCCTGTCGTAAGCCCTCACAGGAAGAGGAGTACTGAGGTTTGGACCATATTTATATCGCTTGCCGCCGCCTGTACTTCCTGTATTATGACCTCGACTCGTACCGCTACACACCATAGCTGCGGGGTGTCTCTTCTGCGATTGCTGAGGCGGCGGAGACGGCTGACGGGGCTGAGTTGGACGAGGAGGAGTGGCCTGAAGCTGTGCCGGACTTGCAGTGGCCTGAGGTTGTGCCGGACTTGGAGGAGGAGTGGACGTCTGACACTGTGTCGGACTTGGAGGAGGAGGAGTGGCCTCACGCGTTGGTGGACTTGGAGGAGCGGGAGTCTGCTGACTCGGTGGCGGACTTCGAAAGATGATGCAATCCTTTCTCCATAGGATGACACGATGTATGGCCTCTCCCAATGTGTGCTCGTCGTCACCTCCAGGAATGTCAAGCTGTAGCTCCGAATATGGGTCCACCACCTCATCAACCAAGACACGAGCATAGCCCGCTGGAATCGGGTTGCAATGGAAGGTTGCCTCGGGGGAATTTGAAAAAGCAATGGCGTTCGCCACCTTCATGGATATGTTCTTCATTTTGAAGTGTAGCTCGCAGTTAGTGTTCTCCGTGATGTCATCCACGGGGTATGTATCCAGCATTACTGCATCGCCCGGGGCGGAACCCACGCTGCTTCTCGACATGGATGGGGCGGTGGTATCCAATGCTGGATCATCTGCTAGCTGCTGCAGCTACTAAGACCCCCTTTGTTGGCTAAGTGAGTCGATCTGCTCCTGCTGCCACTGGAATTTAGCTGCCAATTCCGCTTGACTTGCTTCTAGGCCTTGAAGGCGTTCATAGTCCCGCTTCCTCTGCTCCTCCTCCATCTTCCTCTTCTTGTCCTCCGCAATCTTCTTTCTCGCACGGGTTCTGTAGTCGGCGTTCCAGTCCTTAAACCCCTCATACCACGGAAGAGCGCCCTTGCCTCATGTTCTTCCCGGGTGTTCAGGATTTCCCAGGGCACGCTTAAGCTCGTCGTTCTCTCTGTTGGGCTAGAACACCCCCGATCGAGCCTCTTCTATTGCAACAAGTAGCGCATCGTCGGCTCCGTTCAGACATGCCTTCGTCGAAACATTGCCTGTCTTCGGGTCCAACTCCCCCCTCCCATGCGCATAGAACCAAGTCCTGCACCTGGGGGCCAGCTCTTAGTAACCGGAGTGACACTTGCATCCTCCATCTCTTTCTCAGACTTATCCCACTTAGGCATTGCCACCGCGTAGCCACCTGGCCCCAGCTTATGGAACTTATCCTTTTTTCGGCATTGGCCTTGTTTATTCTCGACTGTTCCTTAGCTAATTCTGAATCCTTGAATTTCACGAAATCGTCCCAATGAGCACTTTGATTCTCTAGTATCCCCTCGAATACTGGAGTCTTCCTTCCTCCCTTGATGTACTTCTCCCACGTCATTCTCTTGTGGTTCTTGAATGCAACCGCCATCTTCCTAAAAGCAGCGTCCTTGACTTTCCGCACATCTACTTCTGTCATATTATCTGGTAGGGTGAAATGTTCCATGAGAGTATCCCAAAGCAGTTTTTTTTATTCTCATCGACAAAAGTAACATCTGGACGTGGCTTTGCTGGATTTCTCCATTCTTGAAGGGAGATCGGGAGTTGGTCCTTCACAAGAACTCCGCACTGACGAACGAACTTGTCCGCAATCTTCTTAGGCGCTAATGGTTCGCCATTAGGTTTGAATGCCTCGATATTATACTTTACGCCCTCCTTCAACTTTTTGTTCGGGCCTCGTTTCGTCCTTTTGCCTGAAGATTTGCTCGATCCGGATGGCTGAAAGAAGAAAGATCGATTCGTTAATATGTCTTCAACTCATTTAAAACATGCGATGATCACCAGATTCCTGCTTATATAAATATATATACCTCGCCGGTGTTTGTTGTTTCAGGATCAACATGTTCTTCGTCGTAGTTCATGACTTCATCTTCTCGGTCGTCGCGATCGAATATCATATCACCCTCTCCAGTGTTGTTTAGAAATTCGGAGCCGTCAAAATCTTCTTCATTCTGATCATCATCTGGCCCGCGTATGATATCGAACATGGTCTGTTCTCTCTCTCTGTCGGTATTGTCCGCCATAGCTTTTATTTAACTATGCCAAAAGAAATATAAAAAAATTTAGTATAATCTCGATTAATAGATATAATCTCGAATACATCGTCTCGAATAATAGATATAATCTCGAATACATCGTCTCGAATAATAGATTTAATCTCGAATACGTCGTCTCAAATAATAGATATAATCTCAATACATCGTCTCGAATAATAGATATATATAGTCTCGAATACATCATCTCGAATAATATAGATATAATATTGAATACATCACTAGCTAGCTAGCTAGCAAGCTAATAAAGATCGAATACTACAGAGTAATCTAGGCCACTCGCGGTTCCTGAGGTGCGGGCGGTGGACACCCAAAGAGAAGGAACCATCACTGGATCATAGCTCGGGTGATCTCCCCAAAGAACCTGCCAGGTATTGGAGAACCCGACGTCCATAGCAGCCATGTAGCGATGGACGTGCTCGTCCTCCTCCCTGACACGGCGACGTACCACCTCCGGCGGGGCCGGCTCCCTCCGCACCGAAAGTGGCCCACGCAAATGCCACCAAAGGAGATGAGGGTCGACGACGGGACCCGGGGCCGGGTTCCTCACCAAGCGTCGCGCCCCTGAAGGTAGCACCTCCCAGTGCCAGCCCGGCGGAGCCCAGTCCCGGACATGGGTCCTCTGAAGCAGGACGTCGTCGCGGACGTGTCGACGGCGAGGATGCGGGCCGGGCATCGTCGACAACAAAATACTATATGCCGCAAAAGTAAAGTAACATTTTTTAAATGATGAATTGTGATGATTTCATATATGCAAATTCTAAATTTTATAACTAAAAATATAAGAAACTAAAAAAACATTGATCATCGTCTAACAATTTGAAATTAATCTAATTCATCTAGCTAGCTAAAACTAACATTTTCAAAATTTCTAACATTTCTATATAACTAACATTTCTATAACATTTGACATTATATATATTATAACTAACATTTCTACATACTATTTGACATTAATCTAATCTAATTAATTAATTCATCTAAAACTTTGTATGAAAAACAGAAAAACAGAAAAAACTAAAAGCTAAAAACAGAAAAATTGTGTGTGTGTGCGCGTCTAGTGTACATGTGTGTGTAGTGTGTGTGTGTGTGCATGTAGTGTGTGTGTGTGTGTGTGTGCATGTAGTGTGTGTGTGTGTGTGCATGTAGTGTGTGTTAGCGCTACGGTCGGCGCCGGCGCCGGCGTCGGTGTGCGCTACGATCGATGAGGGAGGAGAGGGGCCGGGGGAGGGGCTCACAGCGCGCGCGGGCAAGGTCGAGGCGACGGCGAGGCGACGGCCCGGGGCGTGACGGGGCGGCGACGGCGCGACGGGGACGGGGACGGGCCCGGGGCGGCGACAGAGACGAGGGCGGCGACGGCGACGAGGGCGGCGACGACGACGGGGGCGGCGACGGGGACAGGGGTGGTGACGGGGACGAGGGCGGCAACGGCAACGGCGCGCGACGGGGGCGGTGTAGGACGGGGGCGGCGTCGATTGATCGGGAAGAAACAGAGGGGGAGAATGAAATTTTTCGAAGTGTTGTATATATAGAACCAACCTTTAGTACCGGTTGGAGCCACCAACCGGTACTAAAGGCCTATTTTGGCCAGGCCAAGCGGCGGGAAGCACCCCTCTTTAGTACCGGGTGGTGGCTCCAACCGGTACTAAAGGCCCCTCCTTTAGTACCGGTTGGTGCCACGACCCGGTACTAAAGGGGTTGCGCTGCCAGGCGAGAGGCGCAGAAGTTTAGTCCCACCTCGCTAGCCGAAGGGCGCTCGCACCTGCTTATAAGCCCCGCCGCCGCTGCTGTCTCGAGCTCCTCTAAAGCAGGCCTTCTGGGCCTACCTCTGCTACTCTGCCCTGTGGGGCCTATTGGGCTTGCGGGCCTGCATCCTGGCCCAATAACAGGTTGGGTTTCTAGTCGTATGCAGGCCGCTGTGGCCCGGTAGGTGGGTTTTTTTCATTTATTTTTTCTTTTCTGCTTTATTTATTTTGTTTTATTTATTTTTAGTTGTTTTTTGCTGTATTTAGAGTTTCTTTATGAATATTTTTGATAGTTTTTAGAAACTTTCAGTTAGTGCCGGTAGTTTTTAAATTTGAATAGTTTAAATTTTGAATTATTTGAAATTTGTGTGAATCACTAGTTTGTGAATAACTTAACTTTAAAAATACATTTTCCAGTGATTCTTTTTTCTTATGTTTAATATTAGTGTGTTTTATCATTATATTCAATTTGGTAATGCTTAAGTTATTTAAAAAATGAAATGACTTTGTAACGGATGAGTTTTCGTCCGAAACCCTGATACTTCGAAACAGATTGTTCATTTTGTACACGAAGTGCATTCAGTTTTTGCGGTAACCCTCTCTACTTTTTTGCACATGCTATGTGGGTGAAATTATGATGCCATGCCAACTTTCATCCTTTTCTGAGTTCATTTGAAATGCTTTTCAACTTCAGGGTCATTTAGCTGAAAAAATCAGTAAATGCATGAAAGAATTTGCTTGCACATAAAATTTCTTCGCGTTTCAAATGCCAAAACACATAACTAGCTACCCTAACTATTACAGAGATTCCCTCCTGGGTGTGAAACACAGAAGAAAGTGATGATAGTTAAGCCGATCACATCCCAGATCTTTGGGTGTGAAACTTTTTCTTCGCGTGTGTCCCTTTGCGTCGTAGCCATGGAAAATCTTCATCATTTAACGGGATGCTCGGGTCAATATTCACTGTGAATGGAGCAATTTCATCAAACTTTTCATAATCTTCTGACTTGTCTGTCTTGTCATCCACTCCCACGATGTTTCTCTTCCCAGAAAGAACTATGTGCCGCTTTGGCTCATCGTACGATGCATTCGCTTCCTTATCTTTTCTTTTTCTTGGCTTGGTAGACATGTCCTTCACATAGAAAACCTGTGCCACATCATTGGCTAGGACGAATGGTTCATCTGCATATGCAAGATTGTTGAGATCCACTGTTGTCATTCCGTACTGCGGGTCTTCTGTTACCCCGCCTCGTGTCATATTGACTCATTTGCACCGAAACAAAGGGACCTTCAAACCACGTCGATAGTCAAGTTCCCATATGTCCTGTATATAACCATAATATGTTTCCTTTCCCGTCTTGGTTTCTGCATCAAAGCGGACACCACTGTTTTGGTTGGTGCTCTTCTTATCTTGGGCGATCGTGTAAAATGTATTACCATTTATCTCGTACCCTTTGAAAGTCATTATATTCGAAGATGGTAACTGGGACAGCAAGTACAGGTCATCTTCAATAGAGGTGTCATGCATGGTACGTGCTTGCAACCAGCTGGCGAAACTCCTGGTTTGTTCACGTGTAATCCAGTCATCAGACCGCTCCGGGTGTTTGGAGCGTAGCAAATTCTTGTGTTCATCCATATACGGAGCCACCAAGGCGGAATTCCGTAGAACTGTGTAGTGTGCTTCAGTGAGAGAATGTCCGTCCATACATATTATTTGTTCCCCTCCTAGTGTGCCTTTTCCATCCAGTCTGCCCTTATGCCGCGATTCAGGAACACCAATCGGCTTAAGGTCAGGAATAAAGTCAATACAAAACTCAATGACCTCCTCATTTTGACGGCCCTTGGAGATGCTTCCTTCTGGCCTAGCACGGTTATGAACATATTTCTTTAAGACTCCCATGAACCTCTCAAAGGGGAACATATTGTGTAGAAATACAGGACCCAAAACGTTAATCTCTTCGCATAGGTGAACTAGGACGTGCGTCATGATGTTGAAGAAGGATGGTGGGAACACCAACTCGAAACTGACAAGACATTGCATCAAATCATTCTGTAACCTTGGTATGATTTCTGGATCGATTACCTTCTGAGAGATTGCATTGAGAAATGCACATAGCTTCACAATGGCTAATCGAACGTTTTCCGGTAGAAGCCCCCTCAATGCAACCGGAAGCAGTTGCGTCATAATCACGTGGCAGTCATGAGACTTTAGGTTCTGGAACTTTTTCTCTGCCATGTTTATTATTCCCTTTATATTCGACGAGAAGCCAGACGGTACCTTAATACTGAGCAGGCATTCAAAGAAGATTTCCTTCTCTTCTTTGGTAAGAGCGTAGCTTGCATGACCCTGATGTATGCCATCTTTTCCGTGCATACGTTGCTGGTCCTCCCGTGCCTTAGGTGTATCTTTTGTCTTCCCATACACGCCCAAGAATCCAAGCAGGGTCACACAAAGATTCTTCGTCACGTGCATCACGTCGATTGTGGAGCGGACCTCGAGGTCTTTCCAATAGGGCAGGTCCCAAAATATAGATTTCTTCTTCCACATGGGAGCGTGTCCGTCAGCGTCATTCGAAACAGGTTGTCCACCAGGACCCTTTCCAAAGACCACCTTCAAATCCTTGACCATATCATGTACATCAGCACCAGTACGGTGGCGAGGCTTCGTCCGGTGATCTGCCTCACCTTTGAAATGCTTGCCTTTCTTTCTTACGGGATGCCTGCTCGGAAGAAATCGACGATGTCCCAGGTACACATTCTTATTAGCCAAATATATACTATCGGTATCGTCCAAACAGTGCGTGCATGCGCGGTATCCCTTGTTTGTCTGTCCTGAAAGGTTACTGAGAGCAGGCCAATCATTGATGGTCACAAACAGCAATGCCTTTAGGTCAAATTCTTCCCCCATGTGCTCATCCCACGCACGTACACCTGTTATATTCCACAGTTGTAAGAGTTCTTCAACTAATGGCCTTAGGTACACATCAATGTCGTTGCCGGGTTGCTTAGGGCCTTGGATGAGCACTGGCATCATAATGAACTTCCGCTTCATGCACAACCAAGGAGGAAGGTTATACAAACATAGAGTCACAGGCCAGGTGCTATGGTTGCTGCTCTGCTCCCCAAAAGGATTAATGCCATCTGCGCTTAGACCAAACCATACGCTCCTTGCGTCATCTACAAACTCCTTCCCGTACTTTCTTTCGATTTTTCTCCACTGCGACCCGTCAGCGGGTACTCTCAACTCTCCGTCTTTCTTACGGTCTTCTCTGTGCCATCGCATCGCCTTGGCATGCTCTTTGTTTTGGAACAAACGTTTCAACCGTGGTATTATAGGAGCATACCACATCACCTTGGCAGGAATCTTCTTCCTGGGGCACCGGCCCTCGACATCACGAGGGTCATCGCGGCAGATCTTATAGAGCAATGCACCACATACCGGGCAAGCGTTCAAATCCTCGTACTCACCGCGGTAGAGGATGCAATCATTAGGGCATGCATGTATCTTCTGCACCTCTAACCCTAGAGGGCAGACAGCCTTCTTTGCTTCGTATGTACTCTCGGGCAATTCATTGTCCTTTGGAAGCATATCCTTTATCATTACCAGCAACTTTCCAAATCCCTTGTCAGATTCACCATTCTCTGCCTTCCATTACAGCAATTCCAGTGTGGTGCCCAGCTTTTTCTTGTCACCTACGCAATTCGGGTACAACAATTTTTTGTGATCCTCTAACATGCGCTGCAACTTCTTCTTCTCCAAATCACTTGCGCAGTTCTCTTTGCATCGGCAATGGCCCGACCTAGATCATCAACGGGCTCATCTGATGCCTCTTCTTCAGCTTCTTCCCGCATTGCCGGCTCATCTTCTTCCCGCATTACCGGCTCAGCTTCTTCCCCCATTGTTGTATCATCGTATTCAGGGAACCCATGGCCAGGATAGCTGTCGTCGTCCTCTTCTTCTTCATTGTCTTCCATTATAATGGGGCATGAAACCGGACTTAAACAGGTGGACGTGAATGGTTCTTGACGTAGAGTAATTGTGACCATTCTTACAGCGAGCACATGGACAAGGCATAAAACCATCCGCCCGCTTGTTTGCCTCAGCTGCAAGCAGAAAAGTATGCACACCCTTAAGAAACTGGGGAGAGCATCGGTCATCGTACATCCATTGCCGGCTCATCTTCATTACACAACACCGAATAGACCAAATTAATACAAGTTCATACAATTAATACAAGTTCATACATAAAGTTCATACAACACTTAAATCCAACAAACAAATAACTCTCTAGCTAAAGCATTTAAATGCAACAACAAATATGATCAAGATCGCAACTAAGGTAACAATGGATCCAACAGCATAATGATACCAAGCCTCACTATCGATGGCATATTTTCTAATCTTTCTAATCTTCAAGCGCATTTTCTCCATCTTGATCTTGTGATCATCGACGACATCGGCAACATGCAACTCCAATTCCATCTTCTCCCCCTCAATTCTTTTCATTTTTTCTTTCAAGTACTCGTTTTCTCTTTCAACTAAATTTAACCTCTCGGCAATAGGGTCGGTTGGAATTTCCGGTTCACATACCTCCTAGAAAAAAATTCTATGTCAACTTGATGGGCATAATTTGTCATAAACACGAAATGCAACTAGTTTTAAAAGAGAATATACATACCACATCCGAATCATAACAAGGACTAGGGCCGACGGGGACGGATATCAAAACCATGGCACTATATGTATAACAAACAACGTACGGGTAAGATAATTATACGAGTAACTATATATCCAAATCACACAAACATCAATTTTTATATAAAATTTCATGAACAAGAGGCTCACCACAAGGTGGTGCCGGCAACGGGACGGTGCGGGCGATCGACGGTGGCTACGATGGAGATTTAGAAGGCACTAAGTAAACCACACCTACATATGCAAACTAAGTGTTATTTTTGACCTCAAATTGCATATAAATCAAATACTAGCACATATATATATCCTCCCAAATTACTAAACTCACAAATTAATCACTATATAAACCAATGCAAGAGCTAATCTAGCAATGAGAGATGAAAGGACAAAGTTGCTAACCTTTGTGATCATTTGAATGGATGAGGGCCTTCAAATCTTGACAAATTTTGGGCAAATTTTGTGATGAACTCGAGAGGAAGAAGGGAAGAACAGAGGAGAGGGAGAGGGGAAAGGGGGAAGAACATAGTGCTGGTGGACGAAGGGTTTATGTAGGACGACCTTTAGTACCGGTTCGTGCCAAGAACCAGTACTAAAGGGGCTGGAGGGGCCCCATTCTGACAACATCCTGCCACCACTCTCATTAGTACCGGTTCGTGGCACGAACCGGTGCTAAAGGTTCGTCACGAACCGGTACTAATGAAAGCGGCCCGGCTAGCCGTTGGAACCGGCACTAATGTATACATTAGTGCCGGCTCAAATACAAACCGGCACTAATGTGCTTCACGTTTGACCCTTTTTCTACTAGTGCCGTATGAACTATGGTTTAGAGAAACCTAAGCTGTCATTTCTTAAAAGTTTGGGGCTGCGACGCTTATATGAAAAAAGGTTTCAGGCTGATAAGCTCGAACCCAAAGCGGATAAATGCATCTTCATAGGACACCCAAAACAGTTGGGTATACCTCCTGTCTCAGATCCGAAAGCAATAAGGGATTGTTTCTAGAATCGGGTCCTTTCTCGAGGAAAAGTTTCTCTCGAAAGAATTGAGTGGGAGGATGGTGGAGACTTGATGAGGTTATTGAACCGTCACTACAACTAGTGTGTGGCAGGGCACAGGAAGTTGTTCCTATGGCACCTACACCAATTGAAGTGGAAGCTTATGATAATGATCATGAAACTTCAGATCAAGTCACTGCCAAACCTCGTAGGATGACAAGGATGCGTACTACTTCAGAGTGGTACATAATCCTGTCTTGGAAGTCATGTTGCTAGACAACAATGAACCTACGAGCTATGGAGAAGCGATGGTGGGCCTGGATTCCAATATGGCTCAAGGCCATATAATCCGAGAGAGGATCCATATATGAAAACAAAGTGTAGACTTTGGAAGAACTACTTGATGGTCGTAAGGCTGTTAGGTACATATGGATTTTAAAAGGAAGACGGACAATGATGGTAAGTATCACCATTAAGAAAGCTCGACTTGTCGTTAAGATGTTTTCCGACAAGTTCAAGGAGTTGACTACGATGAGACTTTCTCACTCGTAGCGATGCTAAGAGTCTGTTGGAATTATATTAGCAGTCACTGCATTAATTATGAAATCTTGCAGATAGGATGTCAAAAAACATTGTTTCCTCACGTTTTCTTGAGGAAAGGTTGTATGTGATACAACCAGAAGGTTTTGTCAATCCTGAAAGATGCTAATAAGTATGCAAAGCTCCAGCAATCCTTCTAAGGACTGGAGTAAGCATCTCGGAGTTGGAATATATGCTTTGATGAGATGATCAAAGATTTTGGGTGTATACAAGGTTTATGAGAAACTTGTATTTCCAAAGAAGTGAGTGGGAGCACTATAGAATTTCTGATGAGTATATGTTGTTGACATATTGTTGATCAGAAATGACGTAGAATTCATGGAAAGCATATAGGGTTATTTGGAAAGTGTTTTTCAATGGAAAGCCTGGATTAAGCTACTTGAACATTGAGCATCAAGATCTATAAGGATAGATCAAAACGCTTAATGGTACTTTCAAATGAGCACATACCTTGACATGATCTTGAAGGTGTTCAAGATGGATCAGTCAAAGAAGGAGTTCTTGCCTGAGTTGTAAGGTATGAAGTTAAGACTTAAAGCTCGACCACGGCAGAATAGAGAGAAAGGACGAAGGTCGTCCCCTATGCTTAAGACGTAGGCTCTACAGTATGCTATGCTGTGTACCGCACCTGAAGTGTGCCTTGCCATGAGTCAGTCAAGGGGTACAAGAGTGATCCAAGAATGGATCACAGGACAGCGGTCAAAGTTATCCTTAGTAACTAGTGGACTAAGGAATTTTCTCGATTATGGAGGTGGTAAAAGAGTTCGTCGTAAAGGGTTACGCCGATGCAAACTTTGACACTAATCCAGATTATTCTGAGTAGTAAACTGGATTCGTATAGTAGAACAATTATTTGGAATAGCTCCAAATAGAACGTGGTAGCTGCATCTAGGAGATGGCATAGAGATTTGTAAATCACACATGGATCTGAAAGATTCAGACCCGTTGACTATAACCTCTCTCACAAGCATAACATGATCAAACCCAGAACTCTTTGGGTGTTAGTCACATGGGGATGTGACCTTGAGTGTTAATCACATATCGATGTGAACTGGATTATTGACTCTAGTGCAAGTGGGAGACTGTTGGAAATATGCCCTAGAGGCAATAATAAATTGATTATTATTATATTTCCTTGTTCATGATAATCGTTTATTATCCATGCTAGAATTGTATTGATAGGAAACTCAGATACATGTGTGGATACATAGACAGCACCATGTCCCTAGTAAGTCTCTAGTTGACTAGCTCGTTGATCAATAGATGGTCACGGTTTCCTGACCATGGACATTGGATGTCGTTGATAACGGGATCACATCATTAGGAGAATGATGTGATGGACAAGACCCAATCCTAAGCCTAGCACAAGATCACGTAGTTCGTATGCTAAAGCTTTTCTAATGTCAAGTATCATTTCCTTAGACCATGAGATTGTGCAACTCCCGGATACCGTAGGAATACTTTGGGTGTGCCAAACGTCACAACGTAACTGGGTGGCTATAAAGGTGCACTACGGGTATCTCCGAAAGTGTCTGTTGGGTTGGCACGAATCGAGACTGGGATTTGTCACTCCGTGTGACGGAGAGGTATCTCTGGGCCCACTCGGTAGGACATCATCATAATGTGCACAATGTGATCAAGGAGTTGATCACGGGATGATGTGTTACGAAACGAGTAAAGAGACTTGCCGGTAACGAGATTGAACAAGGTATCGGGATACCGACGATCGAATCTCGGGCAAGTACAATACCACTAGACAAAGGGAATTGTATACGGGATTGATTGAATCCTCGACATCGTGGTTCATCCGATGAGATCATCGTGGAGCATGTGGGAGCCAACATGGGTATCCAGATCCCGCTGTTGGTTATTGACCGGAGAACGTCTCGGTCATGTCTGCATGGTTCCCGAACCCGTAGGGTCTACACACTTAAGGTTCGATGACGTTAGGGTTATAAAGGAAGTTTGTATGTGGTTACCGAATGTTGTTCGGAGTCCCGGATGAGATCGGACGTCACGAGGAGTTTCGGAATGGTCCGGAGGTAAAGATTTATATATGGGAAGTCTTGTTTTGGTCGCCGGAAAAGTTTCGCGCATTATCGGTATTGTACCGGGAGTGCCGAAAGGGGTCCGGGGGTCCACCAAGGGGGTCCACCTGTCCCGGGGGGCCACATGGGCTGTAGGGGTGTGCGCCTTGGCCTATATGGGCCAAGGGCACCAGCCCCAAGAGGCCCATGCGCCAAGAGATAAGGGAAAGGAAGAGTCCTAAAGGGGGGATGCACCTCCTAGGTGCCTTGGGGAGGATGGACTCCTCCCTGGCCGCACCCTTCCTTGGAGGAAGGGCCAAGGCTGCGCCCCCCCTCTCCCTTGGCCCTATATATAGTGGGGGGGAGGAAGGGCAGCCGCACCAATGTTCTGGCGCATCCCTCCCCCTCTCCCAAGTCCTTCTCCTCTCCCGTGGTGCTTGGCGAAGCCCTGCAGGATTGCCACGCTCCTCCACCACCACCACGCCGTCGTGCTGCTGCTGGATGGAGTCTTCCTCAACCTCTCCCTCTCTCCTTGCTGGATCAAGGCATGGGAGACGTCACCGGGCTGTACGTGTGTTGAACGCGGAGGTGTCGTCCGTTCGGCATTAGGATCTCCGGTGATTTGGATCACGACGAGTACGACTCCTTCAACCACGTTCTCTTGAACGCTTCCGCTTAGCGATCTACAAGGGTATGTAGATGCACTCTCCTCCCCTCGTTGCTGGTCTCTCCATAGATAGATCTTGGTGACACGTAGGAAAATCTTGAATTTCTGCTACGTTCCCCAACAATCTTTTGAGGCTCGATCAGGTGACGATCACGGAGCACCCACCCCCATTGGCAATGGAACTAAGCACGGCGCCGGTGGTGGACCGTGGACGCGCGGTTCTGCTCGCCAGACGCTACGGCGTTCACCGTGACCAGGAAGCCTGGCCGCTGGTTGCAGCGCGACCTGACCGTCACGGACGCCGGCGGCATGGCGGTGATGCAGGTGGAGGCATCCGGCTTCGGCTTCCACCGCCACTCCCTCCTGCTGGACGCCGCGTCGCGCTGCCCCGTGCTGGACGCCGCGTGAAGCGCAGGCCGTCCCTGTTTGCGCCCGGCCGGAGGTGGGACGCGTTCAGGGGGCATAGCACGAGCCCGACGGAGCTGCTCTTCGCCGCCGTCGCGATGCCTGCGCTGTTCGGCCGGGGCGACGTCCATGTGTACCTCGGCAAACACATGTCATTTTGATGCCTGCCAGTAGCTGGCCCAGACGGGATTGGTTGTGCGTTCCACGCGCTATTTGATGCAACTAGCGTCATATAGTAGCTCCCACACAGCTGCCCCACGTAAAGCAAAAAATACGTACATATTTTGTTTCGTCCATTCCACACGTAGTTCCCCATTTTTTCGCTTATCGCCAACTGGGCCTACTACGATTTTTTTTCTGTCACACTGACAAGCAGCAAAATATTAAGGGCACGAGGGGGTTAAACTATGAACCTTCCATATTGTGTCGACGGACAAAGCCAAAACTCAGATAACTTGCAATTATGATAGGAACAGTCTCATCTTGGAATTTTATACTAAATCACACCCGTTTTTATATGTGCCTAAGTTGTCTGGAAATAAGAAGGTTGTGTGACAATAAGGAAGTTGTCTCGAGAATCATGTGCAAAACGTGGTACTTCACAAATTATTGCCGGAGGTAACTTGCACATGTCAATAAAAGATAATATGTTGGTTGGCTATAGCCTATAATTAAAAAAATTGTGGCATGTGCTAATAAAAGAGAATATGCTGGTTTTGCTCTAATTAATAAAAAATGTGGGTACATGAGCACAAAAATAGTTAAAGAGAATAAACCCTGATAATGAAGGGGCATTCATGCCTGGTTATGCACTAATTATGTCAATCAAAAAAAAATTATACGCTGCAATTAGTAATCCTTCGGTTACATCGTCGTAGGGGAGAATAGTCAAAGCAACCATGCCTCGAAGGTCGCCGTGTAGCAACCAAATGAAAATGCAACCACAACTTCGAGACGAAGGTGGACCCGGAAGAGAAAGGGGCATCAGTTGGGTGGTCGCCACCACACCGACCAACCCCACCACTATCAAGATCTCGCGGGCCAACGATGGCAGAAAGCGGGCTAAGCGACAATATAGATCGGGCTTTGTGTTCATATAGAGGACGTGAAAGAGTGTGTGCGAGGATATGGGGAATCCTGAGATATTATTTTTCTCTCGTTGCAATGCACGGGCATATTTCCTAGTTAGGTATAATATTATTATTTTATACCCTGAAAATGATTATTTTAGTGGATAAATGTCATTGTTCTTGTGTTTCGGACCGGGTTGGGTCGGGCTTGGGCTTAGATTTTTCACTTCAGGGCGTTGTCAAGCCTGGGCCAAGCCCCAAGGTATGATCAGGTTGATACTATAGTTACAAGCATTGTACTTAGGCCTTGTTCAACAGCTTTTAATTCCACAAAATATGAAAGCGGACGGAGCGTCACTTTGACAACTCTATAAAAATATGCTGCGGGCCACTTCGCTCCGGCCGCTACAGGAGCGGAGAGCTATCAAACAGGGCCTTACATGGTACTAATACAGGTGCCACACATTTGCATCGTATAGTACCAACTCACGTAGGACTCATATAAAGACCACGCATACAAGCCGGCTGAAATACAAGAAATAGCTTGAAGACTAGTACTAGGCCACTATCAGATTAATTATTTCTATCTAGCAGGGAGATCCCGATGTTGACCCCAGCGCGTCTTTCTCGGTACACGGAGAGCCACCATGCACGGTCACGGTCAAGCTTCCTCCGGCAGCACCATTCAACGCTGGCTCCGCGGCCGCCCCCGACGACGACGACGACTGTGCCTTCCCGTGCTCGCCGGGCAGTCCCGCTGCCTGGGCCCGGCAGAGAGGGCACGTCGTCCTGGTGCGCAGCCAGGCGTCGACGCACTCCAAGTGGAACAGGTGGCCGCAGTTGGGCAGCTCGCGCGCCTCGTCTCCGTCGGCGAGCTCGGCCAGGCACACGGCGCACTCAGCCCTCGCGGCAGCCCCGCTCTCCTTCCGGTACGCGGTGACCGGCAGCGCCGAGAGCGCGGACGCGTCCAACCCGTGCCGCCGGCTGCGGATCACGCCAACGGACCGGAGGACGCCGCCGGCGAGGCCGTGGCCGCCGCCTCTGCGTGACCGGGTGATCATGAGGTAAACCATGAGAGGGATGACGACGACGACGACGGTGATCATCAGGAGGACCAAAGAGACGGTGAGCGCGAGGCGGGCGCTGAAGTTGTAGGTCGCCTGCGGCGCATACGGCTCGGCAGCACCCGGCGCGCCGGCCACTGGGTTCCCTGACATGGCACGGCGACAAGCTCTCTGTCTGGTACTACAAATCAAGCACACTAGGAAAGCAATGTGAAAGTGCAGATGGATTTATCTCGTAGCTTAGCTTGGGCAAGACGGTGCTCGTGTCAACTGTGGTGTCAGTGTCACGTACAATAGGATATGTTTGATGCGACGCTGACACACGGGGTGCCGAGTAAAAAATTGCCACTGAGACGATCATTGTTCCTTTGGATTAATTTGATCGGCGCGGTTTGACTAAAAGGCTTTTTTAAGGCTTCCCGAGCTTTCGGTAAACAGAATTTTCTCCCGTTTGAGATCATCTCTAGCGGGCCCTTAAACCGCGGAACTGAAAACACATTTTTCAGCTTGCGGAAAACATATCTTAAGGATTGATTTAAGCTGCGGCTGAACAGATCCCACAAACTTAAACTGTAAAATCGGATATTCGTTTATATTTTTTTCCTATGCCTTCTTCTTCCTCGCCCTCCGTGTCCACAGTCAGCTAGAGATGCTCTGAACATACATACATACATTTGATTTCGACGAATTGAACGCATGCGCACGACGTGTACGTCCGTTCACCCATGCAACACTAGTGCTCCACGACCCAGTCGAGCGCCGAGAGCCCCGAGATGGCGAGCGTGCTGGCGGCGGCGAGCCCCGCGGCGGGCACGGGCAACGGACTGAAAAGAATGATGAGAGGCCGCCGGGATGGGCAGGGCGGCGGACAGGATAGGCGGGGCAGCGGCTGCGGTCCGGAGGGGTGGGGCGGCTTCCCAGATGAGCAGGGCGGTGGCCCGGGCGGCGGTCGGGGACGGACGGGGCGACGGCCGGGAGCGAGACATGAAGGTTTCGATGGTAGTTGGACTCCCGCCAACAGCCTTTTGCATATACAGGGCATCCTCGGGTTGGCTCCGAAATCCTTATTTTCATAGGTTCGGTGGGGATGTTTTTCACGTCCCTTAAAAAAATTTATAGGTCAGAGTTGTTTATGGGTTTTATTCGGGTCATTTTTTCCGCCTAAAACTGTAAACTAGCAATTATTTTACAGTTTCGTGTATTTTAAAGCATATAATGGTGCTCTACATATATGTAATTAAAATAAAAAGGTGCACATCAGTGCACCCACAATAACTTTTTTTTGCGGGGACAATAACTTTTTATTTGCTCTAGACATGTGCTGTTTACTTGTAGGGTTCGTTTGACTCAAAGAAATTTCATAGCAATATTAGAGGATTCCATTTCTTAGGATTTATTCTTCTATAAAGCTTGTTTGGTTTATAGGAGTGGAAATGATAGGAATTTTCCCATGGTCTGCTTTGCATACAACTCCAAACGAACAATTCCATTGTGTCCAATCTCATAATTTTCTTTGTTTTTATGACAACTCTGGCTTGCACCTAACGCTTTGGGAAATTTCCTCCGTATTTTCTTGATGCAACCATACAACTTCTATTATCTTCGACTTCCCATGACATCTAAATCTATGCTTCGAGAAACATTACCACTGACACGGTCGGTTATTGCTCCTGTGGATTAATTTGATTGGCATGGTTTGACTCCAAGGCATTTTTAAGGCTATCTGAGCTGTCGGTACACAGAGAATTTTCTGCCGTGTAAACTTGTCTAAGTTTGGTCAGAGCGGCATTTCACGTTATAATATGATAGACAAGAGCATATATGTACCCTAGTAAAATAAAAATGTATACATCAATGTACCCACAATAACTTTTCATTTGGTCTAGACATGTGCGGTTTACTTGTAGGATCTGTTTGGTTCAAAGAAATTCGGTGGGAATTTTAGAGGATTCCATTTCTTAGGATTTTTTTATCTATAAAGCTTGTTAGGTTTATAGGAATGAAAACTACAGTAATTTTCTTATGGTCTGCCTTGCACAACAAATTCAAAGGAAAAACTCCATTGAGTCCAACCTCATAATTTTTCTTCATTTTTATCCCAACTTTGGCACGCGCCTAATGTTGGGAAAGTTCGTCCATACTTTCTATGATGCAATCAAACAACTTATATTTTTTCAGACTTCTCGTGTTTTCAATTCCTATAGGATTCAACATGACATCTAAATTCTATGTTTTTCATATTCCCATTTTTTAATCACGTGAACCTAAGAAGCCCCTAACCTTTTAGTTTTGTAGCATCACACTGGTACTTTTCAAAAGAATACAAGTGTGACAAAACTACAAGTAATTTTTCATCATATACCCTAACTATTGCACAAAACAAAAAACCATATACAAAACTTGTTTTTGACCCACAACAATTCATAACAGATACCAACATATGTGTTTGTGATAAAAAAAACATGGTTGTCCTATAAACTAGCTTTTCGTGATACAAAGTTTTTTTTCTTCCAAAAAATACAAGTGCATGACCTCAAAATTGAAATGTTTCTTTTAGTGATATACAAGTAACTATATACTCCCTCCGTCCCAAAATTCTTGTCTTAGATTTGTCTAAATACGGAGGTATCTAATTACGTTTTAGTGTCAGGTACATCTGTATTTAGACAAATCTAAGACAAGAATTTTAGGATGGAGAGAATACTAGGCTACTAGCTATTAATATCCTGTTCATGACATAATCACATAAGATACTTTCAGATTCAGAAACATATGTAGGCTGGCTGTCATTGGTTTTAGCTAAGCAATTCTAGCAAATTGGCTAAATATCATCGTCTTTACAAACACTATTATTATAACAAATAGAGTGCGGCTCCAAGGCGTTGCTCCTTAGGGGCACGTGCACGAAGACTTCCATCGACAAGGTCAGGCCAGCTCCAGTATGGGAGCGGTGACAACTGCGCGTCGGCGGCTTGTTCTGGCGGCAGCAATGGTCGTTCGGTGGTCCATTAACCTCGATGTAATTTTTATTATGTTTGAAGCGTTTTGTACTTCCGGTGAATTTTTATAATAGATCTGATCCTTTTCGTAAAATAAATAAAGAAATAGAGACTTGACACGTGGCAAAATCACATTCTAGCATATTCCCTAAATCTTACTCAATACTAAATCATTTGAATCCCAACTCTTCTTTTATTCGTCCAAATTCTAGCTTTAATGTGTACTTTCATCCTAAAAGGGTATGTAACTCGGTAGTCTATATTAGAGGGGGTTGTGCACACCCGTGCGATAGAGCCCAATTTTATTTGTACTGTGCACTAACGAGAGTGGGCCCCACCGGATGACCATATTTAAAGCTGTTGGAGGGGCTTTTGTACAAATTTTTAAAAAAACCCAGGGGTTTCTGCAAAGAAAAGATCACAGGTTGAACCAAGCGCCTCTGACACTACCATCCACTGACAGTGAGCCTCTGCCATTTTTCGCATGCCACACATACATGGGATATGACGGGATACAGGAGAATGCACCATATATGAATGCGAGGACAAGTTCGTTGACTAAAAACATATTTTGTAAATTTTTATACCATCAAATGTAAGTTGTAGTACTTACATTTTTTTATATTTAAAGAGAATAAGGATGACCTCGTCATGCTAGATGTTGGAAGTATGAACCCATATCTAGTTTATACATGTTGTTTATTTGTTTTTTACATTGATTATATATCTAAAAATAGTGCGACTCACCTAAATTGTGTATCCACTCTGGACAACGACTTGCCATTTCTGCAGCTAGCTCGAGACCAGTTATCTTGAACCAGCCAAATTTGTTAGGTTCTTTGTATCCACATGCTATCTGGTTGCAAAAATCATAAATCTCCTTAGAAATTATAGATGTGCAACCATATTGCTTGTATATGTGAGTATCGTACCACATATTCATTTACATTTGATATATCCCAAATGCTTTCGAATGTGTGTGCTTTTTTTTTGGCTGGGCGACTTAATTAAGGCCGCGATATAGATGCTGTCGCGCTGATTTTTCTCACTTGTAATGCAAGGACACTCCAAGAAATTACAAGGGGCTACAAGAAATTACATGTATAACTCCAGATTAGATGATGTCCGCACCGTGCACAACTATCCTGGATATTATAATGCAATTTTTTTTTCCAGTTAACCACACTACGATTAGTTCCTCCGTTCCTAGATATAGGGTGTATAGTTTTTGGCACAGAAATTAAAGAATACACATGGAGGGAAAATTTCACAAGTTTTGGGCGAGATTACACCTGACTAATTGACATGAGGAAATAGAGGAGCTTGCCCGATAAAAAGAAATGTAATCAAATCCCTAAAAAAATTATCCAAACAAGTGATACAATGCAATACACCTTATATTTCAGACTTTTTCTCAAAAATCTATACACCTTATATCAAGGAACGGAGGGAGTATTAAGTTTATACGGTTTTAAAAGTAGCATGACCTGAAAAATGCAAGGATGGTTTCTTAATGTCCTTTTTTTGCAAGATAAAAAAGTTTTATTGCTCACTTAAGCAGGCATACATTCACGATACAACATGTTCATTAGGAAAACAGGAGTGTAATTAAGCCATAAACATCTCCTCCTAACACTTGTCACCTGCTTCGCACATAAGTGAGCCGCCTCATTAGCTTCTCTACGTAAGAATTTCAGCCTAAAACTCTCAAATTGATCACGAAGCTCCCTGATCTTTTGAAGAATGCTTAGGCAAGTAGTTGTATACTACGACACTAGTAGTTTTCTACCCAAACAATTCAAATTTGTCGGTTTAAGAGTGAAACTGAAAGCATATGTTCCCTTCGTCATTTGCTTTTCAGAGAGAAATACAGACAGATATACCGAGTGTCATTGGTGTTAGAATTAAATTGGTAAGCGCGTACTGCAATATGCCAGCCAGGGGAAATAGTATCTTGTACAACAAGGAAATTAAATAAATGCTACTGTAGTCCTGGAGATACACGTACGATACGTGTACGTTGGCCTCGGCAATATGTTGCGGCCGGGCTGTCTCGCCTCACGTACGTACGACGTGGATCCGGTCACGAGCGAGCAGTGGAGCACCCACCGATCGACAAAGACGGCAATGGCACCGAGGCCGGGAGCGGCAGTGGTGGACGCGCGGTTCTGCGCGCCGCACGCGACGGAGTTCACCTTGACCAAGACGAAGAGCTGGTTCCGCGACTTCGCCATCACGGACGCCAGCGGCGCGGCGGTGATGCGGGTGGACGCCCCCCCGTTCACCTTTGTCCGTCGCTCCATCCTCGTCGACGCCGCGTCGCGCCGCCCTTTGGTCACCACGGAGCGCTCGCCGTCCCTGTTCGCGCTCGGCCGGAGGTGGGAGGCGTTCAGGGGGGACGGCTGCAGGCCGAGGGATCTGCTCTTCATCGCCGTCGTGCAGCCCTGGCTGTTCGTCATGAGCGAGGTCCACGTGCACCTCGCCGGCGGCGACCCCAGCGAGAGGCGCCCGGACTTGGTGGTCCGACTCAGTTCCTGCGGGCGCGAGTGCACCGTCTCCCGCGGCCGCTCCGACGGCGGCGCCGCTGTTGCCACGATCAAGCGCACGACGGGGCTGTTCGAGGAGCTGGCTTTTGCCGTGAGTGTCAGCCCAGGCGTCGACCATGCTTTCATCCTCGCGCTCGCCGTGATTCTGGAGGAGATACGTCAGGACGGAATCCAGCGTGCCGCCTTCTTCACCACAAGGAGATACTAATCCGCCTTGAGTTCACGAGATACTACGTCAACAAGTGAACTGCCGCTATTTTCACATCTCTTTTCTTGTCTTTTCTTGCCACATGTTTGCCCAATATTTCCCAACCAGTTTGCTAAACTGGATCAATTTAGACAGAGTGTAAATATAATTTAGTTTATGTCACTATTATAATTGAACTATCTCAACTCATGATTCGAAACAACAACAAAATTGTTTTTAGGAAACCATCATGGCTAGCTTTGTTGGCCGCAGCTCGCGCTCTAGTTCACGGAGGAAGAACATACTCAACAACATGGGATTTTGCCCCGTGTAACTGTTACAACTGTTCTGTTTCTTGTTTACTATTTATTCTTTTCGAAACGAACTGGAGGATCCGGTCTTTGCACCATGCGTCGCCCTCGCATGCTCGATCGTGTCATCCACGACCACGAAGCCCGGCGCCGAGCCCGACCTCAGCTTAGACTAGACGCGCATGGCACGCTCAGATCGCGGATCGTGCTCATTATTTTGCATGTAACTGAAAAACGTATCCACACGTGATGATGACTAACAAATCACTCCCTAAACCTCGCGCGAGCTACTGAAATTAAACCGGCCGACACTGATCCTTGCTCGAAGCTCCTGAAACTTCATGTGCCCCAGTGCCGATGAGCTTCACCTCAATTGCGCCCGTCTTCGACCCAGTCCCAAAGGAAGTGAAAACGTGCCTTTTGCCATCGTGAAAGACTGGGTTTTTCCAGAGGGCGACCCTGGACATGTTGTCCGCTAATAGCTTTTATGATGACATGCTTGGTCTCCTTGTCCTAGTGCTCGAAGCTCCCGAAACTTCATGTGCCCTAGTGCCGATGAACTCCACCTCAATGCGCCCGTCATCGACGCATGCACTCCCGAAGGAAGTGAAAACGTGTGTCGACTATCTTCTTGTTGCCATCGTGAAAGACTGGGTATTTCCCGAGGGAGACCCTGGACATGTTGTCCGCTAATAGCTTTTATGATGACATGCTTGGTCTCCTTGTCCTACAATTCACCAAGGAGCTGAGCCAACTAGACTCCTTGATGCCGAGAAAAGTGCAACCACTTTCACCTTATGCGATTGCCAGATGATGGTGCTCTCACAGAGGAAGACGAGTAGGTGTGAACATCGCACTGCATGTCGTAGCCAGTTAGTCTTTCATGCTCAGGAAAGTGCAACCACCTTCTGCTTGTGCGATTGCCATCTGATGGTGCTCTGACCGAACAGGGATCCAGTGACATGCCCACAGCATGTCACCGCGTAACATGGCCATTGGATCAAAAACGGACAGCCCAGATCATGTACTGTGTGCAAAGAGTACTCTAGAAGTGTACTGTGGTGGTTTCCTGTTCACCGGTCACTGTAGTGCCTGCACTGTTTACGCACCGTAGCCCTGGTGGTCTTCACATTGATCTCTGCGTTGATTCTCAATCGGACGGTGGAATATAGGGCGCATGTTATCATACTGTTCACCGGTGACATGCTCTGGATCTCAATCCCTTCATGAAGCGGCTCACATACCCCACCGAGTAAGCGATGTTCGGTCGTGTGTGCACTAGGTACCCAGAGGCTACCGACGATTCTCCGTTATGTCGTCTTGGCTGTTGGGGTGCTATAATTAATCACTTCGCTAAGTGTCACTTCTGGATGAGATGTAGTGGGATGGGGCCTAGGTGTAAGTGTAACTAGCTAGGCCCTTGGCGGTGGCTTTTGATGATTCATCACAACAAGGTTAATGGGACTAACATTCTCTCTAAGTGTTGATCAGTTTCATTCGCAATATGTTATGTATGGAATATGGTTCATGACCGCTCAAAATCTAAGTATCAAGCATCGGCGAGATTAAGAAACATTTTCTAGCTTTTAGTGATCAAAGACTACTCTGAGTCATAGGTATGAAAATACTATCAAAATGGAATCTTCAACCTTGTGAGATGAAGTTTATCTTTCTATGTTCTCAAAGTTGAAACTCTAAGACCCCTCGTTCTTGCAAGTACTAAATCTCTCATGTTCCACACGCTTATTAGGACCTTCGAGAGGATTCCATCTGAAGCTTCCAAGTGTAAGCAGGGGGTTACTTTACTGGACATGCTAATTCTAGAATTGCACAATACTATATAGGAGATATGTTCCCTTTTAGGGGGCGATGCCGGATGCTTTTCATCATTGCCGACAAGATCACTTTGGGCTCCACCCCTCTCTATTGTTCTTCATGCCATGTGCATTGTTGATTTTGTAGTTGTGCACATACGATTTTGGTGAGACAAAGTTGTTTCTTCTAAAAAATACGAGTGCTTGGCCTGAAAACTGCGATTCATGCTGAGGGATGGCTCCCACGACTCTGTGCTCGGGTGACCCGCCCGCGTCCTCGCCGGCTGAGACCACCTCCGCCGCCGCCCCCCTCTCCGCTCCGGCCCTTGCCTCGCCGCCGATCCCTGGTTCTGTGCCTGCGTCTGAGCCCTCTCGCCGGAGCCCTTCCCCGCCGCCGCCCCGGTGGTCGGATCTCGCGGACGAGGATTCGGACCCCGAGCCGCCCCGCTCGCCTGCCCCGCCTTCCCCACCCCGCTGCCTGGCCCTCGCCGTCGTAGCCGCATTGCCCAGCGTGGCCCCATGTCCAGCCTCCCTCGTGAGAGGCTCCGACTCGGGCTCGCGGGGGTTGCCGCCGCGGTGGCCGGGGTCCAGTATGAAAGGCCGGGCCTTGGGATGCAATAGAGCTCGCCGGAGCCGGACTCGCTCGTGGGGCGTCGCCGGACGGTCCAACCTTGGACCTGCCCGTGCCTTGTGGGGGTCCTCCCCGGCCTCCTCCTCCCCATCTCCTCCAGCCATTGGCCCGTCGTCCGCCTGCCCCTGCCCGAGCCCCTCGACCGTGGCGCCCGGTCTTGCTCTCCCTGCCCGCAGCTCTCCGTTCCGACCATTTATTGCGCGTTTTGGATCCTCCGGTCTTCAGTTCCGGGTCTCGTGGCCGCTCCGCCACGTCCGGCCGTTCGCGCCATGCTCCCCCGCGACCGCGGAGCCGGCGGCGGCGGCGCCTGCTCGTCGAGGGGAAACCCTCCGAGCGGGTACCCCGCCCCGCTCCCTGGGCCCTGGCGTCCTGGGCCGTGGCCCGGTGGCCAGTATGGGAAGGATGGCTAGCCCGGCCTGTCGCGCTCTGGACCCGGTCCCGGCTGGAGTTTCTCTGGTGGGCCGGCCCATCATTGCTGGACCGTGTCCCTGCCCTAGGCCCACCACCTCCGCACCCAGCATATGGCTGCCCTACGACTTTCCCCTCCGCCCCAATCCCCTGCAGCCGCCACCTGCCCTCCCTCGACAGAACCCCGGCTCCCGCTCGTGCCTGCGGCCCCTTCCCCCCTCCCCAGCGCCGCTGCCACCTCCTTCTGCTCGGGCCCCCCGACCATGATGCGGGACTGGGACGATGGGGAGGCCAGGCACAAGCGCCGGCTTGATGACCGCCGGGACGCCCCTCGCCCTTCCCCGGACGCCCTTTGGCGCGAGGAGGACCTCCGTCGTGAGCTGCGGGGCCGGGACCGCGATGCCCCCCGCCCGTCCGGCCGGGAGGACCGCCGCGAGGTGCCCCGCTCACCTGGCCGATCCGATTGGCGCGGCTGGTCACTCTTCCCGCCTCCTCGCCGCCACTCCCCCTCCCCCTCGCGTCGTCGGGCGCGCTCCCCCTCGCCCCGGCACCAGCGCCCCTCCTCTCCCCGGCACCAGCGCCCCTCCTCTCCCCGGCACCAGCGTCCTGCCTCGCCCCGTCCCGCGGCTCCGGTGGACGCGGCCCCGTCCCGCAAGTACGCCCCCCACGCTACCTCGGCTTCTTCACTGGCTTCGGGGGCTGTGGGTGGTGGACAGCAACAGCGCGGCCGCCAGGGCCCGGCCAAGAAGAAGAAGAGAAGGGGTCAGGGGCGTGCCACGCAGAATCAAGCCGCTCGTGTGAACCCCTCGCCTGCGGCTCCTGTGTCAGACGCCACCCGGCCCACCTGCTTCAACTGTGGCACGGTTGGCCATTTTCAGGTTGACTGCTCCAACTCCGCCAGTTGCTACATTTGCGAGGATCCCGGCCACCCCGCCCTGCTATGCCCTGACAAGCCGGTCCCCGACAAGCTGCGGATGTACGGGCATGGGATTGAGGGGTTGGGGTTTTTCCATATCAAGGTCCCCGACGACTCGCCCCCGCCCCCTTCCCTCCAGGCCGTGGTCACGGTGATTGATGGTGTGGCCTCCCCCGAGATGATCGAGGTGGAGCTCAACCATCTATACCGCCGACAGTGGGAGTGGGCGGTCACCCTATCTCCGGCACCGAGTTCTCTGTGGTCTTCCTCGACGCTCTCAACCACGGATATGCCACACGCAGCGACCAGATCACTCTCGCCCTCAACAAGCTCGTCGTTGACATCTCCGGAACGATCCTCGACCCGAAGGCTGTGGCCGTCCTTGACACGGCATGGATCCTCATCTCCGGGCTCCCGGACATCGAGAGGTCTGAGCGTACCATCCGTCGCATGTCTCGGATCCTGGGGAAGGTGGTGGTGGTCGATGAGCTTTCCCTCCACAAGGAGGAGGAGGTTCGAGTCAAGGTCAAATGACTCGATTCAACCAAGCTTCGTGCCACGGTCCGGGTATTCTTCAATGATCAAGGGTTCGACCTTCGCATCGCCCTGAGCCGCCCAACCATGTGGGGCTGTGATAGCCTGGCTTATTAGGGATGATAGACTACTCATATCAATAAGGAATTCCTTCTTTTCCGGGAGCCCATTCGGACAGAACTTCAAAGTTAAGCGTGCTCAGCTTGGAGTAGTGTCAGGATGGGTGACCGGCCGGGAAGTTGCTCCCGGGTGCGCATGAGTGAGGACAAAGTGCGCAGAAAAGACTAGTATTGATCTGTGGGGCCAGTCTAGATCCCGCCAGAAGTAACGACCACCGGCAGGTGTGTCCGGAGCGTTACATGTTGGTATCAGAGCCGACCCTCGCGGTTACACGGATGGTTGCGGACAGGTGCGTGGTCATGTTGTTCATGACGTTTGTGATCCGTCGTGGCACCCGACATGGCACATGTACCGGACTGGATGCACAGACGTATGTGCCAAGAGGGAACGTTCCTGTGGCCTGACGAGGACGTCGGTTCCTCTGAGTGGGGGTGTATGTGATAGCCTGGCTTATTAGGGATGATAGACTACTCATATCAATAAGGAATTCCTTCTTTTCCAGGAGCCCATTCGGACAGAACTCCGAAGTTAAGCGTGCTCAGCTTGGAGTAGTGTCAGGATGGGTGACCGACCGGGAAGTTGCTCCTGGGTGCGCATGAGTGAGGACAAAGTGCGCAGAAAAGACTAGTATTGATCTGTGGGGCCAGTCTAGATCCCGCCAGAAGTAACGACCACCGGCGGGTGTGTCCGGAACGTTACAAGTTGGTATCAGAGCCGACCCTCGCGGTTACAGGATGGTTGCGGACAGGTGCGTGGTCATGTTGTTCATGACGTTTGTGACCCGTCGTGGCACCCGACATGGCACATGTACCGGACTGGATGCACAGACGTATGTGCCAAGAGGGAACGTTCCTGTGGCCCGACGAGGACGTCGGTTCCTCTGAGTGGGGGTGTATGTGATAGCCTGGCTTATTAGGGATGATAGACTACTCATATCAATAAGGAATTCCTTCTTTTCTAGGAGCCCATTCGGACAGAACTCCAAAGTTAAGCGTGCTCAGCTTGGAGTAGTGTCAGGATGGGTGACCGACCGGGAAGTTGCTCCCGGGTGCGCATGAGTGAGGACAAAATGCGCAGAAAAGACTAGTATTGATCTGTGGGGCCAGTCTAGATCCCGCCAGAAGTAACGACCACTGGCGGGTGTGTCTGTGGCGTTACAGGGGCGTCCCCGCTTCTCCGACGATGGTCCTCCTGGTGGCCACCCAGGCCCGCAGGACGACTACAATGGTCGCCGTCACCCCCGCACCGACCACTCGGATGATGATGACGGATCGGAGGACCATGCGAACTGAGTTCACCTTGCCGGAGCTCGACCACCTTAGTCCCCACCTGTTCGTCTGGCACTGGCTCCCTTCTAGTGGGATTGCCGGTCACTCTGGTGGCATCCTCTTAGGTGTCAAGGATGCCACCTTTGAGGTGGGCAGCATGGACCGGGGGGAGTTCTTTGTTAGCATGGAGATTTTCGAGAGGGCGCTGAACTTCAAATGGGAGATCATCATTGTATATGGCCCTGCCGACCACCGCCAGTCCGCGGCAATCCTTGATGAGCTCAAGAATAAGGTGTCTGCCGCCCGCCTACCGGTCGTCGTGGGCGGCAACTTCAACCTCCTCCGATTTGCGGAGGACAAAAACAACGACCGAGTGAACTTCCCGCGGATGCAGATGTTCAACGACTACATCGCTGACCTCAGTCTGCGGGAATTAGATAGGATTGGTGCTAGATTCACCTGGACCAATCGCCAGGCTGCCCGACCCGCTCCGTCCTGGACCGCGCCCTGGTCACGCCTGAGTGGGAGTTGTGGTGTCCCCTTACCACCCTTCGTGCGATTACTCGTATTGGCTCGGATCATGTTCCCCTGCTGCTCTCTTCTCAGGACGAACGCCCTCCCGTCGCCCCAGGTTCCGCTTCGAGACGTTCTGGCTCAACCAGAACGGCTTCTCGGAGGCCGTCCGTGCCGGTTGGCTGGAGGCCCGCAGCTCTCCCCACCGGTCCATATCTGCGGTGGATGATTGGCATTTCTGCGCCAAGTGTTCTCGCCAATTCATGAAGGGCTGGGGGAGGGCAACTTAGGGTGGGATCTCCGAGACCGCAAGCAGGCCCTCCTCACCTCTATCCTGGCACTTGACCTCCAGGCTGACTCGATCGGGCTATCCGCTGATGAGTGGATGCAACGGTACGACCTCGAGGATCAACTCATGGTCATATACACGGACGAGGAGGCCTACTGGCGTCTCAGGGGAACTCAAAAGTGGGTTCTCAAGGGGGACGCTAACACCACGTACTTCCAGGCCATCGCCAATGCCCGTCGTCGCTACAATACCATCCCACAGTGCAGCGCCCGGCCGACCTTTGCGCTCATGTTAACAGCTTTTATAAAGCCCTTTTTACGCCCCCCCGCATGGGGGCTTGGCTCTTGCTCCTACCTTCTGGGTGGGCGACCAATGTGTGTCGGACGCGGAGAATGCGGCCCTCACGGCTCCGTTCTCGGAGGAGGAAGTTTGGCTTGTGATTAAAGGCATGAACTCGGCGTCCGCCCCGGGGCCTGATGGCTTGCCAGTTAAGTTCTTTCAGGCCTTCTGGCACACTATCAAGCCGGAGATCATGGCCCTCTTTGAGGAGTTCTATGTGGGCTCCATTGACCTCCACCGACTTAATTACGGGATTATTACCTTGATCCCCAAGGTCCCGGGTGCCGCCGACATTCGCCAGTTCCGTCCCATTATGGTGATCAATGTGATCTTCCGCATCCTTGCAAAGGGGTACGCCAATAGGGTGGCCCCTTTGGCTGACCGCATCACTCACCCGAACCAGTCCACCTTCATTTAGGGACGCTATATCCTGGATGGAGTCTTGGTCTTCCACGAAGTCCTTCACGAGGTCAAATCCAAAAACCTCAAAGCAGTGTTCCTGAAGATTGACTTCCATAAGGCATACGACACGGTTAGCTGGCCCTTCCTTCGGGAAGTATTGCTTCGGAAAGGCTTCGATGATCGTTGGGTCTGCCGGGTCATGCAGTTGGTGTCATCTGGCCACACCGCGGTCAACATTAATGGAGAGATCGGCCCATACTTCCCCACCTTCTATGGGGTTAGACAGGGTGAACCTTCTCTCCATTCCTGTTCAACATGGTGGTTGATGCCTTGGCTTCTATCCTGGATAAAGCCAAGGCCGCCGGCCACATCCGTGGCATCACCCCGCACCTTGTGGATGGAGGGGACGTCTCCCTCCTCCAATATGCCGATGACACCATCATTATGTTGCGGGGATCCAACGCTGAGATCGTGAACATCAAATTCCTCCTGCTCTGCTTTCAACATCAGTCGGGCCTCAAAATTAACTTCGCTAAAAGCAAGGTGATGGTCTTGGGCTACTCCCCCTCTGAGAGCCTGAGTATTGCTAACCGCCTGAATTGTTGGCTTGGGACCTTCCCCACTTCTTATCTGGGGATCCCCATTAGTGACTTGCGCCTTACTATGGCCGACCTCCGTCCCTCGGTCCTCAAGCTGCAACACCGTATTGAGCCTTGGCAGGGCAGGTGGCTATCTAAGGCTGCCCGCACGGTCCTCATCAACTCGTCCCTCTCCAGTCTTCTCCTATTCATCATGAGCTTCTACAGCCTCCCCGAAACGCTCCACCACGAGATTGGATCGATCCAAGCTAGGTTCTTCTGGGCTGGCGAGGACGGGAAGCAGAAATACCACATGGTCCGCTGGCCGGACATCTGCATGCCCCGTGACCAGGGCGGTCTCGGCATCATGTCCTCCAAACGCATGAACGTGGCCCTCCTCACTCGCTGGCTATGGCACATTGCAAACGACGATGGTGGCTTGTGGCTGCAAATCATCCGTCGCAAGTACCTGCACGACCAGCCCCTCGCTTTCTGCTTCAGGACGGGTGGCTCTTAGTTTTGGCAGTCTGTTGTCCAGCTCCTCCCGGTCCTGCGCATTGGGACATCCATCGTGGTTGGTGTTGTGGATCTAAGACTGACAGTAGAATGAGGGGTAGGTATGAGGAGGCAAGATCCTAGCTATGGAGTAGTTGTACACACGAGTTTTACGGGTTCAGGCCCTTCTCGGAGGAAGTAACAGCCCTACGTCTCGGTGCCCTGAGGCGGTCGACTGGATTATATGTGTGTGTGTGAGTTTACAAAAGTGCGAACCCTTGTCCCAGAGGAGGGAGGTGGCCTATATAGAGTGCGCCAGGACCCCAGCTCCCCTCCGTTACACAAGGTTCAATGCTCATAAAGGAAAGGCATTACTGGTAACGTCTATAGTAAAATGTCATAAATGTTCATAATGCTATGGTTTAAGTCCTAACCGTTGCAGAGTGGAGGGTTCCTCATCTTCTGGTGGTCGAGTGTCTTCAAGGTGGTCGAGTGAGCGCATCTCCACGGTCGAGTGGATGACGATTTCTCTTCGACTGCTTCTGATTCTTTGTAAAGATGTCCTTGGGGAGGGTATGCTAGACAGATCCATGACCCTACCCTAGGTACATAGCTTCATCATTAGCCCCGAATGGATCAGGGTTTGAGTGAGGAAGGGGTTGAGAACACTTCCGACCCACTCTTTGTTCTATGAATATGCCTTGTCCTGAAACAATGAGTTGAGGAGACGACGTCGACTCCTTTCTCAATCGCCTTGGTCCATTCTTGGTTGTTGTTGAGTGAACTTTCATGGTAGAATTCCGAATGATGATGTAGAGGGTGTTTGTCTTTAGTCTGACAGGTTGTTCTGCTCTCCGGAGATCTCGCGGGATTCAAATTTTGGGAAGCGCGCCAGACGGGAGGAACCGAGGTTATCGGGATGGATTAGGCAAGTCTCCTCGATCCCCATGCCACCTTTTTCGCCCCGTACTGTGCGCGCGACTGCTGCGGGATTTGTTTAGATCGCCTGGGTCCACCAGTCAGCTACTCGGTGGAAGGCCTTATAAAAGGTCTCGGGCCAGGCCTCTGCTTCGCACGCTCCCATTCTCTCTTCCCTTTCTCCCGATCCCTCCGCCACTCTCGCTTCCGCCTCGTCGCCGGACCTCCGCTCGAGCTCGATCCGCCACCATGGGGAAGGATAAGACGGCGGCGCTGGAACGCGCGAAGAAGGCGACCGCGAAGGCAAAGGGCAAGCGGACCAGCCGGGGCGGATCCTCGTCGAGGTCCGGCTTGCCGGCGGGCTAGATCCAGGATGACTGGATCCGCTCGGCAATCACGCAGGACGACCTCGACGACCTGGTGGAGGAGGGGATTGATCCCTCACAAGTTGGCTCGGCTCCCGGGGGACGAAACCGAGCCGCAGCCTAGAGAGGGTGAGTGTGTCCTCCTCGCAACCCACATAGATCGCGAATTCTCACTACCTCCCCACCCTTTCTTCCGGGGTTTTTTGAACTTCTTTGGGGCTCAGCTCCACCATTTCACTCCGAACACCATAGTCTATCTGGCCGCTTTCGTGTCCATGTGCGAAAACTTCTTGGGCTGTCGACCGCACTGGGGGCTTTTCAAACACATCTTCACTTGCCGTTCCCAGTCGGTCAAAAAGGCCAAGTCGAGTGATGAGAGGACGCAGGTGATCCAGATGTGCGGTGGTCTGCGGATCCAGATGAGGAGCAAGAGTACTTTCCTAGCGATGATCCTTCCTGACTCGGTCCAGGGCTGGCAGTCGACTTGGTTTTACTGCAAGGATCAGCCAACCCCTGGCCAGTCGACTGGACTTCCTCCTTTTTCCTTGGCTCGAGTGGAGAAGCCTGCTCCCCTGAAGGTAGTTCTAGAAGAGAAGGCGCAGGTCAAGGAGCTGGTTGAACGGGTCATCCAGCTTGTCCACGATGGAGTGACCGGGATGGATCTACTAGAGGTCTTTCTCGGTCGACGCATCCAACCTCTTTAGGCGCGCGATCATCCGATGTGGATGTACTCTGGGCTCGAGGATACCACTCAGATCCACCCGGAGGAGGTTAGCGAGGATATCTTGGAGAACTGGTTGAGGGGAATCACTGGCAACAAAGACAACCCTCGGGGATCCAGGGGGTGATTCCATTCGACAACTCGCACCAGCCGGAGCAGGTATATTTCCGTTTTATCAAGTATCTTTCCGATTCACCACGTGATGTCCTGTTTGTGGTCGACTGAATGTCTTTTGATTGTTATCCTTTCAGGCCCTCATTGAAATGTACTCGATGCCCAACGGAGTGCAGGACCCAGGCGCTGAAGAAGAAGGGAGCAGGGGCGAGAGCGGCGAGGAGCATTCGGAAGCCAAGGAGGATGAGGAGAGTGATGAATCGACCGATGAGGAAGAAGTCGAATCGCCTCCTCGCAGGGAGAGGAGGTCCAAGCACACTCATCACCCGGCACGCGCTCCGGACTTGGTGGCTGCGCCGATCGGGTAATCCTCGAAGCGCCCCAGGACGTCTTCCCCGACGCCGACTGAGAAGCCTCCAAAGCAATCCAAGGTCGCGCCGCTTCCAGTGCCGAAAGTGCCGAAAGCCATCTCTTCCAAACCGCCCAAAGCTTTGCCTCGGATCAAAGTGACCGTTCCTACTATCTTCGGGTAACCATCTGACTTGTCCTTTATGTGGATTCGATTAACTGGGTGTAACCGATTGAATGCGGGCCTTTGTAGTGCTGCTACGTCAGGGACCTCTTCATACCAGTACCGGGACGAGGAAATGGAGGATGCGGTAACCTCTAACCTAGGTATGAACTCTTGTGATTTCGATTCTTGATCCTTTTAGGGTCGAGTGGTTCACTTGGGGTCGAATGTTCTGTCTTGCAGCTCCACCCAACTTCATTGACCTTCCGGACAACGACGAAGATGTGGCTCCTAAGCCTAGGAAGAGCAAGAAGGTAACAGCTGGCAGGGTGGCTCGGCAAGAACCAACTGCAATGCCTCCCGTTTGTCAAGCTGAAGACGCGGGCAGGGCCACTGTGACGTTCGCTGCACCCTTGCCGAGTGGGCATCCCACATGGTCGACCGCGCCTGTGGTTCCTCCAACTATCCAACTCCACACCACGGAGCCTCAAGCAGCCACACCTGGGTCGTCTGCACATTTTTTCACCAGCTACCCCGTCCCACACAACCAGTCGGAAGCGGTTGCGGAAGCCATCCGACAGGCTGATATGATGATGGAGCGGGTGAAGATAGTGCATTAGAGCAGTCAGGCTGCCTACGACACTAGTGCCGCCCTTCGGGCCAACGTCCAGGTGAGTAGACTTTCCGACTGTTTTTGTTCTCGAAAAATCTTCTTCTGCACAATCTCCTGTTGTTCGCGTTGAATTAGAGCACCCATTGGGTGTTGCTGTCGTTTTTGGTAGTTTCGCTCTTCCACTCGGTCTGGGTGAGTGGGATCAGAACCGGTGGGGGCACGCCAAGTGCACCCACTGGGTGTAGTCCCCGAGACCGCGGCCGA
The DNA here is from genome assembly GCA_034509565.1 of Triticum monococcum. Taxonomy (NCBI): domain Eukaryota; kingdom Viridiplantae; phylum Streptophyta; class Magnoliopsida; order Poales; family Poaceae; genus Triticum; species Triticum monococcum. Next base: position 665,024,789 of record CM067845.1, on the reverse strand, counting down.
CTGCTGGCGGTCGACTGTGGTTTGAGTTCTTCTTTCTTGACGGCGCAATTGTTCTTTATCTCTTTTTTTACTCCTTGCACTCGACTCCGGCGGGCCGATCGAGTGGGATCAGAACCGGTGGGGGCACGCCAAGTGCACCCACTGGGTGTAGTCCCCGAGACCACTGGGGTCCGAACAACTTGTTGTCCACTTCTTTAGGTTTTATTCACTCGGAAATGAACTGCCTTCAAACCTATCGATTGATCTATCTCTTGCCTCCTGCAGAAGTCTTGTACTCTTATCTCCAAGTTTGCCGAACTCGAAGTGAAGCAGAGGCAACTCAACTTAGACTTGGAATTGGCTCAGCAAAATCTGAAAAAAGCTCAAGACGAGGCCACTGGTATGGAAGGTAACTGATTGCCGACTGAACTTCAATATATCTCTTTGATCTCTTTTTTTATTCGATTATTTCTTTTGCAGAGAAAATGAAGTAGGCTCTGGACAAGAAGGACTCGGACCTCGCCGCCGCGCAAAAAGCAGCCCAAGACAAAACCGCTCTTGCAGACAAGAAGCTTGCTTCAGTCGGAACGCTTGAAGGAGAGGTGACTAGACTGACATCTTGTCTTAATGAAGCTAACCGCGAAGTGACCAGCCTGAAGAAGGATAAGGTCGTCCTGAACGAAAAGTTGGAGTCTGCGAGCCACAAGAGGAACAACACAGAAGCTTATCTGAGGACCCTCGCCAAGAAGCTTTATCTCGTGCTGGGAGGTATTTCTTTTAATCCGACTGTGTTGATACTTGCCAACAGATTTTGCTCGGTTGATTGAACTGACTTTTGGCTGCAGATCTCTGTCAAGACTTTGACGAAGAAACTAGAAGGGTCGAGACGGGTCTGGACCCTATCGCTTCCCCGGTCTGCGACGAAACTATGATGAACATGCGCCGACTGGAGTCCCGTATCGCCAGCGCCACAAGCTACCTCGCACGCCCGAAGGAGGTTGTCTCTCGAATCGACTCGATGCTTTGGCCGGGGGCGACGCTTCAGAATGATCTAGAATCTCTGATGACTCGACTGAACGAGATCCCTGACCGAGTGCAAGAATGGAAGAGATCCTCCGCCCGGTGTGGTGCTGATGTGGCGCTGTCCCTGGTGCGAGTCCATTGCAAGGAGGCTCGTGAGGACAAGCTAGCTGTGATCAAAGTCGCTAACACCAAAAAGCACGACTTCCAGTCCTTCATGGAGACTTTCATTGATGCCGCCACTCGGATCGCTGATGGGATCGATCTGGACTCATTCGTGGAGCCTGCCAGCCCTCCTCCGGCCTAGTGAACAATCTTATGAAACTTGGATACGCTTTAAATTTGCCTCGGAATGCCGAGTGGTTTCTGTAACCATTAAACTCCTTCGGGCTTGGTGCCCGAGTACCTTTGATTCGCTGCTTGGAACCTTTTAGTATTTATCTGAATTTGGTTTATCTTCGAATGTGCTTGTGTTTGCCTTCGGATGGACTTTGCTTGCTGCACCTCTTCGTCCTTGCGGATAGGGATGGAGCGGACGTTGTATTTGTGCCGCAGCTCCAAAAGAGAAGGTGGCAGTCGACCTGCACCTCGTCGTCCTTGTGGATAAGGATGGAGCGGACATTGTATTTGTGTCGCAGCTCCGAAGGAGAAGGTTGCAGTCGACCTGCACCTCGTCGTCCTTGCGGATAGGGATGGAGCGGACATTGTATTTGTGCCGCAGCTCCGAAGGAGAAGGTTGCAGTCGACCTGCACCTCGTCGTCCTTGCGGATAGGGATGGAGCGGACGTTGTATTTGTGCCGCAGCTCCGAAGGAGAAGGTTGCAATCGACCTGCACCTCGTCGTCCTTGCGGATAGGAATGTTGGGGAACGCAGTAATTTCAAAAAATTTCCTACGCACACGCAAGATCATGGTGACGCATAGCAACGAGAGGGGAGAGTGTTGTCTACGTACCCTCGTAGACCGCAACGGAAGCGTTGACACAACGTAGAGGAAGTAGTCGTACGTCTTCCCGATCCGACCGATCCAAGCACCGTTACTCCGGCACCTCCGAGTTCTTAGCACACGTACAGCTCGATGACGCTCCCCGGGCTCCGATCCAGCAAAGCTTCGGGGATGAGTTCCGTTAGCACAACGGCGTGGTGACGATGATGATGTTCTACCGACGCAGGGCTTTGCCTAAGCACTACAATGATATGATCGAGGTGGAATATGGTGGCAGGGGGCACCGCACACGGCTAAGGAACGATCACGTGGATCAACTTGTGTGTCTAGAGGTGCCCCCTGCCCCCGTATATAAAGGAGCAAGGGGAGGAGGCCGGCCGGCCAGGTGTGGCGCGCCAAGGAGGAGTCCTCCTCCTAGTAGGAGTAGGACTCCTACTAGGAGGGGGAAAGAGGTGGAGTGGGAGAAGGAAAGGGGGGGGGGGCGCCGGCCCCTCTCCTAGTCCAATTCGGACCAGGGAGGAGGTGGCGCGCGGCCCACCTCTTGCAGCCCCTTCTCTCTCTCCACTAAGGCCCATATGGCCCAATACTTCTCCCGGTAGGGTTCCGGTAACCCTCCGGGTCTCCGGTTTTCTCCGAAATCACCCGAAACACTTCCGGTGTCCGAATATAGCCGTCTGATATATCAATCTTTATGTCTCGACCATTTCGAGACTCCTCATCATGTCCGTGATCACATCCGAGACTCCGAACTAACTTCGGTACATCAAAATGCATAAACTCATAATAAATGTCATCATAACGTTAAGCGTGCGGACCCTACGGTTCGAGAACAATGTAGACATGAGTGAGACAGATCTCCGGTCAATAACCAATAGCGGGACCTGGATGCCCATATTGGTTCCTACATATTCTACGAAGATCTTTATCGGTCAGACCGCATAACAACATACGTTGTTCCCTTTGTCATCGGTATGTTACTTGCCCGAGATTCGATCGTCGGTATCCAATACCTAGTTCAATCTCGTTACTGGGAAGTCTCTTTACTCGTTCCGTAATACATCATCCCGCAACTAACTCATTAGTTGCAATGCTTGCAAGGCTTATGTGATGTGCATTACCGAGAGGGCCCAGAGATACCTCTCCGACAATCGGAGTGACAAATCCTAATCTCGAAATACGCCAACCCAACATCTACCTTTGGAGACACCTGTAGAGCTCTTTATAATCACCCAGTTATGTTGTGACGTTTGGTAGCACACAAAGTGTTCCTCCGGTAAACGGGAGTTGCATAATCTCATAGTCATAGGAACATGTATAAGTCATGAAGAAAGCAATGGCAACATACTAAACGATCGGGTGCTAAGCTAATGGAATGGGTCATGTCAATCAGATCATTCTACTAATGATGTGACCTCGTTAATCAAATAACAACACTTTGTTCATGGTTAGGAAACATAACCATCTTTGATTAACGAGCTAGTCAAGTAGAGGCATACTAGTGACACTAAGTTTGTCTATGTATTCACACATGTATTATGTTTCCGGTTAATACAATTCTAGCATGAATAATAAACATTTATCATGATATAAGGAAATAAATAATAACTTTATTATTGCCTCTAGGGCATATTTCCTTCAGTCTCCCACTTGCACTAGAGTCAATAATCTAGATTACACAGTAATGATTCTAACACCCATGGAGCCTTGGTGCTGATCATGTTTTGCTCGTGGAAGAGGCTTAGTCAACGGGTCTGCAACATTCAGATCCGTATGTATCTTGCAAATCTCTATGTCTCCCACCTGGACTAGATCCCGGATGGAATTGAAGCGTCTCTTGATGTGCTTGGTTCTCTTGTGAAATCTGGATTCCTTTGCCAAGGCAATTGCACCAGTATTGTCACAAAAGATTTTCATTGGACCCGATGCACTAGGTATGACACCTAGATCGGATATGAACTCCTTCATCTAGACTCCTTCGTTCGCTGCTTCCGAAGCAGCTATGTACACCGCTTCACATGTAGATCCCGCTATGACGCTTTGTTTAAAACTGCACCAACTGACAGCTCCACCGTTTAATGTAAACACGTATCCGGTTTGCGATTTAGAATCGTCCGGATCAGTGTTAAAGCTCGCATCAACGTAACCTTTTACGGTGAGTTCTTTGTCACCTCCATATACGAGAAACATATCCTTAGTCCTTTTCAGGTATTTCAGGATGTTCTTGACTGCTGTCCAGTGATCCACTCCTAGATTACTTTGGTACCTCCCTGCTAAGCTTATAGCAAGGCACACATTAGGTCTGGTAGACTGGTACACAGCATTGCATACATGATAGAGCCTATGGCTGAAGCATAGGGAACATCTTTCATTTTCTCTCTATCTTCTGCAGTGGTCGGGCATTGAGTCTGACTCAACTTCACACCTTGTAACACAGGCAAGAACCCTTTCTTTGCCTGATCCATTTTGAACTTTTTCAAAATCTTGTCAAGGTATGTGCTTTGTGAAAGTCCAATTAAGCGTCTTGATCTATCTCTATAGATCTTTATGCGTAATATGTAAGCAGCTTCACCGAGGTCTTTCATTGAAAAACTCTTATTCAAGTATCCCTTTATGCTATCCAGAAATTCTATATTATTTCCGATCAGTAATATGTCATCCACATATAATATCAGAAATGCTACAGAGCTCCCACTCACTTTCTTGTAAATACAGGCTTCTCCGAAAGTCTGTATAAAACCAAATGCTTTGATCACACTATCAAAGTGTTTATTCCAACTCCGAGAGGCTTGCACCAGTCCATAAATACATCGCTGGAGCTTGCACACTTTGTTAGCTCCCTTTGGATCGACAAAACCTTTCGGTTGCATCATATACAACTCTTCTTCCAGAAATCCATTCAGGAATGCAGTTTTGACATCCATTTGCCAAATTTCATAATCATAAAATGCGACAATTGCTAACATGATTCTGACAGACTTAAGCATCGCTACAGGTGAGAAGGTCTCATCGTAGTCAACCCCATGAACTTGTCGAAAACCTTTTGCGACAAGTCGAGCTTTGTAGACAGTAATATTACCGTCAGCGTCAGTCTTCTTCTTGAAGATCCATTTATTCTCAATTGCTTGCCGATCATCGGGCAAGTCAACCAAAGTCCATACTTTGTTCTCATACATGGATCCCATCTCAGATTTCATGGCTTCAAGCCATTTTGCGGAATCTGGGCTCAGCATCGCTTCTTCATAGTTCGTAGGTTCATCATGATCTAGTAGCATGACTTCCAGAACTGGATTACCGTACCATTCTGGCGTGGATCTCATTCTGGTTGATCTACGAGGTTCGGTAGTATCTTGCTCCGAAGTTTCATGATCATTATCATTAACTTCCTCACTTATTGGTGTAGGTGTCGCAGAAACAGTTTTCTGTGATGTACCACTTTCCAACAAAGGAGCAGGTATAGTTACCTCATCAAGTTCTACTTTCCTCCCACTCACTTCTTTCGAGAGAAACTCCTTCTCCAGAAAGTTTCCGAATTTAGCAACAAAAGTCTTGCCTTCGGATTTGTGATAGAAGGTGTATCCAATAGTTTCCTTTGGATATCCTATGAAGACACATTTCTCCGATTTGGGTTCGAGCTTATCAGGTTGAAGCTTTTTCACATAAGCATCGCAGCCCCAAACTTTTAGAAATGACAACTTTGGTTTCTTGCCAAACCACAGTTCATAAGGCGTCGTCTCAACGGATTTTGATGGTGCCCTATTTAACGTGAATGCGGACGTTTCTAGAGCGTATCCCCAAAACGATAGCGGTAAATCAGTAAGAGACATCATAGATCGCACCATATCTAGTAAAGTACGATTACGACGTTCGGACACACCATTACGCTGTGGTGTTCCGGGTGGCGTGAGTTGCGAAACTATTCCACTATTTTTCAAATATACACCAAACTCGTAACTCAAATATTCTCCTCCACGATCAGATCGTAGAAACTTTATTTTCTTGTTACGATGATTTTCAACTTCACTCTAAAATTCTTTGAACTTTTCAAATGTTTCAGACTTACTAGTCAATGTGTACGTGCAATGCATGTTAATTTGGAAGTATATTAAGTGCATGTAGATATTAAGTAGGATATTTTTTGCGTGTTATTATGTGATTAGCACTATATTTGGCATGAAATTAACTGCATGCTAAACGTGTTGAGCGTTCGATATTGAAGCAATCTAGATCGTTGGATTGACATGATTTGATGGCCGAGATTAATTGGATCTGCCTCTTTGGGTCTTTTTATATTGGTATAGATGTTTCATTAAGTAGATATACCCATATCTGCTTAAGTCATCTGTGAAGGTGAGAAAATAACGATATCCGCCATGAGCCTCAACATTCATCGGACCACATACATCTGTATGTATGATTTCCAACAAATCTGTTGCTCTCTCCATAGTACCAGAGAACGGTGTTTTAGTCATCTTGCCCATGAGGCACGGTTCGCAAGTACCAAGTGATTCATAATCAAGTGGTTCCAAAAGTCCATCAGTATGGAGTTTCTTCATGCGCTTTACACCGATATGACCTAAACGGCAGTGCCACAAATAAGTTTCACTATCATTATCAACTCTGCATCTTTTGGCTTCTACATTATGAATATGTGTATCACTACTATCGGGATTCAATAAGAATAGACCACTCTTCAAGGGTGCATGACCATAAAAGATATTACTCATATAAATAGAACAACCATTATTCTCTGATTTAAATGAATAACATCTCGCATTAAACAAGATCCAGATATAATGTTCATGCTCAACGCTGGCACCAAATAACAATTATTTAGGTCTAATACTAATCCCGAAGGTAGAGTAGAGGTAATGTGCCGACTGCGATCACATCGACTTTGGAACCGTTTCCCACGTGCATTGTCACCTCGTCCTTAGCCAATCTTCGCTTAATCCGTAGTCCCTGTTTCGAGTTGCAAATATTAGCAACAGAACCAGTATCAAATCCCCAGGTGCTACTGTGAGCATTAGTAAGGTACACATCAATAACATGTATATCACATATACCTTTGTTCACCTTGCCATCCCTCTTATCCGCCAAATACTTGGAGCAGTTCCGCTTCCAGTGACCAGTCTGCTTGCAGTAGAAGCACTCAGTTTCAGGCTTAGGTCCAGACTTGGGTTTCTTCTCTTGAGCAGCAACTTGCTTGCCGTTCTTCTTGAAGTTCCCCTTCTTCTTCCCTTTGCCCTTTTTCTTGAAACTAGTGGCCTTGTTGACCATCAACACTTGATGCTCCTTTTTGATTTCTACCTCCACAGCTTTCAGCATTGCGAAGAGCTCGGGAATAGTCTTGTTCATCCCTTGCATATTATAGTTCATCACGAAGCTCTTGTAGCTTGGTGGTAGTGATTGGAGAATTCTGTCAATGACGCAATCATCTGGAAGATTAACTCCCATCTGAATCAAGTGATTATTATATCCAGACATTTTGAGTATATGCTCACTGACAGAACTGTTCTCCTCCATCTTGCAGCTATAGAACTTATTGGAGACTTCATATCTCTCAATCCGGGCATTTGCTTGAAATATTAACTTCAACTCCTGAAACATCTCATATGCTCCATGACATTCAAAACGTCGTTGAAGTCCCGATTCTAAGCCGTAAAGCATGGCGCACTGAACTATCGAGTAGTCATCAGCTTTGCTCTGCTAGACGTTCATAACATCTGGTGTTGCTCCAGCAGCAGGCCTGGCACCCAGCGGTGCTTCCAGGACGTAATTCTTCTGTGCAGCAATGAGGATAATCCTCAAGTTACGGACCCAGTCCGTGTAATTGCTACCATCATCTTTCAACTTTGCTTTCTCAAGGAACGCATTAAAATTCAACGAAACAACAGCACGAGCCATCTATCTACAATCAAACATAAACAAGCAAGATACTATCAGGTACTAAGTTCATGATAAGTTTAATTTCAATTAATCAAATTACTTAAGAACTCCCACTTAGATAGACATCCCTCTAATCCTCTAAGTGATCACGTGATCCAAATCAACTAAACCATGTCCGATCATCACGTGAGATGGAGTAGTTTCTTTGGTGAACATCACTATGTTAATCATATCTACTATATGATTCACGCTCGACCTTTCGGTCTCCGAGTTCCGAGGCCATATCTGTATATGCTTGGCTCGTCAAGTATAACCTGAGTATTCCGCGTGTGCAACTATTTTGCACCCGTTGTATTTGAACGTAGAGCCTATCACACCCGATCATCACGTGGTGTCTCAGCACGAAGAACTTTCGCAACGGTGTATACTCAGGGAGAACACTTCTTGATAATTTAGCGAGAGATCATCTTATAATGCTACCGTCAATCAAAGCAAGATAAGATGCATAAAAGATAAACATCACATGCAATCAATATAAGTGATATGATATGGCCATCATCATCTTGTGCCTGTGATCTCCATCTCCGAAGCACCGTCATGATCACCATCGTCACTGGTGCGACACCTTGATCTCCATCATAGCATCGTTGTCGTCTCGCCAATATTATGCTTCCACGACTATCGCTACCGCTTAGTGATAAAGTAAAGCATTACATCGCGATTGCATTGCATACAATAAAGCGACAACCATATGGCTCCTGCCAGTTGCCGATAACTCGGTTACAAAACATGATCATCTCATACAATAAAATTTAGCATCATGTCTTGGCCATATCACATCACAACATGCCCTGCAAAAACAAGTTAGACGTCCTCTACTTTGTTGTTGCAAGTTTTATGTGGCTGCTACGGGCTTAAGTAAGAACCAATCTCACCTACGCATCAAAACCACAACGATAGTTTGTCAAATAGACTCTGTTTTAACCTTCGCAAGGACTGGGCGTAGCCACACTTGGTTCAACTAAAGTTGGAGAGATAGTCGCCCGCAAGCCACCTATGTGCAAAGCACGTCGGGGGAACCGGTCTCGCGTAAGCGTACGCGTAATGTTGGTCCGGGTCGTCTCGTCCAACAATACCGCCGAACCAAAGTATGACATGCTGGTAGGCAGTATGACTTATATCGCCCACAACTCACTTGTGTTCTACTCGTGCAAATAAAATCAAACCCTAAAACCTAGGCTCGGATGCCACTGTTGGGGAACGTAGTAATTTCAAAAAATTTCCTACGCACACGCAAGATCATGGTGATGCATAGCAACAAGAGGGGAGAGTGTTGTCTACGTACCCTCGTAGACCGCAACGGAAGCGTTGACACAACGTAGAGGAAGTAGTCGTACGTCTTCCCGATCCGACCGATCCAAGCACCGTTACTCCGGCACCTTCGAGTTCTTAGCACACGTACAGCTCGATGACGCTCCTCGGGCTCCAATCCAGCAAAGCTTCGGGGATGAGTTCCGTCAGCACAACGGCGTGGTGACGATGATGATGTTCTACCAACGCAGGGCTTTGCCTAAGCACTACAACGATATGATCGAGGTGGAATATGGTGGCAGGGGGCACCGCACACGGCTAAGGAACGATCACGTGGATCAACTTGTGTGTCTAGAGGTGCCCCCTGCCCCCGTATATAAAGGAGCAAGGGGAGGAGGCCGGCCGGCCAGGTGTGGCGCGCCAAGGAGGAGTCCTCCTCCTAGTAGGAGTAGGACTCCTACTAGGAGGGGGAAAGAGGTGGAGTGGGAGAAGGAAAGGGGGGGCGCCGCCCCCCTCTCCTAGTCCAATTCGGACCAGGGAGGAGGTGGCATGCGGCCCACCTCTTGCAGCCCCTTCTCTCTCTCCACTAAGGCCCATATGGCCCAATACTTCTCCCGGTAGGGTTCCGGTAACCCTCCGGCTCTCCGGTTTTCTCCGAAATCACCCGAAACACTTCCGGTGTCCGAATATAGCCGTCCAATATATCAATCTGTATGTCTCGACCATTTCGAGACTCCTCGTCATGTCCATGATCACATCCGGGACTTCGAACTAACTTCGGTACATCAAAATGCATAAACTCATAATAACTGTCATCGGAACGTTAAGCATGCGGACCCTATGGTTCGAGAACAATGTAGACATGACTAAGACAGATGTACGGTCAATAACCAATAGCGGGACCTGGATGCCCATATTGGTTCCTACATATTCTACGAAGATCTTTATCGGTCAGACCGCATAACAACATACGTTGTTCCCTTTGTCATCGGTATGTTACTTGCCCGAGATTCGATCATCGTTATCCAATACCTAGTTCAATCTCGTTACTGGCAAGTCTCTTTACTCGTTCCGTAATACATCATCCCGCAACTAACTCATTAGTTGCAATGCTTGCAAGGCTTATGTGATGTGCATTACCGAGAGGGCCCAGAGATACCTCTCCGACAATCGGAGTGACAAATCCTAATCTCGAAATATGCCAACCCAACATCTACCTCTGGAGACACCTGTAGAGCTCCTTTATAATCACCCAGTTATGTTGTGACGTTTGGTAGCACACAAAGTGTTCCTCCGGTAAACGGAGTTGCATAATCTCATAGTCACAGGAACATGTATAAGTCATGAAGAAAGCAATAGCAACATACTAAATGATCGGGTGCTAAGCTAATGGAATGGGTCATGTCAATCAGATCATTCTACTAATGATGTGACCTCGTTAATCAAATAACAACACTTTGTTCATGGTTAGGAAACATAACCATCTTTGATTAATGAGCTAATCAAGTAGAGGCATACTAGTGACACTAAGTTTGTCTATGTATTCACACATGTATTATGTTTCCGGTTAATACAATTCTAGCATGAATAATAAACATTTATCATGATATAAGGAAATAAATAATAACTTTATTATTGCCTCTAGGGCATATTTCCTTCAAGGAATGGGTCTCAAACTTAGGCGAGTACTAGACTGCAGCTAAGCCCCCGAGTGGGAGGATTGCTCTCCACTCGGTAGGATTTTTCCAAACTTAGGCGAGTGCTGGACTGCCGTTAAGCCTCTTAGTGAGAGAACTTAGGCGAGTGCTCGACTGCAGCTAAGCCTCCGAGTGGGAGGACTGCTCTCCACTCAGTAGGGTTTTTTCAAACTTAGGCGAGTGCTCGACTACAGCTAAGCCCCCGAGTGGGAGGACTGCTCTCCACTCGGTAGGATTTTTTCAAACTTAGGCGAGTGCTGGACTACCGTTAAGCCTCTTAGTGAGAGAACTTAGGCAAGTGCTCGACTGCAGCTAAGCCCCCGAGTGGGAGGACTGCTCTCCACTCGGTAGGATTTTTTCAAACTTAGGCGAGTGCTGGACTGCCGTTTAGCCTCTTAGTGAGAGAACTTAGGCGAGTGCTCGACTGCAGCTAAGCCCCCGAGTGGGAGGATTGCTCTCCACTCGGTAGGATTTCTTCAAACTTAGGCGAGTGCCGGACTGCCGTTAAGCTTCTTAGTGAGAGAACTTAGGCGAGTGCTCGACTGCAACTAAGCCCCAGAGTGGGAGGATTGCTCTCCATTCAGTAGGATTTTTTCAAACTTAGGCGAGTGCTGGACTGCCGTTAAGCCTCTTAGTGAGAGAACTTAGGCGAGTGCTCGACTATAGCTAAGCCCCCGAGTGGGAGGATTGCTCTCCACTCGGTAGGATTTTTTCTAACTTAGGCGAGTGCTGGACTGCCGTTAAGCCTCTTAGTGAGAGAACTTAGGCGAGTGCTCGACTACAGCTAAGCCCCCGAGTGGGAGGACTGCTCTCCACTCGGTAGGATTTTTTCAAACTTAGGCGAGTGCTGGACTGCCGTTAAAGCTCTTAGTGAGAGAACTTAGGCGAGTGCTCGACTGCAGCTAAGCCTCCGAGTGGGAGGACTGCTCTCCACTCGGTAGGGTTTTTTCAAACTTAGGCGAGTGCTGGACTGCCGTTAAGTCTCTTAGTGAGAGAACTTAGGCGAGTGCTTGACTGCAGCTAAGCCCCCGAGTGGGAGGACTGCTCTCCACTCGGTAGGATTTTTTCAAACTTAGGCGAGTGCTGGACTGCCGTTAAGCCTCTTAGTGAGAGAACTTAGGTGAGTGCTCGACTGCAGCTAAGCCCCCGAGTGGGAGGACTGCTCTCCACTCGGTAGGATTTTTTCAAACTTAGGCGAGTGCTGGACTGCCGTTAAGCCTCTTAGTGAGAGAACTTAGGCGAGTGCTCGACTGCAGCTAAGCCCCCGAGTGGGAGGACTGCTCTCCACTCGGTAGGATTTTTTCAAACTTAGGCGAGTGCTGGACTGTCGTTAAGCCTCTTAGTGAGAGAACTTAGGCGAGTGCTCGACTGCAGCTAAGCCCCCGAGTGGGAGGGCTGCTCTCCACTCGGTAGGATTTTTTCAAACTTAGGCGAGTGCTGGACTGCCATTAAGCTTCTTAGTGAGAGAACTCAGGCGAGTGCTCGACTGCAGCTAAGCCCCCGAGTGGGAGGATTGCTCTCCATTCGGTAGGATTTTTTCAAACTTAGCCGAGTGCTGGACTATCGTTAAGCCTCTTGGTGAGAGAACTTAGGCGAGTGCTCGACTGCAGCTAAGCCCCCGAGTGGGAGGATTGCTCTCCACTCGGTAGGATTTTTTCAAACTTAGGCGGAACGGATTCGCGACTAAGCCCACCCACTGGGGGATTTCAGGAGTAAATAAGAACAACACAATCGAATGAGAGAACCGTAAGCTCTTGTCTTTGTTACAAAAGGTGTTGCTTATTACATTTTATTCAAACGAGTGTTTAAGTATAAAAGGGGCGGAGCAGCTCCGCGTTCCAAGCCTGTGGCTCGTCTTTCTGATGCTCGATACTGTAAAGATGGTATGCTCCGTTGTGGAGAACTTTGGTGACGATGAAGGGGCCTTCCCAAGCTGGAGCGAGCTTGTGTGGTTTCTGCTGATCCACTCGAAGAACCAAGTCTCCTTCTTGAAAGGCCCAACCCCTCACATTCCTGGCGTGGAATCAACGCAAATCTTGCTGATAAATGGTCGAGCGGATCAAGGCCATCTCTCTTTCCTCCTCTAAGAGATCGACTGAATCTTGCCGGGCCTGCTCTGCTTCTACTTCGGAGAAGAGTTCAACTCGGGGTGCGTTGTGGAGCAAGTCACTTCGCAGAACAGCTTCGGCTCCATAGACTAAGAAGAAAGGAGTTCTTCCAGTCGACCGATTAGGAGTTGTCCTTAAACCCCACTGAACTTACGGAAGTTCATCAACCCAAGCACCTGCTGCATGTTTAGATCACACATCAGTCGGGGCTTCAGTCCTTTGAGAATTAGGCCATTGGCTCTTTCTGCTTATCCGTTCAACTGCGGGTGAGCAACAGAAGCATAGTCGACTCGAGTGCCCTGAGAGGCGCATAAAATTCTGAACTCATCGGAATCGAAGTTCGATCTGTTGTCCGTGATGATGCTGTGTGGGAATCCATATATGAATGTCAATTCTCTGATAAAACTGACACTGGTGCTAGCATCAAGGTTCTTGTTAGGTTTGGCTTCGATCCATTTGGTAGACTTGTCGACTACAACGAGCATGTGAGTGAAACCGCTTTTGCCGGTCCTCAGCGGTCCAACCATATCCAGTCCCCAAACAGCGAAGGGCCATACGAGGGGAATGGTCTTCAGGGCTGACGCTGGCTTGTGAGACATATTGGAGTAAAATTGACAGCCTTCACATCTGTCGACTATATCTTTCGCCATCTCATTTGCTCGTGGCCAATAGAATCTAGCTCGGTATGCTTTAGCCACGATGGCCCGAGAGGACGCATGGTGGCCACAGGTCCCCGAGTGGATGTCATTGAGGATCATTCGACCTTCTTCTGGTGTTATGCACTTCTGACCGACTCCAGTCACACTTTCTCTGAACAGCTGCCCTCTTATCAAAAGCTTTGTATCGGCGGACGATCTGTCGAGCTTCTTCTTCATCCTCTGGGAGCTCTTTCCTGAGGATGTACACAATGTAGGGCACCGTCCAATCGAGAGTAATGGCCAGAACCTCCATGATTAGGTCGACCACAGCTGGGACCTCGACTTCAGTCGGATCTGTGGCGCTCTTGGGTTGTGGGGGCTCTTTAGTGAAAGGGTCTTCCTGAACTGTCGGCGTGTGAATATGCTCCAAGAACACATTGCTGGGAATGGCTTCTCTCTTGGAACCTATCTTTGCCAATTCATCGGCTGCTTGATTTTTCAATCGGTGGATGTGGTGGAGTTCTAACCCCTTGAACTTCTTCTCAAGCTTTCTCACCGCGTTGCAATAACCAGTCATGGCTGGGCTTCTGACGTCCCACTCCTTCATCACTTGTTTAACTACCAAATCTGAGTCGCCATAGACCATGAGGCGACGGACACCGAGTGAGATGGCCATGCGCAACCCATACAGGAGTGCTTCATACTCTGCTTCATTGTTGGAGGAATCAAAGTGAATCTGGAGGACATATCTGAGCTTGTCCCCTCGAGGGGATACTAGAACTACTCCAGCACCAGAACCGTTCAACATCTTGGGTCCGTCAAAGAACATGGTCCAGTGCTTAGAGTGAACTTGAGTCGGCAGTTGCTGTTCGATCCACTCGGCGAGGAAATTTGCTATTGCTTGGGACTTGATAGCTTTCTTTGCCTCAAACTTGATATCCAAGGGAAGGAGTTCAATCACCTATTTTGCCACTCGACCAGTTGCATCCCTGTTGTGCAGAATCTCTTTCAATGGAGCATCGCTGACGACTGTAACAGAGTGATCTGAGAAGTAGTGTGCAACCTTCTTCATGGTCATGTAAATTCCATAGACAAGCTTCTGATAGTGAGGATATCTCTGCTTTGACGGGGCCAGGACTTCAGAAATATAATAAACTGGCGTTGAACTTTGTACGCTTTTCCTTCTTCTTCCCGCTCGATTGTAAGTACTGTACTGACGACTTGTCCAGTGGCTGCTATATAAAGCAAAAGAGGCTCTTTGCTGATTGGAGCAGCAAGCACCGGCTGGGTGGAAAGCAGGGCTTTTAGCTCTGCAAATGCTATATCAGCTTCTGGAGTCCACTCGAACTTATCTGATTTCTTCATCGGTCGGTAAAGAGGCAGTGCCTTTTCACCGAGGCGAGAAATGAATCGACTTAGGGCGGCCAAGCAACCAGTAAGCTTCTAGACATCATGCACATGCACAGGGCATTTCATTCGGAGTATAGCGCCTACTTTCTCTGGGTTAGCATCGATTCCTCATTCGGAAACAAGAAAACCGAGCAACTTTCCGCCTGGAACTCCAAACGTGCACTTTGATGGATTGAGCTTGATATCATACCTTCTGAGGTTGGCAAAGGTTTCAGCGAAGTCGGTTAGCAGGTCGGAACCTTTACGTGACTTGACTACAATGTCATCCATGTATGCTTCCACATTCCGACTAATCTGAGTGAGCAGGCACTTCTGAATCATTCGCATAATTGTGGCTCCTGCGTTCTTCAAGCCGAATGGCATTGTGACATAACAGAAGCACCCAAAAGGGGTGATAAAAGCTGTCTTTATTTTGTCGGGTCCGTACAGACGGATTTGGTGGTACCCGGAGTAGGCATCCAAAAAGGACAAACGCTCGCACCCAGCAGTCGAGTCAACTATCTGATCGATGCGAGGGAGAGGGAAGTGATCTTTCGGGCAGGCCCGATTGATATGCTTGAAATCGATGCACATGCGGAGTGAGTCATCTTTCTTTGGGACCATGACAACATTGGCTAACCACTCGGAGTGGTAAATCTCTCAGATAAACTCAGCTGCCAAAAGCCGAGCCACCTCTTTGTCGATTGCTTTTCTTTTCTGGATGGCGGACCGTCGAAGATGCTCTTTGACTGGTTTCACTTTCGGGTCGACTCGCAAACGATGCTCAGCCAGTCCCCTGGGAGCACCTGGCATGTCAGAAGGCTTCCATGCAAAGATGTCCCAGTTCTCACGGAGGAACTGGATGAGCGCTTCTTCCTATTTGGAGTCGAGTGTGGTCGAAATGTGGGTCGGAGCTGCATTGGGGTCCGTCGGGTGGATGTGAACAGACTTCATCTCGCCAGACGATTGGAACGCTGAATCCGTGGCTGGCTTCTTGGCTCGCAACAAGGCACTCAGGTCTTCATTTTTCTGGTATTCTTGCAATTCTGCCACGCCCATCTAGGCAACGACGATCTTTGAGCCCTTCTGGAAACACTCTTCCGCCTTTTTCCGATTACCAGAGATAGTGATCACTCCTCTGGGACCAGGCATCTTCAGTTTGAGATACACGTAACAAGGTCGAGCCATGAATCGTGCATAAGCTGGCCTGCCCAGAATTGCATGATACGCACTCTGAAAATCCATGACTTCAAATGTCAACTTTTCTTTGCGGTAATTTTTGGCATCACCGAAAACCACGTCGAGTGCAATCTGACCGAGGGACACAGCCTTCTTGCCTGGGATGACCCCATGGAAACTCATATGGCTTTCACTGAGTCTGGACATCGGAATGCCCATTCCTTTCAACGTTTCTGCATACAGAATGTTCAGGCCACTGCCACCGTCCATCAGGACCTTTGTCAGTCGAGTGCCTTCGACCACCGGGTCGACCACCAGTGCTTGCCTCCCAGGGGTGGCGATGTGCGCTGGGTGATCAGACTGGTCGAATGTAATGGCAGTCTGCAACCATTTCAAGTAACTGGGTGTCGCCGGAGCAACCATGTTCACTTCTCTGTTGATGACTTTCAATCGACTCTTGTTTTCAACATCAGCAAAAATCATTAGAGTGGAATTCACGTGAGGATAACCATCATCATCTTCCCCTTCACTCTTAGCCTTGTCTGCCTCCTTCTCCTCTTCCTTGGGTTATTTCTCTCGGAACTGCTGGATCAGGAGCCGACACTGTCGAGTGGTATGCTTCGGGTAAATGAAATTACCTTCTTCGTCTTTTTTGGTGTGGATATGGCACGGCAGATCCAACACGTCATTTCCATCTTGATCTTTTACTTTCTTGGGGTTCCACGGCCCTTTGGGCTTCCCCTTGAACTTTCCTTGAACCACAGCCAAGGCCTCACCCGGAGCAGCTGGTTCGGCCTTGCGTTTTTGTTTCCGACTGGAGTTTCCTCCCCCGGCTTCATGGGCGACTGCTTTGTGCTTGCCGCTCCGCAGCCGCTCCTCCTCTTCACCATTGGCATACTTGGCGGTGATTTCCATCATCCGAGTCAGAGTCATGTTTCCTGTCCGACCGAATTTTAGGTTCAATTCCCGGTACCTGACACCTTCCTTGAAAGCACAAATTGCCTGATGATTAGACACATCTTCCACCGTGTGGTGCAGGGTGATCCACCTCTGGATATAATCTCTCAAAGTTTCATTCGGTTTCTGGACGCAACACTGTAATTCTGTCAAACCTGGTGGCCGCTTGCAAGTACCCTCAAACGTTCTGACAAACACTCGGGCGAGATCTTCCCAAGTATAGATGCTGCCAGGTGCCAACTGATTCAGCCACGTCCTAGCCGAGCCCTCCAACATCAGAGAAAGGTGTTTCATGGCCACCTCATCATTGCCGCCACCAATCTGGACAGCCACTCGGTAGTCTTCGAGCCAGGTGTCAGGCTTGGACTCTCCGGTGAACTTACTGACTCCAGTCGCCAACCTGAAGTTGGGGAGAATCACTGCAGCTCTGATAGCTCTGCTGAAGCACTCTGGGCCAGAGACATGCACCCTATTGTTAGTTTGCGGGCCTCTGTCATGGCCATCTCGGTGAGCTCTGTTTCTGTCGACCAAGCCTTGTACGAGAATAGATCTCGCATCAAAGCCTGGCTCCCTGGGGTCGACTCGAATACCTCTTCCAGTGCTGTTAGGGCGTCTGTCTTCATGTGGCTGCGGCACGTATGACCCACTCCTTGGAGGAGGAGTGGGCACTCGACGGTGACCATCGCGATCGGCTCGACGATCATACTGCTCCTGGTTTCTGTACTGATCACGCCGCTCTCCACGTCCCTCACGCCTTGGGGGCGATCTCGGGCTATGGGCCGACTGGACCGTATCTGTGACCACAGATATGCTATGGATCCTATCTCGCGACTGAGACACAGCCGTATTCTGCTCTCCTGCTGCCCGGAGCAAGGCCCTGATCTGCGCCAGACCTCGGCCAGCTTCTGACTAGGAAGGTTGAATCCACTCTGCTATCCGGGCAGCAGCTGCTAGGTTTTGGATCGGTGACCGGTATACCTGAGCCGGAGGTGGAAAAAGTTGGCGTCGGCTGGACTCAGGAGCTGTTGACGAGCGCGATCATCGAGTGCGCGTTGTAGGTTCTCCAGCCGAGTGCGCTCAGCCAGATTGGCCAAGCGAGCCTGTTCCAAGGCATGGGCCTCGGGCGTTTCTCCAACTATAGGAGTATGCAAGGCATCCATGTTTCGACGATGAAGTTCTTCTCTCTGCTGTGAGGAGAGAGGCTCGGGGCGGTACTCCTCATGAATGCGCGACGGATCGCCGTTACCGTCACCTCCGTCTTCACGATCGAAGCCGGGAGGACCGCGTGGTCCATTGACCATCAGGACTTCTGCTGCCGAGTCATTGCTGCCGCACTCGGATGCAGTCTCTACGGAGCCAGTCGACAGATTGAACAGGCCATAGAGAGACTCATCGGGCTCGAGCGCCGTGACTTGAGGGGTGGCCGACTAGCGGGCCACCGCATGCTTCACCCACCGTTGAATCCTCGCCCGGCCTGTGCACTTGCTCTGGCGGGCCGCAGGGTGGGGGAAAGCCGTTGGAGTCGACTGGTACTGGGTCGACGGTTGCCGCAAGAGGACGCCCCAGATGCACGCGTGAAAGTGCGTCGCCCCGCGGGCGGGGAGCGCGTCGACGTCGAGTGGTGCCTCCTGAAGCCAAGCGGAGTCGTCGGCGACAAACACGAGCGTGTCGAGATGGATCTCGCGGCCCTCAGCCAAACCTCCGCCTGGAACCATGATGATGAGAATCGGAAAAATTGCAACTTCTCCAACAAGTTGCTAAGACACCTGCCCCACGGTGGGCGCCAACTGTCGTGGATCTAAGACTGACAGTAGAATGGGGGTTGGTATGAGGAGGCAAGATCCTAGCTATGGAGTAGTTGTACACACGAGTTTTACGAGTTCAGGCCCTTCTCGGAGGAAGTAATAGCCCTACGTCTCGGTGCCCTGAGGCGGTCGACTGGATTATATGTGTGTGTGTGAGTTTACAAAAGTGTGAACCCTTTCCCCAGAGGAGGGAGGTGGCTTATATAGAGTGCGCCAGGACCCCAGCTCCCCTCCGTTACACAGGGTTCAATGCTCATAAAGGAAAGGCGTTACTGGTAACGTCTACAGTAAAATGTCATAAATGCTCATAATGCTATGGTTTAAGTCCTAACCGTTGCAGAGTGGAGGGTTCCTCATCTTCTGGTGGTCGAGTGTCTTCAAGGTGGTCGAGTGAGCGCATCTCCACGGTCGAGTGGATGATGATTTCTCTTCGACTACTTCTGATTCTTTGTAAAGATGTCCTTGGGGAGGGTATGCTGGACAGATCCATGACCCTACCCTAGGTACATAGCTTCATCAGTTGGCACCGGTTCTGTCAGGACCCCGATTCTAAGTCACACCGATCTAGCTTGTAACACCTCATATCACTTTGCGGCCTCACGCACGGTATTCCCACGACTGTCGCCTTACCATGGCCCGGGACCGTTTGTGCCTTTTGGCTCATGTATATGATAGTGTCGCTAGCATCCATATGACAGAGAACCCGGGCCGACATGACTAGTCGTGAACCCAAAGTGGCAGTAACTTATGGGAACAGGCATACATGAATTAACAACGAGCATGTCGGTCAGCAGCATGTGAATCCGGGCTGTAGCACTGGGCTAACAGGACTCCGTGAACCCGGGCTATAGCAGGCTAGGCAGGACTCCGGATGTCACCCCGTGACATTTCCCCGAAGGGACAGACACAGGAATGAAGTGAATCACATGCCGGCCAGTCAAGTGTTCCGGAGCAGTAGTGCTGGGCTAGCAGGACTCCGGTGAACCGGGCTGTAGTGGACTACTATGGCTCATGGAAGCACAAGACTACATTTCCCCATAAGAGAGGATACTAAGGATAAACAACTAGGTTGTCGGATCCCACACATACCAAGCATTTCAATCATACACACAATATGCTCAATATGTGCAATACAACATGGCATCACAACAAGACTCTACGACTCAGAGTATTTATTCATTAGGCTCCGAGGAGCGAGATATTACAAACATGGGTCTCATGACCCAACATACAGAGCATACAAGCAACAAACACATGCGGAAGCTTAACTTGTCTGAGTAGAGACAACTACAAATGAAGAAGGCTGAGAAGCCTGACTATCTACAAGACCCTCCCAAGGTACAAGATCGTAGCTGAGGTAACAAGCTAAACGTCGAAGTCCACGCGGAACTACTAGCGAGACTGATGTCTCTCTGCAAAAATATAAATAGGCAAACGTGAGTACAAATGTACCCAGCAAGACTTACATCAGAACTATCTACATATGCATCGGTATCAACAAAGGGGGTGGTGGAGTTTAACTGTAGCAAGCCAGCTTTGACTCAGTGGCTAACCTGAACTACGACTGCAAGTAACTCTTTTGAGGTGGGGCACACGAGTCCACATATTCACCATATCAATACTCCACTATGGATCCGCTCCCGTCTCCATACGAGAACACCATCCATAACACTCACGCTTATCTTGCGCATTTTAGAGTATCCACTTTCACTTGTCTATGAACTATGCAAGGGGTCCAAGTTTCAATATCTGAGGAATCCGGCTATTCGAATAGATAATGATAACCCTGCAGGGGTGTACTTCTTCACACACTCTCTCGCCACTTATCGCCCTGTACACGTCATGTACCTCGGCAACCTTCAAGCAGAAGCTGGGCGAGGGTGTCGGCCATGACCTGACTAACCAACAAGTCTCTAGTCCAGGTTTATCGCCTATTCGGGTTCCAACCACAAGGAGATCCGGCCGGGGTGTCGCTCACGGCCCCAAACGATGTGTGCTGGGTTCCCAAGCCCGCCATCCGGGTGCCACTTGGTACACCGTGCCACTGCGCCTAGTCTGTCCCAAGGCCACCTGTACCGGGTGCCACTTGGTAGACTACTAACACTACCTACAAATACCAGAAACTAGTTGCAACTCCTGGACAGAGATCAAGTTGATTAATAAGCCGAGAGGGGCCGAGTTACCGGAACCCAATGTGTGGTAGTAACTGTTCATGGACCACAAACACAGAACTCAGTTCCTGAGGACGGCTGCAATGAGACAACCCACCATGTACTCCTACATGGCCTCTCACCGCTACCTTTACCAAATCGTGTTCACACACTTAGCTCACACACAGTAGGACATGTTCACCACATTCCAATTCATCCCCGATGAATCGGACCTGACTCAACTCTAAGCAGTAGCAGGCATGACAAACAAACATGAATGAGTAGGCACATCAGGGCTCAAACAACTCCTACTCATGCTAGTGGGTTTCATCTATTTACTGTGGCAATGACAGGTCATGCAGAGGAAAGGGGTTCAGCTACCGCAGCATGTAACAGTTGAAACGTTGTTGTCCTAATGCAGTAAAAGAGAGCGGGAGCAAGAGAGTGGGATTGTATCGGAATGAACAAGGGGGTTTTGCTTGCCTGGCACTTCTGAAGATATTATATCTCTTCATCGGTGTCATCGAACTCATCGTCGGATGCATGTCTATCGAGAGGGAACAAATACTGGCAACAGAGAAGGAAAACACAATCAATGCAATGCAACAATATGATGCATGAATGTGACATGGTAATATGAGTGTGTTGGGCTAATGCAACTACAACCAGGATGGTTTGAGCTTATTTGAATCAAAGATTCAAATACTAACTCAAGTTATGAATTCAAAAGAGTGCATTATCATGTTTGATTTAAACAGTAGGGTTAAGTTGCTTTGACATGCATGAAACTAGTACAGATGGAAAGATTGGATTTTTCTGATCATTTTTCATATATAATTTATCTTATTTGGAGTTATAGATAATTTTCTATGATTTTTATAAGTTTATACTATTTTCTAAAATTTCCTGGATTATTTTTAAACCAAAAAATTAATAACTGAGTCAGCATGACATCATCACTGCATCAGCAGGTCAACGTGGTCAGCCCAGGTCAAACCTGACCACCGGGCCCTGCAAGTCAGTGTCTCAGGTCTAATTTAGTTTAACTTTAAACTGAACTAGAGATTAACAGGGGCTGGACACACCTGTCAGTGGCGCAGGAGAAGTCAAATCCCGGTCAACCGGGGACAAACCCACGGGCTTGGCCCACGGCTCATCGCCGGCGACGACAAAGACGGTGGGGCGGCTCGGAAATGCTCCTCCGGCAACCAAAACAGCGGCGGAGAGGCTCTACGTGATGCTGGAGCTCGTCCGCGTCTAGTGCAGCAAGCGGCAACAGCTAGGGTGGCCGGGGTTGAGCGCGGCGTCGACCTCGGCGGCGGCCGGAGTTCGCGCGCACTCGGGAACGGGGCTGCGGTGGCCGTGGAGTGGCGTGCTTAGCTCATACGACACCTACGCGGCACGGTGAGCATGTTGGACGCACGCCCGGGACCAAATGGTCACCGGAGCGTCACCGACGACGAGTGCAGGCGGCGGCGCGTTCGGTAATAGGCGAGATGGCGGCTACGGCATGCAAACGAAGCAAATGAGAGGGGGGTTAAGGGGAGGAGCTCACGGCGGATGCGAGGAGAGGCTCAGCGGGCTCGGGAAGGTGTCGAAGAAGGCGCAAGGTCGTCGGCGATCTCGGCCGCCGAAGGAAGAAGACGAGGGCGATGCAGGCACTGTGGTGCGTCCCCGGTTTCGTGGGGCGTCAAGGAGGAAGACGGAGCCGAGGCGGTTCTCTTGGACATGCTGGATGGACTAGGGAGGGCCGGTGGCCGCGGTGGCAGCGGACGGCGGCGACGGAGGCACTCGGGCACGTTTGGGAGAGAGGGCTAGAGTCCGAGGGAGAGAGCAGGGAGAGAGGGAGAAGGTTCAGGGCGTCCAGGGCAGCTCAACGACGCCAGACGAGGGCGCAGGGGGCGTCGACAGCGCGAAGCAGGAGGTGGCCGCTCGGGCGCGTGCGCTGGCTGCCAGTAGGCGCAAGGTTGAAGACAACCTTGCCCCTGGTGGCTGGGCCAGGAAGTGGGCCGCCAGGTGGGCTGAAGGTAAGCTCTTTCCTCTCTCTGGTTTTCTATTTTGTTTTCTATTTTTCTATTTTTGCTATTATGTTTTGATTTAGTTCAAAGACCAAACCATTTTCAAAATTCATGAAAATAATTGTGTGAACTAAATGGACTTATCCAAAGCTACACAACAATTTCCAGAATTATTGAACATATATTTATTATATAACAAATATAGATCCAATTCAAATATTTATTGGATTAGTTCAAAGGCCCAAAATAATTGTTTCTGAGATTCTAGAAATATTGGTTTGAATTTTTTTCCGTTCCCAATATTTCCAGAGATTAACACGAACATTTTCTTGGACTCATTTGATGAGATTTAAATGTTGGTTATTTTTAGAGGTCTTCTGAGGCTTTTGAAAATTCCTAAATTCAAATTTCATTTGAATTTAAACATGATGCTCACATGAAGGGCTAGCCTAGTGCATACCAGAACTAGGGATGTGACAGCTCACCCCTACTAAACAAGAATCTCGTCCCGAGATTCAAGTCGTGAGGTAAGAAGACAGAGGGACACAAGCTAACACAATCTTCACGATCTAGATGTCTTTCTTGAGGATGTTGATTCATTGTATCACCTTGATCTCGACGTCTTGCTTTGAGAACTACAACTAACATGACAATGAGAGGAAAGGGAAAACTCTAGAAGGATTGATCTTATCGAAGATCGAACAACTCAGGATCAACTCGTGGAGCGAGATGCTGAAACAACTCTCGAGCTGAGACACGAAGCATACATCGAGAGGAATGGAGTGAAACACATGACAAAGGTTCACTAGGTAGGCAACAATTCCACACCTAAGAGGGTGGTGGACGGTTGCCAACGTAGCGAGGAATTGAGTTGCCATGACACCAAAACGAGACATCTTGGAGGAGGGTGACCGTAGAATCAAAAGAATTACTTTTGATCCAGAGATCAATAAAATTCTCTATACCAGCCTAGGGAAAAGCTCGAGTAATCATTTGGCAGAGTAAGTAGGGATGGCATACCGAGACTAGAATGGATGATGTGGACTACCTTGTTGAAGACAACGCAAGGGATGATTTTGCTTGCGCGTGCTCTCAAGAACTTGAGCATTTCCATATTCATCAAGGTTCTACCAACATCCGTGCCGAGGATCCTGGCAACACATCCTACTACCATGATGAATAGTGATGGTCAATGCAGATACAAAGGAGGACAACACTTTCTCAGATTTCACCTTAGCGATGCCAAGGAAACGAAATCGGGATGTTCGACCGAGAGACATTTAGCACTCCGCTTCTAATGTTCTCCTTGATGTGGTAGCGTAACCCATTTATAGATATGGTTTGGTATCTAGAACATCAAGTAAAAGGTCGGACTTCGGGAGCACAAGAATCCATAAGGAATAACTACTAGAGTAAATCCTACGAAATCCCTATGGGGAGGTGGCCAACTTCCTCAATCCAGATACTACAATGATAGGTCTTCCGGCTGGGTGTGTTGGCCACGACATCCACCTTACCGGTTTAGAAAGACCAACATTATAATTCCTGGGAAAAGGTCCAACCATCATATCTGCCTGAGATTTAGATTTGGTTGGTGTCAGGATATTCCAGACTCATCAAGTCCAGAGAGAAAAACGAAAGTTTGCAACACAAGTCGATGAGATGACGTTGCAGGATTCTCGGGAAATAGACTATGGTAGCATGCTCCAAAACATGAGCTGGTTCTGCTAAACACATGTGAACATGTTGTCCCAGACAAGCATGACCACATAGTAGTCTTACAATGAAACACTACCGAGTCCTAGTTGGGAACCATTATCGCGGATAACAAAGTCCTTGCATAAGTCATATGACTAGCTCTTATGAAGGAACTTCTTCTCCTTGAACAAATCAGTTAGTGGCTTGGTGTGCTAGGGATACATATAGAATGAAGGTTGCAAGTCTCCAAACCACAATATACTTCACACATATGCATGACTGACTTGGGATGATTCCAGAGGAAGCAAAACAAACTTTATCGAATTCACGGCGGCAACTTGCATCGATTGCACGTGAACTTAGAGGAAGTCGCTACTTTGATCCAAACATATGCTTCATGAACGGAACATGAAGGCATTGTTTACAAAGTTTCCAACACTAGCTTAATGTTTAACACGAATCATGGGGGAGACAAGATGCTGCTGATGGGCCCAAAAACAACTCATCAAGGTTCCCATTAAGATGGAATTCCACGACTATGTGAACAAGGTGATAGCATTGGTCAGACCGAAGGATGTAATGGTGTATGCCCGAGGAATCAACCTCGAGTAAGACAACATTACGAACATCGTTGGTTCTGATTTGATTTGAGGATAGCCCACACTCAAATCAAAGTTTGGACAAGACAATAGATCCATCAACTGATCACAAGGACCAATCGATGAAGATATCATCTTTCTTCAACACACACACACACACACACACAAAAGATATCCCTTGACACGAACTAAGTCAGACAAGCTTTTATCTTCCAACTCTCCAAGTTGTTATTTAGCTTAACCAACTAGCTCAGGGGTACCCAACACAGATTCTTGGAGAAGGGGTGGTCACAAGAAACCAACTTGATCACGAACTCAACATAGCGGTCAAGTGACAACCTGGTAACACTTCCGAGAAGACATTCGGAAAATCACGAACCACCGATATGTTATTAAGCTCGGGAACAATCTTGCTTCTCAAGGCAAGACGACATGATCATAAGAGCAAGGGATTCAATTCTAACACAAAGAATGAAGAGTGCACCGGAAATAAGGACTAGGTAGCACGATCAATCTTAGGATGATGATTCAATAACCAACACGCTAAGAATGAGAGTATTGTCCATTAACTACCAAGCAACACGGTAGCTAGGAGTATTGATTTTACACACCACGGTTCACTTGTCGGCATTCCGGTTGCCATAACTCGGGTACCGAGAAATGAACAATGATGGCAAGAAATATCACTGCGTCAAGATTCATAAGAGATGGTGCAATTCCTATGATATTCTTGACATGAAGATGGTAACACTTCAAGGTAGAACAGAGCAAAAGCTGGATTGGCATTTTGATCTGCGAAATACAATTGCTTTGACCCAATCCTAGATATGGATGAGGTGCTGGAGTTTGTTTCTCCTAGTCATTCTGGAATAGAATGGCTTGACGAACCACAAGAGTAATAGGCATCGATAACACGAGTGCACGACTACTCCTGACTATCAATTGATAGATGAAGGTCGGAATATAACTGAAGGGGGGCAACTCAAAGGAACATATAACTTTCTGAGTTGTGGATGCATAGATTAGTATGTCGAACGAGTACAACATATTTCTTCCGGATAACCCATGCAGAAAGGTAGAGCTGGCAGAATCACAATTATGAATGGAGAACTCATCAAGAGCACTCTGGTTGTGATCTTTTGGTTCAAAAGAACTTCTGCCATATTGGCTCATGGTATTGGAAGAACGATATACCACCGGCCTCGAGGACTATCACAAGGTTACTAATATCTTAAGGGAAGTAGCAAATACTAACAACATGAAGTAGGGTGAATCTCGGGTTCAAAACCCAGGAGTAGAATACCTACTAACTAAATAACATCACAAGATGCTTTCGAGAATGGTGGCCAGAATCATCACACTGGGAACACAAAACATGGCTAGATTATTGAGTGGTTCTCGAAGACACCTAGGGTCATAATACTAACTCCAACATACACGTCAAGGCAACGGAGTACCTCAACACACCGATTAGTGTGCTTAATCTGGCCCAAAAATACAACAGAACATCGAGGAAAGATTTGCAAGTGCATCAGACTATTTAGAAACCTGGGATGACTCGGACAACATAACGGCTGTAAATGCTCAAAATTATTTGAGACATCCTGCAAAAATGGTGGCATAACCACTCAACATCACAAACTCAAGGTTCTGAGGCCAGCTATGAACATATGGAAGTAGTAGGAACTGAACTGAGGCTTGAACTCAACAATCCTAGGCAACTACGGTTTAGTAACACGTCATCCTAAGAGATAGAAGAGAAGCCTAGTTTTTAACCCCGTAGAAAAGATAAGATGACTCAGATCAGAATGTCATGAGGATAAGGAGTAAAAGAGCCTTACATTCCCATCCACAATCAATTCCCTTATATAACTAAAGCATTTCTAGACACGACTTCGACCAGCTTGGTTTGGTAATCCAGAGGCAGTCAGGCTCGGATACCAAAGCTGTCAGGACCCCGATTCTAAGTCACACCGATCTAGCCTGTAACACCTCATATCACTTTGCGGCCTCACGCACGGTATTCCCACGGGTGTCGCCTTACCATGGCCCGGGACCGTTGTGCCTTTTGGCTCACGTATATGCTAGTGTCGCTAGCATCCATATGACAGAGAACCCGGGCCGACATGACTAGTCGTGAACCCAAAGTGGCACTAACTTACGGAACATGCATACATGAATCAACATCGAGCATGTCGGTCAGCATCGTGTGAATCCGGGCTGTAGCACTGGGCTAACAGGACTCCGGGAACCCGGGCTGTAGCAGGCTAGGCAGGACTCCAGATGTCACCACGTGACATTTCCCCGAAGGGACAGACACATGAACGAAGTGAATCACATGTCGGCCAGTAAGTGTTCCGGAGCAGTAGTGCTGGGCTAGCAGGACTCCGGTGAACCGGGCTGTAGCGGACTACTATGGCTCATGGAAGCACAAGACTACATTTCCCCATAAGAGAGGCTACTAAGGATAAACAACTAGGTTGTCGGATCACACACATACCAAGCATTTCAATCCTACACACAATATGCTCAATATGTGCAATACAACATGGCATCACAACAAGACTCTATGACTTAGAGTATTTATTCATTAGGCTCTGAGGAGCGAGATATTACAAACATGGGTCTCATGACCCAACATACAGAGCATACAAGCAACAAGCACATGCGGAAGCTTAACTTGTCTGAGTACAGACAACTACAAATGAAGAAGGCTGAGAAGCCTGACTGTCTACAAGACCCTCCCAAGGTACAAGATCGTAGCTGAGGTAACAAGCTAAATGTCGAAGTCCACGCGGAACTACTAGCGAGACTGACGTCTCTCTGCAAAAACATAAATAGGCAAATGTGAGTACAAATCTACCCAGCAAGACTTACATCAGAACTATCTACATATGCATCGGTATCAACAAAGGGGGTGGTGGAGTTTAAGTACAGCAAGCCAGCTTTGACTCAGTGGCTAACCTGAACTACGACTGCAAGTAACTCTTTTGAGCTGGCGCACACGAGTCCACATATTCACCATATCAATACTCCACTATGGATCCGCTCCCGTCTCCATACGAGAACGCCATCCATAGCACTCACGCTTATCTTTCCCATTTTAGAGTATCCACTTTCACTTGTCTATGAACTATGCAAGGGGTCCAAGTTTCCATATCCGAGGAATCCGGCTATTCGAATAGATAATGATAACCCTGCAGGGGTGTACTTCTTCACACACGCTCTCGCCACTTACCGCCCTGTACACGTCATGTACCTCGGCAACCTTCAAGCGGAAGCCGGGCGAGGGTGTCGGCCATGAACTGACTAACGAACAAGTCTCTAGTCCAGGTTTATCGCCTATTCGGGTTCCATCCACAAGGAGATCCGGCCGGGGTGTCGCTCACGGCCCCAAACGATGTGTGCAGGGTTCCCAAGCCCACCATCCGGGTGCCACTTGGTACACCGTGCCACTGTGCCTAGTCTGTCCCAAGCCCACCTGTACCGGGTTCCACTTGGCAGACTACTAACACTACCTACAGACACCAGAAACTAGTTGCAACTCCTGGACAGAGATCGAGTTGATTAATAAGCCGAGAGGGGCCGAGTTACCGGAACCCAATGTGTGGTAGTAATTGTTCATGGATCACAAACACAGAACTTAGTTCCTGCGGACGGCTGCAATGAGACAACCCATCATGTACTCCTACATGGCCTCTCACCGCTACCTTTACAAAATCGTGTTCACACACTTAGCTCACACACAGTAGGCCATGTTCACCACATTCCAATTCATCCCCGATGAATCGGACCTGACTCAACTCTAAGCAGTAGCAGGCATGACAAACAAACACGAATGAGTAGGCACATCAGGGCTCAAACAACTCCTACTCATGCTAGTGGGTTTCATCTATTTACTGTGGCAATGGCAGGTCATGCAGAGGAAAGGGGTTCAGCTACCGTAGCATGTAACAGTTGAAACGTTGTTGTCCTAATGCAGTAAAAGAGAGCTGGAGCGAGAGAGTGGGATTGTATCGGAATGAACAAGGGGGTTTTGCTTGCCTGGCACTTCTGAAGATAGTATATCTCTTCATCGGTGTCATCGAACTCATCGTCGAAAGCACGTCTATCGAGAGGGAACAAATACCGGCAATAGAGAAGGAAAACACAATCAATGCAATGCAACAATATGATGCATGAATGTGACATGGTAATATGAGTGTGTTGAGCTAAAGCAGCTACAACCAGGGTGGTTTGAGCTTATTTGAATCAAAGATTCAAATACTAACTCAAGTTATGAATTCAAAAGAGTGCATTATCATGTTTGATTTAAACAGCAGGGTTAAGTTGCTTTAACATGCATGAAACTAGTACAGATGGAAAGATTGGATTTTTTGATCATTTTTCATATATAATTTATCTTATTTGGAGTTATAGATAATTTTCTATGATTTTTAGAAGTGTATACTATTTTCTGAAATTTCCTGGATTATTTTTAAACCAGAAAATTAATAACTGAGTCAGCATGACGTCATCACTGTGTCAGCAGGTCAACGTGGTCAGCCCAGGTCAAACCTAACCACTGGGCCCCGTAAGTAAGTGTCTCAGGTCTAATTTAGTTTAACTTTAAACTAAACCAGTGATTAATAGGGGCTGGACCCACCTGTCAGTGGCGCAGGGGAAGTCAAATCCCGGTCAACCGGGGTCAAACCCATGGGCTTGGCCCACGGCTCATCGCCGGCGACGACAGAGACGGTGGGGTGGCTCGGAAATGCTCCTCTGGCGACCAAAACGGCGGCGGAGAGGCTCTACGTGATGCTGGAGCTCGTTCGCGTCTAGTGCAGCAAGCGGCAGCAGCTAGGGTGGCCGGGGTTGAGCGCGACGTCGACATCGGCGGCGGCCGGAGTTCGGGCGCACTCAGGAACGGGGCTGCGGTGGCCGTGGAGTGGCGTGCTTAGCTCCTACGGCACCTACGCGGCACGGTGAGCACGTTGGATGCACGCCCGAGACCAAATGGTCACCGGAGCGTCACCGGCGACGAGTGCAGGCGACGACGCGTTCGGTCACAGGCGAGATGGCGGCTACGGCATGCAAACGAAGCAAATGAGAGGGGGGTTAGGGGGAGGAGCTCACGGCGGATGGGAGGAGAGACTCAGCGGGCTCGGGGAGGTGTCGGAGAGGGCGCAAGGTCGTCGGCGATCTCGGCGGCCGAAGGAAGAAGACGAGGGCGATTCAGGCGCTGTGGTGTGTCCCCGGTTGAGTGGGGCGTCGAGGAGGAAGACAGAGCCGAGGCGGTTCTCTTGGACACGCTGGATGGACTAGGGAGGGCCGGTGGCCGCGGTGGCAGCGGACGGCAGCGACGGAGGCGCTCGGGCGCGTTTGGGAGAGAGGGCTAGAGTCCGAGGGAGAGAGCAGGGAGAGAGGGAGAAGGTTCAGGGCGTCCAGGACAGCTCAACGACGCCAGACGAGGGCGCAGGGGGCGTCGACAGCGCGAAGCAGGAGGCGGCCGCTCGGGCGCGTGCGCTAGCTGCCAGTAGGCGCAAGGTTGAAGACAACCTTGCCCCTGGTGGCTGGGCAAGGTAAGTGGGCCGCTACGTGGGCTGCAGGTAAGCTCTTTCCTCTCTCTGGTTTTCTATTTTTTTCTCCTTTTCTATTTTTGCAATTATGTTTTGATTTAGTTTAAAGACCAAACCATTTTCAAAATTCATGAAAATAATTGTGTGAACTAAATGGACTTATCCAAAGCTACACAACAATTTCCAGAATTATTGAACATATATTTATTATATAACAAATATAGATCCAATTCAAATATTTATTGGATTAATTCAAAGGCCCAAAATAATTGTTTCTGAGATTCTAGAAATATTGGTTTGAATTTTTTCCCTACCCAATATTTCCAGAGATTAACACGAACATTTTCTTGGACTCATTTGATGAGATTTAAATGTTGGTTATTTTTAGAGGTCTTCTGAGGCTTTTGAAAATTCCTCAATTCAAATTTCATTTGAATTTAAACATGATGCTCACATGAAGGGCTAGCCTAGTGCATACCAGAACTAGGGATGTGACAGGTTCGGCCACGCTTTTTTGGTTTGACCGATGGGCAGGTGATCTCCCTTTCGCGGCCCGGTTGCCGGACCTATTCTCCATAGCGATCGAACCCAGGATCTCCGTCAAGTCGGCCCTTATTGACTTAGGGCGTCTCGCGTTTCGGCGGCCATTTGGGCCACCGGAGGTTGCCGCTTGGCAAGAGCTCCTCGACACGGTGGCCCTCCATGAGCCTGACTTATCGCAGCACTTCGACGACCGCCTATCTTGGCGTCTCGAGCCCTCGGGCCGCTTTTCCACGAAGTCTCTCTACTGTGCCATCGCGCACGCTCCCGGACCAAGCGTCCTCGACTCCATATGGTCTATTCGCATCCCCCTCAAGATTAGAATCTTCATGTGGCAATGGATCCGTGGCCGGCTTCCCTCGGGCGTGGAGGTCCTGAGGCGCCAGGGTCCCGGTGATGGTATCTGCCCCCTATGTGGGACGGCGGAAACCTCGAATCACATCTTCTCGTGCGTTTCTGCCCAGTTTCTTTGGGGCTGCCTCCGAGAGGTCATCGGTGGCAACTGGTGTCACACTAACTTCCCTGATCTCCTCTGAGGTTCAGTCCTCCCCCTTGTCCGGCCGCCACATTAGGTGGTTGCTCATTGGGGTGCTCGCCTGGACGCTGTGGACCGTTCGAAATAAGCTTGTCATTCAACGGGTCCCCCTTCGACGTGCTACTGACGCTGTGTTCAAATTGTGTGGCTTCTTGCAGCTTTGGCGGCCGCTTAGCCGTCACCAGGATCGCGACGCCATCACCTCCATCATCACCAACCTTCGCTTGATGGCTCTCCGCTTTGCTCCGCCGCTCCCCCCCCTCCCGCCACCTCCCGAGCCGGATTAGATCCTTCGATGCTATGTCGATTGCTGCGGTTGTACCACCCCCTTTGTTTATTTTCAGGGTTTGTTGAGCTGTGCCCTCAGCAGAACCTCCTTGTACTTCGTGTTGTGCTACTCTGGGTGTGTGTGGGTTAACCTTATGGTACTGTATGGCTCTGGTGGTTTGCTTTATTTATAAAGCGGGGCGAAAGCCTTTTTCGGTAAAACTGTGATTCCTATTCCATACACGATTTAACGATGTGCAAGCAACTATTATATCTGTCTCTAAATTCTTGTCTTAGATTTGTCTACACACGATTAAACGATGTGCAAGACAGGAATTTTGGGATGGAGAGAGTATATATAAGAAACTCCTTTTCTAGAGAAACAATTCTAAACTTATCAGTTTTGAGTGAGAAAAAAGGCTTTTTTTTGGTAAAGTAGATATAGGTAGGATGCGTGTCATTGGTGTTTCTGTTTGGTAAGAGACCTCCAGAGATAATGACGTGTACGACAAGGAAATAGTAACCCTTCCGAGGCACGATACAAGGGGACGCCGTCGTTTCCTTTGGTCTTCCAGCCTCGTTACGTACATACTCCCTCCGTTCCAAAATAGATAATCCAACTTTGTAGGGAGGGAGTACGTACCTGTACTCAGGGCCGGTCCTGAGATTTATGGGGCCCGGGGCGAGACTAAAATCAGGGGCCCCTCAATATAAACATCATAGTAATATTCAATATATGTATATATGAATATTATTAATTAACAGTATAGTAAAATGCACGCAAAAATCAAATAATTTGCATTTTGTCTTAAAGTTTACCTCTCACATTGGTCAATGCAATTATATTTACTATGGTACCAATGTAAATCTCATTCAATAATTTTTTTAAGTTACCAAACTATTTAAGCTCCCTTGGAAATTTACAAACCTCGCACCGTTTCTACTCACTATATAGCTATTTAAAAGATGGTCATGCTTCTTAGCATACCTCGGCCATCATTCAAGTGCCTCCTTATACATGTCCTTAATAAAAGAAATTGTTCTTGAAGCATTCAAGCCATCTTGTAAGCTCTAGGGATAGCACGGATAATGAGTTAAATATCATAAACTATATGAGAAAACTGATGAGCGGAAGATTCAGTATATTACTAGAAATCATCTCCAGATCCAAAAGGCATTATTTTCTGTCAACTTTGATCCTGGAGATTATGTTGAATTTTTTTCTAAAAGGAAGGAACTATCTGAATGTTTTTGAGAAAAGGGATTTTGCAGAATCACCACAAAACCATAAATTGATCGACAAGTCTCGTACAGAATTTGACGTAACTTAGTGGTCAATCCTGCTTCAGTAGACATCAGCCCATACTCATAATTTCTCTAAATTGAACAGTAACACCACAAACCCTAATTTTTGGATGCCAAACTTAAATCCTGCTCATGGTGACTATTTCTTTCGATCGAGAGCAAGGAAGGGGACAAATCTGAAAATCCATACAGTCCCACAAAATTCGATCAAAAAAGAGCGAAGCTATACTTACAAGGGCCTGAAGACCAGCGTACATGTGTGCTCCTCATGCCCCTTCCTTGCATCGACTGCGATGGCCTAGCCGCGATTGGGTCCTGAAGTTTGGCATTGGCGGCGCGCGATGGGCATCCACGACGGAACAAAAGGAGACGAGGACATTGTGCGCTAGGGCCTCGGCAGGATTGGTCATGCCGCCCATGCATTGGGCCAGGCCCAGTATCTCAGCGAGAGGAGGGATGGATGGATCGCAACGATGAAAACAGGAAACTACGACGTGATGTGACCTGCTGCTGCGTAAGGCATACCAGGTCAGAGGGGCCCCCTGGATTTGGGGGGCCCGGGGCAGCCGCCCCCCCCCCCCCCTGCCCCCCCCTCAGGGCCGGCCCTGCCTGCACTGCACCTTGGCCACGGCAAAATCTGTTAGCGGCTCGACTCTCGACGCGGAACCGGTCACGAGCACCTGCGGATCGACAATGGCACCGAAGACAGAACCGGTGGTGGACGCCCGGTTCTGCGCGCCGCACGCGAGGACGTTCACCGTGGCCATCACCAACGGCTGGACGTGGCGCGACTTCACCGTCACCGACGACGCCCGCGATGCGGTGGTGATGCGGGTGAAGGCGGCGGTGTTGAGCTTCCGCAGCCGGTTCAGCCTCGTGGACGCCGCGTCGCGCCGCACCGTGGTCACCGTGCAGCGGCGCGCGCCGTCCCTGTTCATGCCCGACGACCGGAGGTGGGAGGCGTTCAGGGGCGCCAGCACGAGCCCGACGGATCTGCTCTTCGAAGCCGTGACGCAGCCTGCGCTCTTCAGCTGGGGCGAGGTGGACGTGCACCTCGGCCGCGACCCCAGCGAGAGGCTCAGGCGGCGCGAGTTCGTTGTGGTCTGCCGCGGGCCAGAGTGCACCGTCCGCCGTCGCGGCTCCGCCGCTGCCGTTGCTAAGATCGAACATACGTCGGAACAGAGGCTGGAGTATAGCGTTAGTGTCAGCCCAGGCGTCGACCATGCTTTCATCCTGGCGCTCACCGTGATTCTGGACGAGATACGTCTCGATGAAACTAGTTGATGACGCATCCAGAGGCTCCAGCTAGCTCAGGAATTGAATTTTCTGCGACAATTTTATGTACTACCTACTCTTTGCATGCAAGATGTTTGCCTCTTATTTTCCGATCAGTTCATCAAATATGTTTTTTCTTCTAAAAATATGTTCTATTCAAAGATGCAATTTGATTTGGTTTACGCGGTGGTGGAAAGTAGCCAATGATTCTATAGAATATATAGTGAGTGTTTTCGATAGTATTTAATACCCCTGAGTTGGACACATGAAACCTATCTTAGTTATAGAGTCTATGTAAAGCAAACATAAAGTGCATAGATAGTTGTGATTAGCATACATAACTTGGTAGAATAGGAAATCTACCTTTACCTCCTATGAGGTATTGACACTCATATATTTCAACATCCACTTTGAAAAGTGGTACAATAAATCTATGCACTTGGGGATTATCACACCCTTCTTTGTGCCGGGTCTTGGGAAGAAGATCCATCGCCTCACGTGCTAGTTCGATCTTCTCAGAGTGGTTGACGAAGACGTTGTGACGGATCTTGTGAAGAACATCCACCACCTCATGTCCTAGCTAGATCAGCAGGCACACATGGTAGAGCGGTAACGAATCTCACCAGCGGCAGTAGCAGAGCTCCTCAAGTGGCCTGACGATGGTGAGCTCATCAAGTGAAATGGCAACTATCACCTCCTCTATTGTCCTGGCCACGACGAGCTCCTCCAGTGGCCCCATGACTTCAATCTCAAAATAAGAGTGACAGTCGTGGCGAGATCCTCAATGGCATCGGGCTGCTCCTGGGTCATCGGCTAGGTGGAGAGGATGGCAGACCCACGCCATGCTCCACCTGGAATGACCGGAGGTCTTCAATGAGCTCTGCCCCGTTGGCATGTGCATGACCACAAGGAGAGGAGGGGGGGGGGGGGAGTGGAGGCTCCAACAGAAGGGTGTGGATAAGTTAGAGTTAGGTGAGTACTTTATAGAAAGGGGCGAACTACATGGGCTTTGGGACACATATGATTATAAATATGTTTTTTAAGGAAATCGTTAACGGGTAGCTGCTCGGTCGTCAATAGTTATTTTCCCTCTCACCGCGGGCGTCACTTCATTGATATTTTTGTCCAACCGTTTTCCCCACCACGCCCTTTGTCCACATCTTCCTCATATGCTAATCAATCATTTAATTTACTTATCAAACCGCACCGTGTTAATATGGGCATAATTTGATAAACAATTATTTACATAATTACATTATAAACACGTAAATCACAAGCAGTATTTGATAAATATTTATATTTACATAAACACATTAATGTGGATAGGTAAATCACAAGCTAACATACTAGAATATTTATTCCTTGTTGCAACGCACGAGCATTGTCCCTTTTTTAAGAAAAAATATTGGTTTCTTATCAGAAACTATATCAAGTTTGCATCAAAGGTGATGACATAATTTGGAGAACTCAAAGAACATAGCTAAACTTGAAGGATTCAAAAGTGGTCTGATCCTCGAACATAAGGAAGGTTTTAGAACGCTCTAAACATGCCAAGGGATCTTAGACCAAGGGCCTAAAAAAGCATATGGGTCGAATGATCCCGATTGGATGAATTGACTTAGATTTTGATGGGAAACGCTACTTTTCAGGGAAGGAAGGGGGCACCATTTGGTGCGAAATTTCCACCCCCATCCCCATAGCCGCCATCCAAGAGTTAGAGCAGGTGCTTTATAGAAAGAGGCTAACTCCATGGGCTTTTGGGCCCATATGATTATATTATTTTTGGAATCGGTAATGTTGAAAAACCCGGTGTCGGATTTTAAATCATAGCAAATCAAACATCGTTTAAATTATGTTGTCGTGAGGACGGCAAAAAATTTAGAGGGCATGGCAAATCCTGACAAAAAATTAAACATGGCATTCTTTCTTTTTCTTTTGGTCTGCTAGCAGTAGCAATCGGTGTGGACATAATGTTTGTCCCTATTGTTTCCGATTGCATGTCTAGTTTGAAGAATCAGTTGCTTGACTCGATTATCATCTCTATTATGGTAATCATGTTTTGTCACTGTTTTCTGGATTAAACTAAATGAAACATTACTTTTTTAGCAGTTAAAGAATTGCTTAATTATTCAACAAGAGTTCGGTAGGCAAGCTCCATGTGCTTTGGGGCTCATACATGACTAAAAATATTTTTGGAATTGTATTTACACTTTAAACCCCACCGGCCGGACTCAAGCAAGCTCCATGGGCTAAACTCTTGACGAGTTCAAAATGATTTTTCAAAGAATTTCTGAGAAAATAAAAGGTCAACGACGTCATGGATATGTCAGGGACAATGTCTATGTCTTGTACAACAAGAAATACTAGTCCTTCCGGCCGGTGCACGATACAAATACAAGTGAACGCCGTCGTTTCGTTTGGTGTTTATTACAGACTCGGTACGTACGTACGTGTACGTTTGGCCTCTACGATCTGCTGCGGCTCTGTCCCGACTCTAGGCGTCGACCCGGTCACGAATCACGAGCACCCGCGCGCCGATCGGCAATGGCACCGACGACGGCGGGGCCGGTGGTGGACGCGCGGTTCTGCGCGACGCACGCGACGGCGTTCACCGTGAGCAGGAAGTCGGAGCGCAACATGAGCATCAGGGACGACGCGGACGACGTGGCGGTGATGCGGGTGGAGGGGCAGGCATGGTGCTGGCCCCGGCGTTCCCTCCTCCTGGACACGGCGTCGTGCCACACGGTGATGACGGTGAAGTGCTGCCCGTCGCTGCTGCCGGTGACCCGGAGGTGGGAGGCGTTCAGAGGGGGCAGCGCGAGCCCGGAGGAGCTGCTCTTCGCCACCGTCTCGCAGCCATGGGTGTTCTCCAGGGGCGTGGTCCACGTGCACCTCGCCAGCGGCAACCGGCACTACCGGAATCGCCCCCTATGCCGGGCCTGAGTCCCGTCGGGATAGGCCTATGCCGACGGCCCCGTCGGCATAGGGCCGTCGGCAACATATGCGTCGGCACAGCCAGGGACGCCGTCGGCATAGAAAGGCCGTCGGCATATATGGTACACCGACGGGGGCCGTACATCTATGCCGACGGCCCTGGCCGTCGGCAACTACCACGCCTAACAGCGGCCGCCGTCAAGTCTGCCCAACGAACGGTCGCCACGTGGCACCACTATGCCGACGCCCCGACCGTCGGCATAGGTGTGCCACGTGGCGACCAGCCGCTGCTCTAGGCCCAGGGCTATGCCGACGGCCTGGCCGTCGGCATAAGTTGAAACTAAGCCGACGGCCAGGCCGTCGGCATAGTCCTTCATACAGAGCTCCCAGTAGCTGACACGTGGGCGCCTATGCCGACGGCCTAGCCGTCGGCACAATTTTTGAACTAAGCCGACGGCTAGGCCGTCGGCATAGGCGCCCACGTGTCAGCTACTGGGAGCTCACGCTAGCCCTATGCCGACGGCCTAGCCGTCGGCATAGTTTGCTTTTGCTTTTTTTTTTCTTCTTTTTTTGTTTGTTTTCAAATCAATTCAATTCAAATAGCAGCACATATCAGCAGATATATATATATATATATATATATATATATATATGATGGGATAGACATATAAAACACAACGGGATATCATCCGGCACCATCACAACAATATATGCATAAGCATCATCACACACAAGTCTCTAAATGAACATCATCACAACCAACATAAGCATAAGCATATAGAGAAGCACACAAGTCATCTAAATGATCATCACCACACACAAGTCATCTCAAGCATCATCACCACACAAGGATCATCAAGCACCGCGGAGGTCGTCACCGCCAAGACGGCCAAAGCCCAGGTCGTCACTACTACCGGCAGCGCTACCGCCAAGACCGCCTCCGCCTCGACCTCCTCCTCCGCCTCCGTGGATCGGAGTGGTCAGGCTCCGTGTCTCCGGAGTGCTGCGAAGAACACCGCCAACGGTAGATCCACCTGTTCCCTGCATGTTGAAAAGACATATGCACGAGATCTATGACTGTGTTGAAAGGCATGACATGCTTTGGGTGAATAGATTGGGGATGAACTAACCGGCGAGGGGCCAGCGTTCTGTGCCACAAACTCCTCAAAGCTCATCAGCACTGGTTGTGCTGGAGGGCATTGTGCTGTAGGGAACTGAGGACACCTGCCGGCCGCCATATCCTGAAAAGCCTGCTGCATCTGGCTATCCCTCTGCACTTGGTGTTCATAAAGCCTCTGATGCCACGCCATGGTCTCCTGGCGTGTGTACTCCATGTAGGCCTACGGTATGACATGATGGAACTCATAAAACTACTAAATGCGGAAAATGAAGTGAGAAATGAAGATAAGAGGGAAAATACTTATAGATTGTTGCTCCTGAAAGAGGGACTGTGCACTCGTCACTGG
The DNA here is from genome assembly GCA_034509565.1 of Triticum monococcum. Taxonomy (NCBI): domain Eukaryota; kingdom Viridiplantae; phylum Streptophyta; class Magnoliopsida; order Poales; family Poaceae; genus Triticum; species Triticum monococcum. The sequence goes on along the minus strand of CM067845.1, from coordinate 664,985,531 downwards.
CTGGCTCGTGCGCTGGCTCAGGCTCGGGTCGATCCGACGAAGCTGTGTGTAGGAGATACTAGGAGTGATCACAGCATCGAGAACAGCCTCCCGACCGTGCTCCTTGGGCCCCATCCTCACCACCGCCATGTCGTCCAGATGCGCCGCAATGGGGTCAGGTGTGTCGGGATGTAACTCCAGATACGCTTCGGAGTAGGCCTTCTTGTTGGGGAACGTTGCAGAAAACAAAAATTTTCCTACTCGTTTCACCAAGATCCATCTAGGAGTTCATCTAGCAACGATTCATGAGATGCATCTACATACCTTTGTAGATCGCGTGCGGAAGCATTCAACGAACGGGGATGAAGTAGTCGTACACGACGAGATCCAAATCACCGATGACCAGCGCCGAACGGACGGCACCTCCGCGTTCAACACACGTACGGGACGGGAGACGTCTCCTCCTTCTTGATCCAGCAAGGGAGAGGAGAGGTTGATGAAGAACCAGCAGCACGACGGCGTGGTGGTGGATGCAGGGCGTCACAGTTGTAGGGCTTCGCCTTCGCAACGAGAGAGAGACGTAACGGGGAGAGAGGGAGGCGCCAGGGGCTGGTGTGAAATCCCTCCTCTTCCCCCCACTATATATAGGGGTGCCAGGGGGGTTGGTGCGCATTCTAGGAGATCTGATCTCCTAGGTGCGGCGGCCAGGGGAGGGTTTCCCTCCCCCCCAAGGCACCTCGGGGTGCCTTCCACCACTAGGACTCCTCCTTGGTGGAAACCCTAGGCGCATGGGCCTAGTAGGGCTGGTGCCCTTGGCCCATGTAGGCCAAGGCGCACCCCCTACAGCCCATGTGGCCCCTCGGGACAGGTGGCCCCACCCGGTGGGCCCACGGGACCCCTCCGGTGGTCCCGGTACAATACCGATAACCCCGAAACTTGTCCCGATGGCCGAAACAGCACTTCCTATATATAATTCTTTACCTCCGGACTATTCCGGAGCTCCTCGTGACGTCCGGGATCTCATCCGGGACTCCGAACAACATTCGGGTTACTGCATATACATATCTTCACAACCCTAGCGTCACCGAACCTTAAGTGTGTAGACCCTACGGGTTCGGGAGACAAGCAGACATGACCGAGACGACTCTCCGGTCAATAACCAACAGCGGGATCTGGATACCCATGTTGGCTCCCACATGCTCCACGATGTTCTCATCGGATGAACCACGATGTCCAGGATTCAATCAACCTCGTATGCAATTCCCTTTGTCAATCGATATGCTACTTGCCCGAGATTCGATCGTCGGTATCCCAATACCTCGTTCAATCTCGTTACCGGCAAGTCACTTTACTCGTATCGTAATGCATGATCCCGTGACCAGACACTTGGTCACTTTGAGCTCATTATGATGATGCATTACCGAGTGGGCCCAGTGATACCTCTCCGTCATACGGAGTGACAAATCCCAGTCTTGATCCGTGTTAACCCAACAGATACTTTCAGAGATACCCGTAGTCTACCTTTATAGTCACCCAGTTACGTTGTGACGTTTGGTATACCCAAAGCAGTCCTACGGTATCCGGGAGTTACACGATCTCATGGTCTAAGGAAAAGATACTTGACATTGCAAAACTCTAGCAAAACGAACTACACGATCTTTATGCTATGTTTAGGATTGGGTCTTGTCCATCACATCATTCTCCTAATGATGTGATCTCGTTATCAATGACATCCAATGTCCATAGTCAGGAAATCATGACTATCTGTTGATCAACGGGCTAGTCAACTAGAGGCTCACTAGGGACATGTTGGTGTCTGTTATTCACACATGTACTACGATTTCCGGATAATACAATTATAGCATGAATAAAGACAATTATCATGAACAAGGAAATATAATAATAATGCTTTTATTATTGCCTCTAGGGCATATTTCCAACAGTCTCCCACTTGCACTAGAGTCAATAATCTAGTTACATTGTGATGAATCGAACACCCATGTAATTCTGGTGTTGATCATGTTTTGCCCTAGGGAGAGGTTTAGTCAACGGATCTGCTACATTCAGGTCCGTATGTACTTTACAAATCTCTATGTCTCCATCTTGAACATTTTCACGAATGGAGTTGAAGCGACGCTTGATGTGCCTTGTCTTCTTGTGAAACCTGGGCTCCTTGGCAAGTGCAATAGCTCCAGTGTTGTCACAAAAGAGTTTGATTGGCCCCGACGCATTGGGTATGACTCCTAGGTCGGTGATGAACTCCTTCACCCGTATTGCTTCATGTGCTGCCTCTGAGGCTGCCATGTACTCCGCTTCACATGTAGATCCCGCCACGACGCTTTGCTTGCAACTGCACCAGCTTACTGCCCCTCCATTCAAAATATACACGTATCCGGTTTGTGACTTAGAGTCATCCAGATCTGTGTCGAAGCTAGCGTCGACGTAACCCTTTACGACGAGCTCTTCGTCACCTCCATAAACGAGAAACATCTCCTTAGTCCTTTTCAGGTACTTCAGGATATTCTTGACCGCTGTCCAGTGTTCCTTGCCGGGATTACTTTGGTATCTTCCTACCAAACTTACGGCAAGGTTTACATCAGGTCTGGTACACAGCATGGCATACATAATAGAACCTATGGCTGAGGCATAGGGGATGACACTCATCTCTTCTATTTCTTCTGCCGTGGTCGGACTTTGAGCCGAGCTCAATTTCATACCTTGTAACACAGGCAAGAACCCCTTCTTAGATTGATCCATATTGAACTTCTTCAATATCTTATCAAGGTATGTGCTTTGTGAAAGACCTATCAGGCGTCTCGATCTATCCCTATAGATCTTGATGCCTAATATATAAGCAGCTTCTCCAAGGTCCTTCATTGAAAAACTCTTATTCAAGTAGGCCTTAATGCTGTCCAAGAGTTCTATATCATTTCCCATCAAAAGTATGTCATCTACATATAATATGAGAAATGCTACAGAGCTCCCACTCACTTTCTTGTAAACACAGGCTTCTCCATAAGTCTGCGTAAACCCAAACGCTTTGATCATCTCATCAAAGCGAATGTTCCAACTCCGAGATGCTTGCACCAGCCCATAAATCGAGCGTTGGAGCTTGCACACCTTGTCAGCATTCTTAGGATCGACAAAACCTTCCGGCTGCATCATATACAATTCTTCCTTAAGAAAACCATTAAGGAATGCCGTTTTGACGTCCATTTGCCATATTTCATAATCGTAAAATGCGGCAATTGCTAACATGATTCGGACGGACTTTAGCTTCGCTACCGGTGAGAAAGTCTCATCGTAGTCAACCCCTTGAACTTGTCGATAACCCTTAGCGACAAGCCGAGATTTATAGATGGTCACATTACCATCCGCGTCTGTCTTCTTCTTAAAGATCCATTTATTCTCTATGGATCGCCTTTCAACAGGCAAGTCAGTCAAAGTCCATACTTCGTTTTCATACATGGATCCTATCTCGGATTTCATGGCTTCTAGCCATTTGTCGGAATCCGGGCCCGCCATCGCTTCTTCATAGTTCGAAGGTTCACCGTTGTCTAACAACATGATTTCCAAGACAGGGTTGCCGTACCACTCTGGTGCGGAACGTGTCCTTGTGGACCTTCGAATTTCAGTAGGAGCTAGATCAGAAGTATCTTGATCATTATCATTAACTTCCTCTCTAGTCGGTGCTGGCACCTCAGGAACATTTTCTTGAGTTGCGCCATTTTCCGGTTCAAGAGGCAATACTTCATCGAGTTCTACTTTCCTCCCACTTACTTCTTTCGAGAGAAACTCCTTCTCTAGAAAGGATCCATTCTTGGCAACAAAGACCTTGCCTTCGGATCTGAGGTAGAAGGTATACCCAATAGTTTCTTTAGGGTATCCTATGAAGACGCATTTTTCCGACTTGGGTTCGAGCTTTTCAGGTTGAAGTTTCTTGACATAAGCATCGCATCCCCAAACTTTTAGAAACGACAGCTTAGGTTTCTTTCCAAACCATAATTCATACGGTGTCGTCTCAACGGATTTCGACGGAGCCCTATTTAAAGTGAATGCGGCAGTCTCTAAAGCATAGCCCCAAAAAGATAGCGGTAAATCGGTAAGAGACATCATAGACCGCACCATATCTAATAGGGTGCGATTACGACGTTCAGACACACCCTTACGCTGAGGTGTTCCAGGCGGCGTTAGTTGTGAAACTATTCCACATTCTCTTAAGTGTGTGCCAAATTCGTGACTCAAGTATTCTCCTCCACGATCTGATCGTAGAAACTTGATTTTCCTGTCACGTTGATTCTCAACCTCACTCTGAAATTCCTTGAACCTTTCAAAGGTTTCAGACTTGTGCTTCATTAAGTAAATATATCCATATCTACTCAAATCATCAGTGAGGGTGAGAACATAACGATAGCCACCGCGAGCCTCAACACTCATTGGACCGCACACATCAGTATGTATGATTTCCAATAAGTTGGTTGCTCGCTCCATTGTTCCTGAGAACGGAGTCTTGGTCATTTTACCCATAAGGCATGGTTCGCACGTGTCAAATGATTCATAATCAAGAGACTCTAAAAGTCCATCTGCATGGAGCTTCTTCATGTGTTTGACACCTATGTGACCAAGGCGGCAGTGCCACAAGTATGTGGGACTATCATTATCAACCTTGCATCTTTTGGCACTCACATTATGAACGTGTGTAGTATTACGTTCGAGATTCATAAAGAATAAACCATTCACCATAGGAGCATGACCATAAAACATATCTCTCATATAAATAGAACAACCATTATTCTCCGATTTAAATGAGTAGCCATCTCGAATTAAACGAGATCCCGATACAATGTTCATGCTCAAAGCTGGTACTAAATAACAATTATTAAGGTTTAAAACTAATCCCGAAGGTAAATGTAGAGGTAGCGTGCCGACGGCGATCACATTGACCTTGGAACCATTCCCGACGCGCATCGTCACCTCGTCCTTTGCCAGTTTCCGCTTATTCCGCAGCCCCTGCTTTGAGTTACAAATGTGAGCAACTGCACCGGTATCAAATACCCAGGAGCTACTACGGACACTAGTAAGGTACACATCAATTACATGTATATCACATATACCTTTTGTTTTGCCGGCCTTCTTGTCTGCTAAGTATTTAGGGCAGTTCCGCTTCCAGTGACCGCTTCCCTTGCAATAAAAGCACTCAGTCTCGGGCTTGGGTCCATTCTTTGGCTTCTTCCCAGCAGCTTGCTTGCCGGGCGCGGCAACTTCCTTGCCGTCCTTCTTGAAGGCTTTCTTACCCTTGCCCTTCTTGAACTTAGTGGTTTTATTGACCATCAACACTTGATGTTCCTTCTTGACTTCTACCTCCGCTGATTTCAGCATTGCAAACAACTCAGGAATGGTCTTTTGCATCCCCTGCATGTTGAAGTTCATCACAAAGCTCTTGTAGCTTGGTGGAAGCGACTGGAGGATTCTATCAATGACCGCATCGTCCGGGAGATTAACTCCCAGCTGAGACAAGCGGTTATGTAACCCAGACATAGTGAGTATGTGCTCACTGACAGAACTATTTTCCTCCATCTTACAGCTGAAGAACTTATCAGAGACTTCATATCTCTTGATCCGGGCATGAGCTTGGAAAACCATTTTCAGCTCTTCGAACATCTCATATGCTCCATGTCTCTCAAAACGCTTTTGGAGCCCCGGTTCTAAACTGTAAAGCATGCCGCACTGAACGAGGGAGTAGTCGTCAACACGTGTCTGCCAAGCGTTCATAACGTCTTGGTTCTGTGGGACGGGAGCTTCACCTAGCGGTGCTTGTAGGACGTAATCTTTCTTGGCAGCTATGAGGATGATCCTCAGGTTCCGGACCCAGTCCGTATAGTTGCTACCATCGTCTTTCAGCTTGGTTTTCTCTAGGAACGCGTTGAAGTTGAGGACTACGTGGGCCATTTGATCTACAAGACATATTGTAAAATATTTTAGACTAATGTTCATGATAATAAAGTTCATCTAATCAAATTATAATGAACTCCCACTTAGATTAGACATCCCTCTAGTCATCTAAGTATTACATGATCCGAGTTAACTAAGCCATGTCCGATCATCACGTGAGACGGACTAGTCAACGTCGGTGAACATCTTCATGTTGATCGTATCTTCCATACGACTCATGCTCGACCTTTCGGTCTTCTGTGTTCCGAGGCCATGTCTGTACATGCTAGGCTCGTCAAGTCAACCTAAGTGTTTGCATGTGTAAATCTGTCTTACACCCGTTGTATGTGAACGTCTGAATAAAACACCCGATCATCACGTGGTGTTTTGAAACAGCGAACTGTCGCAACGGTGCACAGTTAGGGGGAACACTTCTTGAAATTAATATGAGGGATCATCTTATTTACTACCGTCGTTCTAAGTAAACAAGATGCAAAACATGATAAACATCACATGCAATCAAATAATAAACGTGACATGATATGGCCAATATCACATAGCTCCTTTGATCTCCATCTTGGGGCTCCATGATCATCCTGTCACCGGCATGACACCATGATCTCCATCATCATGATCTCCATCATCGTGCCTCCATGAAGTTGCTCGCCAACTATTACTTCTACTACTACAGCTAACGCGTTTAGCAATAAAGTAAAGTAATTTACATGGCGTTTCTCAATGACACGCAGGTCATATAAAAAATAATGACAACTCCTATGGCTCCTGCCGGTTGTCATACTCATCGACATGCAAGTCGTGATCCCTATTACAATAACATGAACATCTCATACATCGCATATAGATCATTCATCATTCATCACAACTTTGGCCATATCATATCACAATCACTTGCTGCAAAAACAAGTTAGACGTCCTCTAATTGTTGTTGCAAGTTTTACGTGGCTGAATTAGGGTTCTAGCAAGAACGTCTTCTTACCTACGTGAAAGCCACAACGTGATTTGTCAACTTCTATTTACCCTTCATAAGGACCCTGTTCATCGAATCCGCTCCAACTAAAGTAGGAGAGACAGACACCCGCCAGCCACCTTATGCAACTAGTGCATGTTAGTCGGTGGAACCGGTCTCACGTAAGCGTACGTGTAAGGTTGGTCCGGGCCGCTTCATCCCACAATACCACTGAAGCAAGAAAAGACTAGTAGCGGCATGAAAGTTGACAAATCCACGCCCACAACAAATTGTGTTCTACTCGCGCAAGAAGAACTACGCATAGACCTAGCTCATGATGCCACTGTTGGGGAACGTTGCAGAAAACAAAAATTTTCCTACTTGTTTCACCAAGATCCATCTAGGAGTTCATCTAGCAACGATTCATGAGATGCATCTACATACCTTTGTAGATCGCGTGCGGAAGCGTTCAACGAACGGGGATGAAGTAGTCGTACACGACGTGATCCAAATCACCGATGACCAGCGCCGAACGGATGGCACCTCCGCGTTCAACACACGTACGGGACGGGAGACGTCTCCTCCTTCTTGATCCAGCAAGGGAGAGGAGAGGTTGATGAAGAACCAGCAGCACGACGGCGTGGTGGTGGATGCAGGGCGTCACAGTTGCAGGGCTTCGCCTTCGCAACGAGAGAGAGACGTAACGGGGAGAGAGGGAGGCGCCAGGGGCTGGTGTGAAATCCCTCCTCTTCCCCCCACTATATATAGGGGTGCCAGGGGGGGTTGGTGCGCAGCCTAGGAGATCTGATCTCCTAGGTGCGGCGGCCAGGGGAGGGTTTCCCTCCCCCCAAGGCACCTCGGGGTGCCTTCCACCACTAGGACTCCTCCTTGGTGGAAACCCTAGGCGCATGGGCCTAGTAGGGCTGGTGCCCTTGGCCCATGTAGGCCAAGGCGCACCCCCTACAGCCCATGTGGCCCCCCGGGACAGGTGGCCCCACCCGGTGGGCCCACGGGTCCCTCCGGTGGTCCCGGTACAATACCGATAACCCCGAAACTTGTCCCGATGGCCGAAACAGCACTTCCTATATATAATTCTTTACCTCCGGACTATTCCGGAGCTCCTCGTGACGTCCGGGATCTCATCCGGGACTCCGAACAACATTCGGGTTACTGCATATACATATCTTCACAACCCTAGCGTCACCGAACCTTAAGTGTGTAGACCCTACGGGTTCGGGAGACAAGCAGACATGACCGAGACGACTCTCCGGTCAATAACCAACAGCGGGATCTGGATACCCATGTTGGCTCCCACATGCTCCACGATGTTCTCATCGGATGAACCACGATGTCGAGGATTCAATCAACCCCGTATGCAATTCCCTTTGTCAATCGATATGCTACTTGCCCGAGATTCGATCATCGGTATCCCAATACCTCGTTCAATCTCGTTACCGGCAAGTCACTTTACTCGTATCGTAATGCATGATCCCGTGACCAGACACTTGGTCACTTTGAGCTCATTATGATGATGCATTACCGAGTGGGCCCAGTGATACCTCTCCGTCATACGAAGTGACAAATCCCAGTCTTGATCCGTGTTAACCAAACAGATACTTTCGGAGATACCCGTAGTCTACCTTTATAGTCACCCAGTTACGTTGTGACGTTTGGTATACCCAAAGCACTCCTACGGTATCCGGGAGTTACACGATCTCATGGTCTAAGGAAAAGATACTTCACATTGCAAAACTCTAGCAAAACGAACTACACGATCTTTATGCTATGTTTAGGATTGGGTCTTGTCCATCACATCATTCTCCTAATGATGTGATCTCGTTATCAATGACATCCAATGTCCATAGTCAGGAAATCATGACTATCTGTTGATCAACGGGCTAGTCAACTAGAGGCTCACTAGGGACATGTTGGTGTCTGTTATTCACACATGTACTATGATTTCCGGATAATACAATTATAGCATGAATAAAGACAATTATCATGAACAAGGAAATATAATAATAATGCTTTTATTATTGCCTCTAGGGCATATTTCCAACACTTCTTCCTCCCTGCGGTCTTCTTGCCGTAGTACTTGGGCTCGCCAGGCTTGGGGTCCTTCCGCGTATGGGCGATCTCCCACGCCTGCATGTGTTAGAGCGGCCGCTTCAGTTTCTCCTCCTGCACCACCAAACAGAGGTTAGTCATACATAAGAAAGTGATGGTAAATAGAAGAAGAAGAATGTTTAATGGGGTTAGTCATACATTAACTGCCTTGTGGAGATAGTGGTTTCGGTTTCCCTGAGCATGTACTCCCTCTGTCCCTCGGTTAGCCTTATTTTGGGTTCTGATAGCCGCCCAGGCTCCAGCCTCATCACACCAAAGATCCACCAATGCCGCCCAAGACTCGTCTTTTCCATAACACCAATTTGGACACACCTACATAATAAAAGCATAATGGCATGTAGGTGTGTCCAAATTGGTGTTATGGAAGCATAAAGCATAAAGCATAATGTACCACAAGGTAATGAAAGCATAATGAAAAATCTTTTATACTTACCGCCAAGAACTCGGGCCTCTCCAAGGTAATGCCCATCCTCCGCGCTTCTTCCTTGGTCATCTTCACACCAAGTGCGTCGTGGTAGTATGTGGAGATGGCCACATAGCGCACCTCGTACTGCATCTGGCGGGCCTTCGTCTTGCATTGGCGCAGCACGATCTGGTCCGCTCTAGCCCTGTGCTCCGGAAGAACTCGATCGAATTTCTACAATCATGCATGAAACAAGAATGGGAGAAGCCATGAGTTAAATCATTCATGAAACTAGAATGGACTTGTGCTTCTGAAAAGAACTCACCCAGAAAGTAGTGATCACGACCTTGGCATGGGTCTCATGGTCCGCGTGGCGGGCCGCTTCCCAGTGGTCCCAGCTCGTGGCCAAAACCCGACAGTCCGGCTGCCTGACTGGATCAGGACAGTACAACCCCGGCCAATATAACTTCAGCAAGACGGTGATGAGGCCGTTGGGAATACAGACCCCTTTAGAATATATCCAGTTGCTGCAAAAGAATGAACTATTAGCATGTGACAAGAAAAATAAATAACAACCGGAATAAGCATGTGACAAGCAACATAATGAACCACTTACTCTTTTCCCGTGGGCTCAATGAGCCACTTCTGCTCCTCAGTAGCAGGAACCTGCTTTGGTAGCTTTGCGTTGCCACGCAGCCACCCCTTCGTGTCAACCCCCTTCCCGTCACCACCATCATCCCCGCCACCACCCTCCTCCTCGCCTGCCTTCCCCTCCCCAACCTCCGCCCCAACCTCCTCCTCCTTCTCCTCGCCTGCATCCTCCTCCACCTCCTCCTCCTCCTCCTCCTCCCTAGAGTGTACCTCACTAGAGGAGGGCCTCGAAGACAACACCCCTAAGTCGGTGAGGGTGCGCTGTTTCTGGCCGCGACCCCCTGTAGTGGCTCTCCCCCCAGCACCTCGCCCTCTAGAGGCTCTCCCCCCGCCCCCTCCTCCTCTAGGGGCACCTCTCCCTCGACCTCCCTGTGAGGAGTCATCGTCAAGTAGCCGAGGGGGAGGATTACGTGCTCGACCACTCCGACTAGGCAGGCCGACGACCTTGCGTAGGAAACCCATGCCGTCGGCCTTCCCCTTGCCCATGTTCCACGAACCTGCATTGAAAAGAGAAAAATCAATTAGTAAATTAATGAAATGAAGGAAAAGGCATGATAATAAACACATCGAACAGCAGAGGGATGCTCAGGGGGACCAACGCGTCAGACAACGGTCACTCTGATGAAATGCGACACCACAACGCCTGCAAATTCCACAACGGTCACTCAAGATCATCATGAGTATCATTTTTTTAGCAAGATCATCACATCTTAGTAAGTCTCAAAATTTTGTCTTCAATTATTTTATCAAGATCATTATGAGTATCAAAAAAATAACAAGATCATCACATCTCAGTCAAGTGTCAAATTTTGTCCAACATCCATCCATCCATTCATCTATCATTAACTTTACCAACATACATTCGTCAACATGACCTAACATTAAATATATGACAAACAAAGTTTCTAAAAAAATTCACCGACATTCCGTCCATCCACCATCTATGATTCTAACAACATCCATGAATCCATCTAAGAAAAATTTATCCATACATCCATCCACCTAAAAATTTATCCATACATCCATGAATCCATCTATTTATCTAACTATCTATCCATCCATTCATCTAGCAGCACAGCAGCGGCAGGGGAGCAACGGCAGCAGCGGGGGGAGCGGCAGGATGACGGGGGAGCTCACCGAGGGGGCAGGGGACGTGGTGGCGGAGGTGGTAGCGGAGCGTGGGCGGCTGGGGGCTCCCCGGTGCTCACCAGCAGCAGAGGAGGGCCGGGAAGGGGGCGTTGGACCGCCGGCGCAGTCGGGGACGAGGCGGCCGCAGCCGGGGATGGGCCGGCCCGGCGGCGTCGACGGCAGTCTTGGGGCGGCGCGGGCACTGGGGGCGGTGCGGCGGCGGTGGGGGAGGGGATGGGGGCGGCGCGGGCAGTGGGGCCAGTGCGGCGGTGGTGGGGGAGGGGATGGGGCGGCGCGGGCAGTGGGGGGCGGCGTGGCGGCGGTGGGGGATGGGATGGGGGCGGCGGCGCGGGTGGGGATCGGGGTCGGGCGGGGGGGGGGGGGGGAGACGGTGCGGGGGAGATGGGGAATGGGTGGTCGGGGGCGAACCGCAGCGGATAAGGTCAACCTATGTCGACGGCTTGGCCGTCGGCATAGGCCTGGCCCTTTTCCACGTCATTGATCCGTGGTCGTGCGCGCTGCTATGCCGACGGCTAAGCCGTCGGCATAGATACTTTGCATTTTTTTATTTTTTATTACGACATATGTGTGACTCTCAGCACAATGTAAAAAATAGTCTCACCTCGCCCAAAAATAGTCTGACGGTTTCACCGCGATAGTCCACTTTCCATGATGGATGTCGTTTTCCACCTCCGAGACATGGCGGCAGCGACGCCCGTGAGGGGGGCACACCCCGAAGTCGCATGTCGGGTGCCTGAGCGTGCCACCATGCTTCCACAAGCGTAGTAGGGCCCTACGCAACAGGTGGCGGCATTGCAACCCCCTCCGGTACCCCGTCCCGTCTAACCCTGACATAGACGACCGCCGGATCTAGCTCTTTGACTTGTCTCGGACTGGGTCTGACCGGTGGACCTTTTCACCTTATTTTCGTAGCCCACGCCCCGGAGACGCGTCCCGCCTCTTCGGACATGCCACCACACCACCCCGCATGTATGAGGGCCTGGTGCGATGCTCCGGTGGCATTGCTACCCCCAGTGCCCCCGTCCCGCCTAACCCTGTAGTGTTTGACCATGGGATCTACCCCTTTGACTTTGCACGGACGGGCTTTGACCAGTGGACCTCCCCACCCGGTTGTGTTAGGTCAGCCCATAGGAACACTTTGGAGCAACATCCGGGCCAGACCCACAGCAAGATCCCCTCCGTGTAGACACCACGCGTCCGTTTTCCCCCTCCAGGTGCCGGCGGCGGCGCCGTCCGTGAGGGGGGGGGGCACACCCCGGACACGCGTGTCGGGCGTTTGCAACCGCGACAACACTTCCAGACTTGTGAGAGGCCGCCGGCGCAAGATTTGGCGGCATGCTAGCCCCCGGAGGCCGCCGGCCACAGCCGTAGAAGCGCGAAGGGCAATCCGCGTAGAGGGAATTTTTCGGATACTTCTCCATCACAAAAAATTATGAAAAAATACCATCGTTACTATAGCACATGTGCCCACGTCGTGCAAAAAAAATCATGATTTTATCGCGCTCCGAGTATTTAGTAATATTGACGCCGCATCGTTACCGCAGAACGTCTACTACCGTGTCATCGCCGTCCGTGAGGGGGGCCACGCCCCGGAGACGCGTCCCGCCTCTTCGGACATGCCACCACACCATCCCGCATGTATGAGGGCCCGGTGCGACGCTCCGGTGGCATTGCTACCCCCCAGTGCCCCCGTCCCGCCTAACCCTGTAGCGTTTGACCACGGGATCTACCCCTTTGACTTTGCACGGACGGGCTTTGACCAGTGGACCTCCCCACCCGGTTGTGTTAGGTCAGCCCATAGGAACACTTTGGAGCAACATCCGGGGTAGACCCACAGCAAGATCCCCTCCGTGTAGACCCCACGCGTCCGTTTTCCCCCTCCAGGTGCCGGCGGCGGCGCCGTCCGTGAGGGGGGGCACACCCCGGACACGCGTGCCGGGCGTTTGCAACCGCGACAACACTTCCAGACTTGTGAGAGGCCGCCGGCGCAAGATTTGGCGGCATGCTAGCCCCCGGAGGCCGCCGGCCACAGCCGTAGACGCGCGAAGGGCAATCCGCGTAGAGGGAATTTTTCGGATACTTCTCCATCACCAAAAATTATGAAAAAAATACCATCATTACTATAGCACATGTGCCCGCGTCGTGCAAAAAAAACATGATTTTATCGTGCTCCGAGTATTTAGTAATATTGACGCCGCATCGTTACCGCAGAAACTACCGTGTCATCGCCGTCCGTGAGGGGGGCCACGCCCCGGAGACGCGTCCCGCCTCTTCGGACATGCCACCACACCATCCCGCATGTATGAGGGCCCGGTGCGACGCTCCAGTGGCATTGCTACCCCCCCAGTGCCCCCGTCCCGCCTAACCCTGTAGCGTTTGACCACGGGATCTACCCCTTTGACTTTGCACGGACGGGCTTTGACCAGTGAACCTCCCCACCCGGTTGTGTTAGGTCAGCCCATAGGAACACTTTGGAGCAACATCCGGGGCAGACCCACAGGAAGATCCCCTCCGTGTAGACCCCACGCGTCCGTTTCCCCCCTCCAGGTGCCGATGGCAGCGCCGTCCGTCAGGGGGGCACACCCCGGACACGCGTGCCGGGCGTTTGCAACCGCGACAACACTTCCAGACTTGTGAGAGGCCGCCGACGCAAGATTTGGCGGCATGCTAGCCCCCGGAGGCCGCCGGCCACAGCCGTAGACGCGCGAAGGGCAATCCGCGTAGAGGGAATTTTTCGGATACTTCTCCATCACCAAAAATTATGAAAAAATACCATCGTTACTATAGCACATGTGCCCACGTCGTGCAAAAAAATCATGATTTTATCGCGCTCCGAGTATTTAGTAATATTGACGCCGCATCGTTACCGCAGAACGTCTACTACCGTGTCATCGCCGTCCGTGAGGGGGGGCCACGCCCCGGAGACGCGTCCCGCCTCTTCGGACATGCCACCACACCATCCTGCATGTATGAGGGCCCGGTGCGACGCTCCGGTGGCATTACTACCCCCTAGTGCCCCCGTCCCGCCTAACCCTGTAGCGTTTGACCACGGGATCTACCCCTTTGACTTTGCACGGACGGGCTTTGACCAGTGGACCTCCCCACCCGGTTGTGTTAGGTCAGCCTATAGGAACACTTTGGAGCAACATCTGGGGCAGACCCACAGCAAGATCCCCTCCGTGTAGACCCCACGCATCCGTTTCCCCCCTCCAGGTGCCGGCGGCAGCGCCGTCCGTGAGGGGGGCACACCCCGGACCCGCGTGCCGGGCGTTTGCAACCGCGACAACACTTCCAGACTTGTGAGAGGCCGCCGGCGCAAGATTTGGTGGCATGCTAGCCCCCGGAGGCCGCCGGCCACAGACGTAGACGCGCGAAGGGCAATCCGCGTAGAGGGAATTTTTCGGATACTTCTCCATCACCAAAAATTATGAAAAAATACCATCGTTACTATAGCACATGTGCCCACGTCGTGCAAAAAAATCATGATTTTATCGCGCTTTGAGTATTTAGTAATATTGACGCCGCATCGTTACCGCAGAACGTCTACTACCGTGTCATCGCCGTCCGTGAGGGGGGCCATGCCCCGGAGACGCGTCCCGCCTCTTCGGACATGCCACCACACCATCCCGCATGTATGAGGGCCCGGTGTGACGCTCCGGTGGCATTGCTACCCCCCAGTGCCCCCATCCCGCCTAACCCTGTAGCGTTTGACCACGGGATCTACCCCTTTGACTTTGCACGGACGGGCTTTGACCAGTGGACCTCCCCACCCGGTTGTGTTAGGTCAGCCCATAGGAACACTTTGGAGCAACATCTGGGGCAGACCCACAGCAAGATCCCCTCCGTGTAGACCTCACGCATCCGTTTCCCCCTCCAGGTGCCGGCGGCAGCGCCGTCCGTGAGGGGGGCACACCCCGGACATGCGTGCTGGGCGTTTGCAACCGCGACAACACTTCCAGACTTGTGAGAGGCCGCCGGCGCAAGATTTGGCGGCATTGCTACCCCCAGTGCCCCCGTCCCGCCTAACCCTGTAGCGTTTGACCATGGTACTTTCGATCCAACGACTCACATGAGCTAGGAAGAAACACCCCCTTGATCCAACGACTCGCAAGAGCTAGAAAGAAACACATGGTCCGTGTGATTCTTCCTGATTGGTGGGATGCACATTAGTACCCACTCCGGACTCCGAAACCCTGATACTCGGAAAGAGTTTGTCCAGTTTGTACACGAAGTGCGTCCAGTTTTTGCCGTGACCCTCTCTACTCTTTCGCGCATCCCCCCTGTAAGTGACGGCTGCTCTACCTTCCGTGGAGGGGGGCCACACCATGGAGCCCCAAGACGGGCGTCTACGCATGCCAGAACACTTTCACACATGCATCGGGACCCGTGCGATGTTTCGGTGGCATAGCTACACCCCGAAGGCCACCCCGAATCCGAGTTGACCAGTAGATCTAGCCCTTTGACTTTCGCCGGACGGGCTTTGACCGGTGGACTCTTCCACCTGGTTGCGATAAGTCAGCCCGTAGGAACATCCCCGAACACGGTCTGGACCCAACCCAACACTAGATTCCCTCCGGTTCCGCCGCACCCGCACCATCCCCCCTCTAAGTGACGGCAGCTCTGCCTTCCGTGGAGGGGGGCCACACCACGGAGCCCCAAGACGGGCGTCTACACATGCCAGAACACTTTCACACATGCATCGGGACCCGTGCGATGTTTCGGTGGCATAGCTAGACCCCGAAGGCCACCCCGAATCCCAATTGACCAGTAGATCTAGCCTTTGACTTTCGTCGGACGGGCTTTGACCGGTGGACTCTTCCACCTGGTTGCGATAGGTCAGCCCATAGCAACATCCCCGAACACGGTCTGGACCCAACCCAACACTAGATTCCCTCCGGTTCCACCGCACCCGCACCATCCCCCCCTCTAACTGACGGCTGCTGTGCCTTCTGTGGAGGGGGGCCACACCACGGAGCCCCAAGACGGGTGTCTACGCATGCCAGAACACTTTCACACATGCATCGCGACCCATGCGATGTTTCGGTGGCATAGCTACACCCCGAAGGCCATCCCGAATCCCAGTTGACCAGTAGATCTAGCCCTTTGACTTTTGCCGGACGGGCTTATATAACCGTAGGAGGGCCACCGCAACACCTGGCGGCATTGCTACCCCCCAGGTACCCCGTCCCGTCTAACCCTGACACAGACGACCGCCGGGTCTATCCCTTTGACTTTCGCTAGACGTAGTTTGACCGGGGGACCTTTTCACCTTGTTGTCATAGCCCAGCCATAGGTACACCCCCCAACACAGTCCCGGCACAACCCACCCCAAGATTCCCTCTGCGTCGGCCCGACGTGGCCGTTTCAACCCCCCCCCCCCCCCCGGGGCACGGCGGCATCGACGCCCGTGAGGGGGGAGGGGGCACACCCCGGAGCCGCGTGCCTACGCCTGCCACCACGTTTCCACAACCGTAGGAGGGCCCACCGCAACACCTGGCGGCATTGCTACCCCCACAGGTACCCGGCCCGTCCCGTCTAACCTCTCCGTGACACGACGGAAGAAGGCCCGTGTGGGGGGCAATCGATATATGTTTTCTGTACATTTAAGTTAATGAAATTAGTATTGGAAAAAAATAAAAAATAATAAGATAAAATACAAAAAATATAAAAATATTATTAGAAATCTATGCCTACGGCCTAGCCGTCGGCATAGCTACGGCCACGGAAAGGTAGAGCCCTGGATCGATGACGTGGCGTAGGGCGGGGATCAATGATGTGGCAAAAACCATGGGCCAGGCCTATGCCGACGGCCTAGCCGTCGGCATAGAAATGCCACCCCACGGGACCGGCGAACGACGCGGATCGATGACGTGGCGGCACGGCGGATCGATGACGTCGGCGAAGCTATGCCGACGGCTAGGCCGTCGGCGTAGCTATGCCGACGGCCACCGTTAGCCCGTCAGCGTAGCCTGACGCCGTCAAACTGCCGTCGCCGCCCGGGTAGACGGGCCCACGTGATATGCCGACGGCCTGCTCTATGCCGACGGCTCCCGTTGGTATATTCGGAGAAACACCGACGGCTTATCTATGCCGACGGCCCCCGTCGGCATAGATGGTTATACGCCGACGGCCTTTCTACGCCGACGGCTTTAGTTGGGCCGTCGGGGTATGCCAATATATGCCGACGGGGACCGTCGGCATAGATATGGCCGTCGGCAACTGCCTAAATTCTGGTAGTGCGAAGGTACAGCGAGAGGCGCGTCGACTACGTCGTCACCTGCGGCGGACAGGACGGGCGCGAGTGCACCGTCTCCCTCGGCAGGGCCAACGGCCCCGTCGTCGCCAAGATCAACCGCACGACCGAACCGTCCGATGAGCAGCCGGAGTATAGTGTCAGTGTCAGCCCAGGCGTCGACCGTGCTTTCATCCTGGCGCTCACCGTGATTCTGGACGAGATAAGTGTCGACAAATCTTGGCGACACAGGAACTGAAGTTTTATGGGTTGTTTTCATGCAATATGTTTGCCTCTATTCTTTGTTTCTCAGGGGATGTTACCTTTTCTAATCAAAGATGCGGTATGACTTTGTTTACGTGTTCTCTCTCTATGGAACTGATTGATGCTGCACAACAGAAAGTGCCTGTTTTGGATAGTATAGGGGCAACTATTGGGAAATACATCTTGGTTCCTGTTTGTATCTACACCCTATATGGGGACTTTTTTTACTAATTATAAAAAAATCAAAATAGTTTAGAAGTTTTTTTACAATAAACTTTACTTTCTTTTGCACTTGTATATAAATTTGCACGGGAAAAAACCCAGCATTGATTTCAGGGAAAAAAAGTTATTTGCTATTATAGGGTCACTATTCACACTATTTTGGTCGATTTTGTTTTTCTTAAAGAACCCAAGGGGTTTTCTTCTTTTTGTGGAATTTTTTTTACAAGTACTCCCTCGGTTCCTAAATATTTGTCTTCGTAGAGATTTCAAATGGACTACAACATACGGATGTATATAGACATATTTTAAAGTATAGATTCACTCATTTTGCTTCCTATGTAATCACTTGTTGAAAATCTTTAGAAAGACAGATATTTAGGAACGGAGGGAGTACAATGGAAGGTCATATTTATTTCAGAAATATTTTCAGTTTTTTTACTTTTTATTTGATAACTATTTTTTCCATATAGGGTGTATACACTCATAGACCAAACTTCCGCCACCGGCAACTATTGCATGTGTGCCTGATATTCTTTCTGAGTCTAGTCAAATCAATCAGCACCATTTGATCTAGACCATACGGCCGAGAGCCTTTCGACCTCCCCTGGTCGTCTTCCTCCTGTCGAACCCCTCCCCCCTTTTAACGCCGACCCCCACCAATGGCGATACCGTGCGTGCCTTGGCCCCTTCTCTAAACCGCCACTCCTGGCCCACCACTAAACCCCGAATGATCCAAGCGCACGCACCCAAGCCCGTCAAATATCCGACTCCCCTCCACCTCAGAGACTGCTACCATATCATTGTTGGCTCTGTCTCACTGTAAGGCTGCGAGAAGGTGATTGACGCCTAGTATTTCATGGTGGAGTTTCATCATTATGCATGTTGTCTTTTTTCTTTTCTTGGTATGCATGTTACATTGTGTTTCTATGAAAATAGGCCAATAACCTGAGAAAACAATTCACGCTAATACCAATAAACTTCGTTAAAGAAAAGAATGTTGCTTTGCTATTACAAGTCGTAATCAATTTCCGACGAAACATTGAAGGCTAACGACGGTTTGGAGAACTTGGAGGACATAGTTAATAACTATGAAAACGAAAAAAAAAGATGACCTGGTACCCTGTAGTGCATTCAAAAACTAGTTCATGCCCTAAATATTGCAGAAAAGGTCATTTTAATGGTACATAAATAACCATCATGGCCAAGACCGGCTGGCCGTGGCGCCGCGACCTGACCGTCACGGACGGCAGCGGCGTGGCGGTGATGCGGGTGGAGGGGCCCTTCTTCAGCCTCTTCCGCCGCTCCGTCCTCCTCGATGCAGAGTCACGGCCGGTGCTCACCGTGGAGCGCTCGCCGTCCCTGTTCGAGATCACCCAAAGGTGGGAAGCGTTCAGGGGGGACAACACGAGCTCCAAGGACCTTCTCTTCGCCGCCGTCGTGCAGCCTTAACCAACAACACCGGGGACATCGACGTGCGCCTCACCAGTGAGGGGTACCGCCACTTCGTCGGCGTCCCCTCTGGTACTGCAGGACCGACTGCACTGTCAACCGCGCCGGTGCCGCCGTTGCTCGGATCAAAAGTTCCAGGGGGTTCCTCTTCTGGTCGACCAAGTATATGACGTTCGTGTCACCGCGGGCGTCGACCATGCGTGCATCCTCAGGCTCACCATGATTCTCGAGGGGATACGTCTCGACGATGCTGAACAAGAGAGGTTATGCTTGCTCGAGAGGTCACGAGCTAGAAATAATAAAACTTATAAATAATGAATTGGTGCATTTTTCATGTATTTTTTTCCCGTGCAAGATGTTTTGCTCCAGCATCCCAATCAGTTTGCCAAAGAGATGGATAAGTTTACACCGTGTTTGATCTAGTTTTTTAGTTACCTATTGAACTGTTTCAACTCATGATGCCAAACACCTATGAACATGATATAGGCGACAATATTGTGCATGAAAAACACACATAATAGTGATGAACACTGGTTGTCAGTACAAGTTATGTATGGTGTTCTTGCAGACATTTGCTAATAGGGCACTTCAATACAGCATCAGAGAGTACCCTCCCCTCTGCTTGCACTATGCCTAAAGGCATGCACTGAATGCTACTTGAATGTGAGGTTTAGGCGCCCGAGTCAAAGATTTGCCTTGTCGGTCACCCAGATGGTGCACTTTTCGGTGCAATGCTGGAGACCCCATGGAATGTGTGCCTTGATTGACCACCAAATATCAGAATGTCACCGGATTCAAGCTTAATCTTTGAAGCCTTGTCTTCGTCTCTGACATCGCCATACAAGAATTTTGCAGTGTCGTCCAATGAAAAGGAAACAACGGAAATCCCTTGGCAAGGCTAGATTTCTCTTCATGTCTGTCCTGTCAAGTGACACAAATCAATTAGGCCCAGCAGCACTCGTGAAACAAGAGAACGTGAAGGCCTAACTCCCCGCTAGTGGTGTAGAAGTTAACAATCAAGATATTCGGTGACATCAGAGGAAGTTCTACAGCGGGATTGGTACCTCCGTCGCCTCTCTGTTTCAAGAATTCGTGGGGAGCCTCAGTGGCATCTTTCACGAACTTAGACAATTCTTCTGGTATCTTTGGTGGTTGAGCATCATCAAAAGGTCATATATCCCCATATGAGCCTAAATCTGGGTCCCTGTTCTTCCGTAAGCACATCATCCGTAGACTTGACTTAGCACCTCCTCTGTGTTGGAAATATGCCCTAGAGGCAATAATAAAAGCATTGTTATTATATTTCCTTGTTCATGATAATTGTCTTTTATTCATGCTATAATTGTGTTATCCAGAAATCGTAATACATGTGTGAATAAATAGACACCAACATGTCCCTAGTAAGCCTCTAGTTGACTAGCTCGTTGATCAACAGATAGTCATGGTTTCCTGACTATGGACATTGGATGTCATTGATAACGAGATCACATCATTGGGAGAATGATGTGATGGACAAGACCCAATCCTAAACATAGCACAAGATCGTATAGATAGTTTGCTAGAGTTTTTCCAATGTCAAGTATCTTTTCCTTAGACCATGAGATCGTGTAACTCCCGGCTACCGTAGGAGTGCTTTGGGTGTACCAAACGTCACAGCGTAACTGGGTGACTATGAAGGTATACTATGGGTATCTCCGAAAGTGTCTGTTGGGTTGACATGGATCAAGACTGGGATTTGTCACTCCGTATGACGGAGAGGTATCTCTGGGCCCACTCGATAATGCATCATCACAATGAGCTCAAAGTGACCAAGTGTCTGGTCACGGGATCATGCATTACGGTACGAGTAAAGTGACTTGCCGGTAACGAGATTGAACGAGGTATTGGGATACCGACGATCGAATCTCGGGCAAGTAACGCACCGATTGACAAAGGGAATTGTATACGGGGTTGCTTGAATCCTCGACATCGTAGTTCATCCGATGAGATCATCGAGGAGCATGTGGGAGCCAACATGGGTATCCAGATCCCGTTGTTGGTTATTGACCGGAGAGCAATCTCGGTCATGTCTACATGTCTCCCGAACCCGTAGGGTCTACACACTTAAGGTTCGGTGACGCTAGGGTTGTAGGGATATGAATATGCAGTAACCCGAAAGTTGTTCGGAGTCCCGGATGAGATCCCGGACGTCATGAGGAGTTCCAAAATGGTCCGGAGGTAAATAATTATATATAGGAAGTGCTTCGGCCATCGGGACACGTTTCAGGGTCACCGGTATTGTACCGGGACCACCGGAAGGGTCCCGGGGGTCCACCGGGTGGGCCCACCCATCCCGGAGGGCCCCATGGGCTTAAGTGGGAGGGGAACCAGCCCTTAGTTGGCTGGTGCGCCCCCTTGGCCCAACCCCTTGCGCCTAGGGTTGAAACCCTAGGGTAGGGGGCGCCCACTTGCCTTGGGGGGCACTCCAACCCCCCTGGCCGCCGCCCCCTTGGGAGATGGATCTCCAGGGCCGCCCCCCCTTGGGGGCCTATATAAAGGGAGGGGAGGGAGGGGCAGCCGCACCCTTGAGTCTTGGCGCCCTCCCTCTCCCCTGCTACACCTCTCCTCCTCCGTAGAGCTCGGCGAGCCGGAGTGCTGCCTCTCCATCATCACCACGCCGTCGTGCTGCTGCTGGAGCGATCTTCCTCAACCTCTCCTTCCCCCTTGCTCGATCAAGAAGGAGACGTCACGCTGACCGTACGTGTGTTGAACACAAAGGTACCGTCCGTTCGGCCCTAGGATCTCCAGTGATTTGGATCACGTCGAGTACGACTCCCTCATCCCCGTTCTTTGAACGCTTCCGCTCGCGATCTACAAGGTATGTAGATGCATCTGATCACTCGTTGCTAGATGAACTCATAGATGGATCTTGGTGAAACCGTAGGAAATTTTTTGTTTTCTGCAACGTTCCCCAACAGTGGCATCATGAGCTAGGTCTATGTGTAGTTCTCTTTGCACGAGTAGAACACAATTTGTTGTGGGCGTAGATGTTGTCAACTTTCTTGCCGCTACTAGTCTTATTTTGCTTCAGCGGTATTGTGGGATGAAGCGGCCCGGACCAACCTTACACGTACGCTTACGTGAGACCGGTTCCACCGACTAACATGCACTAGTTGCATAAGGTGGCTGGCGGGTGTCTGTCTCTCCCACTTTAGTTGGAGCGGATTCGATGAAAAGGGTCCTTATGAAGGGTAAATAGAAGTTGACAAATCACGTTGTGGCTTTCACGTAGGTAAGAAAACGTTCTTGCTAGAACCCTATTGCAGCCACGTAAAACTTGCAACAACAATTAGAGGACGTCTAACTTGTTTTTGCAGCAAGTGTCTTGTGATGTGATATGGCCAAAGTTGTGATGAATGATGAATGATATATATGTGATGTATGAGATGTTCATGTCATTGTAATAGGAATCACGACTTGCATGTCGATGAGTATGACAACCGGCAGGAGCCATAGGAGTTGTCTTTCTTTTTTGTATGACCTGCGTGTCATTGAGAAACGCCATGTAAATTACTTTACTTTATTGCTAAACGTGTTAGCCATAGTAGTAGAAGTAATAGTTGGTGAGCAACTTCATGGAGACACGATGATGGAGATCATGATGATGGAGATCATGGTGTCATGTCGATGACAAGATGATCATGGAGCCCCAAGATGGAGATCAAAGGAGCTATGTGATATTGGCCATATCATGTCACTATTATTATTTGATTGCATGTGATGTTTATCATGTTTTTGCATCTTGTTTACTTAGAACGATGGTAGTAAATAAGATGATCCCTCATAATAATTTCAAGAAAGTGTTCCCCCTAACTGTGCACCATTGCGACAGTTCGTTGTTTCGAAGCACCACGTGATGATCGGGTGTGATAGATTCCAACATTCACATACAACGGGTGTAAGACAGATTTACACATGCAAACACTTAGGTTGACTTGACGAGCCTAGCATGTACAGACATGGCCTCGGAACACATAAGACCGAAAGGTCGAGCATGAGTCGTATAGAAGATACGATCAACATGAAGATGTTCACCGACGTTGACTAGTCCGTCTCACGTGATGATCGGACACGGCCTAGTTAACTCGGATCATGTTATACTTAGATGACTGGAGGGATGTCTATCTGAGTGGGAGTTCATTGAATAATTTGATTATTTGAACTTAATTATCATGAACTTAGTCTAAAATATTTACAATATGTCTTGTAGATCAAATGGCCAACGTTGTCCTCAACTTCAACGCGTTCCTAGAGAAAACCAAGCTGAAAGATGATGGTAGCAACAATACGGACTGGGTCCAGAACCTGAGGATCATCCTCATAGCTGCCAAGATAGATTATGTCCTACAAGCACCGCTAGGTGAAGCACCTGTTCTCCCTGCTGAACAAGACGTTATGAACGCTTGGCAGACACGTTCCGATGATTACTCCCTCGTTCAGTGCGGCATGCTTTACAGCTTAGAGCCGGGGCTCCAAAAGCGTTTTGAGAGACACGGAGCATATGAGATGTTAGAAGAGCTGAAAATGGTTTTTCAAGCTCATGCCCGGGTCGAGAGATATGAAGTCTTCGACAAGTTCTTCAGCTGTAAGATGGAGGAAAATAGTTCTGTCAGTGAGCACATACTCACTATGTCTGGGTTACATAACCACCTGACTCAGCTGGGAGTTAATCTCCCGGATGACGCGGTCATTGACAGAATCCTCCAGTCGCTTCCACCGAGCTACAAGAGCTTTGTGATGAACTTCAATATGCAGGGGATGGAAAAGACCATTCCTGAAGTATTTGCAATGCTGAAATCAGCAGAGGTAGAAGTCAAAAAGGAACATCAAGTGTTGATGGTGAATAAAACCACTAAGTTCAAGAAAAGCAAGGGTAAGAAAAACTTCAAGAAGGACGGCAAGGGAGTTGCCGCGCCCGGCAAGCAAGCTGCCTGGAAGAAGCCAAAGAATGGACCCAAGCCCGAGACTGAGTGTTTTTATTGCAACGGAAGTGGTCACTAGAAGCGGAACTGCCCCAAATACTTAGCGGACAAGAAGGCCGGCATCACGAAAGGTATATGTGATATATATGTAATTGATGTGTACCTTACCAGTACTCGTAGTAGCTCTTGGGTATTTGATACCGGTGCCGTTGCTCATATTTGTAACTCAAAGCAGGAGCTGCGGAATAAGCGGAGACTGGCGAAGGACGAGGTGACGATGCGCGTCGGGAATGGTTCCAAGGTCGATGTGATCGCCATCGGCACGCTACCTCTACATTTACCTACGAGATTAGTTTTGAACCTCAATAATTGTTATTTAGTGCCAAGTTTGAGCATGAACATTGTATCAGGATCTCGTTTAATACGAGATGGCTACTCATTTAAATCCGAGAATAATGGTTGTTCCATTTATATGAGAGATATGTTTTATGGTCATGCTCCGATGGTGAATGGTTTATTCTTAATGAATCTCGAGCGTAATGCTACACATATTCATAGTGTGAATACCAAAAGATGTATGATTGATAATGATAGTCCCACATACTTGTGGTACTGCCGCCTTGGTCACATAGGTGTCAAACGCATGAATAAGCTCCATGCAGATGGACTTTTAGAGTCTCTTGATTACGAATCATTTGACACGTGCGAACCATGCCTCATGGGAAAAATGACTAAGACTTCATTCTCGGGAACAATGGAGCGAGCAACCAACTTATTGGAAATCATACATACCGATGTGTGCGGTTCAATGAGTGTTGAGGCTCGCGGTGGCTATCGTTATGTTCTCACCCTCACTGATGACTTGAGTAGATATGGGTATATCTATTTAATGAAACACAAGTCTGAGACCTTTGAAAAGTTCAAGGAATTTCAGAGTGAGGTTGAGAATCAACGTGACAGGAAAATCAAGTTCTTGCGATCAGATCGTGGGGGAGAATACTTGAGTCACGAATTTGGCACACACTTAAGAAAATGTGGAATAGTTTCACAGCTCACGCCGCCTGGAACACCTCAGCGTAATGGTGTGTCCGAACATCGTAATTGCACTCTATTAGATATGGTGCGATCTATGATGTCTCTTACCGATTTACCGCTATCATTTTGGGGCTATGCTTTAGAGACTGCCGCATTCACTTTAAATAGGGCTCCGTCAAAATCCATTGAGACGACACCGTTTGAATTATGGTTTGGGAAGAAACCTAAGTTGTCGTTTCTAAAAGTTTGGGGATGCGATGCTTATGTCAAGAAACTTCAACCTGAAAAGCTCGAACCCAAATCGGAAAAGTGCGTCTTCATAGGATACCCTAAAGAAACTATTGGGTATACCTTCTACCTCAGATCCGAAGGCAAGGTCTTTGTTGGCATGAATGGATCCTTTCTAGAGAAGGAGTTTCTCTCGAAAGAAGTAAGTGGGAGGAAAGTAGAACTCGATGAAGTATTGCCTCTTGAACCGGAAAATGGCGCAACTCAAGAAAATGTTCCTGAGGTGCCAGCACCGACTAGAGAGGAAGTTAATGATAATGATCAAGATACTTCTGATCTAGCTCCTACTGAAATTCGAAGGTCCACAAGGACACGTTCCGCACCAGAGTGGTACGGCAACCCTGTCTTGGAAATCATGTTGTTAGACAACGGTGAACCTTCGAACTATGAAGAAGCGATGGCGGGCCCGGATTCCGACAAATGGCTAGAAGCCATGAAATCCGAGATAGGATCCATGTATGAAAACGAAGTATGGACTTTGACTGACTTGCCTGTTGAAAGGCGATCCATAGAGAATAAATGGATCTTTAAGAAGAAGACAGACGCGGATGGTAATGTGACCATCTTTAAGAAGAAGACAGACGCCGATCAAGTTCTTCTGTGACAACACTGGTGCTATTGCACTTGCCAAGGAGCCCAGGTTTCACAAGAAGACAAGGCACATCAAGCGTCGCTTCAACTCCATTCGTGAAAATGTTCAAGATGGAGACATAGAGATTTGTAAAGTACATACGGACCTGAATGTAGCAGATCCGTTGACTAAACCTCTCCCTAGGGCAAAACATGATCAACACCAGAATTACATGGGTGTTCGATTCATCACAATGTAACTAGATTATTGACTCTAGTGCAAGTGGGAGACTGTTGGAAATATCACTAGCAGAAAACGGAGCTTTAGCGCCGGTTCGTAAGGGCCTTTAGTGCCGGTTCCATAACCGGCACTAGGGGGTGGGCACTAAAGCCCCCCCCCTTTAGTACCGGTTCGGCACGAATCGGCGCTAAAGTGCCACCACGTGGCGTGAGCTCGCGCCCTGGTATGGGGGACCTTTAGTACCGGTTGGTGTTACCAACCGGTACTAAAGGTTTTTTGTTTTTGAATTTTTTTTGAAAATTTTGGAAAGACTCAATTTTTATTTTTTCTGAATTATTTGATGATTTAGTCTCTAATCACGTCTCTTAACTGCTCAAGCGTGGATCACTCATTCCAAATCGCCTGACTTCCCGGCCGGTTACCCATCCTCTCACTCCCCTAGCCTGAGCACGCTTAACTTTGGAGTTCTATTCCCCCTACATTCCAAGTCTGCACTTGTTGTTTTCCTGACAAATGTAAGCTGTCAATCCTATTAACCCTCAGTAGTTTAGCTTGAGCATGAAGTCACACGTTTCACCATTTGAGTTTGAAACTATTATTCTAAAAAACAGTAGTTACGTATTAACACTAATATTTCTAGAATAAGTAGTTTGACCATAGTTTGACCACAGTTTGACCAGATTTGGCCAAAATTCAAAAAAACTGAGATACTTATTTAGTAACACTAATAGTATTGCGTAATTATTTAGTAACACTCTATATTTCTTGAATCAGTTGTTTGACCGGTTTGACAAGATTTAACCAAAATTCAAAAAAAACATAAATTAGAGCATATCTTTTTTTCCTTTTACAATTTTTTCATTTCAAAAATTGTCCTAAACCCTAAACCCGGGACTTAAAACGTCGGAAACTCTATGCTAAATAGTAAAAACTAAGGGTTTAAACCATAAAACCTAACCCTAAACTCTGAAATCTAAACCCTAGCACTAAACGCTAAAAACGTCTAAAAACGTCTAAAACGCCCAAAAACTCTATTTTCCCTTTGGAATTTTATGAATTTAAAAAATTGTCGAAACGGAAAACTAGTTATTTCAGCGGATCAATCTTTTTGTTCTGCAAATTTTGATATATTATATGTATTTTTCTGAATTACGATGATTTAGTTATGATTTTTTCAAGTTTGAAAATTGCCCTATAGTCCCGGTTTGTTTGTGCAACCGGGACTATAGCTTAGACCCCTATAGTGCTGGTTCGTCGCATGAACCGGTACTAAAGGTTGGCCCTTTAGTACTGGTTTGTGCCACAAACCGGGACTAAAGAGGCTCGTGGGGCCCCGGCCTGACGCCAGCCTGCCACCACCCCTTTAGTACCGGTTCGTGGCACGAACCGGTACTAAAGGTTCAACACAAACCGGCATTAATGCAAATCCGTTCGAACCGGCACTAATGGTACCATTAGTACCGGGCCAAAATCAAACCGGCACTAATGTGCTTCACGTTTGACCCTTTTTCTACTAGTGTATGCCCTAGAGGCAATAATAAAAGCATCATTATTATATTTCCTTGTTCATGATCATTGTCTTTTATTCATGCTATAATTGTGTTATCCGGAAATCGTAATACATGTGTGAATAAATAGACACCAACATGTCCCTAGTAAGCCTCTAGTTGACTAGCTCGTTGATCAACAGATAGTCATGGTTTCCTGACTATGGACATTGGATGTCATTGATAACGAGATCACATCATTGGGAGAATGATGTGATGGACAAGACCCAATCCTAAACATAGCACAAGATCGTATAGTTCGTTTGCTAGAGTTTTTCCAATGTCAAGTATCTTTTCCTTAGACCATGAGATCGTGTAACTCCCGGATACCGTAGGAGTGCTTCGGGTGTACCAAACGTCACAACGTAACTGGGTGACTATAAAGGTATACTACAGGTATCTCCGAAAGTGTCTGTTGGGTTGACATGGATCAAGACTGGGATTTGTCACTCCGTATGCCGGAGAGGTATCTCTAGGCCCACTCGGTAATGCATCATCACAATGAGCTCAAAGTGACCAAGTGTCTGGTCACGGGATCATGCAATACGGTACGAGTAAATTGACTTGCCGGTAACGAGATTGAATGAGGTATTGGGATACCGACGATCGAATCTCGGGCAAGTAACGTACCGATTGACAAAGGGAATTGTATACGGGGTTGCTTGAATCCTCGACATCGTGGTTCATCCGATGAGATCATCGAGGAGCATGTGGGAGCCAACATGGGTATCCAGATCCCACCTGTTGGTTATTGACCGGAGAGCAATCTCGGTCATGTCTATATGTCTCCCGAACCCGTAGGGTCTACACACTTAAGGTTCGGTGACGCTAGGGTTGTAGGGATATGAATATGCAGTAACCCAAAAGTTGTTCGGAGTCCCGGATGAGGTCCCAGATGTCACGAGGAGTTCCGGAATGGTCCGGAGGTAAAGAATTATATATAGAAAGTACTATTTCGGCCATCGGGACAAGCTTCAGGGTCACCGGTATTGTACCGGGACCACCGGAAGGGTCCCGGGGGTCCACCGGGTGGGGCCACCCATCCCGGAGGGCCCCATGGGCTGAAGTGGGAGGGGAACCAGCCCTTAGTTGGCTGGTGCGCCCCCTTGGCCCAACCCCTTGCGCCTAGGGTTGAAACCCTAGGGTGGGGGGGCGCCCACTTGCCTTGGGGGGCACTCCAACCCCCCTGGCCGCCCCCCCCTTGGGAGATGGATCTCCAGGGCCGCCCCCCCCTTGGGGGCCTATATAAAGGGAGGGGAGGGAGGGGCAGCCGCACCCTTGAGTCTTGGCGCCCTCCCTCTCCCCTGCTACACCTCTCCTCCTCCGTAGAGCTCGGCGAGCCGGAGTGCTGCTTCTCCATCATCACCACGCCGTCGTGCTGCTGCTGGAGCGATCTTCCTCAACCTCTCCTTCCCCCTTGCTGGATCAAGAAGGAGGAGACGTCACGCTGACCGTACGTGTGTTGAACGCGGAGGTGCCGTCCGTTCGGCGCTAGGATCTCTGGTGATTTGGATCACGTCGAGTACGACTCCCTCACCCCCGTTCTTTGAACGCTTCCGCTCGCGATCTACAAGGTATGTAGATGCATCCGATCACTCATTGCTAGATGAACTCATAGATGGATCTTGGTGAAACCGTAGGAAAATTTTTGTTTTCTGCAACGTTCCCCAACACTCTGTACCCAGGTTGATAAAATCCTCCTGGGCCAACACCGATATCCTCACAATGCTTGAGTCAATGATTTTCAAACCAACCTAGTTTCATCTCCCAAATTATGCAAAGATATTTTTCATACTTCATCAACATGTATCAAGTATCTCAAAGCACAAAGGCTACACAACCATCATGGATTATTGCCCTTGTGCACAACAATCATGACATTTATTTAAAAACAAAACAATTTATTGGATTGATTTTACGGGCAGCATTATTGAATGTTGAAACCCTTCACTTACAGGTAACAGTTGAGGTAACTTCCAAGACCTAGATTTATAGGGTAAACATACTACGAAGACATGAGGGGATTGGCAACATGACCAACGAAGAGCACTACACCGGTGATGTCTTCTCGAATAAGGAAGAGGAAAGGGTGACTAGCGACGAAATCCATCCTTAAGGGTTGTGACCGTTGTACTATCACAACACCAGTTGCTGTTGCTGCCTTAGTTCCTTCTTCGTCAACTTCGACGAATGTTTTGTGGAAAACAGATGCGATGAATAGGCCCACAGGAGAATTTGCCATATCTGAAAGATTGGCCTCCATACTAAATGGCAACCGAAGACCCAAACCCTTGAGCAAATTGTATGCTTCAAATCCAAAAGATATCTTGAAATTTGGGAGCATGAACTGTCCGACTTCAACCATCTCCGTTGGGATATGGTTCTCGATGAACTCTGGTTCAGTGCTTAACCTTTTGGACAAGCTCGAGAGACCATCATGTGCTTCAGGAAGAAGAATGTACATGGAGAACTGCCTTTTGTCCCCACCATGATGGTATGGAAGCTTAAGTACCTTCAAACCATCCGAAGATGAAAGGTACTGTTTACTTGTACTAGACATGAATGGTGTTTGAACAGTGCTCCCATTAGAAAGGTGAAAGTCGTCGTATTTTGTCTTAGATTGGTCAAACTTCTCGGTCCAAAGTCTTTTGAAGTAAAGTGCATTACCAAGAACTAGTCTAGTGGTACTGTCGATAGACCCCGCCGGGAGGATCTCTTTGATGAGACCTGTTGTGACATTCTCTACCCATGAGTTCACTTGACTAGCAACTTTAGTAGCCTGGACAATGGAAAAATACATCAACACTTAGCAAAACTAACGTAGCCACAAAACATAAGCGAGTTACAATTTTCAGAATGATAGAAACTAAGGAGTGTAATATTGTGTAAAAAAATAGGCCTAACGATAGATATTGTTGTCCCGCCATGACCAACTTTTGGCTAATCAGGACCTGCTTCCTTTTTAAAACAAAATTTAAAAGAACAAATGGTAAGCACCCCCAACCCCCCCCCCCCCCCCCCCCCCCCCCGGTTGCCCTCTCTAATACTGCTACTAATCTTTCTACTATTATACTCCCTCCGTTCCAAAATAGATGACTCAACTTTGCACTAACTTTAGTATAAATTAGTATAAAGTTGGGTCATATATTTTGGAACGGAGGGAGTAGTCATTAGTTGATTATTTGTATACACTTCCTACAAGAACAGAATCCCATGACTAGAAATTACACAACTTCTTACCATGAGAGATCATGAAATGCGCCCTACTTGAAAACAGGTAGAACATTTAAATACACTCCAAATTTGGAAGGCCCTAGGCTTTCCTAATGACCTGATAGTGATAGGATACCTCGCTCCGGGAAAAACTTCTACTGTATTGTATACTAAAAGCCCAATACAACTGAAAATGAGAGATTTCTTCGTTAGCAGATATTCCAGAAAGATCCGATCATTGATTTAGTTGACCATTTGATTATTAATGGATCACAAATTTTTAGATATGTAACTAAAAATATCATGTGCATTAGCTCCCTGTACGTATACCTAAACAGATCACTGTCGTTTGATCTTCATAATAGTATCTAAAAATATCATGACCATTAGATCTTCATAATTGTCCCGAAACAGATCATCACTGTTATTTGTATACCTAGTAATTGTACCTAAATAGATCAAGATCCTTACATCTTCATAATTGTATTTAAGTAAATGGTGTTAAAAACATTTGCATGAAAATAACCAGTGACTCGACTCACAAGTCTAGAATGGTTAAAAGATCTAGCGAAATACCAATGGATATCCATCTCTCCATTATACCAACACTAGGAACTACCACTCCAGAGTAACAATGGCATGCCGCCATGTAAAAGCAAAAGTAAATAGACATATACTACTAGGGTAGCAAATCTTTTGTCTCGTGATGAACCATGACGTTCGTGTCAAGAACTAGGAGCACAAAGAATGGGATTACCTTAGTCTGGAAATCCACAGACTGGACCTTAGATTTATAGTTACACACGGCGAGCTCCTGGAAGGATGGCTTGAGCGAGAGCGACGCATCGACGAAAACGCCGTTGGCGAAGGCGACGCGCGGGCCGCAGTTGACGGACGCGTCGGCGAGCACGAACTGCACCACCTGCTCGGCGAGCGAGTGGAGTGCCTCGGCCTGTCCTGCATCACCGTCCCCGAGGACAGCCACGAGCTGGTCGCGGGTGGCGCCCCTCGCGCCGGCAGCGACGAGGCTGAGCGCGACGTGGAGTGACACCGGGGAGAAAGCAACGTTGCTGGCAGCAGACTCGGGGTCGGAGGAGATGGCGGAGGCGAGGCGGAGGCCGAATCGGGTTTGGTGCGCGATGGAGAGGCGGAGGTCGGTGGCGAGGGTGGTTGCCATGGCCGGAGTCTTGGTTCGTCTGACTTCGGTTAGATTTGAGAAGGAGAGGGAATGAATGGGAGGTGCTGTTTGCATGGGTGTTGGGTGGGTATTTAACTGGTGCGTTTAGGTCAGAACTTGGGAGGCATCTGGAGAATGCAGGCCAAAAGAAAACATACAAGCAATTTGAGACGGATATGTATCTCACAATAAATAAAGGTAAATAAAAGTGGCTTTAAGGTGTCCTTTAATTAGTCACCGTTGCGTCATCTGGTTCTCGGAAGAAACCCATGATATATATCTCGGAGAGCCATCAGCTTCTGGTCTGATCAATCCACACATCTGAATTCACTAAAACATTGGAGTTATGTGGAGATTAATACACGTCATGTGACCTTTTAGGTGTGCATTTTGGAGGTATATTGATGAGTAATACTCTCTCTGTTTTTATTTAGTTCGCATATTACACTAGTAGAAAACAGGGCTTTGGTCCAGGCCGGCTCAGCCCATTAGTCCCGGTTCAATCCAGAACCGGGACCAATGTAGGCATTGGTCCCGGTTCGTGAGCCCAGGGGACCGGTCGGGCCACGTGGGCTATTGGTCCCGGTTCATTTGGACCTTTTGGTCCCGGTTGGTGGGATGAACCGGGACCAATGGGCCTCGCTCCTGGCTCATCATCATTGGTCCCGGTTGGTGGCTTGAACCGGGACCAAAGGCTCCCCTTTAGTCCCGGCTCATGCCACCAACCGGGACCAATGAGGTGCCTATATATACCCCTCGCTCGCGAGCAGAGCACCTCAGTGCTCTGTTTTTCTCTGGCCGAGGGGGAGAGGGCTTGGTGATGCTCTCGCTCACCTCCTATGCACACAAGGTATTCGATGGAATGCCCGAGCCACACTACTTAAGCTTTCTCCTCTCCAAGCTCGACCTCCAAGCTCCATTTTCCATAATATTTGTCTAGGTTTAGCGGTCCGTCACGCCCCGTCCCCGTCTTCACCGCCGTCGATCACCCGCGCCGAGCTCATCGCCGGCACCACCGTGGTGAGCCTCTTGTTTTATCTTCTTTCTAAAAGAAAAAATATTCTTACTTGCATGTTTACATAGATACTTGTATTATTTTCTTACTTTTATTATTGCATCTTATATAGTGCGATGGTTTTGGTATCCGCCCCCGTCGGCCCTCGTCCTGTCTATGATTCGGATGTGGTATATATATTATCTTTATAACTATTGGTTCATTTATTGTTTATGAAAATTATGCCGACCAACGTGACATAGATATTATTTATGTAGGATGTATGTGAATCGGAAATGCTAACCGACCCTATTGTCGAGAGGTTAAATTTAGTTGAAGAAGAAAACAATTTGTTGAAGGAAAAAATAAAAAAAATTGAGGAGGAGAAGATGATATTGGAGTTGCATGTTGCGGATGTCGTCGATGATCACAAGATCAAGATGGATGCAATGCGCTTGAAGATTAGAAAGATTAGAAAATATGCCATTGATACCGAGGCTTGGTATCATTATGCCGTTGGATCAATTGTTACCTTGGTTGCGATTATGATCGCATTTGTTTTCGCATTGAAATGTTTTACATAGTTTCAATGTATGGTTTAATTAATTAGATGCTCTGGAGAGCTATATGTTGTTAGATGAGAACTATGTATGCACTTTAGTTTTAATGTGATGAACTTCTATTAATTTGGACACTTAATTATATATAATGCACGCAGATGAACCGGCAATGGATGTACGGTGACAGACACACCCGCGAGTACATTAAGGGCGTGCATGAGTTTCTCGAAGCGGCTGAGGCAAACAAGCAGAATGGTTTTATGTGTTGTCCATGCACTGAATGTGGGAATACGAGGTCTTACTCTAACCGGAAAATCCTTCACTCCCACCTGCTTTATAAGGGTTTCATGCCACACTATAATGTTTGGACGAGGCACGGAGAAATAGGGGTTATGATGGAAGATGGCGAAGAAGAAGAGTACGATGACAACTATGTGCCCCCTGAATACGGCGATGCTGCAACGGGGGGAGCTGGTGAAGATCAAGAGGAACCGGACGATGTGCCCAATGATGCTGCAACGGGTGAAGCTGCTGAAGATCAAGAGGAACCAGACGATGTGCCCGATGATTGTGATCTCCGCCGAGTCATTGTCGATGCAAGGACGCAATGCGAAAGTGAAAAGGAGAAGCTGAAGTTCGATTGCATGTTAGAGGATCACAAAAAGGGTTGTACCCCAATTGCGAAGATGGCAACACAAAGCTCGGTACCGTACTGGAATTGCTGCAGTGGAAGGCTGTAACATCCCAAATTTTTAATTTGGAATGTTATACACTAGATCACCATGCATATCATATTTTCTTGCATTTTGGTCGATCCTAGAAATTTCACGCAACTCAAGGACCCTCGGAGAGAGTTGGAGATTTCGTCATTTTCATATTTGAGTTCTTCTCAAATTTTGAAAAAAGGATCATTGGTTTTGTCGGAGTTCTTTTGCATTTTATTTGGATAGGGAAAAATGCGCATTTTCAAAAATTGCATTTTAGGCCCGGAGAAAAGTTCATTTTGTTCGACTCAATTTTAGGAGTCGGGAAAAATTTACTTTGGGAGTTTTGGAGTTTGTTTAGATTTCTTTTCTTTTGTTTTTCTGCGCCCGTAACCGATTTAAAAAAAAAATCCCGCAGCGCGCCTGGGCCAAGGCCCAGCAGCCGGCCGGCCAGGCCATCGCGCGCCTAGCGCCGCGCCTGCGCAGGAAGCCGCCGCCGCCGCCGCCCCAAGTGGAGTCCCTCTTGGACTCCAACTCCATCTCCTCTCCCTCTCCTTCTCTTTTTCTTGCCCCCTCCCTCAAGTGTCCTCTCCCCTCACCTATATAAATACCAACACCCCCCTCTAAACCCCACACCACCCTGCGCCTCCCCAAGCCGCGCCTCACCCCGCGCCGCGCCGCCCTTGTACCGCCGCCGCCACCCCATAGCGCCGCCGCCGCCGCCCTACGTCGTCGCCGCCGCCGCCGCCTTGCGCCGCCGCCGGAGCCCCTCGTCGGAACCTCGCCGGAGGTAGCCGCGCCGCGCCTCTCCTTTTCCCCTCGGATTGGTTTTTCTTATAAACCGTTCCAGTTCTTTTCTTCTCTTCCGATTCGTTTTCTTTTCGTTCTTCGTTTCGATTTCTTTTCCGAAACCCTAGATCGGTTTCGTTTTCTTTTCCGGTTTAGTTGCCTAGAGACCGTTCGCCAGACCGTTCGTCTTAACGAACGTGATCACCGGATTGTTCCCGGTTAACGAACGTCCGTTCGTTCAACCGTTCTTCTTTTTCTTTTCGTCGGATTTATTCCGCGATCGCGATCTCAGATCCGATCTTCGTTCTAGTCTATCTTCTCGCTCGTTTATCGGAATCAGGTGATTCAAGCGCCTGGAGTTTCATTTCGAAACCGCCGTTCCGACTAATCAACTTAAATAAGTTTTGCTATGGTAAAATTTGACCTAGTTTCAACTTGCTAGAACCGAGTTGTTTTCTTCCGCCGTTTGTTTTCTGTTGCTTTGTTCGGTTCTTTCTCTCTTTGCAACCGGAGTTCTTAAATTGAACTATCTGGTTCGATCTCTTGTTCGAGTTTTACCTGTGCATTAGATGAGTACTTATTGTATGCCTGTTGTTTGTCTGCGATAGATTACCCGGATTGCGCCGCCTGTTACTTCGAATCTCTAGGACTCGTGGATCATCAGCAAGGCAAGTAACACTTTGATCATACCTTTTCTACAACCCAGTTTTATTGCATTAGATCAATCCTCACACATTGCATGATTAGGATCTAATTAAATTGTGGGATGGGAAGTAGATGAGGTAGTACCTATTACCTGTTTATTATGAAACCTTTGGGAGTTACTTCTACGTTTGCTTATTATGCCATGCTATGCTAGTAGACGTGGATTGGGTGAGTGATATCCATGACAGATGTGAGATTGATAATTTTAATGGTTTATCTAAGGTGGCAACTTAAACACACATCTGGGTGGATTGAGGCACCTGATGTCTATCAGGACTTGCCTGTTTTCTTTTGGACCACCACCCAGGCTCAAAGGGATCATAAGATCTTTCATGCTAGAAACTTCCGTGTGCAGCCACAAGCCAATATGGGCTCTGGCATAGTTGACTAAGTCGTGCGAACTCTTACAGGGTAGACTAGCAGATGTAGGGGAAAGTAGGTGTACCGGTCTATCCAATGTAAGGTGCTAGCACTTCTGAAAGACTGTGTCTCGGTCATCCGTTTCTCAAACATCAGTAGTGCGAGAAATCCAACGGAGGCGATCGAGTCTTGTGGGGAAAAGTGCGCAAACCTCTGCAGAGTGTAATAAACTAATCATGATTAGCCGTGTCCCTAGTTATGGACATCTTGAGTATCTAGTACTTGAACATCATGTGAATCTCATCATGTTACTTCTAAATTAATATTGTTGGGTTATTGATGATTACTTTTAATTGGGATTGAGGATGCTGTCAACCATTCTCAATGTTTAAAAACCACCATGATAGTTAAATAAATTTATTCCTTTGCAGTAGGGAAAAATTGGCTTTACGCAAAACAGTAACCATAGAGCTTTCCACCAGCCAAATATGCATATAGTATAGCTGTTTCATTCCATTACTCTATATGTGTTACCTTGCCAGCATAATCCATGTGCTGACCCGTTTTCGGGCTGCAACTTTCATGTTGCAGACATTTCAGACGACGAGTAAGGTGCTTTTAGGTCGTGGTTCTATACTCAGTGATGCCGTTGGAGTTGATGGACCCATTTATCTTCCAAGTCTTCCGCCGTTATCGATATTAGATGGCCTTAAGCCATATTTATTGTAATAAGTTCTCTTTTGAGACATCAATGTAATAAGTGTGTGATTGCCACTCTGCTATAAATCCTTCGAAGTACTGTGTGGTGTCAGCATTACTGATCCAGGGATGACACCGGAGCACAGTAGACTTGATCCATTCGGGTCGGGTCGCTACAGAGATGGTATCAAAGCACACGCTGACTGTAGGACACGACCACTAAGTTAAAGCCATAGATCACTATTCTCTCCTCATTTTCTAACTCCTCATCTTTTCTACTCTTTAGGATGAAGAACGTGAAGATCAAGTACGCTCAACCGGATGAAGGCACACCTTTTGGATTTCACTTGAAGGAAGTCACCAAGTACCTAAACATTGGATTACCAAGTTTCACGGGAACCTTCAACGCCACTCTACCTGAAGAGGAGAGCTGGAAGATTCAAGCTCACGTTCCGGGAAGGACATTCGCGCCAATCACAAAGCCCATAGATAGTGTTTTCAATGCACCAACTTGGAGTCTAGGAAGGAGCATGGCAGCCCATATCACCATAGGACGCATTGGAGAAGTTTATCAAGAAGACCTCAAGGACACTATCTACCAGATTTGCGGACGCCGAGACGAACAATGGGAGTTAGTCACCACCAAGAAGGATAGATCCATTGCACCTTTCATCCAGGAGTTAAACCAGCACATTCGACGCCACGAGAACCAGATGTGCAATGATATGATAGAGTTGAAGAATGCGAAGGCAAGGATCATCGAGCTAGAAGGAGAACTGAAGGCTACACGCAAGGACTACATGGACGAGATCATAGCTCTAGCAAGACACAACGGCGATCTTAAGCAAGAGATTGAAGAACTCAAGATGGAGTTAGCATCCAGTAAGGAAGACATGTACTATTGGAAATATGCCCTAGAGGCAATAATAAATTGGTTATTATTATATTTCCTTGTTCATGATAATTGTTTATTATCCATGCTAGAATTGTATTGATAGGAAACTCAGATACATGTGTGGATACATAGACAACACCATGTCCCTAGTAAGCCTCTAGTTGACTAGCTCGTTGATCAATAGATGGTTACGGTTTCCTGACCATGGACATTGGATGTCATTGATAACGGGATCACATCATTAGGAGAATGATGTGATGGACAAGACCCAATCCTAAGCATAGCACTAGATCATGTAGTTCGTATGCTAAAGCTTTTCTTATGTCAAGTATCATTTCCTTAGACCATGAGATTGTGCAACTCCCGGATACCGTAGGAGTGCTTTGGGTGTGCCAAACGTCACAACGTAATTGGGTGGCTATAAAGGTACACTACAGGTATCTCCGAAAGTGTCTGTTGGGTTGGCACGAATCGAGACTGGGATTTGTCACTCCGTGTGACGGAGAGGTATCTCTGGGCCCACTCGGTAGGACATCATCATAATGTGCACAATGTGATCAAGGAGTTGATCACGGGATGATGTGTTACGGAACGAGTAAAGAGACTTGCCGGTAACGAGATTGAACAAAGTATCGGTATACCGACGATCGAATCTCGGGCAAGTATCGTACCGATAGACAAAGGGAATTGTATACGGGATTGATTAAGTCCTTGACATCGTGGCTCATCTGATGAGATCATCGTGGAACATGTGGGAGCCAACATGGGTATCCAGGTCCCGCTGTTGGTTATTGACCGGAGAACGTCTCGGTCATGTCTGCATGTCTCCCGAACCCGTAGGGTCTACACACTTAAGGTTCGATGATGCTAGGGTTATAAAGGAAGTTTGTATGTGGTTACCGAATGTTGTTCGGAGTCCCGGATGAGATCCCGGACGTCACGAGGAGTTCCGGAATGGTCCGGAGGTAAAGATTTATATATGGGAAGTCCTGTTTTGGTCACCGGAAAAGTTTCGGGGTTTATCGGTAATGTACCGGGACCACCGGGGGGGCATGGGCCCCAGAGGCATACATGGGCCAAGTGTGAGAAGGCACCAGCCCCTAGGTGGGCTAGGGTGCCTCCCACCATGGCCCATGCGCCTAGAAGGGGAGAGGGGGCAAACCCTAAGGGCAGATGGGCCCTAAGGCCCATGCTCCCTGCGCCTCCCTCTCCTCCCCCTCTTGGCCGGCACCCAAAACCCATCTAGGGCTGCCGCCCCCTAGGGGTGGGAAACCTAGAGGGGGCGCAGCCCCCTCCCCTTCCCCTATATATACTTGGCCTAGGGGCTGCCCAACACACACGATCTGATCTCTCCCCGTTGGTGCAGCCCTGCCTCTCTCTTCCTCCTCTCCCGCGGTGCTTGGCGAAGCCTTGCAGGATTGCCATGCTCCTCCACCACCACCACACCGTTGTGCTGCTGCTGGATGGAGTCTTCCTCAACCTCTCCCTCTCTCCTTGCTGGATCAAGGCGTGGGAGACATCATCGGGCTGTACGTGTGTTGAACGCGGAGGTGCCGTCCGTTCGGCACTAGGATCATCGGTGATTTGGATCACAACGAGTACGACTCCATCAACCCCGTTCACTTGAACACTTCCGCTTAGCGATCTACATGGGTATGTAGATGCACTATCCTTCCCCTCGTTGCTGGACTCTCCATAGATAGATCTTGGTGACACGTAGGAAATTTTTGAATTTCTGCTACGTTCCCCAACAGTGGCATCATGAGCCAGGTTTATCGTGTAGATTCTATGCACGAGTAGAACACAAACTAGTTGTGGGCGTTGATTTTGTTCAATATGCTTACCGTTACTAGTCCAATCTTGATTCGGCGGCATTGTGGGATGAAGTGGCCCGGACCAACCTTACACGTACGCTTACGTGAGACCGGTTCCACCGACAAACATGCACTAGTTGCATAAGGTGGCTGGCGGGTGTCTGTCTCTTCCACTTTAGTCGGATCGGATTCGATGAAAAGGGTCCGTATGAAGGGTAAATAGCAATTGGCATATCACGTTATGGTCTTTGCGTAGGTAAGAAACGTTCTTGCTAGAAACCCATAGCAGCCACGTAAAACATGCAAACAACAATTAGAGGACGTCTAACTTGTTTTTGCAGGGTATGCTATGTGATGTGATATGGCAAAAGGATGTGATGAATGATATATGTGATGTATGAGATTGATCATGTTCTTGTAATAGGAATCACGACTTGCATGTCGATGAATATGACAACCGGCAGGAGCCATAGGAGTTGTCTTTATTTATTTATGACCTGCGTGTCAACATAAACGTCATGTAATTACTTCACTTTATTGCTAACTGTTAGCTGTAGTAGTAGAAGTAATAGTTGACGAGACAACTTCAAGAAGACACGATGATGGAGATCATGATGATGGAGATCATGGTGTCATGCCGGTGACAAGATGATCATGGAGCCCCAAGATGGAGATCAAAGGAGCTATATGATATTGGCCATATCATGTCACTATTATTTGATTGCATGTGATGCTTATCATGTTTATACATCTTATTTGCTTAGAACAACGGTAGTAAATAAGATGATCCCTCTTTAAAATTTCAAGAAAGTGTTCCCCCTAACTGTGCACCGTTGCGACAGTTCGTTGTTTCAAAGCACCATGTGATGATCGGGTGTTTGATCCTAACGTTCACATACAACGGGTGTAAGACAGATTTACACACGCGAAACACGTAGGTTGACTTGACGAGCCTAGCATGTGTACAGACATGGCCTCGGAACACAGAAGACCGAAAGGTCGAGCATGAGTCGTATAGAAGATACGATCAACATGAAGATGTTCACCGATGTTGACTAGTCCGTCTCACGTGATGATCGGACACGGCCTAGTTGACTCGGATCATGTAATCACTTAGATGACTAGAGGGATGTCTATCTGAGTGGGAGTTCATAAGATGAACTTAATTATCATGAACATAGTCAAAAGGTCTTCGCAAATTATGTCATAGCTCGCGCTTTAGTTCTACTGTTTAGATATGTTCCTAGAGAAAAATTAGTTGAAAGTTGAGAGTAGCAATTATGCGGACGAGGTCCATAAACTGAGGATAGTCCTCATTTGCTTCATAGAAGGCTTATGTCCTTAATGCACCGCTCAGTGTGCTGAACCTCGAACGTCGTCTATGGATGTTGCAAACATCTGACATACACGTTTTGATAACTACGTGATAGTTCAGTTAAACGGTTTAGAGTTGAGGCATCGAAGACGTTTTGAAACATCGCGAAACATATGAGATGTTTCGAGGGCTGAAATTGGGATTTCAGGCTCGTGCCCACGTCAAGAGGTATAAGACCTCTGACGATTTTCTTAGCCTGCAAACTAAGGGAGAAAAGCTCAATTGTTGAGCTTGTGCTCAGATTGTCTGAGTACAACAATCGCTTGAATCGAGTGGGAGTTGATCTTCCAGATGAGATAGTGATGTTTTTCCGAAGTCATTACCACCAAGCTGCTAGAGCTTCGTGATGAACTATGATATATCAAGGACATATATGATGATCCTTGAGATATTCGCGATGTTTGACACCACGAAAGTAGAAGTCAAGAAGGAGCATCAATTGTTGATGGTTAGTGGAACCATTAGTTTCAAGAAGGGCAAGGGCAAGAAGGGGTACTTCATGAAATGGCAAATCAGCTGCTGCTCTAATGAAGAAACCCAAAGTTTAACCCCAACCCGAGACTAAGTGCTTCTGTAATAAGGGGAACAACCACTAGAGCAGAATTACCCTAGATACTTGGTAGATGAGAAGGCTGTCGATGGAAGTATATTGGATATACATTATGTTAATGTGTACTTTACTAGTACTCCTAGTAGCACCAGGGTATTAGATACCGGTTCGGTTGCTAAGTGTTAGTAACTCGAAATAAAAGCTACGGATTAAACGGAGACTAGCTAAAGGTGAGCTGACGATATGTGTTGGAAGTGTTTCCAATGTTGATATGATCAAGCATCGCACGCTCCCTCTACCATCGAGATTGGTGTTAAACCTAAATAATTGTTATTTGGTGTTTGCGTTGAGCATAGACATGATTGGATTATGTCTATCGCAATACGGTTATTCATTTAAAGAGAATAATAGTTACTCTGTTTATTTGAATAATACCTTCAATGGTCTTACGCCTAAAATGAATGGTTTATTGAATCTCGATCGTAGTGATACACATGTTCATGCCAAAAGATATAGGATAGTAATGATAGTACCACCTACTTGTGGCACTGCCATTTAAGTCATATCGGTATAAAACGCATGAAGAAGCTCCATGTTGATGGATCTTTGGACTCACTCATTTTTGAAAGGATTGAGACATGCGAACCATGTTTGTTGGTAGATATGCATGAATAAACTCTATATAGATGGATCGTTTGTACTCACTTGATTTTGAATCACTTGAGACATGCAAATCATACCACATGGGCAAGATGACTGAAGCCTTGATTTTGATGTGTGCAGTCCAATGAGTGCTGAGGCATGTACTGGATATCGTTATGTTCTTACTTCACAGATGATTTGAGTAGATGTTGAGTAAATTTACTTGATGAATCACGAGTCTGAATTATTGAAAGGTTCAAGTAATTTCAGAGTGAAGTTGAACATCGTCGTGACAAGAGGATATAATGTCTATGATATGATCATAGAGATGAATATCTGAATTACAAGTTTGGCACAGAATTACGACATTGTGGAAATTGTTTCACAACTGATACAGCCTGGAACACCATAGTGTGATGGTGTGTCCGAACATCATAACTGCACCCTATTGGATATGATGCGTACCATGATGTCTCTTATCGAATTACCACAATAGTTTATGGGTTAGGCATTGGAGACAACCACATTCACTTTAATAGGGCACCACGTAATACCGATGAGATGACACCGTATGAACTATGGTTTAGAGAAACCCAAGCTGTCATTACTTAAAAGTTTGGGGCTGCAATGCTTATGTGAAAAAGTTTCAGGCTGATAAGCTCGAACCCAAAGCGGATAAATGCATCTTCATAGGACACCCAAAACAGTTGGGTATACCTCCTGTCTCAGATTCGAAAGCAATAAGGGATTGTTTCTAGAATCGGGTCCTTTCTCGAGGAAAAGTTTCTCTCGAAAGAATTGAGTGGGAGGATGGTGGAGACTTAATGAGGTTATTGAACCATCTCTTCAACTAGTGTGTGACAGGGCACAGGGAGATGTTCCTGTGGCACCTACACCAATTGAAGTGGAAGCTTATGATAGTGATCATGAAACTTCAGATCAAGTCACTACCAAACCTCGTGGGATGACAAGAATGCGTACTACTTTAGAGTGGTACGTAATCCTATCTTGGAAGTCATGTTGCTAGACAACAATGAACCTACGAGCTATGGAGAAGCGATAGTGGGCCCGGATTCCGATAAATGGCTCGAGGCCATATAATCCGAGAGAGGATCCATATATGAAAACAAAGTGTAGACTTTGGAAGAACTACTTGATGGTCGTAAGGCTGTTAGGTACATATGGATTTTAAAAGGAAGATGGACAATGATGGTAAGTATCACCATTAAGAAAGCTCGACTTGTCGTTAAGATGTTTTCCGACAAGTTCAAGGAGTTGACTACGGTGAGACTTTCTCACTCGTAGCGATGCTAAGAGTCTGTTGGAATAATATTAGCGATTACTACATTATTTATGAAATCTTGCAGATAGGATGTCAAAACATTGTTTCCTCGACGATTTTCTTGAGGAAAGGTTGTATGTGATACAACAGGAAGGTTTTGTCAATCCTGAAAGATGCTAATAAGTATGCAAAGCTCCAGCAATCCTTCTAAGGACTGGAGTAAGCATCTCGGAGTTGGAATGTATGCTTTGATGAGATGATCAAAGATTTTGGTGTATACAAAGTTTATGAGAAACTTGTATTTCCAAATAAGTGAGTGGGAGCACTATAGAATTTCTGATGAGTATATGTTGTTGACATATTGTTGATCAGAAATGATGTAGAATTTCTGGAAAGCATACAGGGTTATTTGGAAAGTGTTTTTCAATGGAAAACCTGGATTAAGCTATTTGAGCATTGAGCATCAAGATCTATAAAGATAGATCAAAACGCTTAATGGTACTTTCAAATGAGCACATACCTTGACATGATCTTGAAGGTGTTCAAGATGGATCAGTCAAAGAAGGAGTTCTTGCCTGAGTTGTAAGGTATGAAGTTGAGACTTAAAGCTCGACCACGGCAGAATAGAGAGAAAGGACGAATGCCGTTCCCTATGCTTAAGACGTAGGCTCTACAGTATGCTATGCTGTGCACCGCACCTGAAGTGTGCCTTGCCATGAGTCAGTCAAGGGGTACATGAGTGATCCAAGAATGGATCACAGGACAGCGGTCAAAGTTATCCTTAGTAACTAGTGGACTAAGGAATTTTCTCGATTATGGAGGTGGTAAAAGAGTTCTTCGTAAAGAGTTACGTCGATGCAAGCTTAACACCTATCCGGATAGCTCTGAGTAGAGATACCGGATACGTATAATGGAGCAACAATTTGGAATAGCTCCAAGTAGAACAGTTATTTGA
This sequence comes from Triticum monococcum, assembly GCA_034509565.1. Classification (NCBI taxonomy): domain Eukaryota; kingdom Viridiplantae; phylum Streptophyta; class Magnoliopsida; order Poales; family Poaceae; genus Triticum; species Triticum monococcum. The sequence goes on along the minus strand of CM067845.1, from coordinate 664,940,801 downwards.
AATGTCTCCAAATGTAGCGTAGTAGTTGCATCTACAAGATGACATAGAAATTTGCGAAGTACATACGGATCTGAATGTTGCAGACCCGTTGACTAAAACCTCTCTCACAAGCAACATGATCAAACCTAGAACTCATTGAGTGTTAATCACATAGTGATGTGAACTAGACTACTGACTCTAGTAAACTCTTGGGTGTTAGTCACATGGCGATGTGACCTGTGAGTGCTAATCACATGGCGATGTGAACTAGATTATTGACTCTAGTGCAAGTGGGAGACTGTTGGAAATATGCCCTAGAGGCAATAATAAATTGGTTATTATTATATTTCCTTGTTCATGATAATCGTTTATTATCCATGCTAGAATTGTATTGATAGGAAACTCAGATACAAGTGTGGATACATAGACAACACCATGTCCCTAGTAAGCCTCTAGTTGACTAGCTTGTTGATCAATAGATGGTTACGGTTTCCTGACCATGGACATTGGATGTTGTTGATAACGGGATCACATCATTAGGAGAATGATGTGATGGACAAGACCCAATCCTAAGCATAGCACTAGATCGTGTAGTTCGTATGCTAAAGCTTTTCTTATGTCAAGTATCATTTCCTTAGACCATGAGATTGTGCAACTCCCGGATACCGTAGGAGTGCTTTGGGTGTGCCAAACGTCACAAGTAACTGGGTGGCTATAAAGGTACACTACAGGTATCTCCGAAAGTGTCTGTTGGGTTGGCACGAATCGAGACTGGGATTTGTCACTCCATGTGACGGAGAGGTATCTCTGGGCCCACTCGGTAGGACATCATCATAATGTGCACAATGTGATAAAGGAGTTGATCACGGGATGATGTCTTACGGAACGAGTAAAAAGACTTGCCGGTAACGAGATTGAACAAGGTATCGGTATACCGACGATCGAATCTCGGGCAAGTATCGTACCGATAGACAAAGGGAATTGTATACGGGATTGATTAAGTCCTTGACATCGTGGTTCATCCGATGAGATCATCGTGGAACATGTGGGAGCCAACATGGGTATCCAGATCCCGCTGTTGGTTATTGACCGGAGAACGTCTCGGTCATGTCTGCATGTCTCCCGAACCCGTAGGGTCTACACACTTAAGGTTCGATGACGCTAGGGTTATAAAGGAAGTTTGTATGTGGTTACCGAATGTTGTTCGGAGTCCCGGATGAGATCCCGGACGTCACGAGGAGTTCTGGAATGGTCCGGAGGTAAAGATTTATATACGGGAAGTCCTGTTTTGGTCACCGGAAAAGTTTCGGGGTTTATCGATAATGTACCGGGACCAACGGAGGGGTCCGGGGGTCCACCGGGGGGGCATGGGCCCCAGAGGCATACATGGGCCAAGTGTGAGAAGGCACCAGCCCCTAGGTGGGCTAGGGCACCTCCCACCATGGCCCATGCGCCTAGAAGGGGAGAGGGGGCAAACCCTAAGGGCAGATGGGCCCTAAGGCCCATGCTCCCTGCGCCTCCCTCTCCTCCCCCTCTTGGCCGCCACCCAAAACCCATCTAGGGCTGCCGCCCCTAGGGGTGGGAACCCTAGAGGGGGCGCAGCCCCCTCCCCTTCCCCTATATATACTTGGCCTAGGGGCTGCCCAACACACACGATCTGATCTCTCCCCGTTGGTGCAGCCCTGCCTCTCTCTTCCTCCTCTCCCGCGGTACTTGGCGAAGCCCTGCAGGATTGCCATGCTCCTCCACCACCACCACGCCGTTGTGCTGCTGCTGGATGGAGTCTTCCTCAACCTGTCCCTCTCTCCTTGCTGGATCAAGGCGTGGGAGACATCATCGGGTTGTACGTGTGTTGAACGCGGAGGTGCCGTCCGTTCGGCACTAGGATCATCGGTGATTTGGATCACGACGAGTACGACTCCATCAACCCCGTTCACTTGAACGCTTCCGCTTAGCGATCTACAAGGGTATGTAGATGCACTCTCCTTCCCCTCGTTGCTGGTCTCTCCATAGATAGATCTTGGTGACACGTAGGAAATTTTTGAATTTCTGCTACGTTCCCCAACATGTACGTCGCATGTCCGGACAACTACATCATCATCGACGACACCGATTCGGATCCAAGTGAACCCGACTTTGAAGACGAAGCTGGAGCGGACATCATGGAGTCTTCCACCGGTTCAAATTTTTAGATGACCACAAAATATTAGTAGTATTTCCCCCATGTAAACACTATAGTTTGATGCACTTTTGCGATAGCTAGATCGATTGTAAGCCCTTGTTTGAATTGAATGAAGTGATTTTGTGTGCATTTGCTCATGTGCATTGGGGTAGTGTTTTCTCTTTAGACCTCACTCTATTCTTATTTCTCGTCTTTTCTAAACCCTCAGATGCCTTCGAGACGTGACAATGGATTTCCACCGAAGCTCACTCAGTTGATCCAGCAGCAGAATCAATTGATGTAGATGTTAGTCCAGAATCAGCGGAACAACAACAACAACAACAACCCACCTCCACCACCGCCACCTGTTGACCACTTAGCCCGTTTCCTTAGGCTGAATCTGCCGGTGTTTTCTAGTAGCACCGAGCCGATAGTAGCAGACGATTGGCTCCGCAAGATAGGAAGGGAGTTAACCACTGCAGGATGCACAGATGGTGAGAAAGTGAAGTTTGCCGCACATCAGCTCGACGGACCCGCGGCAGCATGGTGGGAGAATTTCACAGCCACCTTCCCAGTTGACACTGTCACATGGGATTAGTTTTAGCAAGCTTTCCGCACTGCACATGTTTCAGCAGGAGCTATGGCGATGAAGAAGCGTGAGTTTTGCAACTTACGCCAAGGAGGAAGGACAGTTGGCCAGTACGTTGACGACTTCAGCAAGTTAGCACGTTATGCCCCAGATGACGTTGCTACGGATGCAACCAAGCAGGAGAAGTTTCTGGAAGGATTGAATGATGAGCTAAGCATGCAGTTGATGGTAGCAAGTTTCAACAACTACCAGGAGTTGGTAGATCGTGCCATCATGATTGAAGGGAAGCAACAGCAGATTGAGAACCGCAAGAGGAAGTATGGACAGGGGAAGTATAACTCTGGAGCCCAGCAGAAGCCCCGTTTTACCTCTAAATCGGGATTTCAGTTTCAGCATACCCATGGAGGAGGTAGTTCGCACAACCATAACAGCCACAAGAATGGTAATGGGAATGGAGGAAGCAACGGCCAGAACCGTACCACCCCATCAACCCCAGCCAAGAGAGATCTGAGTCACGTCACCTGTTTCAAGTGTTCCAAGACTGGACATTATGCCAATGAATGTCCTGAAGGCCAGAATGGAAATGGCAATGGGAGCTCAGGGAAGAAGCCGAACCCTTTCAATAGGGGACAGGTGAACCACGTTAACGTGGAGGAGGTTGAAGATCAGCCTGATGCAGTAATCGGTAAGTTTTTGGTTAAGTCATTTACCGCACTCGTTCTTTTTGATACTGGTGCATCACATTCATACATATCAAGGGGATTTGTGGAAAAATATAGCCTGCCCACTAGGACTCTTAAAACGCCTATGCTAGTAAGTTCGCCAGGAGCTGAGTACATGGCCAGTCAAGGATGTTTTCAAGTGCCATTAAGCATAGGAAGGCATGTTTTCCCAACGGATTTAATCATTCTGGAATCTCAAGGTCTGGATGTAATTCTCGGTATGGATTGGCTGTCGATGTATGGAGGAAACATCGATTGTGCTAGTAAGTCAATTTTGCTTACAACGCCAGAAGGAAGAAGGATCAAGTATGTATCCCGGCATGTGCCAAATAGGACACAAGTAAATTGCCTAACATGAGTTGTGCAGGAGGAAGTACCAGTGGTGAAGGATTTTCCTGATGTATTTCCTGAAGAGTTGCCAGGCATGCCACCGGATAGAGACATTGAGTTTTTGATTGAGTTATTGCCAGGTACAGGCCCAATATCAAAGAGACCATACCGGATGCCAGCAAAGGATTTGGTAGAAATTAAGAATCAGATTAAGGAGTTATTGGAGAAAGTTTACATTCACCCAAGTTCTTCGCCCTGGGGATCACCCGTAGTTCTAGTGGAGAAGAAGGATGGATCATTAAGGATGGTTGTTGATTACCGTGGATTGAATGAAGTAACCATCAAGAACAAGTACCCACTGCCAATGATTAATGATCTGTTTGATCGTTTGCAAGGAGCTAAAGTGTTTTCCAAGATCGACTTGCGATCAGGCTACCACCAGTTGAAGATCTGAGAGCAGGACATACCTAAGACAGCATTCACCACAAGATATGGACTGTATGAGTATACCGTTATGTCATTTGGATTGACTAACGCGCCTGCTTATTTTATGAACCTGATGAACAAAGTGTTTATGGAGTTTTTGGATAAGTTCGTCGTAGTGTTCATTGATGATATCCTGGTTTATTCAAAGAATGAAAACGAGCACAAGGAACATTTGCGTTTGGTTTTGGAGAAACTAAGGGAACATCAGTTATATGCCAAATTTAGCAAATGTGAGTTTTGGTTGAAGGAAGTAGGATTCCTCGGACACATTATATCCGGAGAAGGGATAGCAGTTGACCCTGCAAAGGTTGAGACCGTAACCAAATGGGAAGCACCAACGACAGTTGGAGAGATCCGGAGTTTTCTTGGACTCGCAGGATACTACCGGAGATTCATTAAGAACTTTTCAAAGATTGCAAAGCCTATGACTAAATTGTTGAAGAAGGATACCAAGTTCAATTGGACTGAGGAGTGTGAGGCTAGTTTTCAGGAGTTGAAGAAACGATTGGTTACCTCACCAGTGTTGATTTTGCCAGATCAGACCAATGATTATGAGGTGTATTGCGACGCTTCACGTCGAGGACTTGGAGCAGTGCTTATGCAGGAAGGAAGAGTTGTTTCGTATGCTTCACGACAATTGAAGCCTCATGAGTTGAATTACGCCACGCATGATTTGGAGTTAGCAGCCGTAGTGCATGCATTGAAGACATGGAGACATTTCCTCATTGGAAATCATTGTGAGGTGTACACGGATCACAAGAGTTTGAAGTACATTTTCACGCAGAAGGAGTTGAATCTCAGACAAAGGAGATGGTTGGAGCTCATCAAGGATTATGACATGAGATTGCATTACCATCCCGGTAAAGCTAATGTAGTAGGTGACGCATTGAGCCGCAAGAGCCACGTCAATACGTTAACAACGGAGGAAATACCCAAGGAGTTAGCAGAAAACCTTCATGAATTAAGTTAGATATAGTTCCGAAAGGCTATGTAGCAGCATTGGAGATTCAGTCAACATTGATGGATAAAATCAGAGAAGCTCAGAAATCTGACAAGGAGATTGCTTCTATAAAGGAGAAACTAAGCAAAGGAAAAGCAAAGGGATTTCGTGAGGATGAGCACGATACCCTATGGTTTGAGGACCGTGTTTACATGCCAAATGACCCGGAGATCAGGAAGTTGATTCTACAAGAGGCACATGATTCACCATATTCGATTCACCCGGAAAATACTAAGATGTATTTGGATTTGAAGGAGACATTCTGGTGGACCGGAATGAAGAAGGATATTGCAGCATATGTAGCAGTTTGTGACGTATGTCATAGAGTAAAGGCAGAGCATCAGAAGCCAGCCGGATTGTTACAACCATTGCCGATACCCGAATGGAAGTGGGATAAGATAGGCATGGATTTTATCACAGGACTACCCAGGACGAAGGCAGGATATGACTCGATATGGGTAGTAGTTGATCGTTTGACGAATGTAGCACATTTCATTCCAGTTAAGACCACTTACACCAGTGCTAAGTTGGCAAAGATATAGATGAGTAGGATCATTTGTTTGCATGGAGTTCCGAGGAGTATTGTATCAGATAAGGGAACCTAATTTACCTCAAAGTTTTGGAATCAGTTGCATGAAACTTTGGGAACCAGGCTAGAGTTCAGCACCGCTTTTCATCCGCAGACAGATGGACAGACCGAGAGAGTCAATCAGATTTTGGAAGATATGCTGAGAGCTTGTGCACTAGATTATGGATCTAGTTGGGACGATAACTTGCCGTATGCGGAGTTTTCGTATAACAACAGCTACCAAACCAGTTTGAAGATGGCACCTTTCGAAGCTTTGTACGGAAGGAGGTGCAGGACACCGTCGTCATGGGACGAAGTTGGAGACCGTCAGTTCTTTGGACCAGATTTGATTAAGGAGTCTGAACGGAAAGTTAAGTTGATTCGCGATAGGCTCAAGGTAACCCAGTCCAGGCAAAAGAGCTACACAGATTCTAAACGCAAGGAGACAGTTTACGAAACCGGAGACAAAGTTTATCTCCGAGTATCCCCACTACGAGGAGTTAAGCGCTTTGGAGTTAAGGGAAAATTAGCACCGCGTTTCGTTGGACCATATAAGATCTTGCAACATATGGGAGAAGTCGCTTATAAGTTGGAATTACCAGAGGGATTGTCAGGAGTTCATGACGTATTCCATGTTTCTCAGCTGAAGAAATGTCACGCCGAGATGGCGGAGGTACCGTTAAGAGATACAGTGCCGCTTGAAGCGATTTAGTTGAAGGACGACTTAACATATGAAGAGAAACCAGTCAAGATTCTCGAGTTTGCCAACCGAGTTACCCGGAGCAAGGTTATCAAGTTTTGCAAAGTTCAGTGGAACCACCACTCAGAGGATGAAGCCACCTGGGAGAGAGAAGAAGATTTGCTCAAGGACCACCCTCACCTATTTTCTAGCCAACCCGAATCTCGAGGGCGAGATTCATCTTAAGGGGGGTAGGTTTGTAACATCCCAAATTTTCAATTTGGAATGTTATACACTAGATCATCATGCATATCATATTTTCTTGCATTTTGGTCGATCCTAGAAATTTCACGCAACTCAAGGACCCTCGGAGAGAGTTGGAGATTTCGTCATTTTCATATTTGAGTTCTTCTCAAATTTTGAAAAGAGGATCATTGGTTTTGTCGGAGTTCTTTTGCATTTTATTTGGATAGGGTAAAATGCGCATTTTCAAAAAATGCATTTTAGGCCCGGAGAAAAGTTCATTTTGTTCGACTCAATTTTAGGAGTCGGAGAAAATTTACTTTGGGAGTTTTGGAGTTCGTTTAGATTTCTTTTCTTTTCTTTTTCTGCGCGCGTAACCGATTTAAAAAAAAATCCCGCAGCGCGCCTAGGCCAAGGCCCAGCAGCCGGCCGGCCAGGCCATCGCGCGCCTAGCGTCGCGCCTGCGCAGGAAGCCGCCGCCGCCGCCCCAAGTGGAGTCCCTCTTGGACTCCATCTCCATCTCCTCTCCCTCTCCTTCTCTTTTTCTTGCCCCCTCCCCCAAGTCTCCTCTCCCCTCACCGATATAAATACCAACACCCCCCCTCTAAACCCCACACCACCCCGCGCCTCCCCAAGCCGCGCCTCACCCCGCGCCGCACCGCCCTTGTACCGCCGCCGCCACCCCATAGCGCCACCGCCGCCGCCCTACATCGTCGCCGCCGCCGCCTTGCGCCGCCGCCGGAGCCCCTCGCCGGAACCTCGCCGGAGGTAGCCGCGCCGCGCCTCTCTTTTTCCCCTCGGATTGGTTTTTCTTATAAACCGTTCCGGTTCTTTTCTTCTCTTCCGATTCGTTTTCTTTTCGTTCTTCGTTTTGATTTATTTTCCGAAACCCTAGATCGATTTTGTTTTCTTTTCCGGTTTAGTTGCCTAGAGACCGTTCGCCGGACCGTTCGTCTTAACGAATGTGATCACCGGATTGTTCCCGGTTAACGAACGTCCGTTCGTTCAACCGTTCTTCTTTTTCTTTTCATCGGATTTATTCCGTGATCGTGATCTCAGATCCGATCTTCGTTCTAGTCTATCTTCTCGCTCGTTTATTGGAATCAGGTGATTCAAGCGCCTGGAGTTTCGTTTCGAAACCGCCGTTCCGACTAATCAACTTAAATAGGTTTTGCTACGGTAAAATTTGACCTAGTTTCAACTTGCTAGAACCGAGTTGTTTTCTTCCGCCGTTTGTTTTCCGTTGCTTTGTTCGGTTCTTTCTCTCTTTGCAACCGGAGTTCTTAAGTTGAACTATCTGGTTCGATCTCTTGTTCGAGTTTTACCTGTGCATTAGATGAGTACTTATTGTATGCCTGTTGTTTGTCTGCGATAGATTACCCGGATTGCGCCGCCTGTTACTTCGAATCTCTAGGACTCGCGGATCATCAGCAAGGCAAGTAACACTTTGATCATACCTTTTCTACAACCCAGTTTTATTGCATTAGATCAATCCTCACACATTGCATGATTAGGATCTAATTAAATTGTGGGATGGGAAGTAGATGAGGTAGTACCTATTACCTGTTTATTATGAAACCTTTGGGAGTTACTTCTACGTTTGCTTATTATGCCATGCTATGCTAGTAGACGTGGATTGGGTGAGTGATATCCATGACAGATGTGAGATTGATAATTTTAATGGTTTATCTAAGGTGGCAACTTAAACACACATCTGGGTGGATTGAGGCACCTGATGTCTATCAGGACTTGCCTGTTTTCTTTTGGACCACCACCCAGGCTCAAAGGGATCATAAGATCTTTCGTGCTAGAAACTTCCGTGTGCAGCCACAAGCCAATATGGGCTCTGGCATAGTTGACTAAGTCGTGCGAACTCTTACCGGGTAGACTAGCAGATGTAGGGGAAAGTAGGTGTACCGGTCTATCCATCGTAAGGTGCTAGCGCTTCTGAAAGACTGTGTCTCGGTCATCCGTTTCTCAAACATTAGTAGTGCGAGAAATCCAACGGAGGCGATCGAGTCTTGTGGGGAAAAGTGCGCAAACCTCTGCAGAGTGTAATAAACTAATCATGATTAGCCGTGTCCCTAGTTATGGACATCTTGAGTATCTAGTACTTGAACATCATGTGAATCTCATCATGTTACTTCTAAATTAATATTGTTGGGTTATTGATGATTACTTTTAATTGGGATTGAGGATGCTGTCAACCATTCTCAATGTTTAACAACAACCATGATAGTTAAATAAATTTATTCCTTTGCAGTAGGGAAAAATTGGCTTTACGCAAAACAGTAACCATAGAGCTTTCCACCAGCCAAATATGCATATAGTATAGCTGTTTCATTTCATTACTCTCTATGTGTTACCTTGCCAGCATATTCCATGTGCTGGCCCGTTTTCGGGCTGCAACTTTCATGTTGCAGACATTTCAGATGACGAGTATGGTGCTTTTAGGTCGTGGTTCTATACTCAGTGATGCCGTTGGAGTTGATGGACCCATTTATCTTCCAAGTCTTCCGCTGTTATCGATATTAGATGGCCTTAAGCCATATTTATTGTAATAAGTTCTCTTTTGAGACATTGATGTAATAAGTGTGTGATTGCCACTCTGCTATAAATCCTTCGAAGTACTGTGTGGTGTCAGCATTACTGATCCAGGGATGACACCGGAGCATAGTAGACTTGATCCATTTGGGTCGGGTCGCTACAGAGATGGTATCAGAGCACACGCTGACTGTAGGACACGACCACTAAGTTAAAGCCATAGATCACTATTCTATCCTCATTTTCTAACTCCTCATCTTTTCTACTCTTTAGGATGAGGAACGCGAAGATCAAGTACGCTCAACCGGATGAAGGCACACCTTTTGGATTTCACTTGAAGGAAGTCACCAAGTACCTAAACATTGGATTACCAAGTTTCATGGGAACCTTCAACGCCACTCTACCTGAAGAGGAGCGCTGGAAGATTCAAGCTCACGTTCCGGGAAGGACATTCGCGCTAATCACAAAGCCCACAGATAGTGTTTTCAATGCACCAACTTGGAGTCTAGGAAGGAGCATGGCAGCCCATATCACCATAGGACGCATTGGAGAAGTTTATCAAGAAGACCTCAAGGACACTATCTACCAGATTTGCGGACGCCGAGACGAACAATGGGAGTTAGTCACCACCAAGAAGGAGAGATCCATTACAGCTTTCATCCAGGAGTTAAACCAGCACATTCGACGCCACGAGAACCAGATGTGCAATGATATGATAGAGTTGAAGAATGCGAAGGCAAGGATCATCGAGCTAGAAGGAGAACTGAAGGCTACACGCAAGGACTACATGGACGAGATCGTAGCTCTAGCAAGACACAACGGCGATCTTAAGCAAGAGATTGAAGAACTCAAGATGGAGTTAGCATCCAGGAAGGAAGACATGTACGTCGCATGTCAGGACAACTACATCATCATCGACGACACCGATTCGGATCCAAGTGAACCCGACTTTGAAGACGAAGCTGGAGCGGACTTCATGGAGTCTTCCACCGGTTCAAATTTTTAGATGACCACCAAATATTAGTAGTATTTCCCCCATGTAAACACTATAGTTCGATGCACTTTTGCGATAGCTAGATCGATTGTAAGCCCTTGTTTGAATTGAATGAAGTGATTTTGTGTGCATTTTCTCATGTGCATTGGGGTAGTGTTTTCTCTTTAGACCTCACTCTATTCTTATTTCTCGTCTTTTCTAAACCCTCAGATGCCTCCGAGACGTGACAATGGATTTCCACTGGAGCTCACTCAGTTGATCCAGCAGCAGAATCAATTGATGCAGATGTTAGTCCAGAATCAGCAGAACAACAACAACAACAACAACAACCCACCTCTACCACCGCCACCTGTTGACCACTTAGCCCGTTTCCTTAGGCTGAATCCGCCGGTGTTTTCTAGTAGCACCGAGCCAATAGTAGCAGACGATTGGCTCCGCAAGATAGGAAGGGAGTTAACCACTGCAGGATGCACAGATGGTGAGAAAGTGAAGTTTGCCGCACATCACCTCGACGGACCCGCGGCAGCATGGTGGGAGAATTTCACAACCACCTTCCTAGTTGACACTGTCACATGGGAGTTTCAGCAAGCTTTCCGCACTGCACATGTTTCAGCAGGAGCTATGGCCATGAAGAAGCGTGAGTTTCGCAACTTACGCCAAGGAGGAAGGACAGTTGGCCAGTACGTTGACGACTTCAGCAAGTTAGCACGTTATGCCCCAGATGACGTTGCTACGGATGCAACCAAGCAGGAGAAGTATCTGGAAGGATTGAATGATGAGCTAAGCATGCAGTTGATGGTAGCAAGTTTCAACAACTACCAGGAGTTGGTAGATCGTGCCATCATGATTGAAGGGAAGCAACAGCAGATTGAGAACCGCAAGAGGAAGTATGGACAGGGGAAATATAACTCTGGAGCCCAGCAGAAGCCCCATTTTACTCCTAAATCGGGATTTCAGTTTCAGCATACCCATGGAGGAGGTAGTTCGCACAACCATAACAGCCACAAGAATGGTAATGGGAATGGAGGAAGCAACGGCCAGAACCGTACCACCCCATCAACCCCAGCCAAGAGAGATCTGAGTCAAGTCACCTGTTTCAAGTGTTCCAAGACCGGACATTATGCCAATGAATGTCCTGAAGGCCAGAATGGAAATGGCAATGGGAGCTCAGGGAAGAAGCCGAACCCTTTCAATAGGGGACAGGTGAACCACGTTAACGTGGAGGAGGTTGAAGATCAGCCTGATGCAGTAATCGGTAAGTTTTTGGTTAAGTCATTTACCGCACTCGTTCTTTTTGATACTGGTGCATGGTCAATGATTTATACTACGTAATCTTTGGAAAGGGTCCCGGTGGACTAGCTGTTCCGAATGACGCTGAGGGACACGCACCCATGTGGAAGAAGAAATCTATATTTTGGGACCTACCCTACTGGAAAGACCTAGAGGTCCGCTCCTCAATCAACGTGATGCATGTGACGAAGAACCTTTGCGTGAACCTGCTAGGCTTCTTGGGCGTGTATGGGAAGACAAAAGATACACCTGAGGCACGGGAGGACCTGCAACGTTTGCACGAAAAAGACGGCATGCCTCCGAAGCAGTATAAAGGTCCTGCCAGCTACGCTCTTAAGAAAGAAGAGAAAGAAATCTTCTTTGAATGCCTGCTCAGTATGAAGGTCACGACTGGCTTCTCGTCGAATATAAAGGGAATAATAAATATGCCAGAGAAAAAGTTTCAGAACCTAAAGTCTCATGACTGCCACGTGATTATGACGCAACTGCTTCCGGTTGCATTGAGGGGGCTTCTACTAGAAAACGTCCGATTAGCCATTGTGAAGCTATGTGCCTTCCTCAATGCAATCTCTCAGAAGGTGATCGATCCAGAAATCGTACCAAGGCTAAGGAGTGATGTGGCGCAATGTCTTGTCAGTTTCGAGCTGGTGTTCCCACCATCCTTCTTCAATATCATGACGCACGTCCTAGTTCATCTAGTCGACGAGATTGTCATCCTGGGGCCCGTATTTCTACACAATATGTTCCCCTTTGAGAGGTTCATGGGAGTCCTAAAGAAATATGTCCGTAACCGCGCTAGGCCAGAAGGAAGCATCTCCATGGTCCATCAAACGGAGGATGTTATCGGGTTTTGTGTTGACTTCATTCCTGGCCTTAAGAAGATAGGTCTCCCTAAATCGCGGTATGAGGGGAGACTGACTGGAAAAGGCACTCTTGGAAGAGACTCAATAATATGCAGGGACGGATATTCTTGGTCTCAAGCACACTACACAGTTCTACAGAACTCTACCTTGGTGACCCCGTATGTCGATGAACACAAGAACAGTCTGCGCTCCAAACACCCGGAGCAGTGCGATGACTGGATTACATGTGAACACATCAGGACTTTCAGCAGTTGCTTGGAAACACGTCTCAAAGGTGACAACACTGTTTGTGATGAGTTGTACTTGTTGTCCAGGGGACCATCTTTGACTGTATTGACTTACAAAGGATACGATATAAATGGGAATACATTTTACACGATCGCCCAAGATCAAAAGAGCACCAACCAAAACAGCGGTGTCCGCTTTGATGCAGCAACCAAGAGCAGAAAGGACACATATTATGGTTACATAGTGGACATATGGGAACTTGACTACGGACCTGATTTTAAGGTCCCTTTGTTTAAGTGCAAATGGGTCAATCTGTTAGGCGGCGGGGTACAGGTAGACCCACAGTACGGAATGACAACAGTGGATCTGAAAAATCTTGGGTACACTGACGAACCGTTCGTCCTAGCCAATGATGTGGCACAGGTTATCTATGTGAAGGACATGTCTACCAAACTGAGAAAAAGAAAAGATAAGGAAGCGAATACATCATACGATGAGCCAAAGCGCCACATAGTTCTTTCAGGAAAAAGGGACGTCCTGGGAGTGGACGGCAAGACAGACATGTATGAAGATTATGAAAAGTTTCATGAAATTCCTCCCTTCAATGTCAAGGCTGACCCAAGCATCCTGATAAACAATGAAGATTATCCATAGTTACGGCGCAATAAGCAAATGACACAAGCAAAGAAAAAGTGAAGACTTTCTCCCGCAACTTTGCAACACACGAACATGCTACCATTGTCCGTTTTGTACATGCACATGCTATGTGGGTGAAATTATGATACCATCCCAACTTTCAACTTTTTCAGAGTTCATTTGAAATGCTTTCATGTCTTATGGTTCGGCCCTCGTAATACCATGACCATTAGTCCCTGGCCCATGCCAACTTTCAACTTTCAACTTTCTAAAACTAATGGCACTAACAGAAAGTTTATAATTTTGCTCCTCGCCCCTGGCCCATGACCATTAGTCCCAGTTTGTGCCACAAACCGGGACTAAAGGGTTGGTCCTCATTGCGGGCAGAGTTTAGTCCCACCTCGCCAACCGAAGGGGGCTCACACCAGTTTATAAGCCCTTCCCTCTCTGCCTTGTTGAGCTCCTCTCAAAGTGAAAATAGATGCCCTAATAGAGAAAAGTTTAACCTAAATTCATAGTGAATTTCTCTGAAATTCATACAAATTTACTAGGAATTTAGGTTGAATTTTCTCTATAAGCGCATCTATTCTCATTTTTTAGTAAGTTAATCACAAACTTGTGATTCAAACAATTTTCAAAGAATTCAAATTTTAACTATTCAAATTGGAAAACTAATGGCACTAACAGAAAGTTTATAATTTTTCTAAAACTAATGGCACTAACAGAAAGTTTATAATTTTGCTAACCTAAAGGCAAACAGAATTAAAAATTAAAGCAAAAAACAAAAGAAAATAAATAATGCAAAAAACAAATTAAAAAAACTGGAAAAAACTATTTTTATAGTAAAGTTAATCAGAAAATAAAATAAATAAAGCAACAAAGAAAACAAAATAACTAAAAAAGTGTTTTCAAATTTGAAAACTAATGGCACTAACAGAAAGTTTATAATTTTTCTAAAACTAATGGCACTAACAGAAAGTTTATAATTTTGCTAACCTAAAAGCAAACAGAATTAAAAATTAAAGCAAAAAACAAAAGAAAATAAATAATGCAAAACAAAAATAAAAAACAGGAAAAAACTATTTTTATAGTAAAGTTAATCACAAAATAAAATAAATAAAGCAACAAAGAAAACAAAAAAAACTAAAAAAGTGTTTTCAAATTTGAAAACTAATGGCATTAACAAAAGGTTTATAATTTTTCTAAAACAAAAGAAAATAAATAAAGCAACAAAAAAATGCGACCTACTGGGCCACCACGGCCTGAATACGACTAGAAACCCTACCATGGGCCAGGATTCAGGCCCGCAGCAGGCCGAGTAGGCCCACAGGCATTGTAGTGACAGATTAGGCCTGAAAGCCTGCAGTTGAGAGGAGCTCGGGAGGGTGGGCGCAGCAGCGCTTATAAACCACTCCCGAGCCCTCTCAACTAGCGAGGTGGGACTAAACTTTTGGGGGCGGGGCAACACAAGGCCATTGGTCCCGGTTGGTGGCACCAACCGGAACTAAAGGGGGCATTGGTCACGGTTCGTGGAACCAACCGTGACCAATGCCCCCCTTTAGTCCCGGTTGGTGCCACCAACCGGGACCATAGGCCTCTGCTTCCCGCCCTTTCGGCTGTTGAAAAGAGACCTATGGTCCCGGTTGGTGGCACCAACCGGGACCAAAGGGGGGCATTGGTCACGGTTCGTGCCATGAACCGGGACCATTGCTCTGGGTATATAAGGTAGCACTTGTGAAAATTTCGCCAACCGCTCCCATTCGCCCCCGACGCCCCAGGCCGTTCATCTTTGTCGTCGCCGCCCCGAGCCCGTCGTCGCCCGCTCCCCGTCGCCGTCGCCCCGCGCCGCCGCAGGCCTTGTCCCCGTCGCTGCTTGCGCCATCGCCGGCCTCCTCCTCGTCGTTGCACGCGCCATCTCCGGCCCCCTCCCCGTCGCCCCGCGCCGCGTCGCCGGCCTCCTCCCCGTCGCGCCCCCAGTGAGCTCCCCCCTTCCCATCGATCCCTGTCGCTCTAACCATCGCCGCCGCCGCCGCTGCTCTCTGTGTGATAAAAATTTTCATATGTGTATGCATATGCTCATATGTATTTGGATTTGGCTATGTATGTATATGCTCTCTGTATATGGATTTGGCTATGTATATGCTCTCTGTATATGCTCATATGTATGTATGTTCATATAGCATTTTTTCTATATATGAATTATTTTTTTGTTCATGGATATATGCTAAAGAAAACGAGGGGGGTGATAGATGATGATGAGGGGTCAAGAGTGGGACGAGAGGTCGAGAGGTGTCGAGGGGAGAAAAAAATGTTATCAGGGACGAGGGTCGTCGAGGGGTCGAGAGAGGGACGAGGGGTCGAGAGGGGTCAAGAGGGGTACGAACCGGGACCAATACTCTATGTATATAAGCAGGACTTAGAAAGAAGAAGAGGAGAAATAAATAAGAAGAAGAAAAAAGAAGAAAAAGAAGAGGAGAAGAAGAAAGGGATAGTGGAGAAGAAGAGAAAATAGAATATATTCTATTTTTTCTTCTTCTCCACTATTCCTTTCTTCTTCTCCTCTTTTTTTTCTTCGATCTTCTCCTCTAGCTATTCCTTTGTTCTTCTCCTCTTTCTTCTTCTTCTTCTTCTTCTTCTTCTTCTTCTTCTTCTTCTTCTTCTTAATTTTTATCGGGAACGAGGGTGTCGAGGATCGCCGAGGGGTCGAGGGTCGGGAACTAGGGTAGAGGGTCGAGGGTCGTTAAGGGGTCAAGGGTCAAGGGTTCGAGGGTTCTATAGGGTCGAGGGTCGAGGGTTCCAGGGTCGTCTAGGGGTCGAGGGTTCCAGGGTCGTCGAGGGTTCGAGGGGTCGAGGATCGCCGAGGGGTCGAGAGAGGTTTCCTGGTGTCAAAGTATTGAAGAAATCCATGGCTTCATCATTAGCCGGAAGTAACCAGGGCATGACGAAGTCCTCCAAAATTATTTTGGAATGGTGTCCCGGATAGGATAATTTGCCTTTTTGTATGAATTTCAGCAAAGGCCTTCCAAATAATGATATTTGGAAGGTTCTTGCTGAACTTTGTACCAAAAAGCGAATTATCCTATCTAGGACTCCGTTCCAAAATAACTTTGGAGAGCTTCGTACCATCATGCACATGTTACTTTCGCCTAATGATGAAGACATGGTTTTGTTGAATCCTTTGACACTAGGCAACCTCCCGACCCCTCGGCGATCCTCTCGAACATGAGAGGAAGAAGAGGATCGCCGAGGGGTCGAGGGTTCCAGGGTCGTCGAGGGTTCGAGGGGTCGAGGATCGCCGAGGGGTCGAGAGACGTTTCCTAGTGTCGAAGTATTGAAGAAATCCATGGCTTCATCATTAGCCAGAAGTAACCAGGGCATGACGAAGTCCTCCAAAATTATTTTGGAATGGTGTCCCGGATAGGATAATTTGCCTTCTTGTATGAATTCCAGCAAAGGCCTTCCAAATAACGATATTTGGAAGGTTCTTGCTGAACTTTGTACCAAAAAGCGAATTATCCTATCTAGGACTCCGTTCCAAAATAACTTTGGAGAGCTTCGTACCATCATGCACATGTTACTTTCGCCTAATGATGAAGACATGGTTTTGTTGAATCCTTTAACACTAGGCAACCTCCCGACCCCTCGGCGATGCTCTCGAACATGAGAGGAAGAAGAGGATAAAAAAAGAAGAGGAGAAGAAGAAAAAAAGAGGAGAAGAAAGAATAGAGGAGAAGTCTCCTCTATTCTTTCTTCTCCTCTTTTTTTCTTCTTCTTCCTCTTTTTTTTATCGGGAACGAGGGTCGTCGAGGGACATAGATGTAGTGTCGTCGTTGTCGATATATACCCCCTCCCGATAGCTTCAACACGTGGGGGGGGTCGATATTACCCCCTCCTTGAAGCATTCTCGAGGCCACCCCAAACCCTTGAAGCGTTGTCGAGGCCACCCCAAACCCTAGAGAAGCAGCGTCGAGGCCACTAATTAATATATATGATTCCTTACTATGATTAGGTAGCTAGTTCTACGTTTGCCACTAATGTATCCATCTGTCATGTTTGAATAATAATTGCCATGTTGTAAATATTTGTAGAAACTATGGACACCACCCGAGACGAAGCAAAAGAAGCGTTGTTGAGGGACATAATCACAGAAGGAAGTGATGCCGTCTCGTTGTTTCTCAACGACACCAATGGTCTGGAAGGAGAGGGTGAAGAAGCTGGCTACGGTGACCTAATGCCGGTGCAAGAAGAAGAACATGAGGACGGCTCCGGTGACCCAATGCCGGTGCAAGAAGGAGACCGTGATGACGGCTCCGGTGACCGAACCAAGTCCGGCCAGGTATATATATTAGTTAAGCATGTGCTGACTAGCTGATTGATGCATTCATTGTTTTGGTATGTACACATATTAACTAAATCTTTGTTCTTTTTTCTAGCCCTCCGGATCGAGCACAACTTCGGTAAAGAGACGAGGCCCGAAGAAAAAGTTGAGCTCGGATGAAAGGTTTGAGATCATAGCAATCGCGCCCGACAGCCAACCGATTGAACCCATACGAACAAAGAACGCATTTGTTGCTTAGTGCGGGGTTCTGGTTAGGGACAAGATCCCGATAAGCATCCAGCAATGGTTTAAGCCGGGTACAGAAGACCCTGAGGTGTCTTATGTCAATGATATGCAAAAAAATGATCTTTGGACTGAGCTGAAGTCAAATTTCACCCTACCGCCAGAGGATAATCCAGAGAACCCAGTTAAAGAGCAATTAATCAAGTCTTTTGCTCTTAAGAGGATGGCAGAACTATTCAGGAGGTGGAAGAAAGAGCTGAATAAGTTTGTCGAAAATAATGAGACACCAGAATTCAAGGGCAGATATGAGAAGATCAGAGATCACTGGCCCGCATTTGTGGCCCACAAGACATCGGAAAAGAGTAAGAAGATGTCGGCGACAAACAAGCAAAATGCTGCGAAGAAGAAGCTTCACCATCGCACGGGGTCAGGTGGCTACCTCGTAGCCCGGCCTAAGTGGGCCAAGACTGAGAATGATCTGGTTGATAAAGGGATCGAACCAGAGACAATTAACTGGCCAGACCATTGCCGGACTTGGTTCTTCGGGGTTGGCGGAACCTTGGACCCTGTAACAGGGAAGTGCATTTGGACGAACGATCAAATGGACATACCAGTCAGGAAGCTTAAGCAGTATATCAAAGCAGCGCAGGAAGGGACGTTCTTTCCAGACAGAGAGAACGACGAGCTCACAATGGCCCTCGGGAATCCTGAGCACCCTGGACGGACATGAGGCACGCCAGGCTCCATTCCGTGGAAGGTTGGGTTTCTGGACGCAGGCGGTTACAAATCCCATGAGAGGAGGAAAAAAGTGCAGTAGACCCAAATGCAGGTGCTGCAAGCAAGGGTAGACGCGATAGAGGAACGAGAAGCAAATTGCAGCAAACGTATTGCCGAAGCTTCCCCCGAAGCTACCCCGCCATCTCAGCGCAGAAGCAGCGTGGCTTCCACCGAGTTGCTTCAGCCGGAGCATGCCTTGACGGCCCCTGCCAGCTATCCCGTGGATGCTATCACGGAGTCTCAAAATTGCCACCTTATGACGCAATGAATGAATTTGAAGGTCAAGGCGGCTGCTGGCTCTGTTTATCCTACTGAACCCGGCGCAACTTTTCACTGCCGGCCGATTCCAGAAGGATATGCTAGGGTGATGGTGGATGAAATAACAGAGGGATTTGAGGACCTCCAACTTGACCACCCTATCGGTGAAGGGGAGACTCGACTGGGGTCTGCTCTGAAGACTCCATGCCTATGGCGGAAGGAGCTCATCAACCTTCCGAACTGGACGCCTCCGCATCCTCCTCCTCCTCTGGCGAGTCAGGGCACTCCGCCTCCTCCACCGCCTCCTCCTCCGGCGAGTGACGATCAGGGCCCTCGGCCGGCTCCTTCTCCAGCACGTGGCGGCACTCCGCCTGCGCCGGCGCGCCCGAGCAGCCAGCCTCCTCCTCCGCTTCGTCAGCAAGGGCGGAAGAGACCCGCCGCCGCTCCGGCAGCTGCTCCGGCGCGTCGTAGTCCTTCTCCTCTGCCTCATAAGCAAGTAAAGAAGACAACTGCTCCGTCTGCTCGGCCGGCGTCTAGCAGTACAACCAGAGGCGGGAGGACATACAAATTCGGTCCTTCTCTGAAGAGTCCACAGAAGTTACCATACGAGAGGACCCCGGAGGAGAACGCGAAGATCGCGCGAACGGAAGTGGATGACCGGTTTAAAGGGTTGAAAGCAAAGAGACATCCACCTCCGGAGGAGAAGGTAGATCCGGTGAAAATGAAGCGCACTCTAGCTGCCCTGGCAAAACCACCCAAGTCTCCGCCAAAAGGCAACTATGAGCGCATTATTGCAAAGACATGGGCCGAAGCGGAGCGGTCGGGAAGTACAGTCAGTGATCAAAGGCTGAAAGAACGACGAGCAGCTGGGAAACAAATTGCCCAGCTCGGCGAACAAGCGAAGCAATCGTGCCCCCCGCTCAAGGTGCCTAGCGACATCGTCGATCCGAGGATGGTGCCCGGTTATTGCAATGTTGACGATTACCTGCCCGACGCTGTACATTATGATCCCATGGAGGTGCAGATACACAGATACGAGTACGGGAAGCCTCTCGTCAAAGATAAAAAATCTTTAACAATGATGATGCGAAGATTACATGATTGGTACTTGAAAATCTGCAGAGAGTCTGGGGGGAGGAGTACTTTGTATGCGAGAGTTAAACCGGAGCATGACCTCGTTGGAATTGAACTGTTGCCTATTCCATTTGAGGAGTTCTATCAGTTTTTCAATCAATTGGCCCTCGATAAAACAACGGTCACCTGCTACTGTCTGTAAGTACTACTACTTCTGTCATTAAGTCTCTCTATATAGCTCACCTCTTTCATTGCATGTATTTATAATTATCCTCACTATATTATGCAGATTGAAGATCGCCGAATTGAAGAAAAGACAAATCGGTGATATTGGGTTCGTTAACACATATCTCATAGATGCAACTGAGGTTGAACATCGTCCCGAAGATACCGAGGCCAACTTGCTACGATCATTCAAAAAAAATGAAAACAAAGATATAATACTCTTTCCTTACAACTTCAAGTGAGTGCTACTGTCTTGTGCATATTCGGTTTCCCTTATATATTAGTCCAGGTTATAGTAATGTAATTGATGAGTTATGCATGCGTGCGCAGGGCTTGAGTGGGGAGTAGTAACTGTCTTGGACTCTAAACGAAAAGATCCCCAGGAGTATGCGGACATGACTGAAATCCTCAAGAAGTAAGTTAAATCGATCATTATCCACCATATCAGCAACTTTGTTCATTTCCTGATATCAAGTAATTGTTTTCTTTGTCCGGCAGGGTTTGGAGAAAATTCACCAGAAAAGTTCCGGGACTGCCGAAGGAGCTGGAATTTAGACACCCGAAAGTAAGTACTATAGTAGCATGTTCCGCGCATCTCCTAGTGATTCAAGTGCTAGTTTCATCAATACCATTTATCATTCTTGCTTATCAGTTTGATTGACCTCTATTTCTTGTAAAGTGGTTGTGGCAGGAATAAGGGAATGATTTCTGTGGATACTACGTCTGCGAGTTCATCCGCCACACGGCCTGTGAGCGGGGCGGGTACTCTGACGAACAATATGAAGTACGTAAATAACAACATTCACAATTTTATTTTATTACCATCATCTGTGTTGAGTTTCATTCATTCATATATATATGTATTGACCCCCTTCTTCAAATTAGATGTTTCGGAAGCGGGATGAACTCCTAGCACCAGCTCGCATGCGAGCAATTCTAGAGGAATTGGCGGCATTCTTTCTTGACCACGTGATCGCTGAAGACGGAGAATACTATGTGGACCATGAGTTTGTATGATTATATTTGTAAGAGATAATTATTGTATATATGTAGCCTGTAGTGTCGGATAGATATACGAGAACTTGTTGTTCGACCAATCTCTCGGAGAAGGAGAGGTGGTCGATATCACTTCTCTCTGTATGCATATATGTTCATGATGATCTTCTGTTTCCTTCGTTTGCTTACTAGCTAGCTAGCGTGTCTAGTCCTCTCTATACGTATGTATAGTACGTAGCGTCGACCAAGCACGGACATAAGAGAGGACACCTCTCTCTATTAATTATAGCTACCTAACACAATATATGAAACACCTAAATTAACCCCCCAAAACCCCCAACCCCCCCCCCTTCAAAACAAAAAACAAAAACCCCAGCCACAGAAATGGTGACCCGTGGATGCCTATTGACCCCGGTTGGTGCCACCAAAGGGTCTCCTGTCTGGGCTCCGCGCACAGGCCACGTGGAGGCCCATCTGTCCCGGTTCTGGATTGAACCGGGACTAAAGGGACAGGGCATTAGTACCGACCCTTTAGTCCCGGTTCCAGAACCGGGACAAAGGGCCCTTACGAACCGGGACTACAGACCCTTTTTCTACCAGTATTAGCTTTGGTCAAAGTCAAGCTTTACAAACTTTGACCAAGTTTATATACAAAAATATTAAGATATACAATAACAAATCAACAACATTAGATTTATTATTAAATGTACTTTCACATCATATAGATTTATTATGATAAATGTCTATATTGTTTTCTATAAACTTGGTCAAACTTTATGAAGTTTGACTTCAGTCAATTCTAATATGCGGAGTAAATAAAAACGGAGGGAGTACTAGATTCCAAGCTTGGGATTACGATGCCAATGTGTAAAGTAATTTTTTTTTGAGTGGGTGTAAAGTATTAAACAGTATGAAAGATTTGCATGATATACTTGTGTAACAGAACATAAGTGGATATGCATTAATACCGTAGGGTATGGGCTTAGCTTAGCTTGTGGTCAAATTAATGTACTCCAATCTAAAGCGGAATATGGCTCCATCTCCAAGTTCTCTAGGGGATAACAATCTATGCTTTCCATATCACCGCCGCTAGTTCTCTTGGACTTCTAGTGGACACGGGGCTTCCTCACACTACTCGAATTTCTTTATATGCGAGTGTCTGACTCTTCGTCGAGCGCCAAACAATGAGCACTCGGAAAATTCATATACGCCGAGTGTAACACTCGGTAACCATGGGTTCACGACAACGAGGTAATAATGTTGGCGACAGTACATCACGGCGAACAAAGCACAGTCAGCAAACGTAACAAATGCCGAGAACACCACATGGCAAAGACTAGCCATGTGGCTTGTCCGTTTGCAACTGACAGCTCCATGACTTGCAGTTATCTATACCGAGAGCCATGAGGGACCGCTCTTGGCAAACCACCTATCACCGAAACATTCTGACCTGATATGTGGACCCGTTAGATCCACCTGTCAGTGAAACATTCAAATTAATTGTTATATTTTTAATAAAAAGAATAATATGACGTGTTTTTTTTACTGAGAGCTATCTGGTACCGTCGGCATCCCACTATTGACTGAAACATTTGAACCTGACGGGTGAGACCGTGTCCCAGATGGCAGTGGTACTTTTACCGAGAGACTCGCCGGCGCTCGGAAAAGAATGGTACTAAGGGGCCCTCGGTAAAGAATAGCACTCTAGTAGTTAAAGTGCTCCCTTGACCCCTTTTTCGAGCATGCCTCTCGTTAAAGTTAGTATTTCCCAGTGTCGCCCTCGGAAATGTGTCTCATTGCTTCTATTGTCACGTTGTTTCTTATCTAATCCCTGCAACTGGAAACAAATACATATATTTTTTGTCTATGTCTTCAGTGCAAAAAATGATATCATATCAAATGAATGTGGGAGCTCGTAGCTCCCTAGAAATTCCTCGAGCACATCACACACATATTCACATAGGCATAATTCAAACTAGTTCACATAGGCTAATGATTCATGCAAGTTCATAGAGCAAAAAACATTGCTTGAGCACATCACACACAAGTTCACATATTCATACATAAGGTTAATTCATGCAAGTTCACATATTGCAAAACACATGCAAATTCTAAGTTTTATCAAAAAAAAAAGGGATCGTCACCTCATTCCCATGGTACACCTCTCCCCCTCCTAGAGGGGTGTTGTTAGGTGGAAATCAGACAACCAGCTCTTCAGATTTTTGGGAAGGTGCGATCCCAGATTTTATTTCTCACCACATTGTAAACGATCTTGCCATTATGTGAGAAATAAAGTTTTACCTTATCAAAAAAAAAGGTGTGCATGCCTTGGTTAGATTTGAAGAGAAAAGGTGAAGCCCCGTCTTGGTTGAGTCGACGAGATGATATATAGCCCTGTAGCTCCGCGTTCGTCGCACCAACCACCAAGTAGTGATCCTCCAACACGGGAGACGTCCACGTGCACCTCGACGGCGAGAGGCGCCGTGACTTCGTCGGCGTCCGCCCCTGGTACCGCGGGACTGACTGCACCGTCACCCACGCCGGCGCTACCGTTGCCCAGATCGAAAGCTGGGGGGGATTCATCTCGCCGACCGAGTATGATGTCCGTGTCAATGAAGGCGTCAACCATGCCTTCATCCTGGGGCTCACCGCGGTTCTGGAGGGTATACGGCTCGACGACGCCGACCAAGAGAGGTCACGCGCCCTCAAGAGGTCACGAGCTAGAAATAATAAGAAATTATAAGTACTGAACTGTGGATATTTTTTATGTGTGCAAGATGTTTGTCTCTTGTTTTGCAATCAGTCGGCCAAATTGGATAGATTTTCACCCAGTTTGATCTAGTTTGTGGGTATTACCTATTGAACTGTCTCAACTCATGCTGCGAAACACTCATGATAGAAGCGACGCGCATGATAAACACACGTAATAAGTTTTTCAAATAGATAAGGGTTCTTGCAAACATTTGCTAACAGGGAACTTAAATAGAACATGAGAGAGTACCCTCCCCTCTGCTTGCACTATGCCTAAAAGGAGACCCTGAATGCAGCATGCCCTATCGCCCTCATCCTGGGGCTCACCGCGGTTCTGGAGGGTATACGGCTCGACGACGCCGACCAAGAGAGGTCACGCGCCCTCAAGAGGTCACGAGCTAGAAATAATAAGAAATTATAAGTACTGAACTGTGGATATTTTTTATGTGTGCAAGATGTTTGTCTCTTGTTTTGCAATCAGTCGGCCAAATTGGATAGATTTTCACCCAGTTTGATCTAGTTTGTGGGTATTACCTATTGAACTGTCTCAACTCATGCTGCGAAACACTCATGATAGAAGCGACGCGCATGATAAACACACGTAATAAGTTTTTCAAATAGATAAGGGTTCTTGCAAACATTTGCTAACAGGGAACTTAAATAGAACATGAGAGAGTACCCTCCCCTCTGCTTGCACTATGCCTAAAAGGAGACCCTGAATGCAGCATGCCCTATCGCCCTAGGGCTCATACTTATGCTGCCTGAATGTGAGGTTCAGGCGCCCGGGTCGAAGATTTGCCTTGTCGGTCACCATAAGCGGTGCACTTTTCGGCATAATGGCGGAGACTCCATGGAATATGAGCCTTGATTGACCACCAAATATCAGAACATCACCGGATTCAAGTTTAATCTTTGAAGCCTTATCAACATCTCTGTCATCACCATACAAGAATTCTGCAGTGTCGCCCAATGAAAAGGAAACAACAGGCAGTCTCTTTTCAAGGCTAGATTCATCTTCATCTTTGTCCTGTCAAGTGACAAAAATCAGTTGGGGCCCAGTTATAGTACTTGTGAAAAAAGCGTTCAGCTGTATTAGCATTCCAACTGTAAAGAAATGGGAGTGTAGACACTATTATGCTGCGAATGCATGTTTACTGAATTAATCTGTCAGCGCTTAGTTCATCCAATAGATTGGTAGCAGAAATAGGAAACGTAATGATGCTAATGTAAGAAAACATATTGTTAAAGAAAGCTTTTTCTTTTGTACCTGATGAAGACCTAACTTCCCACCAGTGGTGTAGAAGTTAACAATGCAGATGTCAGGTGACATCTGAGGAAGTTCTACAGAGGGCTCGGTAGCTCCCTTGCCTCTTTGTTTCAAGAAATCATGGGAAGCTTTAATGGCTTTTTCCACGAACTTAGTCAATTCTTGTGGCATCTGTGGTGGTTGAGCCCCATCAAAGGGTCGTATATCTCCATATGAGCTTGAATCTGGATCCCAGTTCTTCCCTAAGCACATCATCCGCAGACTTAACTTACCACCATCTCTGTAGCCAGGTTGATAAAATCCTCCTGTGCCAACACCAAGTTCCCGGCAAAGCTTGATAATTTCAACCTGAGATGCACAACAACAAAAAATGCTTAGAGGTAAGCTTTCTGCATTGAACACGCTTTAAGCGTACTTGAACGCATAACAAGAGATGTACAATAATAAAATCAGTGAAGGAAATATATGTTTCTGGCTTATCAGAGTCCCATTAAGTGTTACGTTGGTTGCAGCAAAGCATGCAGGCAAGAGAATGAAAAGATAACACTTCAGTAATGAGCAAGCAAAACGTCTTAAATCTGTTAAATTCCAGAGGCACACAGACGCCTTACATCTGATAAATTCTAATGGCACACAAAAACTGATAGTGATCTAAAACGTCTGATGTTAGTTTACAGATGGAGTAATGTCAAACAACAGTTTTCGTCTGAGCGGTACAAATTAATCATTGGAGATAGGTTAAAACAAACAAATTAAGATGAGAGAACAAACAGAGCAAACCTGTGCAAATATAGACATACCTGATCATCCAGCTTTAAGAAGTTTTTCAGTAGAACCATCCCAGGTCTCAAACGTTGCGGTGGAGCTGCACTGTTTGAAAGCTCCCTTTCGCGCAGTCGTTTTTCTTTGTTGATCTCATGCAAAGGGCGATTTAGCTTGAAAATGCCTTTGCTGTTACCCATGCATATGTCAAATGGAGCAGCTCCTAAATCAGACCCCACAGCTCCAGAGCCAGTTGAAGCGCTACTGGAGTCTAGAGGTTTCGATAGTTGCATCGATGCAACCATTTGGACCAGTGAATCTTGAGATTTCGGTGGTTTTACTTGTTCAGCCATCATCAGCGGTGAATCGAGAGACTTCCATGGTTGAACTGGTGAATCTAGAGACCCCACAGTTACAGAGCCACATGAAGCGCTACTGGAGTTTAGAGGTTTTGATATTTGAATCGATGCAACTGTTTGGACCAGTGGATATTGAGATTTCGGCGGATGAACTTGTTTAGCCATCATCAGTGGTGAATTGAGAGGCTTTCTTGGTTGAACTGGTGAATCTAGAGACTTTGGTAGAACTGGTGTAACCATCTGCGGTTTTTTACTGCTAACAGAGGGAGAAGATGAACTTGGCCCTTCCTTTTGAGGTTCCAAGGACCTTTCAGTTTCAGGACCCTAAAATATAGTTGATATTTATGACTGTTAGCATGAAACAGGATAACATAAAATGTACTTAACTTAAGAAATAAACAGGGATGACTATGAAATTGAATTTCACCATGTCAATGCTCACAACCTTATACATGACTAGACAGAAGTCTGCAACTACCAACTGAAATGAGCGAGCAAACACACAATTCTACAGAGATTACAGGAAAAAAAGTGATACAAAGTGGAGGTTGAAGCAATGGCATAGGGTCCCGGCGTTCTTTCATTCAGGTCCAGCAAATGAAACACAGAAAATAAAAACTCCAAGGCCACCCCACACTGCAAACGGGTGACTGTATTCATGTTACTTGTTCAAAAGCCGAAAGTTTCTGATACCTCCAACTGACAGACAGAACAAAACCTCTACAAACCATTATAAAAAAAAAAACCATCTTTAGCGCAGCAACAAAGAGAGCCCAACAAACAACATGCGCAGTCCATCTGCAAGAGTGCCAACTCTGATATTCTGCTAATACATCAGGTGGTACAGTTCCGGTCGCGGTCCATCCGCAGTCACCAATTCAGACCCTAAGTGATACGCAAATAATGGTTGCTCCTATGAACGACTAACAAATTTGTAAAGTGTCAAAACAATTGGGTTACGTACATTCATGAGCTACTCTAGCGCAGAAACAGAGATAAGCCAACAAAAAAGCATGCTCTGTCCATCCACTCTGATATTCTGCTATCGGACTGGGATCCAGTGACTTGCCTCTTGCAAGTCACGTTGTAACTGGCCCCCTCCCATCTGCCATCCAATGTAGATCCAACGTGTGAGATTGGCCCAAGTGAAACCAAGCCACAGCTACAGACTTAACAGGGACGGACGAGGGCTATGGCGGGCAAAAGCTAGGGATTTGGCGGGAGGCCGCGGCGCGGACGAGAGGGTTGAGGGCGACCGTCTCCATCGCGGAGAGGAAGGCGAGCCGGCACGCAAGGGAGAGTCCAGGGAGAGAGAGGAAAGCTGCGCAAGTGCCCCTGGAAGCGAGGCAGCTCGGCGCCGTCGCGGAGGAGGAACTACGCTTGCGTCGCTGCAGAGGAGGGAGGAGATCCGCCGCCACTGCACCGGCCGATTCGACGGGAACCTCTCCGGATGATTCTGTCGTGAGTCCCCTGCTGTTCATATTCAGACTGCAACATTTTCTGAATTTTACTTTGGCTGAAGTTGTTCTTACTGGTACACCAGATCAGCCGTATAAATGCACTAAATGTTCTGCTTGACTGTTTTTTTTATCTTAATAAAATTGCATATCTGCAGCATCTTGACCCGCCTTTCTGAAATTGTAGCTTATCTCTGCTCATGGTGCAATGGAAGTATACTACTAGATAGCTTCTCTGCATTGTTGTCTGATTAGTAACAAGTATACACCATCCCATGTCTGAAACGTTGTTTGATTTAGTAACAAGTAACAAATCAGAGAGGGCATGAAACCTGCACATTTTCTGCTTCGCCGCAATTTTTGTTTATGATGGTCATGCCATGATGACTAGTAGTTTCAGTTTATTAAGTAATGTGCACATGAAACCCAATCCTGTATATGTACTGATGGCAGTATGCATTTCAATTTAGAGAGATTCCAATGCTTCCTTTTTTGTATCCGTGTTTGTCCTCTTGCATTGCTTAATAAGCAGATCGGTCCACCACTAATTATACATGTTGTTTTGAATTTTGGCAGAATTCAGGTGTTATGCATTTTTGAAAGTGTTGTGCAATGGCAGAAATTGGCAAGAGGACACCTCAAGTTGGTATGAGGTTCATAGATTCGGATGAGGCTTGGGTGTTTTGGGTAGAATATGGTGAGGAAAAGATGCACCAACTTAAGCAAATTTGATGGAAAAGCGACTTCACACAGATTTGTATGTTTCAATGAGGGCATTAGAAAGAAACCGCAAACTGATCGTGAGCCAAAGCGCAAACCTTGTGATGATCATGATTTTATTTTAGCATGTGCAAGTCTATTAGATATATTTCGGACAGAGTTAAGAATAGTATTTTGGGGCTAACTATAATCTTTTGTGGCCTAAGTGTACAAGTGAAACAGCCTAATCTATGTACTCCGGTGATTGTCCAGTAGCAAGACTGTTGTCGCATAATTTGGATGCTGAGTACTGCTAGAATCGGTCTAATGTAGCCTATCTCTGCTCATGTGTGCATCTGGTTCACTCTTTGGATTAAACTATAGCCAAGTGTACAAGTATACTGGCCTAATATATCCAGTGTTCGATGTCAAAATTGTCCAGTTTGAAAAGGTTCCATTACTTTACTGGCATTGTTTTTTTCTGTATTCACTAATCCTGCGAGTGTAGGCTGAGAACTATACAATTTGGACAGGTTCCAGTGTTGTGTTGCTGCCGTACATAATATGCAATTTGGACAGTTTCTTGTGTTTTTATTAAGCCAAATGTGGGCTGTGAAATATGTAATTTGGAATATCTTGGTGCTTTGCTGCTATTGTCATTATGTACTAGCATTAGCATTTGTGAAAATGGGCAATCTGAAGAGGTTTGAGTGCCATGTCGGCCCTGTTTCTATGCTTGTGCAGTTGTGCTTTTGCCAAGTCTGTAGGTGTGAGCTGTTTTGCTTTGGGCCAATCTCATGCGTTGGATCTGCATTGGACGGCAGATGAGAGGGGGCCAGTTACAACGTGACTTGCTAGAGGCAAGTCACTGGATCTCAGTCCTCTGCTATCACATGAGGTGGCGCATTTGGCGAGCCGCCAATTCAGGCCCCGTCAGGGGCACCAATGCTGAGGGAGGAACGCCGCAATTGGATTCTACTAGTTCCGCTTCCGCGGTGCAGACGAGAAGATTCCCAATTTCTTACCAAACCAAAACCCACAACGGACACGGTGCTGACCCCTAAGTCCCGCGCCGCACAAATGCCACGGCGCACTCCAAAGTCCCGGCAACATGCCGCCGTCGCAATCCACAACCGCCGTCGAGACCCCCAAACCCTAGCCCCGGCGGAACGGCGGGCCGGGAAGACGGACGGAAAGTAGAAAAGAAACCCCCGCATGTTTGCGTCCGTATATATATATACCAGAACAGAAGAGGCGAAAGAAGGGCTAGGGCAAGGAGGCACGTACGAAGTCGCGCGAGCCCCGGGCCTTCCGCTGCCGGGAGGAGGAGGAGGAGGAGGAGGTCGCCGGGTTCCTTCCGTCGCCGCGGCCACGGCCGCGGCTGCCTGCCATGGGCGCGGTGGCGGAGGCGGAAAAGCAGGGGGCTCTGCTCTGCGCTGCCGTTTCGCCTTTGGTGTGGCTGGCGACTTGCCCGTTGCCAACAGAGCAGAGCAGAGAGATTGGTTGGGTGGGTCTGGGGAGGAGGCCAACGGGGGGCGGTCGCCGTTATTTATGACCCAGTCAGGTCAGCGAGCGGGTTCGTGGGCGGAGCCGAACCGACTCGACGACCCGGATTCCACTCACCTTGGAGTCTTCACCAGATTTCTCTGAAAAACAAAGATCTCGGAGTCTTCACCCGTTCAAGAGAATTTGAAAAAAAGACGTGAGAAGAGCGAAAGGTGTGAATTTTCAGCTGAAAAGAAGGCGTGCATTTTTTATCCGACGAAAAAGGGTGTGAATTTGGCTTAGTACTAGCTTTTCTACTCCTACGCATTGCCTGCTTCGACGAAAAAAGGGATATATAACATCATAATACTCCCTCCGTTTTGGTCAACATAAGATGCACTGACTTTCATTTTAATAAATCGGATGTACATAGCCACGTTTTGTTTTAGTGTGTTTGTTCTTTCATTTATTTGTAGTTTGTATTTCTGAACAGAGAAAGTAGTACTAGCCAAATTCAAGATCAAAGTAGCCTCGAAATTGAAGAGAGACTTGTATATTTTTCTCAAGAGGGGGTATGTTAGGACACCTCTAACACCGAGCCTCCAAATGAACACACCATTTGTCCGCTGGTCTGGATTCGTTTCTAGGCACGAATGCAGGAGCCGACCATCCATTATGCCCGTCAGGCATTTGCCCCTGTTTTTTCTATGTCGGCGACTCTCAAAATAATGTCATATCAATTATTTGATGAGTGAAAATATTCAAATACAATAATAGTTTAAATGTAAATATTACAATCCATCTAAGTCTTGAAATAAAATTGTTCAAACTTGAAATCAACTCGCACATATGTTCTGATTGTCCCTTTTAAGCGCTCACGCAAGCTTAATCGGGTCTTCCTTAAGCTGTTTATGAGTTGCTCGACGTCGAATTTATTGATTCATTTATACAAACTCATCAAACGTTGCCGGATTCTGATTTGAAAGTTGGATAAGATCACTCATATTCTCAAATTGCAGACCTCCGGTAGCATATTCACCCTCATCCCCCACAATCATGGTGTGCATGATCATAAAACATGTCATCGCCTTCTATAAGGTATCCTGATTTCATTTTTTTGCAGGTCCTCAAACAACTATAAAACGGGCTCGGAGCACTCCAAATGTCCTTTGTGAATCCTTTGTAGCTCTTTTTTGTCCTTGGGCGAAGTGAGCTCTTTTATGACCAACTGACTCAGAGATGATCTTGATGAAAGTCCTCTACAGCGGATAGATACTTTCAACCAGATAGGTGTCCCATGTTGTAGTCATGTCCATTGATAGTATAGTTGCACGGAGGAGCTTGTCACTCAATCAACCTAGAAAAAAATAATGACCATTGCAGCACATTGATGTCATTGTGAAACCCAGGCTTGTCAAAGAAAACGTGCCAAATCCAGAGGTCCTGTAATGCAACTACTTTAAGGATGATGGTAGACTTCTTAAGATGACCATGACATATGCTCTTGTAGAGCATATGGACAGTTCTTCCATCTTCAGTGCATACAATCAAGATATTCAAGTATACCTAGACATCATCTTGCTTCCGAGAGTGCCATGAGTCTTTCGATGTGTGCGACTGTTGGTTCTCTCAAGTACCAAGGTCCAAAGATCTCAACCACCGCAGTAGCAAATCTGACCATGGCATCTGCGCATGTGCTCTTAGACATCCACAAATACTCATCCCACAAATCTGCGGTCGTGTCATTTGCAAGCATCCGCAAATCGCAATGCAATCGTGCACTTCTGGTAACCAAAGAATCCAGTTCTTCCCATGGCATCCTTCTTCAACATGAATTAGTCATCGTAGGTCCGGACGCCCATTGTTGAGGCGAACGAACACATTTTTCTGCATCCGAAAGCGTCGGCAAAAATTGTTCGTGAATAGGGCATCGGAGTTAAAGCAGTCGCCGATCAATGTCAAATGTCCTTGTGCCCTATTTCGATTCAACACTTGATGACCCTTGGTCAATCTCTTGAAATTGAGAAGATGCCCTTCCGCATGCTCCATGTCTACAAGGACTGTCTGCATCATCGCCATTTCATCCGCATAATCCTCTTTGTCGAACAAGTCATTTGATGTCAAATGTCCTGTAAGTGCACATGACTTTGTAGGGATTTTGAATTAGGTAAGATTTGCCAATCCCACAAGGAGCAAAAACGAAGGCACCATTATCCCCGTAACTACGTTGTCACTTATGCAGCTATACTCACACCCAAACTGGAATTTGGGAATAGATTACTCTAGTCGGTTGGTAGGGGAAACGATAAAAAGGGAGAATTAAACTAAGCACTAGAGCAAACGAAAAATTGCTAAACTAAGTGGATGAAATAAACTATGAAGAATTAATGTGATGTTTTAGATGAGTAATGTTGGTCCACCATTCAGGAGAACCTGCACCAAGTGAGGGTGATAAGGATTTTGAAGAGCGTCTCGTCGTGACTACTCACTCAAGTTCGAATGCATGCTCGATGTCCGTTCGTCTTCACAGTTGTTCCAACAAAGTTTCTAGTGCCCTCGTATTCTCTGTTGAGATGTGCCTTTGATCCACATGCTTACATGTTAGTTGTTGTTGGTCTATCATATGAGATTTGTAATAATATAATATTGTGATGATGCTAATTTGTATTAAGCTTAACTAAAGACCGGCTAATTTTTTAACAATTTACTAAGGAGTTTCCATAAGAAGAAAATAGCCCTGCTGAAGCTCCACCCCTTGTTGGGAAAAGTAGCATGCAATTTCAAAAAATTCCTACACTCAGAAAATATCTATCTAGGAGATGCATAGCAACGAGAGGAGGAGAGCATCTTCATACCCTTGAAAATTGCAAACCGGAAGCGTTTATCAACGCGGTTGATGTAGTCGTACACCTTCACGATCCATCCCGATCAAGTACCGAAAGTACGGCACCTCCGCGTTCAGCACACGTTCAGCTCGATGACGTCCCCGCCTTCTTGATCCAGCAAGAGGGGTGAAGTAATTGATGAGTTCCGTTAGCATGACGGCGGGGTGACGGTGTTGGAGAAGAACAATCTCCATAGGGCTTCGCCAAGCACAACGGAAACTGTGACGGAGGATAAACTAGAGGGGGCGAGGTTGCCGGCACATGGCTTGGTGATACATGATGTGTTCCAGGTGCTAGCCCTGCCCCTCTATTTATATGTTGAGCCCTAGGGTCGAAACTTAGAGTAAAAGCCTCCTCAAAGTGGGTTTTGCCCGCAAGGAGGAGTCCTTCTCGGACTTCGAGGACCAGACGCCATGGTCCTTGGCGTCTGGCCCAGACGCCATGGGCCTCGGCGTCTGGACCAGGGCCAGACGCCAGGGTCTCCGGCGTTTGGCCCCCTGGCCTTTGCAAAACTCCTTTTGCACCGACCTAAAGCCCCGTGGGCTTCACCCCTTGGCCGGACTATATCATCCTATATATCAATCTTGTTGGGGAACATAGTAATTTCAAAAAAATTCCTACGCACACGCAAGATCATGGTGATGCATAGCAATGAGAGGGGAGAGTGTTGTCTACATACCCTTGTAGACCGGCAACGGAAGCGTTGACACAACGTAGAGGAAGTAGTCATACGTCTTCCCGATCCGACCGATCTAAGTACCGAACGAACGGCACCTCCGAGTTCTGCACATGTTCAACTCGGTGATGTCCCTCCAGCTCCGATCCAACCGAGTGTTGAGGGAGAGTTTCGTTAGCACGGTGGCGTGATGACGATGATGATGTTCTACCGACGCAGGGCTTCGCCTAAGCACCACTACGATATGACCGAGGTGGAATATGGTGGAAGGGGGCACCGCACACGGCTAAGGAACGATCACGAAGATCAACCTGTGTGTCATGGGGTGCCCCCTTGCCCCCGTATATAAAGGAGGGAGGGGGGAGGTGCAGCCGACCCCCTAGGGGTGCGCCTGGAGGAGTCCTACTCCCATCGGGAGTAGGACTCCCCCCTCTTGCCTTGTTGGAGAAGGAAAGGGGAAGGGAGAAAGAGGAAGGGGGGGCGCCGCCCCCCTTCCTCGTCTTATTCGGACTAGGGGGGAGGGGGCGCGGCCTGCCCTGGCCGGCTCTCCTCTTCTCCCTTATGGCCCATGTAGGCCCATTAACCCCAAGGGGGTTCCGGTAACCCCCCGGTACTCCGGTAAAATCCCGATTTCACCCGGAACGATTCCGATATCCAAATATAGGCTTCCAATATATCAATCTTTATGTCTCGACCATTTCGAGACTCCTTGTCATGTCCGTGATCACATCCGGGACTCCAAACAACCTTCGGTACATCAAAACACAAAAACCCTAATTACGATCGTCACCGAACTTTAAGCGTGCGGACCCTACGGGTTCGAGAACTATGTAGACATGACCGAGACACGTCTCCAGTCAATAACCAATAGCGGAACCTGCATGCTCATATTGGTTCCTACATATTCTACGAAGATCTTTATCGGTCAAACCGCATAACAACATACGTTGTTCCCTTTGTCATCGGTATGTTACTTGCCCGAGATTCGATCGTCGGTATTCCAATACCTAGTTCAATCTCGTTACCGGCAAGTCTCTTTACTCGTTTTGTAATACATCATTCCGCAACTAACTCATTAGTTGCAATGCTTACAAGACTTAATTGATGTGCATTACCGAGTGGGCCTAGAGATACCTCTCCGACAATCGGAGTGACAAATCCTAATCTCGAAATACGCCAACCCAACAAGTACCTTCGGAGACACCTGTAGAGCACCTTTATAATCATCCAGTTATGTTATGACGGTTGGTAGCACACAAAGTGTTTCTCCAGTAAACGGGAGTTGCATAATCTCATAGTCATAGGAACATGTATAAGTTATGAAGAAATCAATAGCAACAAACTAAACGATCAAGTGCTAAGCTAACGGAATGGGTCAAGTCAATCACATCATTCTCCTAATGGTGTGATCCCGTTAATCAAATGACAACTCATGTCTATGGTTAGGAAACATAACCATCTTTGATCAACGAGCTAGTCAAGTAGAGGCATACTAGTGACACTCTTGTTTGTCTATGTATTCACACATGTATTATGTTTCCGGTTAATACAATTCTAGCATGAATATTAAACATTTATCATGATATAAGGAAATAAATAATAATTTTTATTATTGCCTCTAGGGCATATTTCCTTCAGTCTCCCACTTGCACTAGAGTCAATAATCTAGATCCGTATGATTCTAACACCCATGGAGCCTTGGTGCTGATCATGTTTTGCTCGTGGAAGAGGTAGTCAGTGGGTCTGCAACATTCAGATCCGTATGTATCTTGCAAATTTCTATGTCTCCCACTTGGACTAAGTCCCGAATGGAATTGAAGCGTCTCTTGATGTGCTTGGTTCTCTTGTGAAACCTGGATTCCTTCGCCAAGGCAATTGCACCAGTATTGTCACAAAAGATTTTCATTGGACCCGATGCACTAGGTATGACACCTAGATCGGATATGAACTCCTTCATCCAGACTCCTTCATTTGCTGCTTCCGAAGCAGCTATGTACTCCGCTTCACATGTAGATCCCGCCATGACGCTTTTATTAGAACTGCACCAACTGACAGCTCCACCGTTCAGTATAAACACGTATCCGGTTTGCGATTTAGAATCGTCCGGATCAGTGTCAAAGCTTGCATCAATGTAACCATTTACGATGAGCTCTTTCTCACCTCCATATACGAGAAACATATCCTTAGTCCTTTTCAGGTACTTCAGGATGTTCTTGACTGTTGTCCAGTGATCCGCTCTTGGATTACTTTGGTACCTCCCTGCTAGACTTATAGCAAGGCACACATCAGGTCTGGTACACAGCATTGCATACATGATAGAGCCTATGGCTGAAGCATAGGGAACATCTTTCATTTTCTCTCTATCTTTTGTGGTGGTCGGACATTGAGTCTTACTCAACTTCACACCTTGTAACACAGGCAAGAACCCTTTCTTTGCTTGATCCATTTTGAACTTCTTCAAAACTTTGTCTAGGTATGTGCTTTGTGAGAGTCCAATTAAGCGTCTTGATGTATCTCTATAGATCTTAATGCCCAATATGTAAGCAGCTTCACCGAGGTCTTTCATTGAAAAACTCTTATTCAAGTATCCCTTTATGCTATCCAGAAATTCTATATCATTTCCAATCAGTAATATGTCATCCACATATAATATCAGAAATGCTACAGAGCTTCCACTCACTTTCTTGTAAATACAGGCTTCTCCAAAAGTCTATACAAAACCAAATGATTTTATCACACTATCAAAGCGTTTATTCCAACTCCGAGAGGCTTGCACCAGTTCATAAATGGATCGCTGGAGCTTGCACACTTTGTTAGCTCCCTTTGGATCGACAAAACCTTCTGGTTGCATCATATACAACTCTTCTTCCAGAAATCCATTCAGGAATGCAGTTTTGACATCCATCTGCCAAATTTCATAATCATAAAATGCGGCAATCGCTAACATGATTCGGACAGACTTAAGCATCACTACAGGTGAGAAGGCCTCATCGTAGTCAATCCCTTGAACTTGTCGAAAACCTTTCGCAACAAGTCGAGCTTTGTAGACAGTAACATTACCGTCAGCGTCAGTCTTCTTCTTGAAGATCCATTTATTCTCAATTGCTTGCCGATCAACGGGCAAGTCAACCAAAGTCCACACTTTGTTCTCATACATGGATCCCATCTCAGATTTCATGGCTTCTAGCCATTTTGCGGAATCTGGGCTCACCATCGCTTCTTCATAGTTCGTAGGTTCATCATGATCTAGTAGCATGACTTCCAGAATAGAATTACCGTACCACTCTGGTGCGGATCTTACTCTGGTTGATCTACGAGGTTCGGTAGTAACTTGATCTGAAGTTTCATGATCATTATCATTAGCTTCCTCACTAATTGGTATAGGTGTCACAAAAACCGGTTTCTGTGATGTACTACTTTCCAATAAGGGAGAGCAGGTACAGTTACCTCATCAAGTTCTACTTTCCTCCCACTCACTTCTTTCGAGAGAAACTCCTTCTGTAGAAAGGATCAATTCTTAGCAATGAATGTCTTGCTTTCGGATCTGTGATAGAAGGTGTACCCAACAGTCTCCTTTGGGTATCCTATGAAGACACATTTCTCCGATTTGGGTTCGAGCTTATCAGGTTGAAGATTTTTCACATAAGCATCGCAGCTCCAAACTTTTAGAAATGACAACTTTGGTTTCTTGCCAAACCACAGTTCATTAGGCGTCGTTTCAATGGATTTTGATGGTGCCCTATTTAATGTGAATGCAGCCGTCTCTAAAGCATAACCCCAAAAGGTAGCGGTAAATCAGTAAGAGAGATCATAGATCGCATCATATCTAATAAAGTACGATTACGATGTTCGGACACACCATTACGCTGTTGTGTTCCGGGTGGCGTGAGTTGCGAAACTATTCCGCATTGTTTCAAATGTAGACCAAACTCGTAACTCAAATATTCTCCTCCACGATCAGATCATAGAAACTTTATTTTCTTGTTACGATGATTTTCAACTTCACTCTGAAATTCTTTGAACTTTTCAAATGTTTCAGACTTATGCTTCATTAAGTAGATATACCCATATCTGCTTAAATCATCTGTGAAGGTGAGAAAATAACGATATCCGCCACGAGCCTCAACATTCATCGGACCACATACATCTGTATGTATGATTTCCAACAAATATGTTGCTCTCTCCATAGTACCGGAGAACGACATTTTAGTCATCTTGCCCATGAGGCATGGTTCGCAAGTACCAAATGATTCATAATCAAGTGATTCCAAAAGTCCATCAGTATGGAGTTTCTTCATGCGCTTTACACCGATATGACCTAAACGGCAGTGCCACGAATAAGTTGCACTATCATTACCAACTCTGCATCTTTTGGCTTCAACATTATGAATATGTGTATCACTACTATCGAGATTCATCAAAAATAGACCACTCTTCAAGGGTGCATGACCATAAAAGATATTACTCATATAAATAGAACAACCATTATTCTCTGATTTAAATGAATAACCGTCTCGCATCAAACAAGATCCAGATATAATGTTCATGCTCAACGCTGGCACCAAATAACAATTATTTAGGTCTAATACTAATCCCGAAGGTAGATGTAGAGGTAGCGTGCCGACTGCGATCACATCGACTTTGGAACCATTTCCTACGCGCATCGTCACCTCGTCCTGCGCTAGTGTTCGCTTAATCCGTAGTCCCTGTTTCGAGTTGCAAATATTAGCAACAGAACCAGTATCAAATACCCAGGTGCTACTGCGAGCTCTAGTAAGGTACACATCAATAACATGTATATCACATATACCTTTGTTCACCTTGCCATCCTTCTTATCCGCCAAATACTTGGGGCAGTTCTGCTTCCAGTGTCTAGTCTGCTTGCAGTAGAAGCACTCAGTTTCAGGCTTAGGTCCAGATTTGGGTTTGATCTCCTGAGCAGCAACTTACTTGCCGTTCTTCTTGAAGTTCCCCTTCTTCTTCCCTTTGCCCTTTTTCTTGAAACTGGCGGTCTTGTTGACCCTCAACACTTGATGCTCCTTCTTGATTTCTACCTCCGCGGCCTTTAGCATTGCGAAGAGCTCGGGAATCGTCTTATCCATCCCTTGCATGTTATAGTTCATCACGAAGCTCTTGTAGCTTGGTGGCAGTGATTGAAGAACTCTGTCAATGACACTATCAACAGGAAGATTAACTCCCAGTTGAGTCAAGTGATTATGATACCCAGACATTTTGAGTATATGTTCACTGACAAAACTATTCTCCTCCATCTTGCAGCTATAGAACTTATTGGAGACTTCATATCTCTCAATCCGGGCATTTGCTTGAAATATTAACTTCAACTCCTGGAACATCTCATATGCTCCATGACGTTCAAAACGTCGTTGAAGTCCCGATTCTAAGCCGTAAAGCATGACACACTGGACTATCGAGTAGTCATCAGCTTTGCTCTACCGGGCGTTCATAACATCTGGTGTTGCTCTAGCAGCAGGCTTGGCACCCAGCGGTGCTTTCAGGACGTAATTCTTCTGTGCAGCAATGAGGATAATCCTCAAGTTACGGACCCAGTCCGTGTAATTCCTACCATCATCTTTCAACTTTGCTTTCTCAAGGAACGCATTAAAATTCAACGGAACAACAGCACGGGCCATCTATCTACAATTAAACATAGACAAGCAAGATACTATCAGGTACTAAGTTCATGATAAATTTAAGTTCAATTAATCATATTACTTAAGAACTCCCACTTATAAAGACATCCCTCTAATATTCTAAGTGATCACGTGATCCAAATCAACTAAACCATAACCGATCATCACGTGAAATGGAGTAGTTTTCAATGGTGAACATCAATATGTTGATCATATCTACTATATGATCATTAGTAGAAGAAGGACCTAATGTGAGACACATTAGTCCCGGTTTGATTTCGATCCGGTACTAATGGTACCATTAATGCCGGTTCGAACGGCTATGCATTAATGTCGGTTCGTGTTGAACCTTTAGTACCGGTTCGTGCCATGAACCGGTACTAAAGGGGTGGTGGCAGGCTGGCGTCAGGCCGGGGCCCCACAATCACCTTTAGTACCGGTTCGTGGCACAGACCGGTACTAAAGGGCTAACCTTTAGTACCGGTTCGTGGCATGAACCGGGACTAAAGGGGTCTGACCTATAGTCCCGGTTGGAGACACAAACCGGGACTATAAGGCAATTTTCGATCTCTACCCCCTCCCCCCCCCCCCCCCCCGTGTATCGCCATTTTTTGAAAAAATCAAAAGAAAATGATAAAAACTTCAAAAAATAAAATCCTTCAAGAGGTAGTTATATTACTACATCTACTAGTTAGGAAAATTTGAAAACTTAAATTTGGACATGTTTTGCAAAAAGTGTAGGGAAAATGTAAAACGGCTATAACTTTTGCATACGATGTTGGAAAAAAATGTATAATATATCAAAAAATTCAGCACGAAAATCCGCATCCGATTTTGACAGCCTATGGTCTGTTTGCAATTTTTTAGAATCCTAAAATTCCAAAAGGAAAAAAAGATACGGTCAAATTTCAGTTTTTTTAAAAAATTTGGTTAAATCTGGTCAAACTACTTATTCAAGAAGTATTAATGTTACTACATAATTATTCAAGAATATTAGTGTTACTAAATAATTATTTCAATTTTTTGAATTTTGGTCAAATCTGGTCAAACTATAGTCAAACTGTGGTCAAACTATGGTCAAACTTATTCAAGAAATATTAGTGTTACTAAATAATTACTGTTTTTTAGAATAATAGTTTCAAACTCAAACGGTGAAACGTGTGACCTAATGCTCAAGCTAAACTGCTGAGGGTTAATAGGATTGACAGCTTACATTTGTGAGGAAAACAACAAGTGCAGACTTGGGATGTAGGGGGAATAGAACTCTGAAGTTAAGCGTGCTCAGGCTAGGGGAGTGAGAGGATGGGTGACCGGCCGGGAAGTTAGGCGATTTGGAATGAGTGATCCACACTTGAGCAGTTAAGAGAGGTGATTAGAGACTAAATCATTAAATAATTCAAAAAAATTAAAAATTGAAAAAAAATCAATTTTTTTTCCAAAATTTTCAAAACAGAAAATTTCAAAATAAAAACCTTTAGTACCGGTTGGTAACACCAATCGGTACTAAAGGTCCCCCATACCAGGGCGTGAGCTCACGCCACGTGGTGGCACTTTAACGCCGGTTCGTGCCGAACCGGTACTAAAGAGAGGTGATTAGAGACTAAATCATTAAATAATTCAGAAAAATTAAAAATTGAAAAAAAATCAATTTTTTTTCCAAAATTTTCAAAACAAAAAATTTTAAAATAAAAACCTTTAGTACCGGTTGGTAACACCAATCGGTACTAAAGGTCCCCCATACCAGGGCGTGAGCTCACGCCACGTGGTGGCACTTTAACGCCGGTTCGTGCCGAACCGGTACTAAAGGGGGGGGGGCTTTAGTGCCGGCACTAAAGGCCCTTACGAACCGGTTTTAAAGCTCCGTTTTCTACTAGTGGATTCACGCTCGACCTTTTGGTCTCATTGTTCCGAGGCCATATCTGCATATGCTAGGCTCGTCAAGTTTAATCTGAGTATCTTGCATGTGCAAAACTGGCTTACACCCGTTGTAGATGGACGTAGAGCTTATCACACCCGATCATCACGTGGTGTCTGGGCACGACAAACTTTGGCAACGGTGCATACTCAGGGAGAACACTTTTATCTTGAAATTTAGTGAGAGACCATCTTATAATGCTACCATCAATCAAAGCAAGATAAGATGCATAAAAGATAAACATCACATGCAATCAATATAAGTGATATGATATGGCTATCATCATCTTGTACTTGTGATCTCCATCTCCGAAGTACCATCATGATCACCATCGTCACCGGCGCGACACCTTGATCTCCATCGTAGCATCGTTGTCGTCTCGCCAATCTTATGCTTCAAGGACTATCGCTACCGCTTAGTGATAAAGTAAAGCATTACAGGGCGATTGCAGTGCATACAATAAAGCGATAACCATATGGCTCCTGCCAGTTGCCGATAACTCGGTTACAAAACAAGATCATCTCATATAATAAAATATAGTATCATGTCTTGACCATATCACATCACAACATGCCCTGCAAAAACAAGTTAGACGTCCTCTACTTTGTTGTTGCAAGTTTTACGTGGCTGCTACGGGCTTAGCAAGAACCGTTCTTACCTACGCATCAAAACCACAACGATAGTTTATCAAGTTGGTGTTGTTTTAACCTTCGCAAGGACCGGGCGTAGCCACACTCGGTTCAACTAAAGTTGGAGAAACTGACACCCGCCAGCCACCTATGTGCAAAGCACGGCGGTGAAACCAGTCTCGCGTAAGCGTACGTGTAATGTCGGTTCGGGTCACTTCATCCAACAATACCGCCAAACCAAAGTATGACATGCTGGTAAGCAGTATGACTTATATCGCCCACAACTCACTTGTGTTCTACTCGTGCATAACATCAACGCATAAAACCTGGCTCGGATACCACTGTTGGGGAACGTAGTAATTTCAAAAAAATTCCTACGCACATGCAAGATCATGGTGACGCATAGCAACGAGAGGGGAGAGTGTTGTCTACATACCCTCTTAGACCGGCAACAGAAGCGTTGACACAACCTAGAGGAAGTAGTCGTACGTCCTCCCGATCCAACCGATCTAAGTACGAACGTACGGCACCTCCGAGTTCTGCAGACATTCAACTCGGTGACATCCCTCGAGCTCCGATCTAGCCGAGTGTTGAGGGAGAGTTTCGTCAACACGATGGCGTGATGACGGTGATGATGTTCTACCGACGCAGGGCTTCGCCTAAGCACCGCTACGATATGACTGAGGTGGAA
Organism: Triticum monococcum; assembly: GCA_034509565.1. Taxonomy (NCBI): domain Eukaryota; kingdom Viridiplantae; phylum Streptophyta; class Magnoliopsida; order Poales; family Poaceae; genus Triticum; species Triticum monococcum. The sequence goes on along the minus strand of CM067845.1, from coordinate 664,898,371 downwards.
TATGGTGGAAGGGGGCACCGCACACGGCTAAGGAACGATCACGAAGATCAACTTGTGTGTCATGGGGTGCCCCCTTGCCCCCGTATATAAAGGAGGGAGGGGGAGGTGCGGCCGGCCCCTAGGGGTGCGCCTGGAGGAGTCCTACTCCCACCGGGAGTAGGACTCCTCCCTCTTGCCTTGTTGGAGAAGGAAAGGGAAAGGGGGAAAGAGGAAAGGGGGGGTGTTGCCCCCCTTCCTTATCCTATTCGGACTAGGGGGAGGGGGCGCGCGACCTACCCTGGCCGGCCCTCCTCTTCTCCCTTAGGGCCCATGTAGGCCCATTAACCCCCCCCCCCCCCCCCCCGGGGGGGGGGGGGGTTCCAGTAACCCCCCGGTACTCCGGTAAAATCCCGATTTCACCCGGAACGATTCCGATATCCAAATATAGGCTTCCAATATATCAATATTTATGTCTCGACCATTTCGAGACTCCTCGTCATGTCCGTGATCACATCCGGGACTCCGAACAACCTTCGGTACATCAAAACACAAAAACCCTAATTACGATCGTCACCGAACTTTAAGCGTGCGGACCCTACGGGTTCGAGGACTATGTAGACATGATCGAGACACGTCTCCGGTCAATAACCAACAGCGGAACCTGGATGCTCATATTGGCTCCTACATATTCTACGAAGATCTTTATCGGTCAGACCGCATAACAACATATGTTGTTCCCTTTGTCATCGGTATGTTACTTGCCCGAGATTTGATCGTCGGTATCTCAATACCTAGTTCAATCTCGTTACCTGCAAGTCTCTTTACTCGTTCCATAACACATCATCCTGCAACTAACTCATTAGTTGCAATGCTTGCAAGGCTTATAGTGATGTGCATTACCGAGTGGGCCCAGAGATACCTCTCCGACAATCGGAGTGACAAATCCTAATCTCGAAATACGCCAACCCAACAAGTACCTTCGGAGACACCTGTAGAGCACCTTTATAATCACCCAGTTACGTTGTGACGTTTGGTAGCACACAAAGTGTTCCTCCGATAAACGGGAGTTGCATAATCTCATAGTCATAGGAACATGTATACGTTATGAAGAAAGCAATAGCAACAAACTAAATGATCAAGTGCTAAGCTAACGGAATGGGTCAAGTCAATCACATCATTCTCCTAATGATGTGATCCCATTAATCAAATGACAACTCATTTCTATGGTTAGGAAACATAACACTAGTAGAAAAAGGGCCTGTTGTCCCGGTTCGTAAGGGCCTTTTGTCCTGGTTCCTGAACCGGGACTAAAGGGTCGGTACTAATGCCCTGTCCCTTTAGTCCCGGTTCAATCCAGAACCGGGATAGATGGGCCTCCACGTGGCCTGTGCGCGGAGCTCGGGCAGGAGGGCCTTTGGTCCCGGTTAGTGGCACCAACCGGGACCAATAGGCATCCACGCGTCAGCATTTCTGTAGCTGGGGTTTTTGTTTTATTTTGAAGGGGGGGGGGTTGGGGGTTTTGGGGGGTTAATTTAGGTGTTTCATATATTGTGTTAGCTAGCTATAATTAAGAGAGAGAAGTGTCCTCTCTTATGTCTGTGCTTGGTCGACGCTACGTACTATACATACGTATAGAGAGGACTAGACATGCTAGCTAGCTAGTAAGCAAACGAAGGAAACACAAGATTGTCATGAACATATATGCGACACTACCGGCTACATATATATACAATATGAAGGAAATATGCCCTAGAGGCAATAATAAAGTTATTATTTATTTCCTTACATCATGATAAATGTTTATTATTCATGCTAGAATTGTATTAACCGGAAACATAATACATGTGTGAATACATAGACCAACAGAATGTCACTAGTATGCCTCTACTTGACTAGCTCGTCAATCAAAGATGGTTATGTTTCCTAACCATGAACAAGGAGTTGTTATTTGATTAACGAGGTCACATCATTAGTAGAATGATCTGATTGACATGACCCATTCCATTAGCATAGCATCCGATCGTTTAGTATGTTGCTATTGTTTTCTTCATGACTTATACATGTTCCTATAACTATGAGATTATGCAACTCCCGTTTACCGGAGGAACACTTTGGGTACTACCAAACGTCACAACGTAACTGGGTGATTATAAAGGAGTACTACAGGTGTCTCCAATGGTAGATGTTGGGTTGGCGTATTTCGAGATTAGGGTTTGTCACTCCGATTGTCGGAGAGGTATCTCTGGGCCCTCTCGGTAATGCACATCACATAAGCCTTGCAAGCACTGCAACTAATATGTTAGTTGTGAGATGATGTATTACAGAACGAGTAAAGAGACTTGCCGGTAATGAGATTGAACTAGGTATTGGATACCGATGATCGAATCTCGGGCAAGTAACATACCGATGACAAAGGGAACAACGTATGTTGTTATGCGGTCTGACCGATAAAGATCTTCGTAGAATATGTAGGAGCCAATATGGGCATCCAGGTCCTGCTATTGGTTATTGACCGGAGACGTGTCTCGGTCATGTCTACATTGTTCTCGAACCGTAGGGTCCGCACGCTTAACGTTACGATGACAGTTATTATGAGTTTATGCATTTTGATGTACCGAAGGTTGTTCGGGGTCCCGGATGAGATCACGGACATGACGAGGAGTCTCGAAATGGTCGAGACGTAAAGATTGATATATTGGAAGCCTATGTTTGGACATCGGAAGTGTTCCGGGTGAAATCGGGATTTTACCGGAATACCGGGAGGGTTACCGGAACCCCCCGGGAGACTAATGGGCCTATTGGGCCTTAGTGGAAAAGGAGAAAAAGGGAAAGCCCACAAGCTGGCCGGCGCCCCCCTTCCCAAAGTCCTAGTAGGACTAGGATAGGGGCCGGCCCCCCTTCTCTCTCCTTTTCCCCCCGGGAGTCCTAATAGGATTAGGATTGGGGGGAGGAGTCCTACTCCCGGTGGGAGTAGGACTCCCCTGCGCCTCCTCTCCCTGGCCGGCCGGCTCCCCCTCCTCCAACCTTTATATACGGGGGCAGGGGGCACCCCAAGACATACAACTTGATCCTTGAGATTGTTCCTTAGCCGTGTGCGGTGCCCCCTGCCACCAAATTCCACCTCGATCGTACCGTTGTAGTGCTTAGGCGAAGCCCTGCGTCGGTAGTACATCAAGATCGTCATCACGCCGTCGTGCTGACGGAACTCTTCCTTGACGCTTTGCTGGATCGGAGCCCGAGGAACGTCATCGAGCCGAACGTGTGCTAAGAACTCGGAGGTGCCGGAGTAACGGTGCTTGGATCGGTCGGATCGGGAAGAAGACGTACGACTACTTCCTCTACGTTGTGTGATCGCTTCCGCAGTCGGTCTGCGTTGGTACGTAGACAACACTCTCCCCTCTCGTTGCTGTGCATCACCATGATCTTGCGTGTGCGTAGGAAATTTTTTGAAATTACTGCGTTCCCCAACAGTGGCATCCGAGCCTAGGTTTTATGGTTTGATGTTATATGCACGAGTAGAACACAAGTAAGTTGTGGGCGATACAAGTCATACTGCCTACCAGCATGTCATACTTTGGTTCGGCGGTATTGTTGGGTGAGACGATCCGGACCAACCTTACGCGTACTCTTACGCGAGACCGGTTCCCTCGACGTGCTTTGCACATAGATGGCTTGCGGAAGACTGTCTCTCCAACTTTAGTTGAACCAAGTGTGACTACGCCCGGTCCTTGAGAAGGTTAAAACGGAGTCTATTTGACGAACTATCGTTGTGGTTTTGATGCGTAGGTGAGATGAGTTCTTGCTTAAGCCCGTAGCAGCCACGTAAAACTTGCAACAACAAAGTAGAGGACGTCTAACTTGTTTTTGCAGGGCATGTTGTGATGTGATATGGTCAAGACATGATGCTGATTTTATTGTATGAGATGATCATGTTTTGTAACCGAGTTATCGGCAACTGGCAGGAGCCATATGGTTGTCGCTTTATTGTATGCAATGCAATCGCGATGTAATGCTTTACTTTATTACTAAGCGGTAGTGATAGTCGTGGAAGCATAAGATTGGCGAGACGACAACGTTGCTACGATGGAGATCAAGGTGGCGCGCCGGTGACGATGGTGATCATGACGGTGCTTCGGAGATGGAGATCACAAGCACAAGATGATGATGGCCATATCATATCACTTATATTGATTGCATGTGATGTTTATCCTTTTATGCATCTTATCTTGCTTTGATTGACGGTAGCATTATAAGATGATCTCTCACTAAATTATCAAGAAGTGTTCTCCCTGAGTATGCACCGTTGCCAAAGTTCGTCGTGCCCAGACACCACGTGATGATCGGGTGTGATAAGCTCTACGTCCATCTACAACGGGTGCAAGCCTGTTTTGCACACGCAGAATACTCAGGTTATACTTGACGAGCCTAGCATATGCAGATATGGCCTCGGAACACAGAGACCGAAAGGTCGAGCGTGAATCATATAGTAGATATGATCAACATGACAATGTTCACCATTGAAAACTACTCCATCTCACGTGATGATCGGTTATGGTTTAGTTGATTTGGATCACGTGATCACTTAGAGGATTAGAGGGATGTCTATCTAAGTGGGAGTTCCTAAGTAATTTGATTAACTGAACTTAAACTTATCATGAACTTAGTACCTGATAGTATCTTGCTTGTTTATGTTGCTTGTAGATAGATGGCTCGTGCTATTGTTCCGTTGAATTTTAATGCGTTCCTTGAGAAAGCAAAGTTGAAAGATGATGGTAGCAATTACACGGACTGGGTCCGTAACCTGAGGATTATCCTCATTGCTGCACAGAAGAATTACGTCCTGGAAGCACCGCTGGGTGACAGGCCTGCTGCTGGAGCAATGCCAGATGTTATGAACGTCTGGCAGAGCAAAGCTGATGACTACTCGATAGTTCAGTGTGCCATGCTTTACGGCTTAGAATCGGGACTTCAACGACGTTTTGAACGTCATGGAGCATATGAGATGTTCCAAGAGTTGAAGTTAATATTTCAAGCAAATGCCCGAATTGAGAGATATGAAGTCTCCAATAAGTTCTATAGCTGTAAGATGGAGGAGAACAGTTCTGTCAGTGAGCATATACTCAAGATGTCTGGGTATAATAATCACTTGATTCAGATGGGAGTTAATCTTCCAGATGACTGCGTCATTGACAGAATTCTCCAATCACTGCCACCAAGCTACAAGAGCTTCGTGATGAACTATAATATGGAAGGGATGAACAAAACTATTCCCGAGCTCTTCGCAATGCTGAAAGCTGCGGAGGTAGAAATCAAGAAGGAGCATCAAGTGTTGATGGTTAGCAAAACCACTAGTTTCAAGAAAAAGGGCAAAGGGAAGAAGAAGGGAAACTTCAAGAAGAACAGCAAGCAAGTTGCTGCTCAAGAGAAGAAACCCAAGTCTGGACCTAAGCCTGAAACTGAGTGCTTCTACTGCAAGCAGACTGGACACTGGAAGCGGAACTGCCCCAAGTATTTGGCGGATAAGAAGGATGGCAAAGTGAGCAAAGGTATATGTGATATACATGTTATTGATGTGTACCTTACTAGAGCTCGCAGTAGCACCTGGGTATTTGATACTGGTTCTGTTGCTAATATTTGCAACTCGAAACAGGGACTACGGAATAAGCGGACACTAGCAAAGGACGAGGTGACGATGCGCGTGGGAAACGGTTCCAAAGTCGATGTGATCGCGGTCGGCACGCTACCTCTACATCTACCTTCGGGATTAATATTAGACCTAAATAATTGTTATTTGGTGCCAGCGTTGAGCATGAACATTATATCTGGATCTTGTTTAATGCGAGACGGTTATTCATTTAAATCAGAGAATAATGGTTGTTCTATTTATATGAATAATATCTTTTATGGTCATGCACCTTTGAAGAGTGGTCTATTCTTGTTGAATCTCGAAGATAGTAATACACATATTCATAATGTAGAAGCCAAAAGATGCAAAGTTAATAATGATAGTGCAACTTATTTGTGGCACTGCCGTTTAGGTCATATCGGTATAAAGCGCATGAAGAAACTCCATACTGATGGGCTTTTGGAACCACTTGATTATGAATCACTTGGTACTTGCGAACCGTGCCTCATAGGCAAGTTGACTAAAACACCGTTCTCTGGTACTATGGAGAGAGCAACAGATTTGTTGGAAATCATACATACCGATGTATGTGGTCCGATGAACATTGAGGCTCGTGGCGGATATCGTTATTTTCTCACCTTCACAGATGATTTAAGCAGATATGGGTATATCTACTTAATGAAACATAAGTCTGAAACATTTGAAAGGTTCAAAGAATTTCAGAGTGAAGTTGAAAATCACTGTAACAAGAAAATAAAGTTTCTACGATCTGATCGTGGAGGAGAATATTTGAGTTACGAGTTTGGTGTACATTTGAAAAATTGTGGAATAGTTTCGCAACTCACGCCACCCGGAACACCACAGCGTAATGGTGTGTCCGAACGTCGTAATCGTACTTTACTAGATATGGTGCGATCCATGATGTCTCTTACTGATTTACCGCTATCGTTTTGGGGTTATGCTTTAGAGACGGCCGCATTCACGTTAAATAGGGCACCATCAAAATCCGTTGAGACGACGCCTTATGAACTATGGTTTGGCAAGAAACCAAAGTTGTCGTTTCTTAAAGTTTGGGGCTGCGATGCTTATGTGAAAAAACTTCAACCTGATAAGCTCGAACCCAAAGCGGAGAAATGTGTCTTCATAGGATACCCAAAGGAAACTGTTGGGTATACCTTCTATCACAGATCCGAAGGCAAGACATTCGTTGCTAAGAATGGATCATTTCTAGAGAAGGAGTTTCTCTCGAAAGAAGTGAGTGGGAGGAAAGTAGAACTTGACGAGGTAACTGTACCCGCTCCCTTATTGGAAAATAGTACATCACAGAAAACTATTTCTGCGACACCTATGCCAATCAGTGAGGAAGCTAATGATGATGATCATGAAGCTTCAGAACAAGATACTACTGAACCACGTAGATCAACCAGAGTGAGATCCGCACCAGAGTGGTACGGTAATCCAGTTCTGGAAGTCATGATGCTAGATCATGATGAACCTACGAACTATGAAGAAGCGATGGTGAGCCCAGATTCCGCAAAATGGCTTGAGGCCATGAAATCTGAGATGGGATCCATGTATGAGAACAAAGTATGGACTTTGGTTGACTTGCCCGATGATCGGCAAGCAATTGAGAATAAATGGATCTTCAAGAAAAAGACTGACGCTGACGGTAATGTTACTGTCTATAAAGCTCGTCTTGTTGCAAAAGGTTTTCGACAAGTTCAAGGGGTTGACTACGATGAGACTTTCTCACCCGTAGCGATGCTTAAGTCCGTCAGAATTATGTTAGCAATTTCCGCATTTTATGATTATGAAATATGGCAGATGGATGTCAAAACTGCATTCCTGAATTGATTTCTGGAAGAAGAGTTGTACATGGTACAACCAGAAGGTTTTGTCGATCCAAAAGGAGCTAACAAAGTATGCAAACTCCAGCGATCCATTTATGGACTGGTGCAAGCATCTCAGAGCTGGAATAAACGCTTTGATAGTGTGATCAAAGCATTTGGCTTTATACAGACTTTTGGAGAAGCCTGTATTTACAAGAAAGTGAGTGGGAGCTCTGTAGCATTTCTGATATTATATGTGGATGACATATTGCTAATTGGAAATGATATAGAATTTCTGGATAGCATAAAGGGATACTTGAATAAAAGTTTTCCGATGAAAGACCTCGGGGAAGCTGCTTACATATTAGGCATAAAGATCTATAGAGATAGATCAAGACGCTTAATTGGACTTTCACAAAGCACATACCTGGACAAGATTTTGAAGAAATTCAAAATGGATCAAGCAAAGAAAGGGTTCTTGCCTGTGTTACAGGGTATGAAATTGAGTAAGACTCAATGCCCGACCACTGCAGAAGATAGAGAGAAAATGAAAGATGTTCCCTATGCTTCAGCCATAGGCTCTATCATGTATGCAATGCTGTGTACCAGACCTGATGTGTGCCTTGCTATAAGTTTAGTAGGGAGGTACCAAAGTAATCCTGGAATGGATCACTGGACAACGGTCAAGAACATCCTGAAATACCTGAAAAGGACTAAGGATATGTTTCTCGTATATGGAGGTGACAAAGAGCTCACCGTAAGAGGTTATGTTGATGCAAGCTTTGACACTGATCCGGACGATTCTAAATCGCAAACCGGATACGTGTTTACTTTAAACGGTGGAGCTGTCAGTTGGTGCAGTTCTAAACAAAGCGTCGTAGCGGGATCTACATGTGAAGCGGAGTACATAGCTGCTTCGGAAGCAGCAAACGAAGGAGTCTGGATGAAGGAGTTCATATCCGATCTAGGTGTCATACCTAGTGCATCGGGTCCAATGAAAATCTTCTGTGACAATACTGGTGCAATTGCCTTGGCAAAGGAATCCAGATTTCACAAGAGGACCAAACACATCAAGAGACGCTTCAACTCCATCCGGGATTTAGTCCAGGTGGGAGACATAGAGATTTGCAAGATACATACGGATCTGAATGTTGCAGACCCGTTGACTAAGCCTCTTCCACGAGCAAAACATGATCAGCACCAAGGCTCCATGGGTGTTAGAATCATTACTGTGTAATCTAGATTATTGACTCTAGTGCAAGTGGGAGACTGAAGGAAATATGCCCTAGAGGCAATAATAAAGTTATTATTTATTTCCTTACATCGTGATAAATGTTTATTATTCATGCTAGAATTGTATTAACCGGAAACATAATACATGTGTGAATACATAGACCAACAGAATGTCACTAGTATGCCTCTACTTGACTAGCTCGTCAATCAAAGATGGTTATGTTTCCTAACCATGAACAAGGAGTTGTTATTTGATTAACGAGGTCACATCATTAGTAGAATGATCTGATTGACATGACCCATTCCATTAGCATAGCATCCGATCGTTTAGTATGTTGCTATTGTTTTCTTCATGACTTATACATGTTCCTATAACTATGAGATTATGCAACTCCCGTTTACCGGAGGAACACTTTGGGTACTACCAAACGTCACAACGTAACTGGGTGATTATAAAGGAGTACTACAGGTGTCTCCAATGGTAGATGTTGGGTTGGCGTATTTCGAGATTAGGGTTTGTCACTCCGATTGTCGGAGAGGTATCTCTGGGCCCTCTCGGTAATGCACATCACATAAGCCTTGCAAGCACTGCAACTAATATGTTAGTTGTGAGATGATGTATTACGGAACGAGTAAAGAGACTTGCCGGTAACGAGATTGAACTAGGTATTGGATACCGACGATCGAATCTCGGGCAAGTAACATACCGATGACAAAGGGAACAACGTATGTTGTTATGCGGTCTGACCGATAAAGATCTTCGTAGAATATGTAGGAGCCAATATGGGCATCCAGGTCCCGCTATTGGTTATTGACCGGAGACGTGTCTCGGTCATGTCTACATTGTTCTCGAACCGTAGGGTCCGCACGCTTAACGTTACGATGACAGTTATTATGAGTTTATGCATTTTGATGTACCGAAGGTTGTTCGGGGTCCCGGATGAGATCACGGACATGACGAGGAGTCTCGAAATGGTCGAGACATAAAGATTGATATATTGGAAGCCTATGTTTGGACATCGGAAGTGTTCCGGGTGAAATCGGGATTTTACCGGAATACCGGGAGGGTTACCGGAACCCCCCGGGAGACTAATGGGCCTATTGGGCCTTAGTAGAAAAGGAGAAAAAGGGAAAGCCCACAAGCTGGCCGGCGCCCCCCTTCCCAAAGTCCTAGTAGGACTAGGATAGGGGCCGGCCCCCCTTCTCTCTCCTTTTCCCCCCGGGAGTCCTAATAGGATTAGGATTGGGGGGAGGAGTCCTACTCCCGGTGGGAGTAGGACTCCCCTGCGCCTCCTCTCCCTGGCCGGCCGGCTCCCCCTCCTCCAACCTTTATATACGGGGGCAGGGGGCACCCCAAGACATACAACTTGATCCTTGAGATCGTTCCTTAGCCGTGTGCGGTGCCCCCTGCCACCAAATTCCACCTCGATCGTACCGTTGTAGTGCTTAGGCGAAGCCCTGCGTCGGTAGTACATCAAGATCGTCATCACGCCGTCGTGCTGACGGAACTCTTCCTCGACGCTTTGCTGGATCGGAGCCCGAGGAACGTCATCGAGCCGAACGTGTGCTAAGAACTCGGAGGTGCCGGAGTAACGGTGCTTGGATCGGTCGGATCGGGAAGAAGACGTACGACTACTTCCTCTACGTTGTGTGATCGCTTCCGCAGTCGGTCTGCGTTGGTACGTAGACAACACTCTCCCCTCTCGTTGCTGTGCATCACCATGATCTTGCGTGTGCGTAGGAATTTTTTTGAAATTACTGCGTTCCCCAACACAATAATTATCTCTTACAAATATAATCTCCTAACATACGGACTCATGGTCCACATAGTATTCTCCGTCTTCAGCGATCACGTGGTCAAGAAAGAATGCCGCAAATTCCTCTTGAATTGCTCGCATGCGAGCTGGTGCTAGGAGTTCATCCCGCTTCCGAAACATCTAATTTGAAGAAGGGGTTCAATACATATATATATATATATATATATATATATATATATATGTGTGTGTGTGTGTGTGTGTGTGTGAATGAAAATCAACACAAATGATGGTAATAAAATAAAATTGTGAATGTTGTTATTTACGCACTTCGTATTGTTCGTCGGAGTAGCCCCGCTCACAGGTCGTGTGGCGGATGGACTCGCAAACGTAGTATCCATAGAAATCATTCCCTTGTTCCTGCCACAACCACTTTACAAGAAATAGAGGTCAATCAAACTAATAAGCAAGAATGCCAAATGGTATTGATGAAACTAGCGCTTGAATCAATAGGAGATGCGCGCAACATGCTACTATAGTACTTACTTTCGGGTGTCTAAATTGCAGCTTCTTCGGGAGTCCCGGAGCTTTTTTGGTGATTTTTTTCCAAACCCTGCCAGTCAAAGAAAACAATTACTTGATATATCAGGAAATGAACAAAGTTGCTAATATGGTGTATAATGATTGATTTAACTTACTTCTCGAGCATTTGAGTCATGTCCGCATAGTCCTGGGGATCTTTTCGTCTTGAGTCTAAGACGGTTACTAGTCCCTGCTCAAGCTTAATCTCTAGCAGAATATAGTGGAAACTGCACACGCATGCATAACTCATCAATTACATTACTATAACCTTGACTAATATATAAGGGAAACCGAATACGCACAAGACAGTAACACTCACTTGAAGTTGTTAGGAAAGAGTATTATATCTTTGTTTTCATTTATTACCAATGATCGTAGCAAGTTGGCCTTGGTATCTGCGGCATGAAATTTAACTTGAGTTGCATATATGATATTTGTGTTAATGAACCCAATATCACCGATTTGTCGTTTCTTCAATTCGACGATCTTCAATCTGCATAATATAGTGAGGATAATTATAAATACATGCAATGAAAGAGCTGAGCTATATAGAGAGACTTAATGACAGAAGTAGTACTACTTACAGACAGTAGCAGGTGACCGTTGCTTTATTGAGGGCCAATTGATTGAAAAACTGAAAGAACTCCTCAAATGGAACAGGCAACAGATCAATTCCAACGAGGTCATGCGCCTTTTTAACTCTCACATACAAAGTACTCCTCCCCCAGACTCTCTGCAGATTTTCAAGTACCAATCATGCAATCTTCGCATCATCATTGATAGAGATCTTTCATCTTTGACGAGAGGCTTCCCATACTCGTATCTTTGTATCTGCACCTCCATGAAATCATAATGTACATCATCGGGCAGGTAATCTCCAAGATTGCTATAACCGGGCACCATCCTCGGATCATTAGCGACGATGTCGCTAGGCACCTTGAGCGGGGGGCACAATTGCTTCGCTTGTTCGCCGAGCTGTGCAATTTGTTTCCCAGCTCGTCATTCTTTCAGCCTTTGATCACTGACAGTACTTCCCGACTGCTCTGCTTCGGCAAATTCCTTTCCAATAATGCGCTCATAGTTTCCTTTCGGCGGAGACTTGGGTGGTTTTGTCAGGGCAGCCAGAGTGCGCTTCTCTTTCACCGGATCTACCTTCTCCTCCGGAGGTGGATGTTTCTTTGCTTTCACCCCTTCAAAGAAGTTCCTCACTTCTTCTCGCGCGATCTCGGCGTTCTCCTCCGGTGTCCTCTCGTATGGTAACTTCTCTGGAGTCTTCAGAGAAGGACCGAATCTGTATGTCCTCCCGCCTCTGGCTGTACTGCTAGACGCCGGCAGAGCAGACGGAGCAGTTGTCTTCTTTAATTGCTTACGAGGCGGAGGAGAAGGACTACGACGCGCCGGAGCAGCCGGAGCGGCGGCAGGTCTCTTTCGCCCTTGCTGACGAGGCGGAGAAGGAGGAGGCTGGCTGCTCGGGCGCGCCGGTGCAGGCGGAGAAGGAGGCGGAGTGCCGCCACGCGCCGGAGAAGGAGTCAGCCGAGTGCCCTGATTGTCACTCGTCGGAGGAGGAGGCGGTGGTGGAGGCGGAGTGCCCTGACTCGCCGGAGGAGGAGGAGGAGGCGGAGGCGTCCAGTTCGAAAGGTTGATGAGCTCCTTCCGCCATAGGCATGGAGTCTTCAGAGCAGAACCCAACCGAGTCTCCCCTTCACCGGTAGGGTGGTCAAGCTGGAGGTCCTCAAATCCCTCCGTTATTTCATCCACCATCACCCTAGCATATCCTTCTGGAATCGGCCGATAGTGAAAAGTTGTGCCGAGTTCAGTAGGAAAAACAGAGCCAACAGCCGCCTTGACCTTCATATTAATCCATTGCGTCATAAGGTGGCAATTTTGAGACTCCGTGATAGCATCCACGGGATAGCTGGCAGGAGCCGTCAAGACATGCTTCGGCTGAAGTAGCTCGGTGGAAGCCACGCTGCTTCTCCGCTGAGATGGCGGGGTAGCTTCGGGGGAAGCTTCGGCAGTTCGTTTGCTGCGATTTGCTTCTCGTTCCTCTATCGCTTGTACCCTTGCTTGCAGCGCTTGCATTTGGGTCTGCTGCACTTTTTTCCTCCTCTCCTGGCATTTGTAACCGCCTGCGTCCGGAAACCCAACCTTCCACGGAATGGAGCCTGGCGTGCCTCGTGTCCGTCCAGGGTGCTCAGGATTCCCGAGGGCCATTGTGAGCTCGTCGTTCTCTCTGTCTGGAACGAACGTCCCTTGCTGCGCTGCTTTGATATACTGCTGAAGCTTCTTGACTACTATGTCCATTTGATTGTTTGTCCAAATGCACTTCCCTGATACAGGGTCCAAGGTTCCGCCAGCCCCGAAGAAACAAGTCCGGCAACGGTCTGGCCAGTTAATTGTCTCTGGTTCGATCCCTTTATCAGCCAGATCATTCTCAGTCTTCGCCCACTGAGGCCGGGCTACGAGGTAGCCACCTGACCCCATGCGATGGTGATGCTTCTTCTTCGCAGCATTTTGCTTGTTTGTCGCCAACATCTTCTTACTCTTTTCCGATGTCTTGTGGGCCACAAATGCGGGCCAATGATCTCTGATCTTCTCATATCTGCCCTTGAATTCCGGGGTCTCTTTATTTTCGACAAACTTATTCAGCTCTTTCTTCCACCTCCTGAATAGTTCTGCCATCCTCTTAAGAGCAAAAGACTTGATTAATTGCTATTTAACTGGCTTCTCCAGATCATCCTCTTGCGGTAGGTGAAATTTGACTTCAGCTCAGTCCAAAGATCATTTTTCTGCATATCATTGACATAAGACACCTCAGGGTCTTCTGTAGCCGGCTTTAACCATTGCTGGATGCTAATCAGGATCTTGTCCCTAACCAAAACCCCGCACTGAGCAACAAATGCGCTCTTTGTCCGGAGGGGTTCAATCGGTTGGCCGTCGGGCGTGATTGCTATGATCTCAAACTTTTCATCCGAGCTCAACTTTTTCTTCAGGCCTTGTCTCTTTACCGAAGTTGTGCTCGATCCGGAGGGCTAGAAAAAAGAACAAAGACTTAATTGATATGTGTACATACAAAAACAATGAATGCATGAATTAACTAGTCAGCAGAAGCTTAACTAATATATATACCTGGCCGAACTCGGTTCGGTCACCAGAGACGTCATCACGGTCTCCTTGTTGCACCGACATTGGGTCACCGGAGCCATCCTCACGGTCTCCTTCTTGCACCGGCATTAGGTCACCGGAGCCATCATAATCATAGCCACCCGCTTCCAGACCATCGGTGTCGTTGAGAAACAACGAGCAGACGACATCACTTCCTCGTGCGATTATGTCCCCCAACAACTCTTCTTGTACTTCGTCTCGGGCGGTGTCCATAGTTTCTACAAATATTTACAACCTGACAATTATTATTCAAACATGACCGATGGATATATTAGTGGCAAACGTAGAACTAATATTAATTAGTGGCCTCGACGCTGCTTCTCTAATGTTTGGGGTGGCCTCGACGCTGCTTCTCTAGGTTTTGGGGTGGCCTCGACAATGCTTCAAGGATAAAAAAAGAAGAGGAAGAAGAAAAAAAAAGAGGAGAAGAAAGAATAGAGGAGTAGAACTCCTCTATTCTTTCTTCTCCTCTCTTTTTTTCTTCTTCCTCTTTTTTTAATCGGGAACGAGGGTCGTCGAGGGTCGCCGAGTGGTAGAGGAAACCCTAAATAGCAAGTATCGTCGGTGTGAGATACATGTGGCCGTCAGTGTCGGACAGTACATCCACGTCCCACAAGTGACGCGGGCTTCGACACCAGGTGCTGTGATTTGAGAACTGGCATCATAATGAACTTCCGCTTCATGCACATCCAAGGAGGAAGGTTATACATACATAGAGTCACGGGCCAGGTGATGTGATTGCTGCTCTGCTCCCCGAAAGGATTAATGACATCCGCGCTTAAAGCAAACCATACATTCCTTGGGTCCTTTGCAAACTCATCCCAATACTTTCTCTCGATTTTTCTCCACTGCGACCCGTTAGCGGGTGCTCTCAACTTCTCATCTTTCTTCCGGTTCTCACTGTGCCATCGCATCAACTTGGCATGCTCTTCGTTTCTGAACAGGCGTTTCAACCGTAGTATTATAGGAGCATACCACATCACCTTCACAGGAACCCTCTTCCTGGGGGGCTCACCGTCAACATCACCAGGGTCATCTCGTCTGATCTTATACCACAATGCACCGCATACCGGGCATGCGTTCAGATCCTTGTATGCACCGCGGTAGAGGATGCAGTCATTAGGGCATGCATGTATCTTTTCCACCTCCAATCCTAGAGGGCATACGACCTTCTTTGCTGCGTATGTACTGTCGGGCAATTCGTTATCCTTTGGAAGCTTCTTCTTCAATATTTTCAGTAGCTTCTCAAATCCTTTGTCAGCCACAACATTCTCTGCCTTCCACTGCAGCAATTCCAGTACGGTACCGAGCTTTGTGTTGCCATCTTCGCAATTGGGGTACAACCCTTTTTCGTGATCCTCTAACATGCGATCGAACTTCAGCTTCTCCTTTTGACTTTCGCATTGCGTCCTTGCATCGACAATGACCCGGCGGAGATCATCATCATCGGGCACATCGTCTGGTTCCTCTTGATCTTTAGCAGCTTCACCCGTTGCAGCATCATTGGGCACATCGTCTGGTTCCTCTTAATCTTCACCAGCTCCCCCCGTTGCAGCATCACCGTATTCAGGGGGCACATAGTTGTCATCGTACTCTTCTTCTTCGCCGTCTTCCATCATAACCCCTATTTCTCCGCGCCTCGTCCAAACATTATAGTGTGGCATGAAACCCTTGTAAAGCAGGTGGGAGTGAAGGATTTTCCGGTTAGAGTAAGACCTCATATTCCCACATTCAGTGCATGGTCAACACATATAACCATTCTGCTTGTTTGCCTCAGCCGCATCGAGAAACTCATGCACGCCCTTAATGTACTTGGAGGTGTGTCTGTCACCGTACATCCATTGCCGGTTCATCTGCGTGCATTATACTCCCTCCGTTCCTTGATATAAGGTGTATAGATTTTTGAGAAAAAAATCCAAAATATAAGGTGTTTTGCGATGCACCACTCGTCTGGATCATGTTTTTAGGGATTTGATTACTTTTCCTTATATTAGGAAAGCTCCTGTATTTTCTCATGTCAATTAGTGAGGTGTATTCTCGCCCAAAGCTTGTGAAATTTTCCCTCCACATGCGTTCTTTAATTTCCGTGCCAAAAACTATACACCCTATATTAAGGAACGGAGGGAGTATATAATTAAGTGTCCAAATTAATAGAAGTTCATCATCACATTTAAACCAAAGTGCATACATAGTTCTCACCTAACAACATATAGCTCTCCAGAGCATCTAATTAATTAAACCATACATTGAAACTATGTAAAACATTTCAATGCGAAAACAAATGCGATCATAATCGCAACCAAGGTAACAATTGATCCAACGGCATAATGATACCAAGCATCGGTATGAATGGCATATTTTCTAATCTTTCTAATCTTCAAGCGCATTGCATCCATCTTGATCTTGTGATCATCGACGACATCCGCAACATGCAACTCCAATATCATCTTCTCCTCCTCAATTTTTTTATTTTTTCCTTCAACAAATTGTTTTCTTCTTCAACTAAATTTAACCTCTCGACAATAGGGTCGGTTGGCATTTCCGATTCACATACATCCTACATAAATAAAATCTATGTCACGTTGGTCGGCATAATTTTCATAAACAATAGATGAACCAATAGTTATAAAGATAATATATATACCACATCCGAATCATAGATAGGACGAGGGCCGATGGGGGCGGATACCAAAACCATCGCACTATATAAGATGCAATAATAAAAGTAAGAAAATAATACAAGTATCTATGTAAACATGCAAGTAAGAATATTTTTCCTTTCAGAAAGAAGATAAGAACAAGAGGCTCACCACGGTGGTGCCGGCGATGAGCTCGGCGCGGGTGATAGACGACGGTGAAGACGGGGACGGGGCGTGACGGACCACTAAATCTAGACAAATATTGAGGAAAATGGAGCTTGGAGGTCGAGCTTGGAGAGGAGAAAGCTTAAGTAGTGTGGCTCAGGCATTCCATTGAACACCTTGTGTGCATAGGAGGTGAGCTAGAGCACCACCAAGCCCTCTCCCCCTCGGCCAGAATAAAACAGAGCAGTGTGCTCTGCTCTTACGCGAGGGGGTATATATAGGCACCTCATTGGTCCCGGTTGGTGGCATGAACCGGGACTAAAGGGGAGCCTTTGGTCCCGGTTCAAGCCACCAACCGAGACCAATGGTGGTGGGCCAGGAGCGAGGCCCATTGGTCTTGGTTCGTCCCACCAACCGGGACCAAAAGGTCCAGATGAACCAGGACCAATGGCCCACATGGCCCGGCCGGCCCCCAGGGCTCACGAACCGGGTCCAATTCCCCCATTGGTCCCAGTTCTGGACTGAACCGGGACTAATGGGCTGACCCGGCCTGAACCAAAGCCCTGTTTTCTACTAGTGTAACCATCTTTGATCAACGAGCTAGTCAAGTAGAGGCATACTAGTGACACTCTTGTTTGTCTATGTATTTACACATGTATTATGTTTCCGGTTAATACAATTCTAGCATGAATAATAAACATTTATCATGATATAAGGAAATAAATAATAACTTTTATTATTGCCTCTAGTGTTGGGGAACGTTGCAGAAAACAAAAAAAATTCCTACTCGTTTCACCAAAATCCATCTATGAGTTCATCTAGCAACGAGTCATCGGATGCATCTACATACCTTTGTAGATCGTGAGCGAAAGCGTTCAAAGAACGGGGATGATGTAGTCGAACACGACGTGATCCAAATCACCGATGACCAAGCGCCGAACGGACGACACCTCCGCGTTCAACACACGTACGGGACGGGAGACGTCTCCTCCTTCTTGATCCAGCAAGGGGGGAGGAGAGGTTGATGATGATCCAGCAGCACGACGGCGTGGTGGTGGATGCAGGGCGTCACAGTAGCAGGGCTTCGCCTATACTACGAGAGAGAGAGAGAGACGTAACAGGGAGAGAGGGATGCACCAAAGGCTGTAGTATCAAGTCCCTCCTCTCCCCCACTATATATAGGGGTGCCTAGGGGGGGGGGCGCCAGCCCTAGGAGATGGGATCTCCTATGGAGGGCGGTGGCCTAGGGGTGGGGGGCTTGCCCCCCCCCCCCAAGCAAGGGGCGCCCCCTCTAGGGTTTCCCCTCAACCCTAGCCGCATGGGCCCTAGGGGAGTGGCGCCCCAGCCCACTTTGGGCTGGGTCCCTTCCCACTTCAGCCCATGGGGCCCTCCGGGATAGGTGGCCCCACCCGGTGGACCCCCGGGACCCTTCCGGTGGTCCCGGTACAATACCGGTGACCCCGAAACTTGTCCCGATGGCCGAAATAGCACTTCCCATATATAATTCTTTACCTCCGGACCATTCCGGAACTCCTCGTGACGTCCGGGATCTCATCCGGGACTCCGAAAAACATTCGGGTTACTGCATATACACATCTTCACAACCCTAGCGTCACCGAACCTTAAGTGTGTAGACCCTACGGGTTCGGGAGACATGTAGACATGACTCTCCGGTCAATAACCAACAGCGGGATCTGGATACCCATGTTGGCTCCCACATGCTCCACGATGATCTCATCGGATGAACCACGATGTCGAGGATTCAATCAACCCCGTATGCAATTCCCTTTGTCAATCGATATATTACTTGCCCGAGATTCGATCGTCGGTATCCCAATACCTCGTTCAATCTCGTTACCGGCAAGTCACTTTACTCGTACCGTAATGCATGATCCCGTGACCAGACACTTGGTCACTTTGTGCTCATTATGATGATGCATTACCGAGTGGGCCCAATGATACCTCTCCGTCATACGGAGTGACAAATCCCAGTCTTGATCCGTGTCAACCCAACAGACACTTTCGGAGATACCCGTAGTCTACCTTTATAGTCACCCAGTTACGTTGTGACGTTTGGTACACCCAAAGCACTCCTAAGGTATCCGGGAGTTACACGATCTCATGGTCTAAGGAAAAGATACTTGACATTGGAAAAACTCTAGCAAACGAACTATACGATCTTTATGCTATGTTTAGGATTGGGTCTTGTCCTTCACATCATTCTCCTAATGATGTGATCTCGTTATCAATGACATCCAATGTCCATAGTCAGGAAACCATGACTATCTATTGATCAATGAGCTAGTCAACTAGAGGCTTACTAGGGACATGTTGGTGTCTGTTATTCACACATGTATTACGATTTCCGGATAACACAATTATAGCATGAATAAAGGCAATTATCATGAACAAGGAAATATAATAATAATGCTTTTATTATTGCCTCTAGGGCATATTTCCAACAGTCTCCCACTTGCACTAGAGTCAATAATCTAGTTACATTGTGATGAATCGAACACCCATGGAATTCTGGTGTTGATCATGTTTTGCTCTAGGGAGAGGTTTAGTCAACAGATCTGCTACATTCAGGTCCGTATGTACTTTACAAATTTCTATGTCTCCATCTTGAACATTTTCACGAATGGAGTTGAAGCGACGCTTGATGTGCCTTGTCTTCTTGTGAAACCTGGGCTCCTTGGCAAGTGCAATAGCTCCAGTGTTGTCACAAAAGAGCTTGATCGGCCCCGACGCATTGGGTATGACTCCGAGGTCGGTGATGAACTCCTTCACCCAAATTGCTTCATGTGCTGCCTCCGAGGCTGCCATGTACTCTGCTTCACATGTAGATCCCGCCACGACGCTCTACTTGCAACTGCACCAGCTTACTGCCCCACCATTCAAAATATACACGTATCCGGTTTGTGACTTAGAGTCATCCAGATCTGTGTCGAAGCTAGCATCGACGTAACCCTTTACGACGAGCTCTTCGTCACTTCCATAAACGAGAAACATTTCCTTAGTCCTTTTCAGGTACTTCAGGATATTCTTGACCGCTGTCCAGTGTTCCTTGCCGGGATTACTTTGGTACCTTCCTACCAAACTTACGGCAAGGTTTACATCAGGTCTGGTACACAGCATGGCATACATAAAAGAACCTATGGCTGAGGCATAGGGGATGACACTCATCTCTTCTATCTCTTCTGCCGTGGTCGGACATTGAGCTAAGCTCAATTTCACACCTTGCAACACAGGCAAGAACCCTTTCTTAGACTGGTCCATATTGAACTTCTTCAATATCTTATCAAGGTATGTGCTTTGTGAAAGACCTATGAGGCGTCTCGGAATATCTCTATAGATTTTGATGCCTAATATATAAGCAGCTTCTCCATGGTCCTTCATTGAAAAACTCTTATTCAAGTAGGCCTTAATGCTGTCCAAGAGTTCTATATCATTTCCCATCAAAAGTATGTCATCTACATATAATATGAGAAATGCTACAGAGCTCCCACTCACTTTCTTGTAAACGCAGGCTTCTCCATAAGTCTGCGTAAACCCAAACGCTTTGATCATCTCATCAAAGCGAATGTTCCAACTTCGAGATGCTTGCACCAGCCCATAAATCGAGCGTTGGAGCTTGCACACCTTGTCAGCATTCTTAGGATCGACAAAACCTTCCGGCTGCATCATATACAATTCTTCCTTAAGGAAACCATTAAGGAATGCCGTTTTGACGTCCATTTGCCATATTTCATAATCGTAAAACGCGGCAATTGCTAACATGATTCGGACGGACTTTAGCTTCGCTACCGGTGAGAAAGTCTCATCGTAGTCAACCCCTTGAACTTGTCGATAACCCTTAGCGACAAGCCGAGCTTTATAGATGGTCACATTACCATCCGCGTCTGTCTTCTTCTTAAAGATCCATTTATTTTCTATGGCTCGCTGTTCAACGGGCAAGTCAGTCAAAGTCCATACTTCGTTTTCATACATGGATCCTATCTCGGATTTCATGGCTTCTAGCCATTTGTCAGAATCCGGGCCCGCCATCGCTTCTTCATAGTTCGAAGGTTCACCGTTGTCTAACAACATGATTTCCAAGACAGGGTTGCCGTACCACTCTGGTGCGGAACGTGTCCTTGTGGACCTTCAAAGTTCAGTAGCAACTTGATCAGAAGTTTCATGATCATCATCATTAACTTCCTCTCTAGTCGGTGCAGGCACCTCAGGAACATTTTCTTGAGTTGCGCCATTTTCCGGTTCAAGAGGTAACACTTCATCAAGTTCTACTTTCCTCCCACTTACTTCTTTCGAGAGAAACTCCTTCTCTAGAAAGGATCCATTCCTGGCAACAAAGATCTTGTCTTCGGATCTGAGGTAGAAGGTATACCCCGTTGGGGAACGTAGTAATTTCAAAATTTTCCTACGCACACGCAAGATCATGGTGATGCATAGCAACGAGGGGGAGAGTCTGATCTACGTACCCTTGTAGATCGCAACGGAAGCGTTGACACAACGTAGAGGAAGTTGTCGTACGTCTTCTTCCTGATCCGATCGATCCAAGCACCGTTACTCCGGCACCTTCCGAGTTCTTAGCACACGTTCAGCTCGATGACGATCCCCGGGCTCCGATCCAGCAAAGCTTCGGGGAGGAGTTCCGTCAGCACGACGGCGTGGTGACGATCTTGATGTACTACCGACGTAGGGCTTCGCCTAAGCACTACAACGATATGATCGAGGTGGAATTTGGTGGCAGGGGGCACCGCACACGGCTAAGGAACGATCTCAATGATCAACTTGTGTGTCTAGAGGTGCCCACTGCCCCCGTATATAAAGGTTGCCAGGGGGAGGGTTGGCCGGCCAAAGGAGGAGGGCGCAGGAGGAGTCCTACTCCTACCGGGAGTAGGACTCCCCCCCCCAATCCTATTCCTAATAGGATTCCTCGAGAGAGAGAGAGAGAGAAGGGGGTCGGCCACCTCTCCTAGTCCTAATAGGACTAGGGGAGGGGGAGGCGCGCAGCCCTCCTTGGGCTGCCCCTTTCACCTTTCCACTAAGGCCCAATAAGGCCCATATGGTTCTCGGGGGGTTCCGGTAACCTCCCGGTGATCCGGTAAAATCCCGATTTCACCCGGAACACATCCGATGTCAAAACATAGGCTTCCAATATATCAATCTTTATGTCTCGACCATTTCGAGACTCCTCGTCATGTCCGTGATCACATCCGGGACTCCGAACAACCTTCGGTACATCAAAATGCATAAACTCATAATAACTGTCATCGTAACGTTAAGCGTGCGGACCCTACGGTTCGAGAACAATGTAGACATGACCGAGACACGTCTCCGGTCAATAACCAATAGCGGGACCTGGATGCCCATATTGGCTCCTACATATTCTACGAAGATCTTTATCGGTCAGACCGCATAACAACATATGTTGTTCCCTTTGTCATCGGTATGTTACTTGCCCAAGATTCGATCATCGGTATCCAATACCTAGTTCAATCTCGTTACCGGCAAGTCTCTTTACTCGTTCTGTAATACATCATCTGCAACTAACTCATTAGTTGAAATGCTTGCAAGGCTTGTGTAATGTGTATTACCGAGAGGGCCCAGAGATACCTCTCCGACAATAGGAGTGACAAATTCTAATCTCGAAATACGCCAACCCAACATCTACCATTGGAGACACCTGTAGTACTCCTTTATAATCACCCAGTTACGTTGTGACGTTTGGTAGCACCCAAAGTGTTCCTCCGGCAAACGGGAGTTGCATAATCTCATAGTCATAGGAACATGTATAAGTCATGAAGAAAGCAATAGCAACATACTGAACGATCGGGTGCTAAGCTAATGAAATGGGTCATGTCAATCAGATCATTCAACTAATGATGTGACCTCGTTAATCAAATAACAACACATTGTTCATGGTTAGGAAACTTAACCATCTTTGATTAACGAGCTAGTCAAGTAGAGGCATACTAGTGACACTCTGTTTGTCTATGTATTCACACATGTATTATGTTTCCGGTTAATACAATTCTAGCATGAATAATAAACATTTATCATGATATAAGGAAATAAATAATAACTTTATTTTGCCTCTAGGGCATATTTCCTTCAGTCTCCCACTTGCACTAGAGTCAATAATCTAGATTACACAGTAATGATTCTAACACCCATGGAGCCTTGGTGCTGATCATGTTTTGCTCGTGGAAGAGGCTTAGTCAACGGGTCTGCAACATTCAGATCCGTATGTATCTTGCAAATCTCTATGTCTCCCACCTGGACTAGATCCCGGATGGAATTGAAGCGTCTCTTGATGTGTTTGGTCCTTTTGTGAAATCTGGATTCCTTTGCCAAAGCAATTGCACCAGTATTGTCACAAAAGATTTTCATTGGACCCGATGCACTAGGTATGACACCTAGATCGGATATGAACTCCTTCATCCAGACTCCTTCGTTCGCTGCTTCCGAAGCAGCTATGTATTCCGCTTCACATGTAGATCCCGCTATGATGCTTTGTTTAGAACTGCACCAACTGACAGCTCCACCGTTTAAAGTAAACACGTATCCGGTTTGCGATTTAGAATCGTCCGGATTAGTGTCAAAGCTTGCATCAACGTAACCTCTTACGGTGAGCTCTATGTCACCTCCATATACGAGAAACATATCCTTAGTCCTTTTCAGGTATTTCAGGATGTTCTTGACCGTTGTCCAGTGATCCACTCCTGGATTACTTTGGTACCTCCCTGCTAAACTTATAGCAAGGCACACATCAGGTCTGGTACACAGCATTGCATACATGATAGAGCCTATGGCTGAAGCATAGGGAACATCTTTCATTTTCTCTCTATCTTCTGCAGTGGTCGGGCATTGAGTCTGACTCAACTTCACACCTTGTAACACAGGCAAGAACCCTTTCTTTGCTTGATCCATTTTGAACTTCTTCAAAATCTTGTCAAGGTATGTGCTTTGTGAAAGTCCAATTAAGCGTCTTGATCTATCTCTATAGATCTTAATGCCCAATATGTAAGCAGCTTCACCGAGGTCTTTCATTGAAAAACTCTTATTCAAGTATCCCTTTATGCTATCCATAAATTCTATATCATTTCCAATCCGCAATATGTCATCCACATATAATATCAGAAATGCTACAGAGCTCCCACTCACTTTCTTGTAAATACAGGCTTCTCCAAAAGTCTGTATAAAGCCAAATGCTTTGATCACACTATCAAAGCGTTTATTCCAACTCCGAGATGCTTGCACCAGTCCATAAATGGATCGCTGGAGTTTGCACACTTTGTTAGCTCCCTTTGGATCGACAAAACCTTCCGGTTGCATCATATACAACTCTTCTTCCAGAAATCCATTCAGGAATGCAGTTTTGACATCCATCTGCCAAATTTCATAATCATAAAATGCGGCAATTGCTAACATGATTCTGACAGACTTAAGCATCGCTACGGGTGAGAAGGTCTCATCGTAGTCAACCCCTTGAACTTGTCGAAAACCTTTTGCAACAAGTCGAGCTTTATAGACAGTAACATTACCGTCAGCGTCAGCCTTTTTCTTGAAGATCCATTTATTCTCAATTGCTTGCCGATCATCGGGCAAGTCAACCAAAGTCCATACTTTGTTCTCATACATGGATCCCATCTCAGATTTCATGGCCTCAAGCCACTTTGCGGGATCTGGGCTCACCATCGCTTCTTCATAGTTCGTAGGTTCATCATGATCTAGTAGCATGACTTCCAGAACTGGATTACCGTACCACTCTGGCGCGGATCTTGCTCTGGTTGATCTACGAGGTTCAGTAGTATCTTGTTCTGAAGTTTCATGATCATTATCATCAACTTCCTCACTTATTGGTGTAGGTGTCGCAGAAACAGTTTTCTGTGATGTACTACTTTCTAATAAGGGAGCGGGTACAGTTACCTCGTCAAGTTCTACTTTCCTCCCACTCACTTCTTTCGAGAGAAACTCCTTCTCAAGAAAGTTTCCGAATTTAGCAACAAAAGTCTTGCCTTTGGATCTGTGATAGAAGGTGTATCCAATAGTTTCCTTTGGATATCCTATGAAGACACATTTCTCCGATTTGGGTTCGAGCTTATCAGGTTGAAGCTTTTTCACATAAGCATCGCAACCCCAAACTTTAAGAAACGACAACTTTGGTTTCTTGCCAAACCACAGTTCATAAGGCGTCGTCTCAACGGATTTTGATGGTGCCCTATTTAACGTGAATGCGGCCGTCTCTAAAGCGTATCCCCAAAATGATAGCGGTAAATCAGTAAGAGACATCATAGATCGTACCATATCTAGTAAAGTACGATTACGACGTTCGGACACACCATTACGCTGTGGTGTTCCGGGTGGCGTGAGTTGCGAAACTATTCCACAATTTTTCAAATGTATACCAAACTCGTAACTCAAATATTCTCCTCCACGATCAGATCGTAGAAACTTTATTTTCTTGTTACAATGATTTTCAACTTCACTCTGAAATTGCTTGAACTTTTCAAATGTTTCAGACTTGTGTTTCATTAAGTAGATATACCCATATCTGCTTAAATCATCTGTGAAGGTGAGAAAATAACGATATCCGCCACGAGCCTCAATATTCATCGGACCACATACATCGGTATGTATGATTTCCAATAAATGTGTTGCTCTCTCCATAGTTCCGGAGAACGGTGTTTTAGTCATCTTGCCCATGAGGCACGGTTCGCAAGTACCAAGTGATTCATAATCAAGTGGTTCCAAAAGTCCATCAGTATGGAGTTTCTTCATGCGCTTTATACCAATATGACCTAAACGGCAGTGCCACAAATAAGTTGCACTATCATTATCAACTCTGCATCTTTTGGCTTCTACATTATGAATATGTGTATCACTACTATCGAGATTTAACAAGAATAGACCACTCTTCAAGGGTGCATGACCATAAAAGATATTACTCATATAAATAGAACAACCATTATTCTCTGATTTAAATGAATAACCGTCTCGCATTAAACAAGATCCAGATATAATGTTCATGCTCAACGCTGGCACCAAATAACAATTATTTAGGTCTAATATTAATCCCGAAGGTAGATGTAGAGGTAGCGTGCCGACCGCGATCACATCGACTTTGGAACCGTTTCCCACGCGCATCGTCACCTCGTCCTTAGCTAATCTTCGCTTAATCCGTAGTCCCTGTTTCGAGTTGCAAATATTAGCAACAGAACCAGTATCAAATACCCAGGTGCTACTGCGTGCATTAGTAAGGTACACATCAATAACATGTATATCACATATACCTTTGTTCACCTTGCCATCCTTCTTATCCGCCAAATACTTGGGGCAGTTCCGCTTCCAGTGACCAGTCTGCTTGCAGTAGAAGCACTCAGTTTCAGGCTTAGGTCCAGACTTGGGTTTCTTCTCCTGAGTAGCAACTTGCTTGCGGTTCTTCTTGAAGTCCCCCTTCTTCTTCCCTTTGCCCTTTTTCTTGAAACTAGTGGTTTTGTTAACCATCAACACTTGATGCTCCTTCTTGATTTCTACCTCCGCAGCTTTCAGCATTGCGAAGAGCTCGGGAATAGTCTTGTTCATCCCTTGCATATTATAGTTCATCACGAAGCTCTTGTAGCTTGGTGGCAGTGATTGGAGAATTCTGTCAATGACGCAATCATCTGGAAGATTAACTCCCATCTGAATCAAGTGATTGTTATACCCAGACATTTTGAGTATATGCTCACTGACAGAACTGTTCTCCTCCATCTTGCAGCTATAGAACTTATTGGAGACTTCATATCTCTCAATCCGGGCATTTGCTTGAAATATTAACTTCAACTCCTGGAACATCTCATATGCTCCATGACGTTCAAAACGTCGTTGAAGTCCCGATTCTAAGCCATAAAGCATGGCACACTGAACTATCGAGTACTCATCAGCTTTGCTCTGCCAGACGTTCATAACATCTGGTGTTGCTCCAGCAGCAGGCCTGGCACCCAGCGGTGCTTCCAGGACGTAATTCTTCTGTGTAGCAATGAGGATAATCCTCAAGTTATGGACCCAGTCCGTGTAATTGCTACCATCATCTTTCAACTTTGCTTTCTCAAGGAACGCATTAAAATTCAACGGAACAACAGCACGAGCCATCTATCTACAATCAACATAAACAAGCAAGATACTATCAGGTACTAAGTTCATGATAAATTTAAGTTCAATTAATCATATTACTCAAGAACTCCCACTTAGATAGACATCCCTCTAATCCTCTAAGTGATCACGTGATCCAAATCAACTAAACCATGTCCGATCATGACGTGAGATGGAGTAGTTTCATCGGTGAACATCATTATGTCGATCATATCTACTATATGATTCACGCTCGACCTTTCGGTCTCCGTGTTCCGAGGCCATATCTGTATATGCTTGGCTCGTCAAGTATAACCTGACTATTCCGCGTGTGCAACTGTTTTGCACCCGTTGTATTTGAACGTAGAGCCTATCACACCCGATCATCACGTGGTGTCTCAGCACGAAGAACTTTCGCAACGGTGCATACTCGGGGAAAACACTTCTTGATAATTTAGTGAGAGATCATCTTATAATGCTACCGTCAATCAAAGCAAGATAAGATGCATAAAAGATAAACATCAAATGCAATCAATATAAGTGATATGATATGGCCATCATCATCTTGTGCTTGTGATCTCCATCTCCGAAGCACCGTCATGATCACCATCGTCACCGGCGCGACACCTTGATCTCCATCGTAGCATCGTTGTCGTCTCGCCAATCTTATGCTTCCACGACTATCACTACCGCTTAGCAATAAAGTAAAGCATTACATCGCGATTGCATTGCATACAATAAAGCGACAACCATATGGCTCCTGCCAGTTGCCGATAACTTGGTTACAAACCATGATCATCTCATACAATAAGAATCAGCATCATGCCTTGACCATATCACATCACAACATGCCCTGCAAAAACAAGTTAGACGTCCTCTACTTTGTTGTTGAAAGTTTTACGTGGCTGCTACGGGCTTAAGCAAGAACTCATCTCACCTACGCATCAAAAACCACAACGATAGTTTGTCAAATAGACTCCGTTTTAACCTTCTCAAGGACCGGGCGTAGCCATACTTGGTTCAACTAAAGTTGGAGAGACAGTCGCCCGCAAGCCATCTATGTGCAAAGCACGTCGAGGGAACCGGTCTCGCGTAAGCGTACGCGTAAGGTTGGTCCGGGTCATCTCGTCCAACAATACCGCTGAACCAAAGTATGACATGCTGGTAGGCAGTATGACTTGTATCGCCCACAACTCACTTGTGTTCTACTCGTGCAAATAACATCAAACCATAAAACCTAGGCTCGGATGCCACTGTTGGGGAACGTAGTAATTTCAAAATTTTCCTACGCACACGCAAGATCATGGTGATGCATAGCAACGAGGGGGAGAGTCTGATCTACGTACCCTTGTAGATCGCAACGGAAGCGTTGACACAACGTAGAGGAAGTAGTCGTACGTCTTCTTCCTGATCCGACCGATCCAAGCACCGTTACTCCGGCACCTTCCGAGTTCTTAGCACACGTTCAGCTCGATGACGATCCCCGGGCTCCGATCCAGCAAAGCTTCGGGGAGGAGTTCCGTCAGCACGACGGCGTGGTGACGATCTTGATGTACTACCGACGTAGGGCTTTGCCTAAGCACTACAACGATATGATCGAGGTGGAATTTGGTGGCAGGGGGCACCGCACACGGCTAAGGAACGATCTCAATGATCAACTTGTGTGTCTAGAGGTGCCCCCTACCCCCGTATATAAAGGTTGCCAGGTGGAGGGCTGGCCGGCCAAAGGAGGAGGGCGCAGGAGGAGTCCTACTCCTACCGGGAGTAGGACTCCCCCCCCCCAATCCTATTCCTAATAGGATTCCGAGAGAGAGAGAGAAGGGGGCCGGCCACCTCTCCTAGTCCTAATAGGACTAGGGGAGGGGGGAGGCGCGCAGCCCTCCTTGGGCTGCCCCTTTCACCTTTCCACTAAGGCCCAATAAGGCCCATATGGTTCTCGGGGGGTTCCGGTAACCTCCCGGTGATCCGGTAAAATCCCGATTTCACCCGAAACACTTCCGATGTCCAAACATAGGCTTCCAATATATCAATCTTTATGTCTCGACCATTTCGAGACTCCTCGTCATGTCCGTGATCACATCCGGGACTCCGAACAACCTTCGGTACATCAAAATGCATAAACTCATAATAACTGTCATTGTAACGTTAAGCGTGCGGACCCTACGGTTCGAGAACAATGTAGACATGACCGAGACACGTCTCCGGTCAATAACCAATAGCGGGACCTGGATGCCCATATTGGCTCCTACATATTCTACGAAGATCTTTATCGGTCAGACCGCATAACAACATACGTTGTTCCCTTTGTCATCGGTATGTTACTTGCCCGAGATTCGATCGTCGGTATCCAATACCTAGTTCAATCTCGTTACCGGCAAGTCTCTTTACTCGTTCTGTAATACATCATCCGCAACTAACTCATTAGTTGCAATGCTTGCAAGGCTTGTGTAATGTGTATTACCGAGAGGGCCCAGAGATACCTCTCCGACAATCGGAGTGACAAATTCTAATCTCGAAATACGCCAACCAAACATCTACCATTGGAGACACCTGTAGTACTCCTTTATAATCACCCAGTTACGTTGTGACGTTTGGTAGCACCCAAAGTGTTCCTCCGGCAAACGGGAGTTGCATAATCGCATAGTCATAGGAACATGTATAAGTCTTGAAGAAAGCAATAGCAACATACTAAACGATCGGGTGCTAAGCTAATGAAATGGG